>CM026085.1:21683719-22325908 GCA_014839685.1 Anableps anableps
TCATGCAGGATACCGGCTCTCACTGTGTTTTTAACAAATTTACATCTGGAGACCAAGATGGCCGACACAAACGGTTCACAAACAGTTGAGGGTTGGACAGAAAACGTCACTCAATCGACCAGCTGGCATGATGATGATGGATACCTTATGTCACTTAAGCTGCGTTCAACACAGCAGGTCTCGAGGCTCGGTTCCGATTTTTTTGCTGGAATCCGTTTTTGGTTTTTTTTGTTTTTTTTTGCGCGGCAGTTCACGCTACGGAATGACGCCACCGCAATCAGACTTGTGTCAACGGTTTGCGCGTGCGGAGAAGAAGAACGCAGACGTCACCCAGCAGCGCACCGTTTACAGGTCGAAACCAGAAGTTTACATACACTGAATAACAAAGACACACGCTCATTTTCTCCTCACTGTCTGAAGTTAAATCAGACCAAACTTCTCCCGTTTTAGGTCAGTTAGAATCACCAAAATAATTTCTATTTGCTAAATGCCAGAAAACTCAGCGAGAAATTTTTTTTAAAGCGATTTTTTTTGTTGTAACTTTCTTCAAAGTCAAATTTACACACATTTGGTCAGCATCAGGGAAAATTGTCTTTTAAACTGTAACCTAAAACAAAAGAAGTTTGGTCTGATTTAACTTCAGACATTGAGAAAAAAAATGCGTGTGTGTCTTTTTATTCGGTGTATGCAAACTTCTGGTTTTGACCGTAGAAATGGATGGAGCCGTTTATGGATCGATTTTAAAGCTGCTGAGCAACGGCAGCCGACAGTATCGTTACATGACAAAGGAAGATGATAAAAAGGAAGCACAACGAAGAGCAATGGAGCACGGACTGCAACTTCTGCAGAGAAGTCTGTTTGGATGCGTAGTCGGAACATTGTTTACGTTTTATTACAGCGTCCGGCTTCTTCTGCTGCAGGATTATGATGCACGTCTCACGTCAACGACGTAAAAGTTGGATAAAATGTGTCATGACCGACTGCAGACGCTTTGAAAATCATCGGATACGTACCGGACTTAGCACCACATATGGAAGAGGCAGAACTCGGATTTTCTTAGGGGTGAAAAGATTGGAGCTGATCGGAAAAGTCAGATTTGGGCCGGGTTTTCCTGCGGTGTGAACGCAGCCATCTTGCCTAATGTGGCCTGTGGCACATCAATACTGCGACGACAACTGTGATTTCAAATATTGTGCAGCACTAATGATAGCTAAGTTTATAGAATCTTATAAAAAGTTAGGTATAAATAAGAAAAAAGAAGTCAGTTATTAATTTAAGGAGATTTTAAGGAGTTAGACTGAATACGTGTACAAAAATGTTAATGTTATGCTGCTGCAATAAAAGCTGAATTTATTTTAAGGCTTTTCAACATCCTAACTATGAAAGCTGATATATTTACTTGGCACTAAAGTGATATATTGAAAGATATAAAGGTATTGGAGTGAAGGCTATAAAATACCATTTTTTTCATATTTATACAACTTAAAGTTGTTATCCCAATTCCATGAAACAGCAACAGAATAAACGCCTTTTTAAATACTGAAAGAAATCTCATGTTAACACAAACACAACATGTAATACAAGCTCGGACCAGCAGATGGAGCAATGGCCCGCGCAAAGCGTTAGCATTGCTCTACCTGCTGGTTAAAACAAACCAGTGCAAGGGATAAGCGGCTTCTCTCGACATGCTTTTTTTTTTTTGTGCATTTCCAATGAACACAAACATGTGAAAAAGGTGCGAGTGTAAAGTCCACATGTTTAAATGAGTGATCATAGAGATAAAAAGGTGTTTTCCAGCCACAGTTGCTCAAAGCCATCCAGGTCTGTTGATGCTGTTGTTAGAGAGCCAATGCCAGGAGTGAGTGAGAACAGAGAGATGAATGTTAAGGGAGGAAAAAGCCTGAAGACACTGCAGACCCGTCCCTCCTGGCTCCTCTCCTCCTCTCTGCTTCTGTCCTCAACTACAACCAACCAGAGCTGGAGCCTCTAAACAAGCTACCCCCCCCGGCAGGAGGACGACCCGACGTCGCTAAGCTGATTAAGGCAGAGGGATGTGATGGGTGATGGTTTGAAGGAGTTAGCTTGGATTAAAGGAACATTAATAAATGTTGGGGGGAAAGGTTGCACTACTGTCTACTATTATACAGTGCTGGGGGGAAAAAAAACCCAAAAACATTTGCCTGCCCCAGAGATTGATTTTTTTAATCACAATTTTTCAGATCAAAGAAATTCTAACAAAGATGACTTGAGCAAATACAAAAACCTGTTATTTGAGGATATATATATATATATATTTTTATTTTTTTTATTTTTATTTTTTTTTTTTAGGGTTTATTCACACCAGCCCTGTTTAGTTGCTTTAATCGAACTCTAGTCCGTTTGCCGTGAAAGTCCGGTTCGTTTGGGGGAAGGGGTGGTGGTGAGAACGCATAAGCGAACTCTGGTCCGCCTACAAACCAAGGTTTCGGTTCGGTTGAATGCGTATGTGAATGCCAAGTGGACCAAAAACTGCTCCAAAAGCAGGAAGTGGACTAAAGCGCAGGGGACTGTGGGTAAATACAACCAAAACAAACGTGTGAGTCTTGCGCTAACCGGAAGAAATGCCTCATAGGTCAGCTGCTGTTTTTAGGTCACAAACTGATGGTTCCCATCCTACCAGTGCCGCCATGTTAGACTGTAGGGACAACGTTGAGTCTCAAAGCCTAAAAAAAATGGACTTGTAATCCTTTCCAGACTCTCAGTTTTATTTTTCATCTTTGATTTCTATAGATCAGGGGCAGGATTTGCTGCTTTTGAGATCTTTTAGCCTACTTCATGTTGTCAGACAGGTTCTTTTTACGTGATTTCTTGATTCTACAGGTCAGGCAGTAATCAGGGTTGGTTGGGGCTCCTGAATGTAGCAAATCACAGGTAATATAACAAGGGGAGGGCAATATATTTACTATGGGGCCAGGTTGGTTTGAACAGCTTTACAATAAATTAAATCATTTAAATATTGTGCTTTGTTTTGACTCGACTCATCTTTATCTGATATTAATATTTGTTTCATGATCTGATAAATTTAACAGTGACTAAAAAAAAAAGGCAAAAAAGCAAAAACAACAGAAATCTGCATGGGGCAAACTATTTCTCCATATTTTAACGTTAACGTGTAGGAACGCGGGGGTTTGGACCTAAATCTGGGACTTTGCAGAAGATCCGGGGGCGGTGGGGGGGGATGAGGTGGATGGGAAGGACGGTGGCAGGACGAAGAGAGGTGAAGTGTTAAACTGCATGATGATGAGTGACATGGTGAGTGACAGGGATGTTAGTAAGAAAAATGAAAATAAAATAACATTTGGCCAAAACACGGCACTCAAAATCAGGGGGGGAAAAAAGGGGCCAAACCACAGATAAAATAGGAAGGCAACAAAAGGAAGATCCGAACAAAAAAGCTGCACGAAAACACCAAAAAAGGGAATAAATATATATATATATTTATGTGTAATATATATAAAAGAGGAAAATATACGTGTAAAAATATATCAAGGGGTTATGTTTAACGTCAGGTTTGTTGCCTACCTTCTTGGAAACCTGAATGAGAGATTTCTACAAAAAACAAAAGAGGGATAAAGAAAGAAAGACAAAAAAATTGGATGTATAAAACGTACGCATTTATGACTTTACTGTAAAAATGATAAACTGTCCTCAGGATTTTTTTTTTTTTTAAAAACTGAACCCCCCCCCCCCAAAAAAAAAAGAACAGATAAAACATCGGCATTCCTGCATAAAGTGTTTCCACATTGTTGTCAGGGGGATTTAAAAAGGATCATTTAATTAAAGGTTTCTCATCTGAAACCCCCTTTGCTTTAACAAGATGAGATGAAACTCCTCCACATAACGCAGACGTCCTGGTTATTCCTGAAAATAAGCGTTTGTGAGGTGAGGAGGTCAACCGTGCAGCAAAGAACAAAGAAAAACATTCTCATAAAACACACAAAGACACAACTTCATCTTTTAAAAACACACAGGACAGGGACTGCACTCCAGAACAAACATGGCTGTAATGGTTGGGCTCTGAGATTCCCTGCTTCCCTAATGGATCTCCAGTTTGTGTGTGAGCATGTGTGTCAAGGTGTCCCCACTAGCGGTATTTATAGTTGTGGGAAAAACGATATCTCCGGTGTAACCATGGATACTCTGAGTGGGAGGCTTGGAGAGTGGCTGTACCGCCGTCTCCTCCTCGTACACACACACACACGGTTTGTTTCCATGTGGCCTTTACATGAACATAACGCAGCGCTCTTTGCTAATAAAGCTAAACTTGAACAAAATCCCATTTAAATCGATAAACTTTTAAGGAAGGAAAAAAAATGAAAGTCGTTTGGTTTCTACCAACCTACATGTCACCGCCTCTTTTTATGATGAGCCTGCAGGGTTGGTGTCAGACTCGTCACGCCGTCACGGCTCATTTGGACCTTGCTCTCTCACCCTCATCTGCTGTCCTGAGGCGGCCATCTTTACCCTCCTGCCCTCTGCAGGCTTCCTGCTTCATCATTCTCAGCTAAGAAACGTGACTTTTTGTTCGGTAATAAACTGATCAACATTAACTTTACGTGGACGCACCAAAAAGGCGAAGGTTTTATGGGTTATTAATATGGCCGCCACAAAAAAGTATGTTAGATTATAATTTAAATCGATTATTATTTCTTATTTAGATAAAGTGCTGCGAAGGCCTGTTGTTAAAACAAAGTCACTTTATTTTGCACACTTAACCGTGGTGAAAATGTATTTTAAGGGTTTTGCAATAGTCACAATAAAATGAGCGTTGCCAATGACGACAGGGTGGCGATGCCGGAGCAGCCAAATATTAATATTAACAGAGATACTCTATTGTTTTTCATATATCCAGTTAATAGTGACTTGCCAATCTTAATATTTATCATCATTATTATACATTTTATATCTACTTTTATTATTTTATATTTATATTCATTATAATGTTAACATAGCAGTTATTCCTATAACCACTAATATTCGTTTTACATTGTTTATATAAACGTCATCCTATTACATTATCTTTACTATCATTGTTATTTATTAGTAATAAACTTTAGGTGTTATATAGTTATATTATTTTTTCATTGATTTAATGCAATTTTGTTTTATTAGAGCGATTACCTTTTTAATCAAATCATTAGTAGTATCGTCATTATTAATATCACCATTCATATTGTTACTATATTACAACTATATGCAGTTCCATAATTGTCACCTTAGTAACGATCATGATAGTCAAATAACAGAATCCTTTTTATTAAGTTTGGGTTATTTCATTTTGTTAAATTTTACAATTTAGTTTTTTATATTTAGTATCGATCATTCTTTATGATCATTTACTTTTATTAATTTTTTATCTATGCATTAATTTATAAGTATTTTTTAGATTATTCATTCTATTAATATTATAGTCATTTTAATCCTATTAGTATTTTTTCCCAATTTATATGTAACTACATAGTTTTTATCTTAATTTGATATGTTGATCATTCCAAGCAGTGTTAATAATTTCACTATTTAATGTATTAAGGCATTTTATTACTTTGTAATTGATTTTATTAATTTTTAATAAATTATATTCATCATTTATAATTATTATTACCCTGTTAGTTTCTTTTCAGAGTAATTGTCAATACCTCTACATTTGAAATAATGTATTACTATCACCTTCTAGAAAAAACTGTAAAACATGTTTCATAAACAGAAATGGCTCTACTCTTAGTATTGCTTTCAAAATACATGTTTCTATAATATTGGCTTGAATGCTATAATAAAAGTTAGTCCATCAAAGTGTGATATTTACTGCCCTTATTATTGCTTGCATGACATCTTTGTGAATGTCTACCCATGCAGCAGCTAATTTACTACATGCTATAATTCACTCTCTGCCTTATGAGTTACTAAATCGTTACAACCAGTATCTTAATGTACACAGAGGTTGATCAAGGCTAAACAATATGTTTCCAGATCAAAGAATAAACCACTTCAGCCTCTACGATAAATCCTCCACAACTGCATTAAACAAAATGCCAAAGAAATTGGACCACAACCAAAATTACTGCCTGGTCCGAGCAGCTCCAACCCAGATTACAGAGCAGGCTCAGCTGCTGCCTTCCACTTTCTTTCTTCACCTAAGGAGCACTTTGGGGATGACGGTGCAAACACAGCTGTAATTCTGGCAGGAAACGGGCCCATTAAGTAACTTGTGAAGCACGTCTTGCTTCATGCGACTTGAACTGCTGCTTAAATAAAGATAACTACCAATATAACTTCACTACCTTCCCGGGCGGTAAACCTTCTACTTAACATCCTCTTCTCTCCTTCCTGTTTCATTTCCTTCCTCTAAAGCTGCAAACAGACAATCCTCAACCTTAACTTGTACATCTTTCTGTGCGTTTTCACCCCCCCCTCCCGACTACTCACTTTCGTACAAACTTTGATGTGAACTTGCTGAAAATCCCCGTGGCCCCGTGCGTCCTCCGAGCCTGGCTGTTGCCGTGCGACAGGGACGGGGATGCGGGCCCGCCGGGGTAGGCGGAGCCCTGCTGGTCGCGGGCACCCCGCTGCTGGCCGGCGTGGAACGTGCTCCGGATGACCCCGCCCCTGGGGAAGTTGGTTCGGTCCGACACGGTCGCGCTGCTGATGTTGTGGGCAGACGGGGAGGCACCGGGCGCCCGCTGCGGCGCAGCACTGCAGAGGAGGTCAGAAGGAGAAAAACGGGGAGAGGGAAGGTGGAGGCGGAAAAAGGGAAAGAGGTGTGATAAGAGAGGAAGCAGTAAAGAGAAAAGTAGGAGGTGATAAACAGAATTAAAGGTGAAAAATGACGTGGAAGACAAGTTAGAAAAACATTGAAAATCCCTTTACTTTGGGTTTTAAAGTCAATATCTGCATATCCTGATGGAGTCACGTTAGGTCAGCGACACACAAGCAAATCCACAGTTATAATCTTCTGTCTGAGTGCAAAGCACCCACAGATCCACATACACAGACTTTCACAGTAAAGCTGAACATGTTCCACTCAGAAGCAGACACACCTGCAGCAGATGGCGACTCAGAGAGAAGAGCTCGAAGTACAAACACACAAAGACAGAAGAGCAACAGCAGTGGGCTGGAGATGCGGCCTCACGACAAACCACTCTGACCCACCAGATCGAATTTTAAAGCCTTTTCAACCTCTTGACTTAAAGCTGCAGTGTGTAACTTTTATGAAACATATGTTTTCTAGATATTTGTTAAAATTATCATTATGTAGTGACAGTTTAATATAAGACAGATAATCTGAAAAAAAAAAAAAAAAAAAAAAAAAAAAAAAAAAAAAAAAATACAGCTCCTCTGCCTTCTCCCAGTGCTCCCAGTACCAACTGCAGAAATACACCACTCAGTCAGAAACAACCAATCAGAGCCAGGAGGAGGGTCTTAGCGCTGTCAATCTCCCTCATGTACGCACCGCTCACACACCCCCCTGCTCTCTGCTGCACTACAGCTGGTTCACCACAACATAGCCTGATGCTAATGCTAAGGCTAGTTAGCATGGACACCGATGACGGTGGATAAACGGTTTTCCTGGAACGGTAAGTTGTTTCTTCACTATTAGCACATTTAGCAGCGCGTACACGAGGGTGATTGACAGCGCTAAGCCCCTCTTCCAGGCTCTGTTTTTTTTTTTTTTTTTTTTTTTTTTTTTTTTTTGTTTGGGAGAGGTGCATTTCTTTAGACAGCGATACAAGCTCAGGGAGGAGGTGGAGGAATCTTTACAAAGATTATCTGTCTCATAACATCCTGTCATGACAGGTGACAGTTTTAACAAATATGCAAAAAAAACCCCATTTTTGTAGAAGTTACATACTGCAGCTTTAACAGAGCAAAAGAAATGTAAATTATTTTCGCTTAATTCTTTGATTCATCTTCTCAGAGGTTTCAGATTATATAAAAATTAGGTCCGACTGTAATTATCTGTTTCTGTGTCCCTCATGGGTCACCTCTCAGCAGCATCACCTAACAGTCTCTTGTCGCTGCTCGCCTCAAACTAAAGCTATCTGCCAGAGATGTATTATATAATAAGTCTGTGAGAGCAAAGCAGTCCTTTCCAGCCCCCTCGAGAAAACTTACAGCTGAATCCAAGAGAAAAAAGTGTCTTTTTCAGTACTGAGGAGTCAGAATCAGTTCAAGTTGTTCCGATAATTTAACGTCTGTTTGCTTAAAACGTCTGATAGATGAAAAAAACCCAAAACACACTAATCGACAGATGATATACACTGCAAAAACAAAATCTTAGGAAGTATTTTTGGTCTAGCTTCTAGTGAAGATATCTTAGTACACTTTAAATAAGACAAAACTAATTTCCAAGTAACTTTTCAGCACGATTTGTCCCATATAATAAGTTGACATGTCTTGTTCCACTGGCAGATTATTTCACTTATGACTAGAACTTTTTCATCAATATTAAGGAATTATTGACCTAAAACAAGCTCCTATATCTGCTGAAAAGTTACTTGGAAGTTAGTTTTGTCTTATTTCAAGAGTATTCAAGATATTTGCACTGGAAACTAGACCAGAAATACTTGGTAAGATTTTGTTTTTGCAGTGAAGGCTGGATCAGGTAGCTTGGTAGTAGTGTGAGTGAAAATGAGCGTGAGAAAGTGTCCCTGTTGCCAACTGAAGATGTAAGGTGGGTCGGAGAAGGTCTGTTATCATCGAGAGAATCCATGTTTGTAATGTAGCGTAAGCAGAGGTTAATGGAGCAGCAGCATCGCTTCTAATAACAGGTTTTCTTTTACATCTAGCATCAACTTAACCCTCAGGTGGTTCCGTCACAAGCAGACAGCACAAGAGTATTGGTAAAGTCCCGACAATGAAAACATGAGAGCTAATGTAATTCAGCTGTCGGGTTTTAATCAAGTTTCTGCAAGATCCTGAGTTGCAACATGCTGCAAAGCTGCAGTTTTGTCTCAGTAACGGATGAAGTTTAACACCGGCTGTGTCTCTTTCCTGGATAAAACCACTTTAATGAAGCTGCTGGCACATTTACCTGCAAGTAATGCCGTATTGTTGTGGTCTTGGTCTCATAATCGGACCTGAGGGTACATTTTCAAAGTCTCAGCAACATTTTTACATGGCTTTGTCTGAGGCCACTCCAGACCACAGCATCCTTTTAATACTGCAACCTAATGTGACACTGCTGGCTGTAGTCAAACTCAACCAAGTTTTTAAATTTAAAAACTTTGAAAATTCAGATTTTCTTTGCAGCAACAGCTCCATTATCATGATTACAGCAATAGTCCTGAAAATAGTTTCCGATTTATTCTACAACATTACTTTTGTGGTCTTTTTTTTTTTTTTTTTAATCCATTGAAAGTACCTCAATATGCTGCAGTCTGCTGTTTTTTCCCCTCAATTAGCAGATTATTTTTAACCTACTGAAACCAGCGCCATTAAACAGTTTTTATTTGCATGGAAAGTACTCCTTGCTCAGTGTTTGTGTCAAGCGTCGTCCCCTTCCTGGACTGCTGCCATTCACTTCATGTACTCTGTTTTCCTTTCCCATACAAAGTACTCCTTTAAAGACTGCAACTATTTTATGCATCCTGTATTTTGCAGCCACACATCATCTCTCCTCCATCTTGACCCCATTTAACCTCCTCAGCCATTTCCAATTTCTTCAGACACAGAAAAACCCGCAGGTTTTCGAAGCGCATCTCAAAAGAAACCTTCAGTTTTAGATCAACAGCAATGAGGAAGAGAAAATAACGCGGCTCTAAAAATGAAAGACAAATGAGCAGCTACCAGCTGCTGTGTTGACTGCAGGTGCAAAAATTAACACAAAGGAGGAGGCGTTCTGTACATCCTGTGCATTTGGAGTCCCTTTTCACACAGAATATTTTTATTCTGGACACCAGGAATGAAGAAGACAACCAATGTGTGTCTGTGTGAGGAATGTAGACGGAGCAGCCTGCTCTGCAAACCTTGGGGAATCCACACTGAGGGTTTAGATCAGGGGTCTGCAACCTGCAGCTCCCGAGCCATAAGTGGCTCTTTGAACCTTCCACAATGGCTCTTAATAGTTTTGACTAAAATAATAAACTGATGTTTTAAAAACATAACAAATCCAGGTTTTAGCTATTTTTCAGGGTTTTTGTGGAAAAAAATGCATTTAATTTCAACAACAGAATGAGCCTAAAAGTCATTTTTATTTAGATCTATTATTCTTGTGAGACTGGAAACTGTGCAAATAACATCCCATATAAGAAACTGCTGCCATCATCTTTTTGAAAACATTTTAAGTTTTTCTATACATTAAAACCTCAAAATACAAATAAAACACTTAAAACTACAACAGATTTCCTGTAGTAGAAGTTTTGTCAAAAATTAAAACTTTTTTCCCCAAAAGATCAAGTAATATTTGCGGCTTTAATTAAGCTTTATTTAGCAAGACTGAGGGCAAAAATGGCTCTTTTGATGGTAACTGTTGCAGAGCCATGGTTTAGATTATACCTGCACTTGGAGACGTCCATTTATGAGCAGATTATCAAAGAAAAAGAAAAGCAATATAGACTGAACTACCTTTAAAAACTTGAAAATTATGTTGTTTTGGAAGTTGTTTCATGGGTAAGTTTGTGGGATGACTGGATACATTGTAAAGGTGCCCATTTGTGAGTCGTGGTACAGTCTAAGTGTTTGAGTAGTACCTTCTCTCCGGCGTTCCCAACCAGGTTCTGAACAGCCCGAGCTCAGTGCTGAACGACGCATGCAACAGAACAAGACAAAACCACACACACCCAGAGGGCCACTTTGACATTAGCTCTGCAGGAAGTTTAACTCTGACATTTCCACCGCTGTCACTGTACTAACGGGGGTCTCTGAGGCAGCTGCATCCACGTTCAGCCTCAAAGTGTTTGCGACCCTCCTGATCCGTGCTGGGAATCACGGGTGGCGGTTTAGGAAAAATTATAGGAAAAATGTCAAAGTAGCCCTCAAGGAGACAGACGGGTAGAGCAGGGAAGCAAGCTAACAGCGGGACAAACTGAGACACAGACAACAGCAAGTTCATCCACAAAAAGTCTGGTCGGCGGTTCTCGTAACGGGAGTTAGTGGTTCACAGATGAAAACTGGGTTTTCCTTGGAAACTTTGTTTAAAGGGGCAGTATTATGTGTCTTCCAGCCACATGGAATCCTTTTATAGCACAATCAAGTACCTACGTTACCTTCAGTTGTTACAAAAATGCTGCAAATATCTAATATGACTTCAAAGAAATTTGACTTTGTAAGTTAACGCCTTGAAATTGGGCCTTTGTCTCTTTAAGAAAGTCCTGATCTTTCTGAAACTCCGACTTCAGGAAGTCATTATAACAGTGCTCCTCTATCCACCCTTTAACAGTTTTTTTGTTTTTTTTTTAAACCAGCATTTCACTGAGAAGTAGCTCATATAATGAGCTCAGCAGATGCACAGTTCCACCAGGTGTTTACTAATTGCTGCTGGCTAGTCTGAAGGAGCTGAGTGGAGAAGTCGTGGGGGAAACTGCAGCTCCATGGAGGAACAGGGTCTATCCAGGCATTTGTTGTTTTTTTTTTGTTTTTTTTTTAAATTTCCCTTTGGGATAAATAAAGTATTTAGTATAAAGTATTTTTGAATTTGAATTGTTTTGCACAGCTGAATGGCTGCCAAGGGAGATTAAAAGATTTCTCAAACATCAAGGCAACACTCCAGGTATGTTTTTGATGAGGGAACAACATTATAACATGATGTAAAGCTAAAAGAGTCAATTTTGCATAATACTGCCCCTTAAAAATTAAGAGTGTATTGCAATAATTTCCAATGAAATCAATGAAACAGAATTTTTAGAGCCAGAAAAAGCCTTTTGTATACAAAGATAACATCTCAATATTCAACAAAAATCTAAATAAGGACAATATTTAAACACACAGTCTTCTACATTCAGAAAAATCAAAACAGACTAACGGGCTGTAATAATTAGAGCAAGGGTCTCAAACTCCAATCCTAGAGAGCTACCACCCTGCAACTTTTAGATGCTTCCCTTCTCCAGCACACCTGAACCACAAGAACGGTTCGTTTCAAGGTCTCTGCAGAATTTCATGGCATGGTGAGGAGATGATTCACAGCCATTTGATTCAGAAGTGTTGGAGAAGCTTCTCCAAGTTGCAGGATAGTAGCGCTCCAGGACTGCAGTTAGAGACCCTTGTCATAGAGCATGAATGACAATCTCAAAAACTTGCAGCACTTCCTTTTATTGTTATAATTTAATTAATTTAATAATTTATAATAAATAATAATTTATTTTAAACCTGATTCTTCTCATTAAGCTCTAAACACCTGTAGGAAGATTTTTATTCTCTCCTTAAAGTCAATTTCTCAGTAAAAAGTACATTTTACTTCACTCCAACAAATTGAAATAAACGCATAAAATACACAAAAATGACTCAGAACAATAGTCAAGTATGTTTTCAAGCTCTCACTTCTCCTATAATGAACTAATCTTACCTAAACTAATCCTTCTGCTATAGTCCTGTAATTTTAGTCACAATTTTTCACATTATAGCCACAAACTTCAATGCATTTATTGGGATTTTATGTGACAGACCAACACAAAGTAGTGCATAACTGTGAAGAGGAAGGAATTTGATACTTTGTACTCAAATTTTGTATTTATCCACGTTTATTCTGAAGCCCCTAAATAAAAATCCACTGAACATACAGCCAGAACTGCACTGGAATACTTTCAATTAAAGCATTGTGATGTGTTAGAAAGGCCCAGTCAAAGTCCAGACCTAAATCCAATTGAGAATCTTTGGTGACACACTGATGTTCACAGATACTCTCTATCCAATCAGTTGAAGCTTGAGCCACTTTGCAAAAGAGAATGAGCAAAAATGTGCCAATCTGGTCAAATCTCAAAAAACTTGCAGCTGCAAAGGAAGGGGTCTGGTTCCACTAAATACTGACTCAGGAGATTTTAACATAAATGCACACCACACTTTTCAGATTCTCCATTTGTGAAAAAAAAAATGTTGACAATCAGCATTTTCTATAAATGTCACAATTATTTGTTCAAACACTATTTCCAACATGGGAGAAGAAGCGTCAAAGAAGACTCAAAAGCAGACTTATTGCACTGCAAAAACAAAACCTTACCAAGTATTTCTGGTCTAGTTTTTAGTGCAAATATCTTGAATATGCTTGAAATAAGAAAACTAACTTATAAGTAACTTTTCAGCAGATATGGGAGCTTGTTTTAACTCAATTCTTTAATATTGATGAAAAAGTTCTAGTTATAAGTGAAATAATCTGGGACAAGACATTTTTCCCATAAGTTAAAATGTCTTGTAAAACATCTTGATAAAGAAGGCTGGTTCTGGTCTGGGGACGACTGTGGAACCTCTGGAGATGATGGGGCAAAGAAGGATTCTTCACAAACTAAAGAAAATCAAGGACAACCCTGAGCGTCCTCTTCATGAGACTGCTCTACAACAACAGCAGGAGGCTTCCTCAGATATCATGCAATACAGACTGCTACAGGAGATCTTTCCTGCCCACAGCCATCAGTATCTACAACAACCCTTTAAAGCATCTTAATATGAGTTACAACATTTAATTTCTCTCTGGAATTAATGACCCATTTTTAATTTGAATTTTTGCTCTACTTTGAGTTGGTCTATGATATAAAGTCCCAGTAAAATAATTGCCATGTGTAAGATGTAAAGATGTACTTTGTCTTGAAATAAATGTTGAAGAGGAATGAATATTTTGAAATATAAGCTAAAAGCTGAGTATAAAATTCACATCTTAACTGAAACCAGCCTTTAAATGTGTGGGGAAATGTCTTTCAACCACAAAAATAAACAAGGCTTCCTGTTAGAGTAGAGGCAGAGTGTGGTGAAAAACCTGCTCAGCTTGATGTGAAATGTGTGACTGCTCAGTTATGGTCTGACGGGTAAAAAGTGTGATTTGACAGTGCCTGTTTAGCTGCAGGGGAAAAAAAAAAAAAAAAAAACAAAAAAAACAAGCCATGTCAACATTCCCACGCTGGCACAGTTTTCGCAACTCGACTGTGTGGTTCCTGGCTGTTGCTAAGGAACCAGTGAGTCTGAGATGGCCAGTTTTAGAAAATGTTGCACATGTCACTGTGGAGATGCTGTAATGGCAACAAAAAAAAATGCAAACTTTAGCGGCTATGGCTTGACAAAGATGAAAGTAGGAGACATAGTTTTTAAGCCTGTTTGTTCAACAACGAGGCTGCAGTTGAATGAAAACATGCCGAAATCATGAAAGAAATGTGAAGTCTGCAAACCCCGTCTCGGCTCTATGACTGAATGTGTGAAGATGCAAGCAGAGCAGTTTGTGTTAGAAGCAACAGCAACTCTGCGGGAGGAAGATGCACTGCTTTCATGGATAAACCCATTAGTGGGGGGGAAATTATTAGCAGATTTATCCCAAATTCTGTCAATGTGTGATTAAATGCAATAAAATTGATTAATAAATGAGGCTGGTGCTTTTTAATGTACCAGAGGCAACAGTTCACATCACCCTGTCTTCATCTTTCCTCTTTGTCCACTCCAGGAAAAGTGGTTTGAGCTAGAAAGGTGTGTGTTTGTGTGTCTGCGATGCAAAGACTTGCCTGGGCCGTGGTGCGTGCAGGTCAGAGGGGCATGGATGATTGGAGGAGGACAGGGACTTTTGGTGGCGGGGACGCGAGGAGGTGGAGGAGAGGACGGCAGCAGCTGAGGCAGTGGAGGCTCGGGAGCCCGGAGTGTTTAGGCTGGCATGGGAGGGAAGGGAGGAAGAGGAGGAACACCCCCGCCCGGCGAAACACATCCAAACACATTCACACACACAAGCGGGCGGGGTTTGTGTGAGGGTGGGTGGGGAAGTGAGGTGGAGTATGGTTAGAGGCAGCATTTACTTTTGGAAAAAAAAGAAAATTAAAATTAAAATAAATAAATAACAGAGGAAGGTGAGGGAGAGGAAAGAGAGCAGAGAAACAAGGAAGTAGGAACAAGAGATGCATGCAACAAACAGTTGGTCTTCATTTGCAGTTATCTGTGTGGTTCCACAAAAGAGAAAAACCACAAACGGGTTTTTTTTGTGTTTTCATCTTTTCACATGAAAGAAAACACAAAAGACCAACTTCAGTGATTTTCTCTAGCAGAGAGAGACCCGTCGCACCAGACGAAGACAAATCATGGAGACAAAGAGAGACAGAAATGTGCAAAGCAATAAAACTCAAAACATCGGGAGACAAAAGCACCTCTGTGTTACAGTCTATTGTGCCCACTGTTTAGGACTGCTCTGCACAAACTGAACATCAAATTTTGCTTCTCATTCAGTGCCTTCTAAAAAAAATTATTCATACCCCTTGTTCAAATTTTGTCCCACTAGTCCTCAAAATTCAATGCAGGGTTTCTGCAGGTTTCACAAACACAAATTTAAGACTTTTAAGACCATTATGAATTAAATTTAAGATCTGTATCGCAACAGAAATGTACAAATGAAAATCGCATATTTTAGATAGTAGCGGCAAGCTTTTTTGCACAATGCACGTTGCATGGTACGGATTGCAACACAAAGACGAACGTCGTCCAGCCATCTGGCGATAATTTACACTTGCCAACGACAGACGCAAAAAGGTTATATTAGCAGCTAGTTAGCGGTAGCCTCAACAACCTTGAGTCTCAGAGCGTAAGGATGTCTGCGTGCGACTCAAACTTTTGCCTGACAGAAAAGTCCCACAAGAAAAATAAAATACCTACAACATACGAGATTAAATCATCCTGCCACAACAAAATTTAAGAACTGTGATGAATATATTTAAGGCCAATTTACATGTTTTCTAATGAATTCAAGACTTTTTAAGGCTTAATTTTAGATGCGTGAATTTAAGACTTTTTAAGGATGTGTGAACACCCTGCAATGTATATTCTTAAGATTTTATGTGATCTAACAACACAACGTAATGCACAATTGTGAATTGTAAGGAAAATTATAATATTAAAATATTTCTAAACAAAAGTCTTAAAAGTGTGATGAGTAGGGATACACTGATTGCAGTTTTCAGGTCAATCACGGATTTTTAAAAAACCTGACCTGCCGATTCTGGATGATTTTGGTCTCAAAAGTTGCTAAGTTATTGTTAACTGCACACGTGCAGACGTGAGCTGGTGGGACGGTCGGTCAGTCAGCCTCTCTCACAGCAGGGCAACAGAGGACAGTGGCTGATTTTCAAACCTTTGGGGAGACATATAAGATCGGTGGATAAGATCGGTTTCACATGGAGGTATTGGCCGATCAACGATCTCCCAAAATTAAGGAAATCGGGGCTGATTTATCGATCAATAATTTGTAAAGCCACATTTCGTTGCATTGTTGCAAGGTTGTTTTTTTTTCTCTTTTTGGGAGGGGGTACATTCATGGACAGAAATTTCTGTCCATTCTTTGATGTAACAAAAGCTCAAGCTCAGCCAGATTAAATGGAGAGCATCTCAGCAACAATGATCAGCTGACCAGAGCACCATTTTTGACCTGTTGCCGTTGTATCAGGTCTTCTGGTTCCGTGCTGCATCCCCAGAACCAAACATGGAGAAGCAGCTTTCAGTTTTTATTCACTACAAATCTGGAACAAACTTCCAGAAAACTGCAAAACAGCCGAAACACTGAATTCCTTTAAATCAAGGCTAAAAACCCACCTGTTTAGAGCTGCCTTTGATTAGTAGTAAGTAGAATATTGAACTATATTTGCTTGATCATCCTCATAATTTTGATGCATTGATATTTGCTCGATTTTGATGATTCTGGTCTATACTTGATTGATGTTTTTATGATGTGAAGCACTTTGAACTGCCTTGCTGCTGAAATGTGCTATACAAGTAAACTTCACATATTTGTGCCCTGCATGAGTAAACCGGACAACAGATTCTCCGAATTAAGGTGTAGCTCCTCCAGAGCCACCATGAAACTTCTGGCTTCATCTATGATTAAAACGGCTTCCTCCCTGACCTGTCTGCTCTGTTCTCTAACGAACCTCTGAGGCCTTCACACAACACCAGGATTTATACTGAGATTTCATCACAGACAGGTGGACTCAACTAATTAGGAGGCTTCCGGTGAACTGGATTTTATTTATGGGTATCACAGCAGAAGTGGCTGAATTCCAATGGATGAATTTCAGCTTTAAGTTTAAATATAATGAAACACTGTGACAAATATTTCCCACTTTGTGTTGATCGGTAGATCAACACAATGTGGTAACATAAAATCAGAATGAAATGCATTTTTTTTTTGGTCATAACCAAACAAATGTGAAACAGTTTAAGGGGTATAAAAAGTTTTGTAGAGTCAATCCTGTAAACACAGGAACATAGACCAACATCTACTGCTAAATATCTACTGCTCAAAGCAACTAACAGCAAGATTTGCCCAAGTGTTGCATGACTGCATGCGTCACTGCCTAAGCTCTCTGAGCTTGCTGCTTTATACGTATGACCCGTGTTTATGCTCCTGTCATGTCAAGCACCAGACTTCCTCCTCCTCTTCCATTCTTCCCGTTTTCTCCCGACCTTCTAAACCTTCTGGTTCTATTTCCAGCTCCTTAACTTTCCTGAACTACAAGCCTGTGATAATTAGCAAGCTTGGCCAGATGATACAAGGCTCTGCACATTACTGACAGCTCTAACTTTGTGTTAACATGGAGACAGAGAGTGAGAGAGAAAGAACAAGAACACACACAGTGAGGGTACTGTGTGTGTTCTTGTTTTTTTTTTTTTTTTTTTTTTTTTTTTGGTACCAGAGGGAGATGGAGAAAGACATCGCTCAAGAGAGAAAGAGGCACAGTTACAGAAGTCGAACAACAAATGATTATTGCACAGAAAATAGACATAATACTGAGGGGAGGAAATTCTCTCTTTCCGATATGGATTAGCATGGCTGCTGATGGAAATGTCACGGTAGAAACAAAGTCTCCTTTCATTTCTAGGGTTTTATATATCAGGACATAATAAAAGTTAGCAGGTTTAAAACAATTTAAATTAAACCACATAGAGGAGAGAAATTAGTGGAGAAACAATGTTCACCCCTGATCCTGACGTAGGATTTAAGAGGGAAAGCAGCAACCAGGTGATGCTAACTAAATGCACCTGACCAATGGCAACATTGAAAAAGCAGGAGTTCAGGCAGCTTTCAGCTCTGAAGCATACAGAATGCCAGGCTGGGAAGACATCAGCAACGGCTTTACAAAAGTCAATCTGGGAAGGGTTATAAAGTAATTCACTGACAACATAAGCTACGTTCACACAGCTGCTCTTGATGCTCAGTTACGATTTTTTTGCTGAAGTCCAATATTTTTTTTTTTGCGCGGTTGTTCTTACCACTAATTAAATGCGACCGCGATCAGATGATTTATGACCCCAAAGCGACCTGCATGCCCAGAAGAAGAACGTAGACATCACACATCGGTGCACTGTTTTATGGATCGATTTTAAAGTTATTCAGAGCCGACAACGTTGTCAGAAGATCATAACTAGACGAAGGAAGCTAATAAAAAGAAAACAATCGCAATGATCTTTTGCGGAGCACTGATTATAACTTCTGTAGAGAAGTCTGTTTGGATGCATAGTCGGACCAGGAGTGTGGTGGGATTGTGATGTGATGCGCTTCACCGACAGACTTCTCTCATAATCTGAATTCTCAGCCATTGTTTACGTCTGGATTTACCACCTCTGGCTTCTTCTGGTGCAGAATTACAACGCACATCTGACGTTACTGAAGTAAGAGTCGGATAAAATGCGACATGACCGTTCAGACTGATAGCTTCCAAACTGTCTGCAGACACCACATATGGAAGTGGCTGAAATCGAATTTTATTTTGGGTGAAAAGATCGGAATCGGATCGGAATCAGACTGCCGTTAAAAAGTCGGATTTGGGTTGCATTTGCCTGCTGTTTGAACGTAGCCATGAAGTCCAGGCCTCAGCTAGCATCTTGCACACTCAGGTTGGTGAACAGTACAATGGCAGCTCCCCAATTAAAGAAAGATAGAAAAATGATGTAAATTTACTAAAAAAAAAAAGTAATGTATTGGACACTTATGTGTATAGTTGCAAAGAAAATTACCGTATCTAAGCTATTTCTGCTAAATAATGAAGTTTATTTAGTTTTAAACACACATCCATTCTTGCTTCATATACTGAAAACTGACAGCAAAGAATCCGTTGTGCGTTTTTGTTGAGGGGAGTTTAGATTTAAATACCTTCAACACCTGGTTAAGATCATTTTTATTAGGTCCTGATTTGAAGAAAAAAAGCTAGAATTGAGAGGGGGTGTACTTTCATTTTACCATGACCGTATGTTTAAAGTTGTGTAAGCTTACAAACACCGACCACACAGTGTAAGGAGAGAGTTAATACTCCATCTTCTAGTTGTGCTAATCTCAAAAGGAGAGGGGGGTAGGGGGGGATAGAAATAGGGCGAAAGATTAATATTAAGACAAGAAGAACTAAAGGAAGCCAAGAAAGGCGGAGTCAGAGCAAAGTAAGGCTCAGGGTCCAGAGGGATCGGCGCTCAAAGATAAAAGACGACCAAATTAAGAACATTTTAAAAGTTGAGGGACAGCGAAGGAGAAGAGAGAGACAGGGTGGGAGGGGTAAAACAAGTAAAAAAAATAAAAAATAAAAAAAAAGCCCAAACTTCAAAAGCATTAATGATGATCAAAAAAATGCAACTTCAAAAACAAAGCAGATGATAACCACTATGTTAGCAGAAACTAGCATAGTTAATAGTCCCGCATGACTTTCAAAACAAAGCAATGAGTTCTCAAAAGAGCCCTTCTTCACCAGGCAATGAAACAACAAATCTGTGAAGAAAATCGTTCAGATACCGTGCTTGAGCACAGATTCAGTTGAATTTCTGCTACTGTAGATAAAGCACTGCGCTGGTATTGAGAGAGGTCATTTGAGAACGACAACATGAACAGTAATAAAGGAGTTATGAACCATGAACACTGTCGCAGTTATGGTTTAGCTTAAAGGGGCAGTATTATGTGTTTTCAAAGCTCATAGAATCATTTTATAGCACAATAAAGTAACTATGTTCCCTTCAGTTGTTACAAAAATGCTGACTATATCAAATATCACTGAAAAGAAATTTGACTACGTAATTTAACGCCTTGAAATTGGGCCTCTGTCTCTCTAAGAAAGTCCTGCTCCTTCTGAAACTCCGCCTTCAGGAAGTCATCACAACATCGCTCCTCTATTAACCCTTTAACAACGTTTTTAATCAACGTTTCACCGAGAAGTAGCTCGTACAATGAGCTCAGCAGACGCACAGTTCCACCAGGTGTTTGCTAATGGCTGCTGGCTAGTCTGAAGGAGCTGAGTAGGGGAGTCGCACTCTATGAGGCAGAAGCTCAGAAACTGCAGCTCCAAGGAGGAGCTGTGCTTTGAAGGCGGAGCTAGGTCAATCCAAGCATTTTGCACAGCTGAATGGTTACCAGGGGACATTAAAGGATTTCTCAAACATGCATGAAAGAATCAAAGCAATACTCTAGGTATGTTTTTGATGAGGGAATAACATTATAACATGATATAAAGCTCAAAAAAGTTGATTATACATAATACTGTCCCTTTAATGTTTAAAGCTCATGAAAAAGCACACAAAGCGTATGGCTGGTTAAGCTTGAGTTGACATGAATGAGTTTTGAATCAAGAATTTAATACACCGTCGATGACTATTAAACATAATGATTGGCAAACATTCGCTTTCGGTTATTAATTTGTAGTTCCAGTGAAGACAAAAGACATTTTTTGTCAAAACTGAAAAGGTCTGAAGCGACTGAGAAGGAAGAGTTTGAAGCATGAGCTAAATTTAGAAAGAGTAAAATGAGAGGAGTATCCCAATCCCAGAGGAAGAAAATGGGAAGCCTGTTTTATAGCATAATATTATTAACTTGTTAATCCTTTTACAGTCCAAGGATTGTATCCCTCGAACTCCCTGCTCTCACTGCCGGGCCTCCATGTGAGCATCATGGAGAGATCTGTAATCGACTGGAGGTCTGGTCTAAATTCCCAGGAGGGCCTGATTGTCGAGTCCAGGAGGGCTTACCCTTCCCTGAGCCAGCTGGCAGCGCTCCGGAGAGCACCAGCCAAGGTCTGGGGATCAGTCAGCGACGTGGCTGTGGGACGGCTTCATTCACAAACCAGTGAGAGTGCGTTTCTGCTCGGTGTGCATCAGCGGGGAAGCGGTACCGTGTTTCCTTGTGATCACTGTATGTGGGTTTATTTTCCCTCGTTTGTTAAAAACATAATTAATTAGCGAGTGTAGGGCGTGTTTGTGTACCTGTCCTTCCCGTTTTGAATGCTCTGGCCGAGCGTGGCTCTCTCAGCCAGCGGAGAGTTCCGACTGCGGCTGGTACCAGTGGAGAGGATGCTATTCTGCAGAGACGGAGACAAGGTATAAACGTTAGAACCAGAGTTACCGCTTGTTTTTCCAAGTCAAAATTTTATGATCTCCAAGTGTGATTGTATTGGAATACAACTCACTAAAACCCAGTGGAGGTTATGGACTGTGGTAATGCCAGCTAATGCCAGTAACCCAGAGAAAATGTAACAGCATTTCTACACCTGACCCAAAACTTTTGTAAGCAGCTGAGTGTCTATCTTGGACAGAACCACTAAGAAAACCACTGCTGCCAATAACCCTCGGTTCTCCCTCCATTGAAAGTATGCATGGGCTTGTACTTTTGTGTTTAGCCGTTTCTCTTTCCTAGTCATTGCTGATATTTTCTAATCTACTCTGCTTGCTTTTCTTTCCCATAGAAAGTACTCACTGGTTGGTGCTTCTGTATTTGTCTATTTCTTAGAGCTACTGAGGAGCCATTTCTGCCAATAACATTCTGTCCTATATTTTTCTTTCAAAGAAAGTGCTCCTGGCTCATACCAGGCCCGGTGCTTTGTTCTAGGGCTGCAGCTAACGAATATTTTAGTAATTCATTATTCTTTCTATTATTCTGACAATTAATCGAGTAAATAAAAATAGCTTAAATAAAAATGGTACATTCTGCAGATTTTTCATTTAACCACTTAAGTTTATCTTATCCAATATTAAAAAAACTAAAAATGCAAATAAAAAATAATTCAAGTCTTCATTTTATTGCTTAAGATTTTTTTCTTTTTACAGAGTTTGAACCAGGCGAAACTAAAACAGATAAAACTGCCACTTGAGGAGTTCTGGGTAGAAAATATTTACAAAGATTTTTCATCTTAAAAAGCAAAATGTATATATTTTTTGTAGTGTTGGGTTAATTACTGCTCTGACTGTGTTCTTTCAGCCAAATGGCCTTTTTTTAGTGTCTTAATATATTAACTGATTACAACATTAGTTGATGATTATTTCAATAATCAATTAATCCGATTAATTGTTTCAGCCCTACTTTGTTCTTAAGCTGTTTTGTTTCCTGGCCATTGACGGAAACATTGCTGCAATTAACTGTTTATTCTGCTTGTTTCACTCTCCTACAGAAAGTACACCTGGCTCAGTGCTGTGTTTTTTCTGTGTCTACTTCCTGTACTGCTGTTTGAGTCTGGTTCTTCTAGAGGTTTTTTTTTTCCTTTTGAAAGGAAGTGGTTCCTCTACAGGCTCATGACATGGTTGATTAGACAACTATTTACCAATTGGCATTTTATAATCAACTGATATGACAATACTGTATTACAGCTGGATGAAACAGGACTTTATTTAATTGCATCTGAATCTGACAATATTACTGGATTGTACTAGAATAATATGGATTTCTTACAACTGGATTTGAATTGGACATGTTAAACGTCCTGAATCCTTTTATAATTTTTACCCAGAACAATTCAGATAAATAAACTTTTTTCCAAATGTTTTTTCACTTTAAAACCAAAGACAAACCAGTAGAGTGGGTGTCTTGCTGCAAAGACATTACAATAATGTCAAAGAAAACCAGATAATCACATAACACTCCTATTCTGGTAATGCTGTCAAGCAAAGTGAAACACTTGCCTGTTTATTTTTGTCAAAACATGAACTGATATTTTATTAAAGCAAGATGATTGACGGGTCTTACGGTGGAAGGGGTGGCGCTCTTTTTACGATCCGATGAGACCAGAGGGCTGGCCCCCACCTTAGTGGTGGAGCTGCCTGATGAACTTTTCCTCCCAGAATCCTCTGCTGTAGATCGGTTATCTGACTGACATCCCCTCTTTGAGTAGGAGGAGCCTAAGAGTAGACAGAGTGGGCGTCAGACACAACATCAGTGCAGGGATATACATTTTTAAAGCCCTGCAGCTCAATTCTCTTATTTTGCTTTCTTAGGTTTTTCCATCTACATGTATTCTAGAATCACACCCACCTCCACTTTACTCAAACACCATCTTCAATTTTTCTACCACATGACTAAATGCATCTACAAAATAAATGCTTTATGCATAAAACAGGACAGAATAAAAAAAAAAAAAAAACAGGGAGGCTCACAAAGATGAACTAATTTGTTCTTCAACAATGAAGTTCTACCAACAACCTGCTCGGAGAACCTTTAAATGCTAAAGCTGCAAATTGCCTGGTATCACCCTCTCACACCAGCTCTAAACAACCCACTCTGATAAAAACCAGTCTCACCCTGGTCAGTGGTTCTGCGATTCTGAGGCTTCTGGTTGGACGACACGCTGCGCTGTACCTTTAAGGAGGAAACACAGGAACAAATGAGCCGAGCACTATGTTACAATAAGATACGATCAGTGTTGAACTATTGTGCAAATAACTTTTTTCAAACCAAACTCAAGATCCCACAGAATGTCACATGTTCAGAAAATGATTTGAGAAAGTAAAAAATAAGTACTTTTTCTTTTTTATTATTATTTTTTTTCCAACAAAACAGAAAATTGTTTTAACCATAACAAAATGTAACTAACGTGAGTTGGATGGTGTCAGTACTGTTTTTTCTCTGCTTTACTGTCCATAGAAAGTACTCCTAGCCAAGTGTTTCTGTGTTTAGCTGCGTCTCTAGCCTAAAGAGCTGCCAACTAAGCTACCTCTCCCGTTGAGTTTTTGTACCCTCCTGGCATTTCTTTCCCATAGAAAGTACCTCTGGCACAGTGCTTGTGTGTTCAGCTGTGCTTCTCTTTTGAACCAAGCCCTGTTGAAAGTACCCCTGGCCCAGTGCTTCAACTACGCCTTTATTCTATGTAGGACAAAGTTATTGCTGAAGCTGACTGGGTTCAACTTCCCCACAGAAAGTACCCAAGGTTCAGTGCTTCTGATTTACATCACTTATGGGCAAAGATACTCAAGGTGGCTTTTCTGCCTTAACCATGTATACTGTTACTTTTTTTTTTTGCACATAGAAAGTACTCCTTGCCCACAGCCTCTGTGTTCATAGTTTTGTCAGCTTCCAGCATACAGTCACTGAATTTGTTTACACACTCTACTTTTTTTAAACAGAAAGTACCCCTGTTCCACAGCGTCTGTTTTTTTACAGTCAATATGTGTGATTTAGAGGTTAACATAAAATAGGGTTCAATATTTTCTTTCCTGTATAAAAATGCCAAAACATTCACTGACTTGAAGTGAGCAGCATCAGTATATGTGTTTGTACCTTGTGAGGTGGAGAGGGAGCATTTATGTTGCTTAGATCACTTCCTGGCCGTGGTTTGAGGGGTAATTCATCTAGCTGAGGAAGAGGGAAAAAAAAAAAAAAAAAAAAAAATAGTATCAGGCACTGGCACGAAAAACAAAAACGCAAAAAGGACCAACAGTGCTTTTATTTTTTATGTAAATACTGATTGGAGTTACTAATCTGTTATTACAGTGCAAAACACAACAGCAGGTGGATGTGTGAGCATGAGAAGAGGTCTGTACCTCAGAGTTCCTATAGTCCAGAAGCAGGTACGTAGCCATCACGTCATCGTACCTCTGGCTCACCAGAGAAGCCTGAATCTCTTCTTGGGAATATCCCATCCGCAACATTTTGTCTGTATACAAACAACACATATAATTCATCATAAAAACTTTGTGCTCCTTGTATAACCATGAACCAAAGAGCACCAACAGTTCGTATTTGTGGGAAATCAGATCAGTCGTTCTGACAGTTGTGCTACGTACCTGTTCTCCTGGGGTCCTTATAATCTGGCTGAGGCTCAATGTAGGGTTTGAGTTCGTCCTCTTCATAGCCCACATTCATCCATCGGTCCCTCATTATCTGCTGCTGGGATCAAAAACACAGGATGATAACGTTTGCCAAATAGGATAAAATAGACTGCAGACAGACTGCTGGATCCTAAGTGCATAAAGTAGTGTTATAGGAGATCCTTCCTCCCAGCAGCTTTTAGACTCTATAACTATCACTGCTCCCAACACAAAGTTAATAAGTGTTGACATCCCAGGTGTCATTTCCTGCATTACTCATCCTAAAATACATTTCTGCTGATATTTGCACATCTCTTTTGTTTGCAGTCTTTAGTTTTCATATACTGTAAACAGTCTGATGTCTTAATGCACAAATACACATGCAGTACGTTATTTGTGATAACTGGACGGTATGTTTAAGTTATAATGTTGTCCTTAATGTAAAGTATGTTATACCTAATTTTGCTTGTTGTCTGTTTTTTCTAAATATATTTTTAATACTTTTTAAAAAATCTTTATGTGAACCTAGATGCCTTGATGCTGCTGTTACACTTGAGTTTCCCCACTGTGGGATATTAAAGGATATTGCTATTGTATTCTATTCTATAAGGGGAACTGCAGGGTCTGATATTATATGTGGCAATTTATTCCTGATTATGGCTTACAGCTAATGAAAACCCAAAATGCAGTTTTCCAGAAAATGTGATCATTACACATTGCCAAAAACAAAAAACATTTTTTTACAGAATAAACATTTACTGAAAAATGTGTCTGTATACTGTACATATATGCATTCAATAAAACACAGAGGACCATGTCAAGCTGCGGATATCCCTGTTGTATGGCGTGTGCAACTTTTTTTTAACACTTTTTCTTCCATTTAACTTTCTCATTACATGTCAGGATACATGGCTGGGAACAGCCAGTTTATTTAGCACTGAGCTTGTGTCTACTACCCTCCTTGTGCAAGATGACAATGACTGACTGTCACATCAGCTGCCTTCCTCTTAATCATGTAGGCAACAGCATGGCATCACATTTCTATGTTAAAATTGCTTATTTGCTTGGTCTGATGTAAAATTTCTGAGAAACCTAAATGTATGTCTTTTATTACTTGGACCTGTAGTAATCAAAATGTGCAGAAATAGACAGTGGACATTTATGACTGTGCGTAATGAATGAATATTTCTGCTTCTTTTTTTCAGACAGATTAATGAAATAAACTTTTTAAGGACCTTCTAATCTATAGACAAACACATGTACTTCTTTCTAAGCACAAAACAAACCTTGTTAAAGCAGAAAATTCTTCTTTTCTTTGGACATTTTCCTTCATTGAATAATCCATCTCCATCTAGTCCGATCCTCTGCTTCCTCTACCCTGACACAAACTAACTAATCTTCTGCCCGGTGGCTCCAACCTCAGCATCCTTCTACCGATATAATCATCATCTCTCCTCTGAACATGTCCAAACCATCTCAGTCTGGGCTCTCTGACTTGTTAAAGAATAAAATTAGGGTGTGAAAACTCATACCATGGGAATAAACCTCTGTCTTCCAGTTAGTAGCAACAAAAAAGTGACACATAAAACTGAAACTAGCATGTGTTCCCTATGCCTTTAAAAAGCACGTTGCACTTCAGCAACAAAGTCACATACAGCTGATGAAACAATCTAGGTAAACTGCACTGCATGTATGCATTGAAAACTGGTTGTATGCAGTCTTGAATGATAATTGCACTTCATATAACATGTAAAGGAATCCTGATTAGCAGGATTTCCTGTTTACTGCTCTAGTGGCTGTGTGTTTTGTCCATTAGTGCATGTCTGCATACCTCGAGGCTGCCTCTTTTGGAAGGGTTTAGGATCAGGAACTTCTTCAGCAAGTTCTCACAGTCAGTGGACATGTAGAAAGGAATCCTGTATTTACCACGCAGCACACGCTCTCTCAGCTCCTGCATAGTAACAAGTACATTAAAAGTTAAGGGTTATTCCAAGAGATATAGTCCATCTTTAAGTCGACAATTAGGTCTGTTCAGATCAGTCTGAAAAGCTGTGTTTCATTGAAAAGAAACAAGTGAATTCAGCTAAGTAGAAGACAAAAGAGCATTGAGTATTGAGTATTTTGACAAATATTTGATTCTTTCTGCTTTTATACCATAAAACAATCAGACACTCAGAAACTGTTAATAGTGTTAAACACTTTGGGCTTTTAGCTACAACCTGAAAAGAGCCAAGTAAGTAGAATCAGAAACATGCCGAGTCCTTTTAATTGTTAAATATACAGCACTCACTAGAATTCACACAAGCCTAGATTGTGGTTTGCCGCTTTCAAATTCATTCAAATCATCACACTGTCCACCAAAACAAGTCACAACTCATACGAGTCCTTCGCGTGACACGTGGTTTGTGTTTCATAACAATTCACGGACTGCTTAAAAAATTTATGATTAAAAAACTGAAGCTCCAGGAACAATGTCAACCACAGTTCGTGGCACCCCTGGTAAAGATGTGTAAAAACCTCGAAAGAAATAAATCTTTTACTGCACCAGCTTAATCTCACACTGAGAATTTTAGAAAAATCTAACCTTTAAATTTCAGTACATTTATTCAGATAGAAAAAGGACCCAGGAATAAAAAAAGAGATAGAGAGAGAGGGATCTTTGACCATTCCTATTTTTACAATCCCTCTAAACCAACTCTCCTATTTTTCATTAACAAGATTTAGTTGCTGAGGACAGAAAAAAAATAAATAAATAAACAATATCGAGGTATCATAGTTTATGATGCAGGAAACTAATAAGTTTCCCAGGCTCTTTGGAACAGAAACGAGCCACATCATAGTTCCTCCACCGCACTTCAATAACATGATGCCTTTTATTCTTTAACACCAAATTCAACTGGACTGTTTGTTGTTAAAGTCTCATCTTAGTCTGATCTGACTAAAGGTTATCATTCAAGTTATAAATGCTATTACAGTTTGCAGACGGTTTGCATATACTTTCGAGGGCTGAAACGATTAATCATGATTAATCAACTTTAGTAATCAATTAAGCATTAACTGGGGTATACAGACTCAAAAAAGGCAGTTTGCTGAAAGAACAACACTTTCAGAGCAGAAATTAAGCCAAAACTTTATAAAAAATATATACATTTTGCATTTAAGTTAAAAATCTTCTTTGTCTGTAAATATGTTCTACCCAAAACTCATCAAGTGGCATAGTTTTAGTTTCCCTTGGTTCAAATTCTCCTCTTAAGCACCATTTGCTATCCAATTATTAATCGGTTAATCCAAAAATATAGTGAACAGTCAAATAGTCAAATAAGTCAAGCAGAAAAGCTGAGCTTTTCACAAGTTGATGTTAGAAATATAATTTCAGCTGCAGGCGCAGCCTTTACAACAAATGATCAGCTGTACACTAAACGATTGCGATTATTGCAATTTAGGAAGTACAATTTTCTTATTTAAAAAAAGGAATTTAATTGCGTTTACTTGCATTTTTCAGTGTATTTCTAATGTATAAAAAGGCTTCAGTGGTTTTAAATGAAAAATCTGCAGAATGTGTCAATTTTTTTATCCAATTAATTGATTAATCGTCAGAATAATCGATTACTAAAATAATCATTAGTTGCAGCCCTAATATTTACATTTGTGATGGTAGGTGTAAGAGCTTTTCCCTTTGACTGGTTGTATTGGAGACTTTGAGATCCCAAGACAACAATCTGTGCTGCAGCTTCCAAATGGTGAGCTTTGCAGTTTTTTTTTTTATTTTTATTTTTTTATCTCCCTTATTCTTCTGCATAGTGTGTGGTGACTAGATAAATATGGATCCTCGTACCCATATTGTCGTTAGTGGCCTCTGGTTAACCGTCATGTTTATGGGAAACGAAGTCATGGATTAATGATCAACAGTTCATAGAAACTCTGCTCAACTGGATCAATCACTATATTTATGTTAATAGGGTTGTGGTGAATTTATTTTTAAAATGTTTTTCTTAATCTGAGATTTTGCTACTGCGATATAGAGGAATTTATTCTAAAAATGTGGCCGACACTTCATCCAATTTGCTACACATCCACTCATTTGGGATTCAGTGGGCCAAAAGGAACTGAAACTAGCATGATAAATACTGAAACCGCCCACAGAATGTAGACGTCTGATTGTGTAACGCACAGAAACCACAAAAAACAAAGTCTTCTCCTCCCAACCTTGAGGTTTTGTCCATCAAAGGGCAGCGAGCCGCTGACCAGCGTGTAGAGGATGACCCCCAGGCTCCAGACGTCCACTTCAGGCCCATCGTACTTCTTGCCCTGGAAGAGCTCCGGAGCCGCGTAGGGCGGGGAGCCGCAGAAAGTGTCCAGCTTGTTCCCCAACGTAAACTCATTACTGAAGCCAAAATCTGCTATTTTGATGTTCATATCTGCGTCCAGCAGCAGGTTTTCTGCCTGTAGTCAGAAAAGCGTAGGATCAGAGGAGGAGGAGACAGATGGACCAAAAATGAGGCACACAAGAGGGTTCATTTTTCCTAAAAGTGCATCAAGAAAGAAACCAAGCAAATTATTTTCACTCCGTTTCATGTCAATGATTTATTTAGACTAAATCTTTTATTCCTCTTCTTCCATACAAACAGTAAAAAGGAGAGATTCTCACCGTCTTGCAAATGAGCTTAAAAACTGTACCATTCCTCTGGAAATAATAATAATGTCAGATCAAACATGCTTTCAAGGTGATCGTCTGAGGCCGGCGGGCAGCACACGATAGGTAAAGTGAGCTGCCGATGCTTGTACCTTTAAGTGCGCCTTTTTATCTTTAAGCCTAAATTGAACCAGCGAGTAAGGAGGCTGGGTTGCCTAGCAACAGGTGTGCTCTCCTTTTCACTTGCTCTGAATGCTCGGCAGCTTCTGTGCGTTTCTGGGTGAATGAGCATTAACTACAAAACGGACATCGTCTCAGAGCTCTGATCTGAAAGTGAATGAGAGCAATTTATGCTCTTTTTCTTAAAGGCATCACACAGGATTCTGGTAGAATAACCATAAAACACACTATGGTTTCACATAATTAGCACAAAACTGCAACGAAGAACATTTCTAACTTGATCTAATTACTTTGAGAACAACACTTTTACAACTTTATTCATGCTTATGTATTTGATGTGAACAAAGACGGATGTGTTGACTGTCACTCCGTTGAAAAGAGCTTTAAAAATCTAGTTCAGCTACTGATTTCTATAAAAAAAAAAAAAAAAAAAAAAAAAAACACAAAAAGGAAAGCTGAAACCTTAATCCAACATCAATATTAGGAAATTTAAAGTCAGAAGGCGCTAACTCAGCATTGAGACAGAAGCTTCTTTCAACAGATGCTGTAAAAGGGAAGATTTAAACAGTAGTGGAGTATAAAGAAGTCAGTGAAAGTGATTAACATGCAATTTTAGGGGAAGGTGATATGGCCTAAAATCAATATCATGATATATTGAGCAGTTCACCTTGATAATAATAACCCCTGAAAATAAAGAATGTGATAGAGGCCAGCAGAAATACTTCACAGCCAGTTAAATTGATGGTATGATCGCTCTGGACCAGATTTTGCAATTATTTTTATTGCCACTTTAATGGACGTTAAAACAACAAATAAATGAAAAACACGTGTACTTTTAGCTGTTAGGAGCTATTGAACACACAGGCACAACTGAGCAAGTTTAGAAGTATAAAATAACTTCAAACCAGAGGTTGCGTGAGACTTTTTCATTGTCCCTCATTTTGACTGACGGGGTCACAAAAATACCATCATAATCTATATTTACCCATCAATTTTTAAAATGATAATGATATTAAATTTTCATTTGGTTTAATTAATATTGAGCAAGCTGAACCAAGAATCCACATCATGTCATCGCACATAAAGCAGATGTTTGGCATATTTTGCAGACGCATCTTTTGGGGAATGAGCTGCTCCTACTGCCGCCGCTTCAATATTTGAGATTTCCTCCATTTTCTCAACCTCACCGTTTCTTTCAATTCTTGTTACAGACTGGATGGGGTAGAGTCACGTTTCTACAGACTGTACACATAGTGCAATGTCTTAAAAGAGACATGAGCAAACAAAAAAAACAAAACAAAAACAAAACAAACCCTTTTCTTTTAATTTTTTGAAAACACAAACAATACCGTCATGGACAAAATGACGTCAGCATCATAAATTTCGGTGTTGGTTAATTTTTTAGTTTAATTTAAATTTAAATTAAATTTTATTTAATTTCAGTCTACAAAAAATAAATAAATAAATAAATAAATAAATAAATAAATCTTGTTGCTAGTGTTTCTTACAAAACAATTTCAGCATAAGACCACTGAGGCATTATTTTTTAAATTTAAAAAAGAACAGCTGAAATGTTTAAGGGTCTTCCCCTCAGTCAGCTGTCGTACACAGCTGACTGACCGTTTGCAGCTGCAGGTAAATGTTGGAGGCGCTACATTACGCTCTAAACAACAGGAGGAAATCCTCACAAGCACTGGTGTCTAATTAAACAGAGCTTGAACATCAGCAGCAATACAGTACAACATTTTTGCTTTTAAACCCACTGTGTCTATATATATATATATATATATATATATATATATATATATATATATATATATATATATATATATATATAAATAAACTAAGCAAGAAAACGGCTCAACCAGATGATTTCCTTGTTGACCAGCGTCCGGCCGGATGGAAACCCAGAAATCTGACCATCGTTATAAGTCAACCGGATCAAAAAGAAGTTAAACTCTTTAATTATTTTTTGCCTAAATTGATCGTGCTGATATGTTCCACTGAATAATGATTATTTATTTATCTAACCTTTTTTTTTTTCCCCCACCAGGAAAATCCCATTTAGATTAAAAATCTCTTTTAGAAGAGAATCCTGGCCAAGAATGAGTTTACAAAACATTCACAGCAAAAAAACAAATAATTAAAACCATCATAAATAAAATAGTAAAAGATTCCTCAAGTAAAATATTTACAGACAAATGATTCCCTCTAAATTCAGCCTTTCGTGACAACAGCACTTTTAAGCTCATGTTTTTCTGCAACTGGATCCAAGACGATGGAGCATAAAACTGAAAAGATTTCTCTCCATAACTGTAGAATGTGCGCTATTTTAAGTGTGTGTAAACCCTAAAGCTGTAGACTGAACTGCTCTGCAGGGATAAAGGAAGTCGTCTGAACGACGATGAATTGCAAATCAACAAACTCTTCTGTGTGGATGTTGTTACTGAGTGAAGAATTGAAACAAGCTATTTTTAACGTCTGTGTGGCATTAAAGTCTGAGCAAACAAAGTGTCTCATGAAGCCGTTTAACCTGCAGCTGTTTTTCCTACAGTGGAAGGACTGCTGTTCTTTCAGGCTGCTCCAGCAGGGAGCCGGACACAGACGGGTGTTTCTGCAGTTTTCTGGAAACAAAAAGGAGCGCTATCCTGCAGGACATCGATTCCTACCCACCTTAGAAAAAATTTCTCCGGTAAAATTACATTCTAGCCAATCAGCAAATATTGACCAATTAAAGTTGGCAAAGAGGGATGTTTGAAACATTTTATTGCTGGCAAAGATCTCGGGGCCCTACTCCACATGCAGTAGTTTACAGCGCGTGCAATTTTCGGTAGGTTTTACTGACCTGGCGTAACGTTAGTGTCAGAATAAAAGCAGATCCGAACAAGGGGCTGGTTTTTACCAGGCTAGCGAAGGAGCTAATTTTCCTGTAGCAGACTAACTTAAACCAAGACGCTGAATTTATTACAGCACAGCTGCTCCGTTTCATCCTGTACAGCTTTCAACTAGGGCTGAAACGATTAATCGGATTAATCGTGTTAAATAGATTATTGAAATAATCGTCAACTAATTTAGTAATTAATTAATCATTAACTGCAGTATACAGTCTCAAAAAAGGCCATTTGCTGAAAGAACTACTGAGCAGTAAATAAGCCAAATCTGCAAAAAAAAAAAAAAATAAATAAATTATATATATATATATATATATATATATATATATATATATATATATACTTTGCATTTGAGATTTAAAAAAAAAACAAAAAACAAACAAAAAAAAAACAAAACAACAACCTGTCTGTAAATATGTTCTACCTAAACCTCAAGTAGCAGTTTTAGCTTCAACTGGTTCAAATTCTGAAGAAAAAAAAAAAAAAAAAATCTCCTATTAAGCACTTTCTATCCAATTATTAAAGAGTTAACCCGAAAAATAACCAAAAGATCAGTCCTGCACTGTATTGGTGTTAAATCAAGCAGAAATGGCTGAGCTTTTCACATGTTGATGTTAGAAATATTTTTTCACTGCAGATGCATCCTTTGCTACAACTGATCAGCCGTTCACTAAAGGAATGCTGTTATTGCATTTCAGACAATGTTTATTTTCTTATTTAAAAAAGGAATTGAATTATTTGTTTATTTGCATATTTTAATGCATTTCTAATGTATTAAAAATCCCTAAATGAAAAATCTGCAGAACATGATTTTTTTTTTTAATCCGATATATCGATTAATCGTGGGAGTGATTGATCGATTAATCGATAACTAAAACAATCGTTAGTTGCAGCCTTACTTTCAACCTTTCCATGTGGGAACATGTGGGATTTGGAGACCTCCGAGTTAAGATAAGGGTCTAAATCCTCTGGGGAACACACGGTGAAATGTTAGAAACAGCTACTAAAGCTACTCTTGCTAACTGCCAATTTAAAACACTAAAGACAGATTAAAAACAACAAATTGAATAAAAATCACCATCAGCGTCACCATATAGTTCAGAACAAGAAGATAAACATCACATAAAGAAGGATCAAGACGTTCTCACCTTTAAACATTCATATTTCCTGCATTCAAAGTAGGATCAACATGAGTTGGCAGATTATTCATATTTTATTTCTTTTAATGATATAAAGTTCAGAAAACTTGAAAACATTTCATCACCTTTTAGTTTTAGACGATTAAACATTCTTTAAAAGCAGGTTGGGGGGGTTCTTTGAGGTTATTGTGGCAGTAATCATGATAATGTCTACATGTCTGCCTTCTGGCACAATAAGAGGATTTATAAAGCAGCATAATATGGTGAACTGAAACAACCCCGAGGCTCGGATCGGTGTGTGCAAAGCTGTGACTGAGGTTTTGCACCCAAATTCTGCGAATTAAACAGAAATACCCCAAACAATTTTCCTAAAAACAGACAAAACGTGGTGATGAAAGCGAGAAAAGCACATGTGCGCGGATGGGAACACAGGGAGGGCCATTATATCATCATCTTCGTGATTAACCTCGGGGCTACTTGTTTGTGGGGGCAGCATTTAATCTCCAAAATTAAAATCATATGAGGATTAATGTGTTCAGACAGAGACAGGGGATGCTTCTTTTCACACAGGGGGAAAAAAAAAAAAAAAAAAAAAAAAAAAAAAAAAAAAAAAAAAAAACTCATTCAATAATGTGTGTGTGTGTGTGTGTGTGTGTGTGTGTGTGTGTGCTCTCACCTTGAGGTCTCTGTGTACTATACATTTCTGATGGCAATACTGCACTGCTGAGACAATCTGGAGGGCGACAAAGTGAGTGAGAGGGGGAGAGAGAGGACGAGACGTTCAGGGTGAAAGAGCTGCATAATTAAGTAAACGGCAGAATGCTTCATTAGGAATTAATCAGGAAGCAGCTATGAGGGACAAGAACGGACACGAGGTTTGCCACAGTAATCTGGCTCAAAAAATAGCTTTTAAATCTATCCAACCCCATTTCTTGTACAGTGCCTTGCAAAAGTATTCATACCCCTTTGAACTTTGTCACATTATAACCACAAATGTGTCTATTTTCAAAGGTTCCCACATATTTTTTATAGTCAAAATTGCAAACCTTTCTAAACTCGCCTTCCAACAACTCCCAGTCTTTTAGTAATGTTCGCTATGAATGTGTGGCGGTTTGTTCACCTCTCTGCACACAGAGCTGAGGCAGCATTTTGTTTTATTGCCTTTTACCCAGTGCAGGATTGCACTAAAACAGAAGAAACCTTTACATTTCAGTGCATATCATCAGATCATCAGCCCCTGGTGGAGGACTGAGCTCTCAGCGTCTAATTACTTGACAACATGATTAAATTGTAAGGAAAGCAGTTTCATCTCCATGTGGAGAAATGTCAAAACGCGTCTTGTTCTTCATAAAGCATCAGCGAGGCCTGCGTCTCCAAAGTGACTTTGATACTCATCTCATTTGAGGCTGTGCTGTACGTGTGTTAAAACTCCATTTATTGCACATAATTACAGGCAATAAAGTGAAATTGCTAAAAAGTTTCTGGAGGGAATAAGGTAGAGTTCAATTTTAGCTTAATTCATTTGATAATTTGAAGCTTAAAACAACATTCGGGCTTCATTCTGTGGATAAATAGTAAGAAACCCGTCTTATTTACTGCAGCAATGTTCTAGTGATAGAAATAGACGAAAAGACTCCTCAGTTCTGCATTTCAACCAACAGGTTCCCCAACAATTTCCGAATAAAAGTTACAGCTCAGGCTGGAGGCAATAAAAAACAGAACAGGGATGGATAGGTGGACTGACACGAGGAAAAAAGGAAAGGCAAGGAAGGAAAGAACAAAGCACACCTAGAGGGACCACGGAAGGGAGGACACAACAAAAGACAGGAAAGTAGTAAGGAAGGAAAGGCAGGACACAAGAAAAAAGGAAAGAAAGAAGGACATGAGGGGGGATGGAAAAGGACAGAGAGAAGGAATCACCTTTTAAATAGATGGGACACAGAATAACGTCTGGAAACATATTTTTTTAGGCTCTTATTTTGTTTTTCCATATTTATCCAGATCTGAAAAACAGTAAAACCAAATTCCAGACTTCTCCAGATTTAGTAGGAACCTTGATTTGTCACAGACCAACACAAACCGCACAAAACTGGGACATGGAATGAAGATGATACATGGTCTTTTAACATGTTTTACAAACAAAATATCCAAAATGTGCGGCATGAATTTGCATTCCTCCCCCCTTTAATTTCAAGACCCTAAATAGAATCCAGTACAACCAGTTGCCTTTAATAGCTATTAAAATACATTGATGTTTGTTATTGTCACGTGATACTTCGCAAGGCACTGTAATTCCCACTTTACTCGTCAATTTGACTTTTAATTAGTTTCCTTTAACTGAAAAATGAGATCAAAAACATTTCAGAAATGAACAAATTCACCTGTCTGAATTTGGCACGTGCTTCTTTTTCCTTCATCCTACCATGGGCCACCAGATAATCAAAGACCTCTCCTGAGAGACGGAAAGAGAAAAAAAAAAAAAAAAAAAAAAAAAAAAAAAAAAAATTGGCGACAAGATTTAGTGCTGCAACCAAAAGCTGTACAGTTGAGATGTCCTGTTTTTTTTAGATTTATTTTTCAATGGGTAAAAGACTAAACCCTTAATCCCAGCACTGATTCAGACGAGGAAACAGCCCAAACATTAATTACTTTCTGTTCGATAGCTGGTTATATAACATGCAGAGACCCAAACTGCTGGGTCAATGATTTCACAGACGTGTGCGTACCTCCGCTAGCATACTCCATCACCAGGTACAAAGTCTTCTCTGTCTCTATCACCTCAAAGAGCTTCACTGTAGGCAGAAAAAAAGAAGAGAAAACAAAAAAAGAAGAAGAGAGAGAAGAGAAAACAACAAAAAAAGGAGGAAGAGAGAACATAAACATGAGTTAAAGAGAGAGCAAGTTTGGTACATAAATTCAGATTAAGACACTCCATCTTAAGTACAAGCCATGACCCTGAAAGACCAGTCAGGTGTAATTATTTGTCAGCGAGTAACGACAGAACAGACCCTCGTGTTTCAGGGTGACTCACCTATGTTGGGATGGTTCAGCATCTTCATGATTCTCACCTCCCGATAGAGCTGCCAGAAACAAGCCAAAAACAACTCGTCACACACAGCGAAAGTGGCAGGTTTCCAGGGTACGCTTATTTTCCACATCAGGGGTGCTCAATTAGAACTCACTGAGATCCAGTTACTGAAATTTCCTCCTAGTAAAAGAGCCGCACGAAAATCCAACGTCTGTCTTTTATGGTCTTGCCTACCTGTTAGGGCTGCTTCTAATGACTATTTTAGTAATCAATTAATGAGATTTAAAAAAAAAAAAAAAAAAAAAAAAAAAAAACCTTTCTGCAGATTTTTAATTTAACCTCTTAGGCTTTTTTATACAATATTAGAAATACATTGAAAGAGGCAAATAAACAATTAACGATTTTTCACACATCTCGTTATTTTGTTTTCCGTCAAATAATGTCTGAGCAACAGCGTAAGCACTTCTTCACGAAAGCCCTGTCAGGAAAATAAATGATCAATGAAAATGATTTAGGTTTGTGAATTTATCAGCTTGGGCAGAAGTCTGGACAGAACCATCACTCGGTCTAGATTCGGACCGAGGTCCTCCAACTGGGGATGCCTGTTCTACATGATCCATTTAAATCTACGGTTCTGACACATTTTTTTTTAAATCAGTCGTCCAGATCCAGGGTTCTCGGACTATTTAACGGATTTTAGAAATATAAAAGATGAAAGCTCACAACGGATGGAAATGTAATTAGACAGAGAATAAAGTCTGGAAATAATTTTTTTTTTTTTAAATACTAATTCGGACGAGGATAATTCTTGACTCAAATTTTAGAGTTTTCCAGACTGTCTTCAAATATGTGCCTGATAATGGAAATATCTGCAGTGGATAAAAGGGCAAAAAACGGCAAACATCTAGTTCCTGTTTATAAACATGGAGATGAAACCAAACATGTAGGGAAATATGAGACACTCAAGGTTCAAGTCATACTGCTTTTATGATCTGCTGTAAATGAGTCCAATTTATTAACTTATAACCAGCAAATAAAATAAAATAAAATAAAATAAAAATTTAGCTATACGTGCATTATATACATTATATACATTAGCTATCAATGTTTTTGGGACAAACACACACCTGACACTTTCTGTACTCCATGCAATCTACTCTGTTTATAAACGTAATGCATTCATTTTTCTTTTTATATCTGACAAATAATGAAGACAAAAGGGTATGAATCAGAAAGGTCAACTACACACTTTACTTTTTAATGAAAAATATCAAAATAAGTCAAAAATAAATACATAAATACTAAATCTTAAGATCAGAGGACCTAATGTCATTCCTGCTTGGAGCCATGTTCCTTAAATTTTCACTGGAAGAACATTTCATTTACTTTGTTTTTTAACACTGTTTGGTGGAGATACACACTGAATGTTTTTATAGTCACTCATAAGTCAGTTAGGATCGACAGATTTAAATCTCAGTGATTTAAAAAAAAAAAAAAAAAAAAGAAAAAAAAAAAGCTGTTTTACCAATGAAGTAGGCTTTATTTATTTTTATTCTTAGTTTTTTTTTCTTCCTATTTTTACTTTTAGATTAAAACTGCAGCATGTAAATTTTGTGAAAAATATGTTTTATGTCAATCACCCTCATGTACGCACCACTCACACATTCCTCCTTGCTCTCTGCCACGCTACAGCTGGTTCACCACAAAATAGCCTCCTGCTAAGGCTAGTTAGCGTGACCACCAATGACGGCAGATCAACAGTTTTCCTGGAACGGTGAGTTGTTTCTCCACCGTTAGCACATTTAGCAGCGCGTACACGAGTGTGATTGACAGCGCTAAGCCCCTCCTCCTGGCTCTGATTGGTTGTTTTAGGTTAGGAACGGTGCATTTCTTTAGATGGCAATAGCAGCTCAGGGAGGAGGTGGAGGAGCTCCATTTTTCACAGAGAGTCTCATACCAAACTGTCACGACACAGTGACAGTTTAAATATGCAAAAATCATTTTTGTCAAAGTTACATACTGCTGTTTTGAGTGACAATTTGTTTTAACACAATTATTATTTTTTTTGTCCAGTTTCAAAATCAACTAAATGAGGTCTTTGGGTTTTTGTAAAATTGTATTATTTATACAAAGGATTTTAAAGTCAAAGGTATGTACTACCAAAGACAACTGTTCAGCCTGCCGTCTGCAACAGTTTCATTCCTCCTACGTTTGATATCTCCAGAAAACATGAAAATTAGTTGATAAAACTAAACACTGGTTTTGTGTTTTCTTCATTTTCAAATTTTGTCTTACATGTTTCTATGATATAGTAAAGAATAATTAAAGACTTTTACAAGTTTCAAAGGCTTTTAATAAAAAATAAAGACCTTAAGATTCTGCTTCTGCTGTTCATCCTGATATAGTAGATATCAATCTCGAGGTCTTCAGGCCTTCTACTATTGTTTTGAGCTGATCATAAGTTGTTGACTACCACATATCCACCCAGTTTTTAAGAATTGACTGGTTCCCACTGTGGATAAAGATCTGAGGCTTTCCTTGACCACATGTCTAACATTTAAATGTTATAATCCCTGGATGTAACAGATGCGATATCAAGGCCATCTGCCCCTCTTTTATAGTAATCAGTCTGCTAATTAGAATGACAGGATAATATCTGCTGTGCTCTTTTATGATACAGCTGTACTGTAATTAAGATGGGTGATAATTATGTGCCAATGCATGAATAAAGGTGAAAATGTATGTCATACAAGACATCTTTTGAAGTCAATAAAGCTCTTTGCTTCGTTAATATGCATTTAGTCATTATGCGCACAGAAAAAAAAGAGAATAGGTGATCCAACTTAAATAATTTGCAAAAATTATTGAATTAGGTTTATCAAGTTAATTTATTAAAGTTTAAGTTGTCAAGTTGAGCAAAAAATAATTTGGATGAAATTAATTCAATTACTGAAGCAATTTATTTAAGTTGAAGCTGCATTCAGTGTACAAAACTCTAAAAACAAATTATCAACTCCAAAACAAAGTTTGTGAAACATTTTTAAACACTGATTCTGATTGAAAAAATAAAAAAATATATTTAAAAAAATTACGAAATCCTGGAGGGACTGATCGATGTGAAAAGATGTTCAATATGATTTAATTTTAAGAAGAATGTATTGAATGCTGAGACAGCTATTTATTACTATTTAACAGGTTTTTATTGGCTCTTAACACATTCTGGCAGAATCATGCCTTGAGAAAACTCATGATCTTGATGTGGCCCAAAATGAAAATGACACCCCTGCTGTAGTGTGAGTGAGGTGCACCAATCCAGCTCAAGAATCACACAAAACAAACTGCTTAAATGATGCTCTGTTCAATTTGAGCATGTTTAATAAATGGAGAATATATGAAGATTGAAATATTAAAATCAAAGCATCTGTTTTAACAGGATATACCAATTAGTTTTTTTTAAAAAGTCTAACTTTATGAGAGTCATCGCAGCAGTTTAAAGCTTGAATGCCACAAAAACACCGTCACCGCTTTTATTTCTCCCATTAGGAGACGACGTCTTCTCTGGTTTATCAACTAGAGGACCCAGCTGCATCTGTGAGAGCCATGTGACTTACTGTAAATGATTTACTTAATCTCCGTCACTGTGCTGCCTCTACATTTTGCGCTTGGTGTCTGTATTTGGATACAAGTGTCTATTTTATGGCCTGCGTCGATGGTTGGAGATGGTGGTGTGTGTGTGTGTGAGCGCACAAGGCTGGGCTGTGTCTGTTTAAGTGGACAGACCCCACCCTGCCACGATCAAAGGAAGTAATTGCAGCTTGTTTCCCGTAATTAAAACTCTCTCTGAAAACCGGACCACTTCAGACAACTCGAGGAGCTCGGAGAGAGGGAGAAAGGAGGACATGTGGGGCAGGAAGAGTGACTTCTGAGAAAAAAGGGGAAAAGAGGGAGTGTGCTTTAAAGATTTTCCCTGCGTGTGTTGGGGAGTTTAGGAGACCCACCTTTTGCAAACTGGAGGAGTTGAGCTGCGTCTTATCTATGATCTTTACAGCCACCTGAAAGCAAAACAAAACGTGTGAGCTGATCATTGCGCCTTTTTTCCATTTATTACACTTGAAGCGCTGTTGAATCTCACTTAGAAACCCCAGAGCACACACAAACAGACTCGCACTGCTATCTTTTCAGACACACATCGTTGGAACGATACAGTCCTGCAGCATTAGCACACAACCACAGCACACCACAGTTGCATAATAAGACAAAATAGAGAGAAACACACACACAATCAAGGGGATGAAGGGTGGTTTTGGCTCTAACCAATAATCAGGTCTACAGTTTATAATCCACTAGTGGTGAACAGCAAAGAAGACAGAGATGAAAAAGAAATGAAATGGGAGGAGAAGAAAACTAAACAAAATTGAGAAATGGAAGGGATTTCAAATGAGAGCTGAACAAGAACAAAAGAGCAGAGCACAAAGGCAGGGCAACAAAGAATCAGCTCTTCAGAGGAAAACAGAACAGGGAGGTCTACTTCTCCCTGATATTTCTGTCAACTAACGTCTTTCCTTCAGTCCTCTTTCTGGTTGTGCCTGTCTGACTCCCTTGTTTTCTTTGTGTGCCAGCAGGTCACGTGGAGTGTTATCAGCGTGTCAGGCACAAGGCTGTCACATATTGACAGAGCCCGCCCACTGCACTCTTTCTCACATACGAAAAACAAAAAAACAAACAAAAAAAAAAAAAAAAAACAAAAAAAAAAAAAAAAAATCAACAGCTTACTAAACCAGCCATTGGACCAGAGTCCAACATGGGCTTAGACTTTACCTCTTAAAGGGACAGACCGCCACCTTACATCACCACTGTAGCTCAGACGAAACCAGAAACATTCAGGCTTTTCTTTTCAGCCTCACAATGGCGATACAATCTGCTGCAGCCGATGCACAAAAAGCTGTGCAAAGCTTTCGATCAGATCAAACTTGCTCTGCGTCAAGTCTGGGAGCCTGTCTGTATCCTTAACAACCAGGAATCCAGTGTAACATCAACAACTCAGCCAAGAAATTACAAATGACAGAAAATATTTTCAAAAGTGGCTTTTATTTTAATCATCCCTTCTGGGAGTTGTACGACAGAGTATCAGGACCAGGCTACAAGAATTTTTGTTTAGTTACAACAGTAGTAATATTAGCAGAAAAAAGATGCAATTTTAACAGAAGAATGTCTTACAAATAGCGAGAACGAAGTCATTTTAATGAGGAAAAAAAAAAGGTTGAATAATTTTTTTTTATTTTTTTTAAAATATTTTTTCCCATTAGAGTTCTCATAAAATTATTACTTCATTCTTCAAATATTACGATTTTATTCTGGTAATATTAAAACTTTATTGTGGTATTATTTCAACTGTACTCTTGAAACATCCTCCAGACTTTATTTTTGTTGAAAAAACAAAAGCTTAGCCTGACCCAAATATTTTGTCATAGATTTGACCTGAATTCAAAGTTCAAATAAACAGAAGCTGTAAAAAAGAAACGTTTGTCAGAAACCGATCTTATCCACAGACCTCATCTACCTTCGCAGAGGTCTGAAAATCAGCTGCTGTCCCCTTTGAGAGAGTCTGACCGACAGACCCACTCACCAGGTCACATCTGCACGTGCACGGTTAACAACAGTCACCCAACAACTTAGCAACTCTGACGCTATATTTAGTGCCAGTTATAAAATACAAAAAAACAAAACAAAAAAACAAAATCATTATCGGCCAAAATCGTAATCAGTAGGTCAGACTTTTTAAAGATCGGTGATCGGCATGAAAACTGCAATCGGTGCACCTCTAGTGAGCAGACAACCTACACCGCTTCTGTGCTTCAGTTAAACACCCCCACAATCCTGCGCTACATCACTGTCACATGACCGAACAAACATCATACGACCAACCCCACCAACAAGATAGAAATGAATATCGGCTGTTAAAATCAGCCTAGTTTTACTTATCGAACCGGTACAGATACGTTAAAAAATTACTGACATGGGCCGATACCGATGTTGATACCAATATATCATGCACCCCTACAAAAGTTTATGGTTTTCACTAATGTAGTGACATAACGGGAACGTTCTAATGTCTTATGCCTGTTCTTCACACTGAAACAGAAAGTTTAAAATGTTCTGCCTAATCAGTCAAGACAGAAATGTGTCAGTATATTTTCCCGATCAGTCGAGTAGGCTACTTTTAATTATCTCTGATTTCTGTGGCTGCACTCTTCTCAAAATCAGGATTTTGTTTGACTGCAGCTGCTTTATTATATGTGTTCATGTTTTATTAGTAATGATGCCTAAAACATGAAACTGAAAATGTTATTTCCTCTTTAATCAGCTCTGACTCTTAAATAATGCAGACAGGTCATACCTGAAATGGAGTCATCACCACTGATAACTGATTTTTTTTTTTTTTTTTTTTTTTTTTTTAAATACAGTTTGTGATCTGTGGAGGCTTTATTCTGTATATGAAATAAAATATATATTTAGTGCTTTATTTGGTATCCAAAACGCCTTAGGTTGGGTCAAGCATGGAAGCTACAAAAAGACTGGGTAAAGCTAAACTGCAACACCAGGGGTGTTTAAAGTGTGGTCTGGGGGCCATTTGCAGCCCTCTGAAGGATTTTGTGCGGTGCAGGCAGTGGGTTGATACAGATGGACACTTTTTTTATCTTTTAGGGTGACATTTTCACAAACAAAATGCTACTTACAATAAAAATTCTCTCATTTATTGACCAGGCTTGTGAATTCATCCTAATTTTATAGTTAACAGAACCATAAACATTCACCAACTCCGACTCAAAAACACACTTGCGTACCCCCGCACCCATTGGTTAATGCAGCAAGACAGAAAACAAAGTGACCCACGTCCCATTCTTGTTGCTGAACTTAAGACTAAAAAAATATTCTAGCCAGCAATCAACCCCAAAAATTAGGAAATTCTTGTTAATAACAGTTGTTAAAGCTCCTTTATATGCTTTTATAAGCTCCACAATGATTTACAGATCCCTCTTCAGCCATCACAAACATTTTGAAGACACTTTTGAAGTTTCAACTTCCGTGTAAAAATAAAACGCAAACTTAAACGCACACTTTAACCAAGCAAGCAGTAGCAATAGATATTTTCCTGCACATTTAGTTTTTATGACATAACATGAACTGAAAAACTGAAAATTCCTGTTGAAATGTATTGCTTTGACAAGACAAAAAGTATTTGACTTCGCATCACCAGCTAAAATAAATTTATGTTTAACTTTCAGTGCGATGGCATGTAAAACATTTTCATCTAAATCTGACAAATACATTCTTCCAATTGATATAATTCACATGCAAACACGCAAATGTACTGCTAGTAACAGTGAAGCTGACCATCTTCCTAATGATATGTCTGCAAAAAACAAGTTTGGTCCCAAATCCGACATCAAAACCTGATGCACAGTGTGATGTGGCCAGTCCAAATCCCCCGCCATCTTGACCACACAACAGCTATGCAGCTACTCACTCCAGGCTGGAGTTTAAAAATATATTCATCTAATCTGTAAAAAGAAAAACTGGGCCAAGTTTAACTTGATTACATCACGTATAGATGTTAATATGTGTCACCTCGGAACAAACAAAATGTTCATAGTTTTGCATTTCCCCAGGGTAACAATAAAGGAGTTTAAAAATATGACATAAAATCAGTTCAAGCGGACAGAAACATAAATCCAGACGACCCTAATGAAGCCCGAGTGTGTTTATACCCACCTCTTTTGAAGTGAGGACGTGTCGTGCCAGTTTGACCTTGGCGAAGTTGCCTTTGCCGATGGTCTTCAGTAACCGATAGTTGCCGATGTGCGGCTGTTCGTCTGACGTGGCCGTGGACCCCGAGTTCGGACATCGCGACATGCTGTATCGACCAGATGAAGACTTCTGCTCCTGTGGAAACAGATGGGAAAGAGTTAGACAGTGTGATGGGTTGTGGGTACAGACATACAGACAAAATCTACAAATTGCATTCTCTTTCATCACAGGCTTACATTAAGTAATTCTGAATAACAAAAGCAAAAGTGGGATATCGGATACAAGCGATGTATCCATGACGGATCTTCTTCTTCTTCAGATGTTATGTTACTTTCGACAAAAGTTACACCCTTGCTTAAATACGTAAATGCAGTGATTCCAAATGCATCTTTACCTGCTCGTTAAACAGCAGCAGCAGCACATAAGCTTCCTGGTTTAAAACAGGTCATGTGAAACTGAGCTACTTTGACATTTCTGCAAACATTATGCGTTTGAAAGTAAGAATTTAGGGATGAATATGTGCAAAAAAATAATCCAAAAACGGAAGAAAAAAAACAAAACAAACAAAAAAAAAAAAAAAAAAACAACAACATATATTTAAAGACTTTTTCTTCATCTTCCACACTATTTCACATAAAATAAATCACTCAGTTTACAGATTTCTGAAGGGGTCCTTTGCTACTGACATACTGCAAGTCTGTATCTCATTAAAAAGTGTGTATAGGAGTCCACTGTATTTCTGGTAAATTATTTTTGGCTTTAATTTTTTGGGAGAGAGGAGGTCCAATAAATGGGGAAATAATGTCAATATAGTCAAATTTAAAAATGATCCAAAAATCAGACTAAAGTAGTTTTAACAGACTGACCCTGAACTGCAGATTTTAACCCTTAGGAACAAATGTAATAGGATTTCGAAGGACCTCTTAAGGATAATAAATAATTCAGTTTGAGACATCTGTGTGGTCATTATCATGAAGCTACAACTAACGTGAAGAGATTTTTTAATGAGCCAGGCCACAGCCACGCATCTTTTCACAGAAAATGTGGGTATCCATTTACTGACTGACTTTTCCCTGGTTACATGTGATAAAGACTGCTCATAACAAGACTCAAACCTCAAGTATGAGTCCAGTATGTTGCCATGCAGTTTGCCAAATAACGCAACATGTACGTACAGTATTTGAGACACAATATTGCAAAATTGATTAGTTTGTTTTTTTCTAAAAGAGCCAAAATGAAATATTTCATACACACAAATGCTGGTATTAAACCCCCACCATTTGTCTTTTATCCTTCTATCATTCGCTAATTGCCGCCAATTGTCTGCTACTAAAATATTTAGATTTTGTCTAAAATGAATCCAAAAATAAAAAAGGTGTTTCCAAATGTTTTGGGTTTTTAAAATTTATTTATTTATTTATTTTGGTCTTATCTGTGCAATTTGTTCAAAAGCAATGAATGTACATCCTCAGGACCAGTTTGGTTCTTACTTTATCAAAGGTCTAAATCCTTTAAGACGTTACATAAAAGACAAAAATAAACTAAAATAACTTCAGCTGGTTCTGCAGTAGACAGTAGGCCCTTCATCTTAAACCCACGCTGGAAAAAGAAAACAAAACCTTGCTGTGCTGGCAAGTTTTGCATGGCTGGCAACTGTGATTGGGTTTCAACTCCAGGAAAGGGTCACGGCAATTGTGCGCGTGTGTGTCTATGTATTTCCATATGTGTGATCTGAGTGGACAGGTGAAGCGGATCGGGGTCAGAAGAGAGGACGACTGGCTCCAGGGTGACGAGACACACACACACACACCCAGGCTATGAAACGGCACACAGAAACTAGAATACAGTATTGTGCACACAAACGTCCAGTGAGGCTGATGTGTGTTGCCGTACACATAGGCAGAAAGTGAACGCACCTCTGAAGTTTGCCATCAACAGCAAAGATGGTGCCAATGACACCTACACAAGAAACTCAGCCTGTTAATTCTTCAATTTCAACCCTAAGTTGTCACAAAGAAAGAAGATTAATGCTGTAAATTACAGAGACTCCACATTTTTATTCCCCTGTTGTCAATTCATGGGAAACAAGAACCTTCCTGATTAGTCCACTGGCTTAGTGTGGGGTTTTTAGCTCCAGATGGTATAATCTAATGGCTGCATCTCTACCTCCCCCCCACAAGCTTCCTCATCCTGACAGCGCAGACTTGAATAAAATGTAATAGGCCAGATTAAGCATTAACAAAAGCAGAGGACAAGGATTTAAAAACAAATGACAGTTACTCTAAACCCAGAGGACAAGGGAAAAAGGCCCTTATGTTGTCTTGTGGGAGGGATGAAGCCAGTGATTTTTATTTTTAGACCATGTGGGAGAGGGAGGCAGACCAACTGTCCTATATAAGCATCATTAAAGACAATAAGATGCAAACGGAGCATTCAGAGTCAATCTGAGGATCGACTGCTGCCCTCATGTTTCTGGAATCCAACCGTTTGTGACTAACTCCTCTCTGCATTGATTTTACTCAAGTACTGCTGACTCAAACATAATCAGCAGGTCATATTTTACTCTTGGCAAAATATTTGTGGAGATAAAACATTTTCAAAATGATGAGCTGCAACATTTGCTCTGCTTTAATGCACTGTGAAATACTGTCAATCCTTGATGGGAAAGCTAAATGGAAAATGCTGTCAATACTGCATGGCAAAGCTAAAATGACCAACAACAGCCCCACAGACTACCACGCAAACTTTTAAAGTGCTCCCACGTGGCATGAAAGTGCTGCAGCAGGCAGAGGAGAAGCTGTGAGCTAACATGAAAGTTATGGAGAACCTTTATTTAAAAAAAAAAAAAAAAAAAAAAAAAAAAAAAAAAAAAAAAAAAAAAAAAAAAAAAAAAAACAGATCTTTTTCAGTCAGTGAATGCACCATATGCAAGTGCTTCCTGGTCAAGCTGGAAACAGTCTTCAGTGAGGAGGTTGTTAATAAAGGAAGACCCAAAGCTATCCGTTCTTAGGATTACTGTGGTGTATAAAAATGAAGGCATAAGAACCACAGAGAAGATGTAATTTAAGCTTGTTAAGACTGCAAGAGAGAGCAAGACTTTCAGCAGATAACAGGAAGGCTGAACATTTTACAGCTAAGTTGTGATGCTGTACTCTTGCTTTTGCAGACTGAAATGTGCCATCGTTTTGGAAAGCTAGAAGATAAGAATCAACATTCTCGAGAGGGTACAAACAAACAGCTTAAAGCTAATCAAGCTAATCGCTAATAAAAGATGTCAAATTACATAACCATCTTTGTGTTACTCGATTTGTAAAACCTTGTTTCAACATGAGTCCTTCCTCACACACCATGTGATGTCGCCTCTGCTCCTAACATAAACAATGACCGCTCAAGGCAGGAAGGCCAGAGGAGGAAAAAATAAAAAAAAATGTTCTTATATCTTATTTATTTATTATATTATTATATTTTAATTTTTAAAGAAAAATTGGAATCATGTCCATCATGTCATTCCTAAAACTTAAGAGTGCTTTGATTGGGATGCTAAAGAAAGCTCAAAAGTTCCACAGTATTTCCCCTCCCCAACCTGTTGCTGTCCACTGCTGGCCACCAGGCTGAAGGAAGGCTAATGCATTTTTACCTTGCTTAAAAAAATAAATAAAAATAAGAAAAGACAAGCCAGTTTTAAAACTGCAGTTGGCAAGCTATGAAAGACATCTGAAGCAACTAGCTGCAGGCTAGCTACCCGAGCAAATAGCCCAGCTAATTACAGTTTATTACAATCTATAAAGAGAAAATGGTAAAAAGCTATATTATTCTGGATCATAAGCACTTAATTATTAAATTCAGCAAGTGTTTATATTCTATTATTTATTTTTGCTTCAATCTTTGTGTTATCAAAATAAATACATCTAGCTAACACTATGACTGTAATAATATGCTGTATTATTTTAGCTGCAGCTGAAATAATTCTTGCTTTGTTTTGAATAAAAGTAGTAGGAACATTTCCTAAATTGTGGTTTAAGATTGTGTGTGAATACTGTGAAACTGGATTATTTTTACACAATGTTACGATACTTTAAGAATCTCTGTTGAGTCCACTATATCACTTTAGCTATAAAAAACGCAAACTTGACCGAATGTCAAGATTGAAATAGTATACTCCATTACCACACTAGTAGTGGCACTTTTAATGTGAACAACCAAGTGTAAAACTGCCTCTCAATAACACATCCTTCAATTTGCAAGAGTACAGCTCCCTCATCTCCGTTACTTTCGGCTTTTCACCCTGCCTGTAAGAATGATTAACCCTGACAACTATAAAGCTTTGAGATTTCTGGCATGATTGGACAGAGTGTCTTACAAACTAGATATGAGAGACTATAAACTGCTCTTTAGTCTTCCTGCTCTCCTATCCTCTTTCATGTCGGACTATTTTTGCCTTCTGATTCTTCCTTCATTTTTGGGCAGCTGCAGGCCGAGCCAACCCTCCTTACTAACACACACATGGGGATACAAACACATGGGGAGGCAGATAGCCACCTCTCTCCATGGTTATAATTATAGACATGTCAGAGGACAATAAGTGACATCACTGTTTAATTCTCATATTACTCTGATGTTAAGTTTAACTCAAGAGTACCAGCAAGGAACTACAACCCAGGGGGTTGGGAATGGAAAGGAATTTTGTGGTGGATATTTGATTTGACATATTAAAGACCTTCAGAACAAGAATTTTACAACCCATCCCCCCATGTCTAATGACAAAACTTACAGTTCTCTCATCAGATGCATACCCTATTGTTAATTAAAATCCTATATTGTGAAAGTAAGGTATAATATTTACGTCCAGAAATATAAATACTGATCTATGTTCAACTGAAAATGGTGGAAATATAGGTTAACAACAATTCCTGTCAAAATTCTCAATAAATCCAAGAGAGAGTGCTTATATTTTGAACAATCTGTAGTATCTTTGTAGAGGAAGTAGTTTAACAACCCTGATTACAAGGGACAAGGACAATTCACGAGACTAGAGTCCTAAACTTTGAGTTCAAGTCTAGAGTCTCAGTTACAACTTGAGTTCCCATCTCTCCCTTTAGATGTCAGTTTATTACTGAAGTTAACATACTAATTCACTGTTTTATGGTCTATTAACCACAAATAGATCAGCCAGACACATGGCAGCAACTCAATGCATTGAGGCCTCCAGACGTTGCAAAGACGACTTACTGAAGAGGATTTCAGTCATTTTTAACGGGCCATGGTTGCATTTCACTTGGACTTTCCATGCACAACATTCTCTAGCACAACCATTCAATGCAACCAAGGTATGTGGAATACCATCTCGCAATGCACAACATGTCAAACCAAAGCAGCCAAAAAACCAGAGCGGGTGCCGCTCCTGTCAGGTAAGACCAAAACATGAGGCTGCAACAAAAACTTGCAAAAATTGTATGACAGATTGAAAAATGTTGCCTGGTCTGGTGAGTATAAATTGTATCTGCTCCAGTGTTCCAGTGAAACAGGAGATTTGTTTCACTGATGTGCAGCTGACAAATCTGAAGCATCTTTGTGATGCCATCATGTCAATATGGAGCCAAAATCTCTTGGGAGTGCCAGGACAGCTTATTTAGCTATGCAATGAAGAAACAGAACAGGTCTCAAGGCAAAAAGGAGGTCCAACCTGATATTAGCAGGGTGTACAGAATATAGTGCACGGGGGGTACATAAGGGGATAACTTGAAGTAATCTGAGTGCAAACAGTTATGCTAAGATTAATTTTCAATCATAAATTTACGTTCAAAAGGAATACATTAAAGAGGCAGTATTATGTAAAATTGACTTTGAGCTTTACATCATGATAAAATGTTATTCCCTCATCAAAAACATACCTGGAGTGTTGCTTTGATTCTTTCATGCATGTTTGAGATATCCTTTAATCTCCCATGGCAACCATTCAGCTGTGCAAAACACCTGGATGGACCTAGCTCCACCTCAAGGCCCAGCTCCTCCTCAGAGCACCAGTTTCAAAGCTTCCGAGCTTCTACCACACAGAGCATCCCTCCCCCACGACTTCCCCACTCAGCTCCTTCAGACTCGCCAGCAGCAATTAGCAAACACCTGGTGGAACTGCGCACCTACTGAGGTCATTATATGAGCTACTTCTCAGTGTAATGCTGGTAAAAACGTTGTTAAAAGGGTTTATGGAGCAGCGCTGTTGTGATGACTTTCAGATGAGTTTCAGAAAGAGCAGGACTTTCTTAAAGAGAAAGAGGCCCAATTTCAAGGCATTAAATTATAAAGTCAAATTTCTTTTAACTCATATTTGATATTAACAGCATTTTTATAACGCCTGAAGGTAACATAGTTACTTGATTGTGCATAAAATGATTCAATGTGCCTGGAAAACACACAATACTGCCAGCTTTAAACAACCATGAAACCAACAAGTCATAACAACAACAAATATCAGGTTACATTCCTAGCAGGTTTTCAACAAAAACTGTGAATTGTTTGAGTTTGTGTTTGTCAGAAAGAGATGCCCCTCCTTCTTGTTTACATGTTTTGCTGCTTTAAATTTCTAATTTAAAAAAATCTTCAAGGCCAAATCTCTACTCCTAAAGCAAAATACATTACTTGTTTTAAAATTAAACTATAATATATCAAGCTAGTAACAGATTAGAAAGGTTTATTAATGTTGGCACTACTAAGTTGGTGATAGATTGGTCCAGTAAACTCAAGCTAAACACAGGTGTTCTCAATGGCAGGGAGATCTACTAATGTTAAGTCGTTCCAATTTTTCCTCTTGTGATCTTCCGTAACTGTTTCCATTTCCTCTTCCTGGCACAAATAAATACAAAGATAAGCTGACAAAAAAAAAAAAAAAAAAAAAAAAAACGTACCATGAAATCGAAAATGTTTTTAACATTGCAGTGGAAGAACAAAATGAAATCGAGCTTTGGACAATGTCAAATGAGCTCTGATTAATGTCAGCAATGCTACTGCTAAATAAAGCGACATCAGCTCTCTGACACTGTACACAAGCAAATAAAGACCCAAGAAGTGCAGCTACAAACCCCCTCCACACATAGGCCAACGCCTTTGTTCTCCTTTTTGCCACAGATCTCTAAGACTTGTTTAATGACCACCACTTACAGTGCAACAGAGCAAAGCCCTTTGCTTTAAACCTGAAACCATCAGCTACTGTATTGGAAACACGTTGCGTGGGGTGCAGGGCCTTTTATGTCCGTTGTGTACCGTGTGGAGAGACCATTAGCGTAGCGTTTACATCCTGCTCAGTGATTGAAAACCCTCTCCCAACACTCTCACACAGATTCAGTACAGTTACAGACAAGCTGTTCGCAGCTGAAAACCATTTAGTGCAAACACAAGCACTTGCACAAGATCAAAATACACACACGGACAGGGAAGTCAAGAAAAACCAAGGTGGTACTGGTTATGTTTTGACTCTGGTCTCATTATCACTGACCTTTGCTTATCTGACTTTGAAACCAATTCAATCTGATGCAAACAGATGGAAATTTACACTGAGCAAGTTCACAAAGTGTTGCACTTATTTTAACAACGAGACACGTTCTCCTAAAAAAACAAAACCCCAAATGACAGTACTTTAAAATAAACAGATGATGAATGATCAAACATAAATTTAAAAAGGTTAGTTATTATGCAGTTCTGTTCATTTTCAACCCATAAAAAAAAAAAAAAAAGAAGTTTTCACATTTTGAAAGACTATTCCAAGCCTTTTATTTGTCACAAGGTCATCAAATTGTATGTGCTTTAACTTTTACTTAGGGCTATATCTACATGCATTTGTAAACAATTGAAATATGGCAACTTCACAAACCAATTAAGCTCGTTAGCTGCAATTAAAGCTGTTTATTGTTTTAACTGCTTCTGTAAATGCAACTCAACCCAGCATTAAAACAACCTCCCCTTCTTTCAAATAATCACTCACTATAACCTCAATAAAATCTGAATATTCACCTGAATTAACCCCCTTTTACTGCATATTTAGCTAAAAGTTCAGTAAGTTTTTTTGTTTTTGTTTTTTTTTTTGGAAACATTCATTTCAGTAAGCCTTGTTACATAACCTACTAGATGCAATATGCAAGAGAAGTAAAATGAGCATGAAATAATAATAGCTTTGTGATGCTGCAAAGCTCAGAGTCAGCACATTGGTGCTCGCTGGGCTTATTATTTCAAACATTACAAAAGCACAGACTGCCCCCTTCTCATAAAGCATGCCGGTAAATGTGATGTACAATGGAGGGGTTTAGAAAGTGAGTACACTCTAAATAATGACTAATAAAACAGAAGTTGGTCAACTCCGTAGAACCACAAATTCCACAGCGGCTTTAAACCACCGCGGTCTTGTAGCACTTTAATAGGGATGTTCAGATCAAGACCTTTTCTTCCAGATGCTAATTTGAGTCACAAAATGCCAACGATTGGCCGATAAGTAGGTGAAGTAGAAGTTGAAAAATGGTAAGATTGTTAGGGTAAACCCCAAATTCATTAGCTTGACAGTAAAGCTGAAACAATCTGATTCATCGATTATTGCAATAATCATCAACTAATTTAGGAATCGAATAATTGTTAAGTATAAAGACTCTAAACCATGCTGTTTGCTTAAAGAACACCACCCTCAGCAGTAATTAAGCCAAAACTGTACAAAAAAAAAAAAAAAAATTAATACATTTTGCATTAGAGATGAAAAACCTTTGTCTGCAAATCTGTTTTGCCCAGATCTCCTTCCAGTTTTAGCTTCACCTGGTTCAAATTCTTTAAAATAAATGCATCTTTTGCTATCAAAAAACTCTCAACAGATCAGTCCTACACTGTATTGATGTTAAGTCAAGCAAAAAGAGCTGACCTTTTCACATGGAAGTATTTTTTAAGTGCAGATGCATCCTTTGCTACAAATGATCAAGCATTCACTAAATGAATGCTGTGTTATTGCATTTTAGGCAACAAAATGTTTATTTTGTCATTTAAAAAGGGAACTGAATTATTTGTTTATTTGCATTTCCTTATACATTTCTAATATTGTACAAAATAAGCTTCAGTAGTTAAATATAAAAATGTGCAGAATGCTAATTTTTTTATCTGATCACTCTATTTATTGTCAGAATAACCAATAAAATACCCCATTACTAAAATAATTGATAGCTGCAGCCCTACTTGATGTGCACAGCCTGCAGTAGAGACCATGCACAAAAAAATAGGATGTAATAATAAAAAAAAAATAATAATAATAATTTAAAAATGGATACGCATACTACAGCAGGGCAGGACAGCTGCAAAGTCAATTTTTTTTAAAGTAGTGTATGGTATTTAAAAGGGTAGTATTATGAGTTTTCAAGACACATAGAATCATTTTATAGCACAATCAAGTGACTATGCTACCTTCAGTTGCTGTGTATACCAAATATGACCTAAAAGAAATTTGACTTCATAATTTAACACCTTGAAATTGGGTCTCTGTCTCTTTAAGAAACCCCTGCTCTTTTTGAAACTTCACCTTCAATAAGTCATCACAACATCGCTCCTCTATTAACCCTTTAGCAAAGTTTTTACCAGCGTTTCACTGAGAAGTATCTCATATAATGAGCTCAGCAGTTCCACCAGGTGTTTGCTAATTGCTGCTGGCTAGTCTGGAGTCAGTGAGTGGGAAAGTTGCGGGGTGTTTTAAGTTAATTTAGGTGTTATGTAATGTATAACATTTTATCCTGATATGTTTTATTGTTTTTAAATTGTTTTATTTTGTTAAAGGCTCATCTGGGGATATGCACTGCAAACTAGCTAAGGCTATAAATGTTATAGTGTCCAGTATTTGTTTATACTTTACACTTGCCCCATAGAAAGAAAGAAAGAAAGAAAGAAAGAAAGAAAGAAAGAAAGAAAGAAAGAAAGAAAGAAAGAAAGAAAGAAAGAAAGAAAGAAAGAAAGAAAGAAAGGTGTTCCGTGAAGCGGAAGCTACTAAGATTGGAAACAGATGCTCTGAGGAGGAGCTGGGTCTCAAAGGCAGTGCTGGGTCCATCTAGGCATTTTGCACACCTGAATGGTTGCTATGGGAGATTCAAGGATTTCTTAAACATGCATGAAAGAATCAAAGCAACACTCCAGGTATGTTTTTGATGAGAGACTAATATTATAACATGACGTAAAGCTTAAAAAAAAAACAAAAACAAACAAACAAAAAAAACAAAAACAAAAAAAACATAGGTTTTACATAATACGGCCCCTTTAAAAAGCAAACTTAAATGTGTTTAAATGAATATATTTCCATGAAAACTCCTTACAAAAAGCCCTGCCAAATTAGGATGGTGATTAATGACTAAACATAATTTAAAAATTGGGTCATTTTTTTCCCCACTAGCAGGCTCAGAAATCCCAGTACACCAGTAATGATAAGCCTTCCAGTGATTAAACTCTCCATCCACACAGCACTATTTAAAAAGGGACCTCTTTGTTACAGAGCAGTCATTAAATTTCCTCAGATCTTCACTCCAAACTGAATAAGTATTGGCTAATAGATAAGAAGTCCTAATTAAAAGCCAAAAACAGGAGGAAACAAAAAAGGGGAAAAAGTAGCACCTCAGCCAAAATCTGAAATAAAGGAACTGCTGTAACACCAGCTACACGTAGCCTCGATATTATTCCTGGCAGTTTCTTTCATACAGTCCATAAAAATCAGGCACAGAGCTGCAAGTACAAAACATTTATTGTAACGCCACTGAAATACAAGTGTAGCTGCAGCTGTTTTAAACACACGTGACTTTATTAGGCTTAACAATACAGAACGCCTCAACTGGCTCACCTTCAGTTTATAGAAGACTCACTGTTCTGCTTTCAACTATTTATTATACTAGAAAGCATTTGCAGTGACCATGATAAAATGAGTCAGTGCAACATTATGTGGAGAAAATAGTAATGTGACATTTTCCAAATAAAAATTAGACTCCAAATACAAGCAAACAAGTATCGCATGGTCAGGGTCAACTTTACTAAAGACAATACTTCTCTAAACAAAGCTGCCACTAACGTGGAACAACCCAAGTTACTCAGACAACACTGAAAAAGCTGCTGCATCATGCAAAAATATTAGTTTGATGCAGCTTTGTATGTACGCTCTACATGTACGCTTCCTTATCTTGATGTTGGTTTGTATCAGCGTTCAATTGTTCCCCCACTTCCTCATCAAAACAATTCAGACGGCTGTTTTTATGCAAGCATTTAGTTGTCAAATATATTTAAAAACTTCCCAACAGAATATGCCGGCATGACTTTCAAAACCCCAAATTTTCCCAAGCTGTCCTCTTCAAAATCCATATTTTTGTCATGTGACCAGGTTTGCAATTAACCAATTAGAGCCACTAATTTTAACGAAAATCACCGACTAGTTAATAGGATAAAAATGTGATGGGTAAAGTGTAACCACTTGCCTCACAGAAACACAACAGACTTCTTCTGAGCCACAGAGGGATAGTAAAACTAAAATGAGGTGTCAAGATTTGTATACACACACACACACAGTCGATATTCTATAGATATATATATATATATATATATATATATATATATGATAGAGATATAGGATAGATATAATATATAATATATAGATATATATATAGAGATATAGATAGATATATAGTATAATATATATGATATATATATATATAATATATATATAAGATATAATTATGATATATATATATATAGATATATCGTATATATATATATAATATATATATATATATATATATATATATATATATATTTTTTTTTTTTTTTTTTTTTTTTTTTTTTTTTTTTTTTTTTTTTTTTTTTATTACAGCTGCTGATGGAATAAGAGGAACAAGTCAAGACCTTTAAAAACATCCTAGTCAGTAAGTAGGTCAAAAAGAAACAATGGTCGCTCAGTTAATGACACATCCTTGCCTGTTTTTAATGCAATTAGGAAGTATTTATGTTTTCAGTGCCAAGCTGCATAAACTAAAAAAGTGTATTTCTAACTGCAAATGGGTGGAGGATATCCAGGTGTTTGCACCCAAACTTCCCCCTACATGTCTAAGAGACTCTTTTACACAAATATTTGTTTTACAGAAAACCACAAAAAATTTTTTAAGCTGGAAATTTAGTTTATGTTTATAATTGCATTTACTCTAGCTTTATCATAATCCTGTAAAAAAAAATTAAAGTGCCTTGAAGCTGTAGTATGTAACTTTGCACCACTCCCAACCTAAAACAGCCAATCAGAGCCAGGAGGAAGGCCTTAGCACTGTCAGTCAACTTCATTTACTCGCTGCTACCTGTGTTAATGGTGAAAAAAACAACTTAGTTACAGGAAAACCATTGTCATCGGTGGTCATGCTAGGTAGCCTGAGTATTCACAACAGTCTCTGCAGCAGAGAGCGGGGAGATGAGTGGCGCCACTAAGACCCGCCTCCTAGCTCTGATTGGTTGTTTCTTGATAGCACTGGGAAAAGGCAGAGGAGCTCAATTTTTTCACAGAATATCTGTCTCATACCATTCTGTCACGACGTCGTGACAGTTTCAACAGATATGTAGAAAAATATTTTTTATAAACGTTACATACTGCAGCTTTAAAGGCCAAATACATTTTGGAGTCCAAGCAAACTTAAAACCTTTAAGTTGTGAAACATAAATAAGAATCAGCCTTTTCATTTTAAATCACAGTGCTTTCAAAAAAAACATTCTTGTCTAATACACCGAGCCCTTTGAGTCATGCACCTTCTTATATAGATGATGATGTACTATTCAGTGCACCATCTTGAAGACCACCACCCTCTACAGCTGTTAACAGATTATTTTTATACCTTTGCAACAGGAATACATTGAATGGATGAGTTCCCATTCATCTTTGCCAAAGAGATGAAGAGGATACTTTTGCTACAAAGATCCTTTTGTAGGAAAAACAAAAAATAGAGGTTTCAGGAGAGCTGCAACTTATTTTCCTCCGTGACTGAGCCAAGTGAAGGAGAGAGTTATTTGACTATGACATTACATGTGTAACTGGGTTGAAGTGACATCTTAGGGGCATTATGTTTTCAGAATGTTTCAACAGCTACATCACTATAGTGTAGTTAAACCCTGATGAGTGAAACACGGATTATGTACAGAAAAGTTAGACTTGTACAATCCCTGATTGGCTCGATAATATAAACGTACGCAATTGTAGTGAGCCTATTGTTTGGAGAAATGGGGGTGCCTGCACCCATGAGCATTCAAGTCAGAACAATGGTCAAAACCTGAGCAAAAATTACATTTTCCTGAATGCTGGCAAAATTTTAGTGCTTCTAATTACAGTTTATCACAAGGCTTCATGCTTACCTATACGGCCAGACTGAGCTCACCACAAAACCTGTTTAAATCCATAGGTAAGATGCTGGTGTGTTACAGTTCCCAACTATTTAAACAGGATTTCTACTGACTTTGAATGCTTAACGAAGGATTGCAGATGATGCACATCATTTTAACCAGTCCCTTGAATTTATAAGTGATAATCTACACATCGACTGTGACATAAATAATAATGCTTATCCAATATAAACTGAGGGCCAAAAACAAAAAAAAAAAACTCCTTCAACAGAACTAACTTAAAAACCTGGAGAGCAAACTTTTGTTTACCAAGCAAAGAGGTCTGTGCTGTTGTCGCAGAGTCGATTCAATAACAGAGAAAAACTTGATTGGAACACCATACAGACCAGAACTACTACAGCTGCAGCAAACAGGGTACCTTGATGCTTCAATAAAGCACTCTGTTAAAATGTTTACATGAGACATGTAGTTTATTGAATAAATCCTTCCTATCTACATTTGACAGTAGAGTCCAGTCAATTGTGTTACATCTCCCTACACTACTTTTGTTTGACTAACACGATTACTTTATTTCTAGATCCTTTAAAACACAGTACTTTCCATGGGTTTCTCCCTTGCCCTAAAATCAGTCATCCTGTTCTGATTTAAACATGCTGGAACCAAGGCTTTTCCTGCTGAATAATGTGACACTGAATAGTGCATGATAACGTGATCTGACTAAAATCGGAAAACTCCACTAGCTTACTTTAAATATGACCTTACTTGGGTTGAAGGGGTAATGTTATGTAAAATCCCCTTTTTTGAGCTTTACATTGTGTTATATTATTATTCTCCCCTCAAAAACACACCTGGAGTGTTGCCTTGATTCTTTCATGCATGTCTGAGAAATCCTTTAATCTCCTGTACCAACCACTCAGCTGTGCAAAAAGACTGGATGGACAAAAAGAGCTCCACCTTCGACACGCATCTCCTCCTCGGAGTTGCACTTTCTAAGCTTCTGCTTCACAGAGCACCCCTCCACCGCGACTTCCCCACTCAGCTCCTTCAGACTAGCCAGTAGAAATTAGCAAACACCTGGTGAACGGCGCATCTGCTGAGCTCATATGAGCTGCTTCTCTGTGAAACGCTGGTAAAAGCGTTGTTAAAGGGTTAATAGAGGAGCAATGTTGTGCTGACTTCTTAAAGACAGAGTTTCAGAAAGAGCAGGACTTTCTTAAAGGGACAGAGGCCCAATTTCAATTTGTCATATTTGATATATACAGCATTTTTGTGACAACTGAAGGTAACATAGTTACTTGATTGTGCTATAAAATGACACTATGTGCCTGAAAAATACATAATACTGCCCCTTTAATATAAAACATACTTGTAGACTCATGCAGCTAAAAATAAACAAAAAAGACCTCCAAATGACCAGTAGCATAACTGGGCTGCATTAGTTCAAGAAACTCATACTGGAAAACAACAAATTGCAATTAAATGTTAGAAGAAGACAGCGCACGTCTATGCTGCATGTGTGTAGAAATCTCTCCTTATATGAAGGAAGTGGGAGATAATCTCCCCCATAGGCCTTGACAGAGCCCAGGTATAACAGCCGTGCTAGTATAACACACTCCCAAAGTCATTTGGAGAGGGGCCCCTTACTTTAGCAAGATGGTGCCACGCTGAGTCTCAATTTGCTGCAAATGCAGTGTGTGTGTGTGTGTGTGTGTGTGTGTCTGGGATCGTCGAGTGTGTATGCCCCCTCAGACTGGATAACCCCCAGCTCCCTTTGGTGCGTGTGTGAGAAATCAATCCAACTCCTGTTTGCACTCTTACTGTCATAGCTGGAACACACTGCATAGCACTTCCTTGTTCTAAGTGCTGTGTGACTGGGTGTGAGAGTTACATGTAGGCCAACGGCATAAACATGCTACTGTAGCCTTCACAGGGCAGAAGGTGAGATAAACTGGTGAATGCGCCATCAGGTCTCCTTGCATCATTTTGTTACTCAGAAACTAGTATTTGGAGAACAAGTTGTAAAAGTTTTGAGGTTTTTTTAGTATCAAATGTGTTTCTCTGACAGAAGATGTGTAAAAAGCCTTTGGTGAATTATTTTGGGGTTGATTTAACCATACGTTTTGTATCATCATCCTGATGAAAGACCCAGTGGCAACCCAATTTCAGTTAACAGGCATTCCACTGAATATTTAATTAAAATCATCTGAGATTTCAAAGCTTGAAATGGATTTTGACAACGTTCACAGTGCCTTTGGAAGCCAAGTAGGCCCACAGCATCACAGCTCCTCCACCGCATTTACCTGAGAGCATGAGCTGTTTTTAACGCATATTCATTAAGCCAACCTGAAGTATTTGCTGTTGATAATCTAAAGCTTACTCTCTCGAAGTTCTAGTTAAACCTGCAGCATGTAACTTTTACTAAATGTGTTTTTTACATATTTGTTGAAACTGTCACTATGTCATGACAGTTTGGTATGAGACAGTTCTGATTGGTTGTTTCAGACTGAGTGGTGTATTTCTGCAGTTAGTACTGGGAGAACTGGGAGAAGGCAGAGGAGCTTGATTTTTTTCAGATTGTCTTAACACTGTAACCACATAATGATCATTTTAACATTTTAAAAATATATATTTTTCATAAAAGTAACACACTGCAGCTTTAAGCAAACTCCACCGTTTTACATTTGTGATGGTAGAACAGAAAAAGTTTCAGTTACATTTTAGTATTTTGTACCACAGCGGATTTTGTCATAGGCAATAGCTTAACATTTGATTTTTTTATATATATATTTTTTGTATTAAATCAAAGTAAGGCATATAAAAGGGTTTTTTTTAGTTTTCACACTAATTAAAGCTTACTTACATGGCGTGCCAACAAACCCGCCATGCAAGTTCATCGAGGCCAACAAGAGGTGACTGTCCCAGTGAGAAGATCCTCCTCATTTTAACAGGCATTGAACAAGGGCGTGAAGTTGAGTCAAACTGCAAATCAGCTGTGTTTTCAAAGGCATTTTTATGGATTAAAGTAGATGAAAACTGAGCTGCGTAAGCATTACCATAACTCAGCATCCTAAACTTTCAGGGTTTGGTAGCAGCTATTCACTGCAAAGCTTTTTAGAGCATTTTAAGAATGGTTGATCGCTTTTACCTTAAATGATAGACATGTCTGAGCTTGAATTGCACAGATATTAATCGTCTGTTTTCATCTTCAACCATTTTGTTTCATTTTGGTTCATAGTAGAGGTTTACCTGGTTACAAGGAAAAAAAAATGTTCTTTTTAAGATCATTTGATTTATTCATGTCTTGTTTTAATGCTGTAACAAGTTAAAATATTTGTTATGAAGAAGATTCATTCCTACATCTTTAAAGGCTTTAATCTGCAGTTGGAAACACCAAATCTGTATTTCTAATGAAGGAAACCTCGGGGTGGACAGGCAGAACAGAGCAACAGAGTTCGCCTGAAGAAAAGTCCATCATTTTCCCTCCTGTATGACATCAAGCTTTTCAAATCTACGGTTGAGTGCCGCACCTACAGCTCAACTAAACTAGAAATGCCTGTTCCACCCCGCTCCCTGAGATACGACCCAACAAACAGCTGTAAGCTTCACAGCACTGTCGTTGCACCGCTCCGATTCCCAGGAACTCCAAGCATACGGCGACAAAAACGAAGATCTGGTCTGATTAATAATTAACTCAGGGCGTATGTGTGTGAGGGGGAAATAATGAGTAACTCCCTTGTGTGTGTGTGTGTGTGAGAATGTGATGAAGTGAATGCCCTTTGTGCGCTTGAAGCTGAATCCCTGGACAGCTTTGCTTTTCATCTCATCTGACTAGTGGCAGCTCTGTCAAGGTTAAAGGCCTAATTTACTGCTTTCTGGGAGTGAAAATAAGGTGTATGCAACTCAAAGCAGAACATCGCTTAGACATGAATCATAAAGACGAAAAGCACCTGTTAATCAACGTTTTCCCCAAATATATTCTACAAATTCTGAAACTCTCATGTATATAGAGTTTCTTGCTCTCAGAGCTCGCTGCAAGCCTCTTACTCTCCCAAAGGTGTCAGGTGAAAAACATCAACCTGTGCCCGACTACACTCAAATTACCAACACCGCGTTTGCTTTGTCTTTTGTTGCTCTGGTGCTTAGCAGCGTTTTTAATCTACAAGCCACAGTGGGGCAGGTTCAATAGGTCAAAGCAAAAACAGAAACTAAAGCTGAGAAACAGCACAACTACACAGTCGGTACAACACTGTTAAATTAATTCAGAAGCTAAATAGATGGTCATGCTAGCTCACAGTTGATACAAGGGTTTATAGACTAAGCAAAGGGTTTTTTTTTTTTTACACAGCAGGAGGTGTTACTAATCTCAATCATTAAAAGTCCACATAAATGCAATACAATCTCCTTTAATCTCATTAGAAGCAAGTATTATCAAACTGCTTCGTGTCGAAGTTTAAAAAAAAAAAAACAAACTGTAGAACTTTGTCAGACAAAGGACGCCAAAAAAAAAAAAAAAAAAAAAAAAAAAAAAGGGGGGGGGGGGGCAAAATTATGGGAAAGTATATAAAATATTGACCACCTGTCTAAAATATTGACTGTAAATAACATTAGTGAAGTGTTTGGGTTTTAAAAGCAATACTTTACACAACTCCTGATGATCTGGCCAAAAACCCCAACAAGAATATATGAAAAGCTGCCAAACCTTCAAAGTATTCACACCCCTCTTTAACTTTTTCACCTTTAGTCACATTACAGCCACAGACCCACTTATTTTAAGGGAAAGTTGAAGGAAAATGGTACATGGTCAAGCTTCACTATTAAAGGAAAGAAAAGGGTTATATTACTATGACATCATCAGTAGCAGTAAATACACTGGTTCTCAGCAACTGATATCCAACTACCACACTGCAAAAACAAAATCTTATCAAGTATTTTTGGTCCAGTTTCTAGTGCAAATATCTTGAGTACACTTGAAACAAGACAAACCTAAAAGTAACTTTTCAGCACAATTTCAGCTTGTTTTAAGTCAATAATTCCTCAATATTGATGAAAAAGTTCTAGTTGTAAGTGATATAAACAAGCTGAAATTGTGTTGAAAAGTTACTTGCGAGTTAGTTTTGTCTTATTTCAAGTGTATTCAAAACATTTGCACTAGAAACCAGACCAAAAATATCTATAAATATTTTGTATTTTTGCAATGCAATCCAGATTTAATCAATTTAAGTTTGTGGCTATAGAGTAACAAAATGTGACAAGGTATTATATATCCAAGATAAACCTTCTGCTATTTGCCCTCTAACAGAAACAGAACCAGAAGTACTACCAAGGTATTAAATAATATATAGTTCATATGACCCCTGGTATCTGCAAGGGTTAGGATAGCTAAAAAGCTATCCTAACCCAATATACCAATATTTAAGACCCCTCTAAAAATGCTTATAACTGCCTGTTTTAATACTTCAAACACCAAATATACCTTAATATGCATTAAGACGCACCATCCTAGCACTACCACAGAAGATAACATCTACAGCAGAAGTCTGCAACCTACAGCAGGAGTCTGCAACCTTCACAACCTAAAGAGCTATTTTTACAAATCAGGCCAGCCAAATAAAATTCGTTTAGAGCCACAAATGTCACATGACTTTTTGAAAAAAAAAAAAAAAAAAAAAGAAAACTTTAAATAAATATCTACTATTGGAAATTTGTTTTCCTTTTTAAAGAATCACCATTTTATTTCTATTTTTGGATTGAAAATAAAGATAAACATAAAATTTAGCAAAAAGAGGATGGATCTTTTTTTTCTGTTGGATGGAAAATCATGTAAAAACTAAAAAAAAAAAAAAAACCCCACAGATTCCAACCTAATGACAAGAAAATCAGATCTAAAAACATATTACAAGTACTTTTAGTGTCATTCTTTGTGGAAATTCAATGCAAATATTGCAGGAATAAACTGAAAAACTGTTAAAAGCATTTGTTAATTTGTTAGCTAAATTTACCAACATAGTTCATTTGTGCCAAAGTTATTAAGAGGCATTGTGGAAGGTCAAAGAGCCACTTGCAGCTCCGGAGCTGCAGGTTGCAGACCCTTGATCTACAGTCTTCCTCATCTCTGCTCTTGGGGGTACAACCAATCAGCGTCAACAAAGATGAAGGTCGCCAACCATTAGCGTGTCAAGTAGCATTGCATCTGGTTATTTCAGCTTCCCAAGTTGCATTTTCTTTTGAATGTTATAGATGTGCTCAATGGAAAAAAAAAAAAAAAAATCTGTGAATGGGCGAATTTCAAGCTGTGTTCCACAGAAAAATACTTAAATAGGTAAATCCGGGAATACTGAACTGCGAATACAGCTGAAAATTGGACTGGTACACATTTAAAATATTATGTACCATTACGCATTCTGGCATCAAACCTACACTGGCTGTTTTACTCAAAGAAACCCTAAAACCACAATGAAAACCTCACTGAGGTCCTGAGCACGATGATGTCCTCTCTCAGCTCCAGCAGTACTTTTGGTCCACATATACTAGTAAAATCAGTCCAAGTGTGGTACATTAAAGTGGCCAAACAGGTGCGACATTAGACGATTTCCCTGTAAGAACAAGTCTCAGGGCACGTACCACTGAAAATATTAACCAAAGGCAGCATATAGGTATCTGATTTCAGGCCAGTTCCTCTTCAAACACAGGCCAACTGCCAGAATAAAAAATCTGATATCACTGAGGTTTCAAGTTATAGTTATAAAATACACTCACTTCCATGTTATTTTATGAGACTTTCATAAAAGCAAACGGTCTGTGTGATATGTAACAAAAACCTCTCTAGAAAATCCCAGCATATGAAGTTATCCTTGGAAATATTTGCTCCATATCCTGACATGTCTGAGGAGCTTCAGACCTGTGGTGCACTATTACAGTCAGCAAACCCTCTTGTAAAAAAAACAAAAAAAAAAAAAACAAACCAGAAATAGAAATTGCCCATAAATTTAAAAATTAAAGATTTTCATCCTTCTAGGAGGAGAAATTAATAAAACGTGAGCCAAATATTCCTCCAGTCTGTCCGATTAACTTCAACATATCCTTTCAGGCTGTCTCTTCTATTACAGCTAGGACTAATGACATTAAAACAGCGTTTATACAAGAAATTATGAGTATTTATAAATTTAACAATCATAAAACAAGATTAGTAATATTTTACAAAGAATTAAATAAGCACAAAACAAAGAAATTGGCCAATTTGGCAGACCGAACAAAAACAGCACAGGACAAATGATAAGAACGCAACGAGATCCTCTGCAATCATCAGGTTGAGTTGAGCTCCATGATCTGAACATTTAACTCCTAAATTATAAATAAACAAAGTGAAAATGACTGGTCCGACAGTTTAAAGCTGATCTGAAAGCTTGTGAATGATGTCAAACACACACGGGGGTGGGGGGGTCATATTTGTAAAGTTGGTGTCTAGCGGTTAAGGTAACAGTCATACGGGGTGTTATTGGTGTTTCTAAATTAGGCATGGGCTGATATGAGACTAACGGTATGATAACCTTGAGTAAAAACACCACAGTTTCAAGATATTTACATGTAAATTTGAAACAAAATGCACAGTGTGATTGATCTACTTTAATTTAAAAAAGGAAAACCCACAGGTTCCTCCTCTGCTGCTCAAGATAATTTAACATATTGATCATTACAGCTACAGTAATGCTATCTAAACACATTTATTGCTATTTTGATGCATGGAAATTGAGTAAAAACAATACAACACCCTCTAAAGTTAGTCAGAACTGATTTTATTTACTTTGTATATTTGAAATTACTACACAGTCTTCATTTTATTTCTCATGCTAATTTTTAGGTGTATCTGTGTTTCTGCTGATGCACTGAATTTTTCCGCTGATGGAAAAATAAAGGATCTTTTCTGTTCACTTCTAAATTTTGCATTAGTTTTCAAGGCCTTTGTACCATTCTGTTACAGCTAACTATGTATTCGCTAAGGTATAGCTTGCAGAAGGATGCAGCAGACTGTCAAACAGACAAACAGCGGTTAGCTGGAGATGGGTTAGTCTCCAATCCGTGACTTATTTTTTGTAATTACCAGATTTATTTTCTGTCCTTATGGACGAAGTTTCTAGGCACTGCTAAAGTGTTGAGGGGACTGCATCTCTGCTTCTTGCATTGATTTTTTTTCTCGCTTTCTATAAAAAAAGAAAATCACAAATGACATAAAATACTTTCAAAAAGTGGCTTTTATTTCAATCATCCCTTCTGTGAGTTGTACGACGGAGTATACGGGGCCAGGGTATTAGAATTTTTGTTGAATTACGGGAGTATAGTCATACTATTAGCAGAATAAAGTCGCAATTTTACCAGAAAAAAAGAACGCCTTAAAATTAGTCGTTTTCATGAGAAAAAAGCTTCGATAAAGTTATCAAGATCTAACGTGACCAGCTCAGTCTGTGTGGTTCTTTCTTCAAAAACACACAGTCGTTTGCACAATCGTTTCAAAGTCTTGCTACTCATAATAATTTGATGCTGATGTGTTAATGAATTATTTCCATTAAAGCTGCAGTATGTAACTTTGAACCATCCCGACCTAAAACAACCAATCAGAGCCAGGAGGAAAGTCTTAGCTCTGTCAATCACCCTTGTGTACGCGCTGCTAAATGTGCTAAAGGTGGAGAAACAACTTACCGTTCCAGGAAAACTGTTTATCCGCCGTCATCAGCCTTAGCATTAGCAGCAGGCTATGTTGTGGTGAACCAGCTGTAGCGTAGTAGAGAGCAGGGTGAGTGTGTGAGCGGCGTGTACATGAGGGTGACTGACAGCGCTAAGACCCTCCTCCTGGTTCTGATTAGTTGTTTCTGACTAAGTGGTGTATTTCTGCAGTTAGTACTGGTAGGACTGGGAGAAGGGAGAGGAGCATGATTTTTTCACAGATTGTCTTATATTGTAACAACATTACGATAATTTTGACATATGTAAAAAACATTTTTCATAAAAGTTACATACTGCAGCTTTAAATATCTGAAATTTTTACAAAAGTATAACTTCACGAGATGCTCAACATTCCTCATTTTAATTTTGTTATTTTTTTTATGTTGGAGTTCTCATAATATCACTACCTCATTCTCCAAATATTAGTATTGTATTCCGGTAATATTTTGAATTTATTCCCGTGATAAAAAAAATGTCAAAAAATCGTAGTCTGACCCTAATAATCCATCATAGAGTTGAAGTGAATTCAAAGTCCAAAATAAATAGAAGCTGTAAAAGACCTTTACACTCCAACAAAGGACTGCATAGGTAGAAAAAAATAAATAAATAAAAAGTAAAACATTGTTTCCAAAAATTAAATCTTCAAAAACCAAAAATTCAACTCATCAATAAAATCGATTTATTGCCCAGACCTACCTCCTGCCCCCATGACCCAACCCTGGATTAAGCAGAAGACATTGGATGGATGGATTTATATCCAGTGAAGTTTCGTACGTTTCTTAAGCAGCAACAAGTAGAAGAAGAGGACAGTGGCCCTACTATTTGCTTCATTCAGTTGAAGAAAGCTTAAGAAAACTCAGTGCCTTCTCTGAATCACCGACTTGTGTGATAAAATGCCATCTTAACAGAAATGGAGTCCCGCTCCCCCTCTGCAGCTCCTCTCCCAGTTTAACTACAGACCAGATCGGTGTACACTTGTATGCAGAAACACAAACAAAAACATAATGGAAGCAGGTGGAATCAGACAATTACACGCACACACAAGGAGCATGCAGCAGCTAAGAAACTGGGTATTACAAATACCATTTGTATTAATATTATGGCCATAATAAAACAGCATGGGTCTCATTTTTGTATCTAACTCATAATAGGTCACAGAGTATTTTTATATCAAACTACTCTTTTTATTCTTGTGCTTACTATTCCTTGCTTTATTGCCTTTGAATCTTGAATAAACACCTGGGTTACACTAATAACGTATTTTGAAAAGACAGGTCATTTCCTTCACGGTCCACATTAAGTAAATTTCTCAACAAGACTTCAACGTCTTGCTTCCATTAAAGTGCAATAAGAGAAGGATCCAAATTGTTCAGCCATTGATATAAAAAGAAACAAACTAATAAGACCGACCAGCACTTCTAGCTGCATGTGTGTCAAAAGATGTGGTTTGACGAAAAGAAAGATCATACTGTAAAACAGGAAATCAGTCGGTCATGCACAGGGAAGCGGACAAGCAATGCAAACCTAATAAAGGCAACAGCGTTCGGAAGACATTTTACACCGAAAGCCCTCCGTCACTTTGATGATGAAGTAATTCAATTAAAAGACCTACGGCTTTGCATTTAAAAACAAATCCCCTGTGTTTTGTGTTTCAGGTCATGAAAGTGTTCTTTTTCAACAAGTTCCTCAAAATGACTGCCAGTATTAGCCTTGCATAATGAGCCACTTAACATATCAGCCATTTAACACCACTAAAGACATGTCACAAGGCACTTCTCTGCATTCGACAGCTCTCTGACGATACGCCAGGCAACTGCTGATGACAAACGGAACAGTCGGCCATCTTTACAGGTTACTTTTATCCCACAAGCCCCCCACCACCTCTCAGCTTGGAGTACAGTTGACACGCTGCCTCGTATGCGGTGCCATTTGGTCTTGCATCTTGAGACCCGACACCAAAAGCTTTCTATACACAGCCTTTAAAAACGGGGAGTACACAACATCTGTGACCTTTAACCCACAAACTCAGTCAAGCACCGGCAATGATCAAAACCATTTTCTCTTCTGAATGGCAAATTCAGATTAGATGTGATTGGGTTAATGAATAAATGACTTTAACAGGATGCACATCACATGTTCCTGGGAATGAGGGGGTGGTTCAGGCTGCAATCATTACCCTAGGCAACTGCAACAGGAAATATAGCCTCCTTTTTTCTCTTTATTGTCATATCATTTATGAAACTCCACTTGGGAGAAGAAACTGCAGTGTGCCAGAGAGAGACGTAGAGGAGAGCATAAATGTAACGCTCTTGTCGTCATAATGAGGGGTTGGAGCTCTTCTAGATGGACGGTTATCTGCCTTCATCCGGCCAGTAACCACTCTCGCTTGGTACAGACAAGAAAAATGCAACATTAATGGCCTCATCTGTCTGTTAAAGCACTGGCATTTAACATTAAGATAGACCTTTAATGCACTGCTTCATGAATATTTCTATTTTAGTTTAGTCAGCTCTTCGTCAGGCATAAGGCTGAAAGGAAAAGCTGCTGAGCACCAGAAAGATGTATTGGTGAACATTGGGCAGTGTCTTCTCATTTTTAATATTTGACTTTACGTAGGAAAAAAAAAAAAATAAATAAAAAAAAAAATATATATATATATATATATATATATATATATATATATATATATATATATATATATATATTAAAAAAAAAATCATTAAACATTAATCATAATCATTAATCAATAATCAATAAACATTATCCCTAAATAATGTTATTTGTTTAACAATACAACTTACTGGATTCGTTAATAACACAAATTAAGTTGTACTAGTATAAACCTGTGATGCCAAAACAGTCTGATTACACTGCTGTCAGAAACAAGTTAAGGAAAAGCGCCATAATGTTTCGACATTAAACTGACCAGATTTAGCTGCTATTGAATTAATGATAGCATTGAATGTAAACAAGGAGGCTATGAAGTCAAGATAAGATTTTATTAAGACTAGGCTCACCTGATTCAAGATAAACCAGGGTTTTCAAAACCACCAAAATTTAACACTATACATACGTACTACTTAAGATTATCTCAAAAAGCAGAGAAAGTGCTATGGAAGTGCAGCTAATTTTCAAAGACAAATTTGATTCAATATATTAAAAAGATTTGTCACAACAATCAAAAACACATTACCTCATTTTTTTTTAAACAAGTAACAAGATGTCATCTGAAATATCTTCAAATTTAAAATTCAATGAAACAATATCTTCGATAAACATCTAAGTAATGTTTTCTTAAATTTAATTTTAAAAAAGTCTGTCAGTCAAATCTGTGATTCTCTCAAAGTTCTCTTTGAAAGCTTTTTACTAGGGAAATAAACAGTAACATATTTGTGAGAATTGTATTTATTATTTTTAGGGGAAGAAACATTTTCCAGTTCATAATTCCAGTGATACGTAAAGTCTGGATCTGTAATTTGCCTAACAAAGTGTCCCGTCAGATTATGCTTCCTTTTACTGAGGCTAAAATTAATCCAAAGCAAAATTTTTTGACAGATTTACTTTTGTTGTAGCCACAGTCTTGAGGTGTTTCGTAAGAATTTTGGAATGAAAACTAAATTTGCTCTAACACAGTTGTTTCCTACCATCACACCCTGTCCTCTCTGTAACAACACAGCTCAGTAATTGTTAAGCTAACCACTTTATTCTAGCTTTGTGCTCACATAGAGGCGCAGCTAAATACGGAGGTGTGTATCTCTCAGAGTGCATGCGGTTATACCCTCACCTACATGTGGTCAACATGCTTTTCCTTTTACAGTACACTGGAAGTAATGATCTGTGCTGTTTAATGTGCCAACACACTCAGGTTGACTCATGGAGTGAGATCAGGGTATCAACAGATAACGTCTGACAGCGGTCTGTTTTTTTACACCAAGCAAAGCCGTAAAACCTTTGAACCCTCAAGTGTCCACCAACAAGAAGCCTTCCTGCTGCCTGATAAGAGCCCGTCAGCAGCCCACACACCTGAGCTCTGCCTTTTTTAGTGAAGAAAATAGAAAAAGAGGTTCCTTTATGTCATTTCTTCCATAGCCACCATCAGTACTGGGAAGTCCAAGTAAATACATTTTCCCTAGAAGCAGGGCTGGACAATATGGCTGAAAAAAGTATCACAATATAAGCGTTTCATATCAAATCAGTAGCAGTAATTATTGGTTCATTTTAGGGCTGGGCGATATGGCTGAAAAATAAAAACTAAGATTTTTTTCATACCAGATCTGCTTTAAAAATCAAATTTTTTTTCTCGCTTCCTTTTCTTAAAAAAACATTTTCAAAAAGTGGATTTTATTTTAATCATCCTTTCTGTGAGTTGTACAAAAGGAGTATTAGGGCCAGGTTACAAACATTTTTTTGTTTGGTTACAAGAATGTTGTCACAGTATTCGAATAAAGATGCAATTTTCCCACAAGAACGTCTTAAAATTACATGAAAAAGTTGTTTTAATGAGAAAAAAAAGCTGGTTATTTTTCTTGTCGGAGTTCTCATAGAATGACTATTTCATTCTTCAAATATTATGACATTATTCTGGCATCATTAAGACTTTTTTTCTCAAATCATGACTTCATTTTCGTTGGAAAAAAAATATTCGCCAAATAAATACAAGCTGTAAAAATAATAATAATAATAATAATAATAATAATAATAATAATATAAACACTTGTCAAACAAGATGGCCACTCCAGGTGAGCTGACGTCACTCTGAACTACAGAAACCCAAGGAGTGCACTGGTGAAAAAAAATGAGAAAAATCCCAGTTTTCAAAAAAAAAATGTAATCTTCAAAACCAAAAACTCGATTAATTGATAAGTTTGATTTAAATCGCCCAGCCCTAATTCGTTTTCTGTTTTAAACATCTGAAATACTTCCAAACTAGTGACATGACATTTCCTGTTTTATCTAGTTTCTTCTCGAGTTGTTGGACTGATTTTCTCCCTTTGTTTTTTTATTTTTAAGCAGTTACGAGGCACGGTGGCGAAACCTGAAACTGATGCTGTGCAGGTCACTCAACATGTTGTTGCTAGGTAACCACAGCGTGAGTGAGGTAGTTGATGCTGAGGTTGATCTGCTAAAGCATTTCCTGGGCCTACATCTCCCAGAATGCTGTGCTGTTCTGGATAGCAGTTCAGTGAAATTATTGAACATTCTATAGGACGTATTTTTTTAATGATATTGATCAATTGTATTGTCTATCCCAATATATATTATTTATTTATTTCCCAGCAATACCTAGAGGTTTGCAAATTTCCATATTTCTTTTAACACAGTTCTTTCCCGTTCTTTAATGAATAAAAATAAAGTTTATTATAAACTTGCAGCAGATGTTTTTACAGTTGTTAGGTTAGGCTTTAAATTCGTAACCACAAAACCCTTGATAAACAACAGAGTGGTCCATGAAACAGCTGGTTCAATTTGATTTCTTTATATATTGCTCATTCACAATAAATGACAACTCAAACCATTTTAGCTACACAGCTTAGCAGACCTTGATTCTTGCAACAAAACAATTTGTTTTTCATTCTTCAAATCCTTTGCAAAGCACGAAGTGATTATTCCAGTGTATTTAGGAACCTCTTAGCTTAAGAAGAGATAATGAAGCATTGTTTGACATCACATGATAATGTGTGTTGTTGCAGCATTTATAATCACTTCCTGCACCTGTATAAGCCATGAAATGACGGTTGTGCGTCTCCCCAACCTCAAGGAGTCACTTGAAATCCAACACTACAAAACATTTTGGTGTATTTTAAACAAAAATTAATATGTAGTAGTTTGAAACTGAAGTTTAATTGGAAGCTTATATGTGCACCATAATCACTAAAAGCTTGTTCTTATTGTTAATGATCCACCGTCACAATAAACAAGTACTTCCTGCTGGGAAATATGTCATTTTCCTGAGTCAACACTGCCCTGTGCAAACAATACACAAACTGATTTCTTCAGCGTGAACTACTCCACCTGAGTATAACCATTTTGAATGGCAAATTAGAGTCCTGACATCTAAAAAGGTAATGTTCTGGCCTTTATTTCCCTTCTATAAGAACACAAGTCTTACCAAATTCAAAAGGATTGTTTCCACACCAAGGATGTGCCCTGTATCAGAACCACAAAAGATTAAAAATAAAAATAAAAAACATGATCGAATGTGTTATTTTACAAACAGAAAAGCAACAAACACCGCTTCCGCTCCAGAAAAAAAAAGATATATTTTGTTTAACAATAATTATTATTGATATCTATTTTTTTGTTGTTAGTTTCACACACCCACACTTAAGAAATATACAGAATAAACACCCACCACTGAATTTAAAAGGTACTTTTCTAGTGCTTATTATGCAGAGTATTACACCTTTTACTCTTCTTAGAGTAACAAGGTGATATTAGCTGGTTCATTATTTAGGTTCTCTGCTCAGATAGCCCGCCCAGCATTCAGGTGCTTAACAGACATGCTGCTTATAACCTGCAACGGTATTATCTCAATAGGAGTGACGGATGGCACTCCTTTAACTTTCACACTATGGCTGTTTGTGTTTCCAGCGTCCGCAAATACTTCCAGACGGATGAGTCTTTTTGTAAATGACTCATCCGCTTTGTAGCCTTCTTTCATCCAGAGGACAGGCAGTGCTCAGCAACATTTGTATTCTTGATATCTTATTAAACTAACCCACCCTAGCCCCTCCCACCCTTGTTGCCAAACACTTATGGTCAGCTGGCTGAAAGAAGGCAGCTTAGCACTTTCTGATCTTTTGTGTGTGAACATACTTATCTTGTTGCTCCTATTACACCTAAATTTCCCTAATGTGGGACAATAAAGGTTATTTTTATTGTAGTTTTTCCTCAAAGTAAAAGAAATGGTCAATACTGCAGGTTGGAAATATCTACTTATGAATGTAACATTGTTCTATAACTAGAGGTTCACCGATTGCAGTTTTCTGGCCGATCGCCGATCTCTAAAAAGCCTGTCGACTCCAACTTTGACCGATACTGATTGTTTTGTCTGAAAAGTCACTGAATATAGCGACAAAGTTGCTAAGTTGGCAACAGTGGGGGGGAATATTGTTAAGCACGCATGTGCAGACATGACCTGGTGGGTGGGCCTGTCTGTGAGCCCTCTCTCACGGCAGAGAAAAAGGGGGGCAGCAGCTGATTTTTACACTTTTGCAACGGTAGATAAAAATCGGTCGATCACCCATCTCCCAAAATTAATGAAAATGAGGGCCAACTTATCAATGCACCTCGACTTATAATTAAAGCTGGCAAGCTACAAGCTGGTTGGCAAGGTGTTTTAAATAAAGGCAACGTTAGTACCAATAATGTGTCACCATTGTTTGTATGGTATTCAATATTATTCCGACCCATGCCAAGTCATAAGGTTTCGGTTTTCGTGTAAAATTAGAGACATAAATTGCCCCTGAACTGCTGTCTTATTTATAACTTACAACATTGGTTTGATTTGCTCTTCCAAATGGATTCTTTCACGACTCCCCCCCCCCCAACATACCTACTGATATGTGTTTCTGATCGTCTGCACTGTCAAATACACAACCATCATGTTGACTTGCTTATGTTCCAACAGGTTGAAGTGGCAGAAAGTCAAAAAGGAAGCCCTGCCTGGAGACACAGACTAAATAGATACCCAAATTTGCTCTGCTGTGCTACAAGAAGTGGGAAATCCAGTATAATTGCGTAGGCAAGGTGGTGAATCACTGTTGTGTGGCAAAAGACAACAAAGGCAGAATAAAAGGACTAAGACTTCAGTCATTTATGAAGCGAGAGAGTTGGGAGAGTCGTCTTACCTGCCCTGTTGAAATCTCAATGACTTGCCCCTGTGAGGGCCTTGTTGACATTTCGGGAGAAAACCGTGAAGAAAGGCCGATCGATCAGCGTCTCTTGTTCATTTAAAACCCTTTGTAGCTAATGGTGGAGGGAAACTTCCAACAGATGTCCCCCGTTGAATCAACAAGTTGAATCCCACATCAGCGGCTAGTTAGGAGAGTTAGCCTGCGAGCTAGCGACTAGCTTGTAGCTACTGCGTGTCCCATGTTTGTCAACGGGCAACAACTGTACGAAAAAGCTTGTGTTTTTTTCCCCCCCTCAGCTTTGCTGCTGGGCTTCAAAAACATTCAGGTCCAAATAAGCATTTATAGATCGGAAGCAGGGGAGTTTGCAGAATGGGTACGTTTCTGGGACAGCTAGCGTGTTGTGCTAGCTTGGGAGGAAAAAGTTGAGCAACCGTTGAGTTAAATGGGGACAAGGCAACTTAATTCTTCATGAAAAATATAATTTCCATCCAACGCTAACTCCACAACACTCCACAATGGCGTTTCAGCGTTCCTCTTCTGACAATAGATGTTTCCTTTCAGCTTCAAAATCAGGTCCGAGGTCCAAAAACTTTCAGGCCAAAAGTTATTCCCGACTCTGACAGGACAAAGTCAAAAATATTCCACTAAGGAAATTCCTGGAAGAAGACATGAAAGGTTAAACTTTGTAAAATAGAGACACTGCAGGTGAGAAACGCCGAATTGACTCTGTTGCGTTGGCTAACTGTTAGCCAAAAATCGCTATTTCAACGTCTCTTTCAAGGCAAGACTTAGCTAGTTAGCTTCTATCGCCCAGCGACAGACCGCAGTGGCGCTGACTGCCAAAAGGGCGACCCGCAAAACAAAACAAAAAAAAAAAAAAAAAAACCCAAATCCACGCAAATTACCGGCGATTTTTCTTTCTTGCGTTGCGTGATTGGAATAAGGTCGCTCATCGAGTGCTGCACTGCAGTGTGGCGATATAGCAGCAGCTCGTCCTGTCGGTGCCGACTGAAGGAGGAGGAATCATCAAGTTGTTGAATCCATTATAGGGCAAAGTGGGGCTTTCTTCTTTAGGAGGTGTGTGTGTGTTACGGGCGGCAGGAGGAGGGGGGTAGAAAGGCGAGGAGCTGCGCCCCGAATGCGGTCTATCCTGCCCTGATACCGGAACAAGCCAATAACAGCAACATGGCTGCTTGCACCAAGACTGAGAGGGAGGGAGTTGTGTGTTCGGCTTTGCTCGATTTTTTCCGAATTTTCACTGCTCAGCGACTGACCGCCCAGAGAAGGGAATTCCGATAACTTTCCGGGATCCGACTCAGATGGCTCAGCTCAATTCAAAAATGCTTAATTGAGCCAAAGGGGAAATTAGATGTCGTTGTAATTCATACTATCCAAGATTTTTCACATGGTTGTTGTAGACGCTGGTGGCTTTGGGCAGGAAGGATCTCCTATAGCAGTCTGTATTACAGCCTATCAGAAGAAGCCTCTGACTGAAGACACTGTTGTTCTGTTGTAAAGCAGTCTCATGAAGAGGATGCTCAAGGTTGTCCATAATTTTGGGGATTTTGTAAAGAATCCATTGTACCATCATCTCCAGATCTTCCAGAAGAGTCCCCAGAAAAGAACCAGCCTTCTTAATCAGGTTGTTGAGCATTTTTAAGTCCCTGACTCTGATGCTCCTAACACTTCTAACAGATGATGGCAGAAGAGATTACAGTCTCTACAACAGATTTAAAAGACATGTAGCATTTTGCTGCAAACACTGAAGGACTTAAGCATTCTCAAGAAGTACGGCCTGCGCTGTCCCTTCATTGTTTTTCAAAAAATGGCATGTGTTCAAATGTATATTTTTGTATTTTAAAAGAAAATTGTTGTTTTTCAGTGATCAGATTCTGATGAGAACATCCACTTGCCAAAGAATGTATGGGTTGGTCATGGGCTGTTTATGTTTTGGTAATTTAATTTGGATCAGATCTTTACTGGTTTGTACATTTTTAGTACATGCTTCAAAGGTTTTACATATTTTGGCCCCAGCTTGTTTATCCAATTTTTTAAACATCAGCATGTTAGCATTTTGATTGATCAGCCAGATTCTTTCAGAAGTTCCAAGACCCAGATAAATATAAACAATAATAAAAGTGAACTTTTGCACTGTATTTACTACAGCTCTATAGACTCACTTACCTCTCAAAGCATGCTCCACTGAGTATCTCCATCTTGTTTTCTTTGCCTTTCAACTAAAGTAGATTGTGAAACTTTAATAAATGTTACTGTGTTTTTTTAATTTATTATATCACCTTTATTTACCATATCTAATAATTGGTTTCCTTTTTTGCTAGTTTATCACCTTTTAGGGCTAAAGTGTGAAGCGTATTGGTAAGACTTAGCTGTTTTAAACCTGTAATATAAATAAAATTTAACCTGGTTGATAAGTTATGTTTTAACACACAAACCTTAAGTCATGTTTAATGTAAAAAAAACACATTGTAATGTTGAGAAATATTATATATGTGGAATACAGCAAATATCAGTTCTTCTGCATGAAATAAATGTGCGCATTATTCTAAGATTTTGGGGGGTTCTCTCCCCATAATTCACGCAAATGATTTGGCCGAATGTGTTGGCTCAGTCACAGCCAGCACATTTCTTTGACCGCAATTCCTTCAGGTTAGAAAACAGCAGGTGCTGGTATGGATGTCCTCAGAGGAGTGCGTTAGACTTTTAAAAGCTGTTCGAGATAAGAAAAAAATATTTTAGGCTCATGCATATGGTGAGAAACAATTTAAAAGAATAAAAGATTAACAACATCTATACATTACATATCATAAAACATAATAGTTGTCTTTATTATTCTACACTTCATTCCAGTGTTTCGATAAACATATATTAAAATATTTATCTAAGAAATATGACTTATTAAAAGCAACCTAGGGGGTGATGTGGGCTCTAACATCGTCAAAACTCCTTTGATGCTACTGAAATTAGTTCATTTATACTGTAAACATAATTGATTATGGGAGCAAAAACAAGATCTATTTTTTTCAGAGAAACTTGTTTAATGCCGGCAGACGCTTTTTTTTTTTTTTTTTTTTTTTTTTTTTTTTTTTTTTTTTTTTTTTTTTTTTTTTTTTTTTTTTTTTTTTTTTTTTTACAGTAAATGTTAGCTTTACAGCTAACACAAATTAATCATTTAACAGACCTAAATTACTTTTATATTATACTGCACTGGCATGTTTCTAACTGTAGTTCATCAAGTAGAAATATTCAGTTGGGGTTCAGAAGAAGAGCCAGATATTTCTTCAGTAAAGTCACATTCCTGTTTTCTTTCATCCGTTACTTATTTAGTTTTCCCCTTTGCATCTAATCAAGAAAAAGTCATACCTAATGTTTGTTTCTGTTTTGTTTGGTTGTTTTTTAAAAAATCAAAACCTAATGTGACACAAATGTACAGCAGTTTGTGGAGCATTGCAGCTTTTCCATTAAGGGCCATCTGTAGCTAAAGTAATGCATTTGACAAAATACAATGTTTATTGCTTGTTTCATAATTAGTTATTCTATTATGTTTTTATGGTGTAAAGCACTTTTAACTGCCTTGTTACTGAAAGGTGCTATACAAATAAACTTGACTTGATTCCCTAAACACACCCAACAGATTATAGTTGATAAAGATCTGTAGATGCATGGATGTTGCTTTGACTTCGCTCAGCTATTGGCACTTAATTTGTTCTTGGAGAAACTTCTTTTATGGTGGCTATTTTTCACCAATTTTAAAGCTACATTCTATTTGAAGCAACTGACTATACTCACTAAAATAATTATCTGTCTAAATGGTTGTTAAAAGGGGAAAAGTCCAAGAAGGAATCAGAAACTTTCCTCGACTCTTTGAAGCAATGGTTTCTGGGAATTTTAAAGATTGATTTTTCTAAGCTTTGGAGTCAGCTACATTGGTCACAAAAGTAAATGTACCTTATACATATACAGGTATAAATACTTCCCCTGTGTGTATTAATACCATGCTTCTATTTCTTTAGCTCAGCACAGAGATTCATGGTTTCATGAACAATATAACCTATTAGTGGAGGAATTATTTTCACCGTGGCAACTAATTGCTCATTTAAAAGTTAAATTATCTGTCCAAATGGTTGTTGCCAATCAAAAATCCAAAAATGATTCAAAAATATTTTTCAAATTTTAAAGCAATGGCTCCTGGAGGTTCAGCTGCAGCTAGTTATGGAGCAAAGCTAACCATAGCATTTACATAAGCGAGAAGAGGAGCTTAACATGTAATATTAGGAACTACTGATTATAATTACTACAATAATTTTCTACCTAATTAGTTGTTAATAGAAGTAATGTATTTGACAAAATCAGTAAAAAAAAAAAAAAATCATACATAACCTCACAAACTTTGAGGCTATGGGTTCTCAAAGTTTTTTAAACTGCTAATTTCCCAACTTCCGGTAGCAGCTAGCTGTGCTCCAAAGCTAATGCTAGCTTGCATATCTACAGGAACAAAAATGCACCATTTTTAACAGCGTAAGACACTTCTCATGTGTCTGTTAACATGCTGCTATTGCTTTAGTTTAATACAGAGTTTCATATTTCACAAAAATTGGCAGCACACATTATGTGTGATGGCTGGAGAAACCTTTTTCATTGAGACTGTTAATTGCCAATTTTAAAGCTACATCTTTAGTGACAACAATATTAGAAACTACTGAAAACCCTCACTACAAAAATGATCTGCTTAAATGGTTAGAACATGGTAAAAAAGTCTGTGAAAAAAAAAAAATCATAAATAACCCCACAACATCTGACACAATGGTTCCTGGGAGTTTTAAGCAGCCTCTTCTGTAAATCCCTACTAGCTACTGTAGCAATGCTAATGTAATGCTAATGGTAGCTTGTAGGAAAGTAGGAACACAAAACATATTTATCCTGGTATAATTTACTTCCATTCTGTACATTAAAAACATGGTGCTATTGCTCTAGTTTATTATAGAGTTTACTATTTCACAAATGCTGGCAGTATATGACTCATTATTGGAGAAACTTTAAGTTCTTAGTTTCCAATATAAAAACTATAGCCCCAGAAATTACAATATTAGAAACTGCTGAAAACACTAAGAACAATAATTAACTGAATTGTAGTCATCAACCAAAACACAATAAACGAATAAACAATCCTTACACTATAAACAAAATTAAGTTTTTGAAGTTTTTCTAATTTCTGTAACAGCTCATTGGGCTACAGTGCTAATGGGTAACTATATATAACTGTGTTGTATCATTCATTTACACCATAGCTGAAAGTGCTTTACAGATAATAAAGGAACGAAGGTAAACAAATTGCAACAAATTAATAACTAGAGATGATAACATGACATTATAAAATAATCTTTGTGCTTTATGGGGAAATTGTAGTAAACTGTAGTGGTACCAGTGGTTTGCACTTATTTCAGTTACTGAATTATTGTTTGTTTCTGATACGGATGATACGGATATCCCTTAAAAGGGTTAGATAAGGGGTTGCTAATTCATTGTTGCGCATTTTAACACTTTCTAACTCCAACTGAGTCAAATTATGGGCCCTCTGTCTAAAAATAATTTGTAAATATAAATACCCTTTATTGTCTCTATGTGTGATTGTGAAATACAGACTACGGCCTCAGATATTTTCAAGTTACTAAGCAACAACAGTAGCTTGCCTCGGATAATGTGGTCCCCCCGCCTAAAAGAAAATGAAAAAGGATGCATGATCTGTCAGCTGGGAGATCTGCAGAGTCGCAAATAGTCACACAATAAGAGGATGTAACAGGCAGAAAATAAAAGACGAATCCAGGAAATGAAGGGCTCTGAGAGACTGGTTTAAAACGACTGGGAGGGAATCCAACTGGCAGGATTTCCCGATGAATCAAGGGGAAAATCACCTTCCACATATGGTGGCAGGATACTCAAAGATAGGTGCGCCATTAAAGTATAATAAAACACCTGTATTATAACATAAAACTGTATATATATATATTTTTTTTATTTAGAAAGATGTAACCTATTTGTGAGCATAGTTTTAAAGTGCATATATTTCTGGAAGAGGAAAATGTTATAAATAACGCCATCTGCAGGCTGTTGGAAAATATTACAATTCTTTCTTTCTATCTATCTATCTATCTATCTATCTATCTATCTATCTATCTATCTATCTATCTATCTATCTATCTTTCTTTCTTTCTTTCTTTTAAGTGTCACTTTAGGCTGCCAAATGTGTCTGGCTAGACTGAAGCTGTTCTATCCATTATTTTCAACATGTGCTTGATATTTTCCACCAAGCCTGGCAACCTATACACACCATCAGGTATTTGATCACTTATCAGCGTTTCCAGTTTTTTGAATTTCAATACCATGCTGTCTGTAACTCAGCGTAGTGGTGATCATCAAATGGAAATGCATCTTAATTCTCTCTAACCATGTTTCAAATGTGACTTATAAGCAGCAGAGCATAGAGAATCCAGCTGTTAGGAACTAATAGCAAAGAAAGTGTGAAGGGAATCAGTGAGAAATGTCACGCACAGTCTGTGGGGAAGAGATAATCTTAATTTGACTTTTACTGACATTAATAACATAGTTTTGATGACAGATTTTTTTTTTTTTTTTAACAGTGAGGCTCTGTTGTGCAGTTTTATAAAAATTAAGGTTATCTTTATATATTTTTAGAACCTGTTAAAGGCAAGATCATTCATCTGATAAGTTAAAATAAAGTATTCATACTTTTTGACATTTCTCACATTACAACCCCAAACCTCAATGTATTTTACTCTTATGTGATAGATCAACACAAAATGGTGCATAATTCTGTTTTAGAAATAGAAATCTGAAAAGTGTGGCATGTATTTGTATGTAGCCACTTTGTGTCAATACTTTGTCGAAGCACATTTTGCTCCAATTATTCCTACTAGTCCATTGGGGTGTGTTTCTACCAATTTTGCACAGCTAGAGCCTTAAATGTGCGGCCCTTCCTCTTTGCAAAATAGCTCAAACTCCTTCAGATTGGATGGAGAACAACTCTGAACATCAAATATCAGGTATTGCTGCAGATTCTTATTTAAATTTAGGTCTGGACTTTGATTGGACCATTAGCACATGACTCTATACCCATATATCATCCCATCATATCTGACATTTTCATCTCCACAGCATGATGTTTCACTGTAATGTGCATTTTTCCTCAGCAAATTGCATTTTTCATCTGGCCAAAGCTCATTCTTCCAGTCTTTTGCTGTGTTCCTTACATGGCTAAAGGTGGACTTCAGCAGAGGGGATGGACTTCTTTTAGCTTTTTAACAAAAATAGCTTTCTTCTGGCTATAGTGCCTTAAAGACCATACTTGTGGACTGCAAGACTATGGCATTTGCCATTTGTTGTTTTTCCTCCTCTTATGTGTTCATTGTTTCTGTTAAAGAACAAACGCAGAGTTTAAATAAAACACAAGTTCCCAGAAAGATGCTAACAACATTTTGTTGCCTAAAAAGGCAGCAATGACCCCGATCCTGAGAATTTGATGTGGATTATGTCTTCACAGAACACCTCACATGCACTAAAATATCCTCCAGTATTAAAGAAAAAACATTTGTTTAGATAAATAGGATTGTAAAATATCCATTCTGTCACACACAAAGGCAGATAATTGCTTCAGCTTTTTTTTAAAGATGTCCCCATCAAGCCCTATCTCTTTGAAGCTAATAGCAATGCTACATCTCATGTTCTCCTGCAGGAAGATCACGACCAGCCCTTTTCAGTTCAAAAATACTTTATTCATCTCAAAGGGAAATTAAATGTTGTTATAACTCATATCATCCAAATACCTTCAAAGAGTCATTGTGGATGGTGATGCTGTGGGCAGGAAGGATCTCCAGTAGCAATCAGTCTTACAACAGTTATCACTTATTGGAAAGCACTGCTAATCCACCTCATTTGCTTTTGCAGCACCTCTTAAATCTGTTTGGCCTTATGACAGAAAGCCAGGCAGATTTTGCCTCAACTAAAAAAAAAGAAAGAAAGAGGAATAATATATTTGTAGAAAGAATAGAATATTAGTTGAACAGAATATTGTTGTAAAATCGCAAACTTATTCAGTCACATGCTTTTCTATGAAATCCACATAATGCAGGTTTAGATTAGACTCTCAAAGTGGAGTCACTGAAAAAAAGATTTATGGAAAACAAACCTTTTAAGGCAAACAAAGACCAAACTTAATAGGTAAACATTTATTAAGTATAAACAGAAGCTAACCAGGGAGTATCCAATATAATGTAGTTTAAATACAAACCCTGATTATCATCACTGAAAGAATGGCTTATTTATACACACACACAAAAAAAAAAAAAAAAAAAAAAAAAAAAAAAATCAAGAAAATAAAGCTAATTTTTCCCCGAGATACGTTTTAAACATATTTACAAAATATTTTCTTAGCAAAAAACGTTTGAACTCAGTGCCACAGCATATTTAAATGGCAAATGAATGATTATAATTGTGATTATAAAACAAGCAGTAGTTTGGCTTGTAATATGATTTTGTTTACACATAGAGAACATGTGAAAATGGTATCTCTCTACCAAACTCATGAGATATACACCTCGACTGCAGATATTTAAAATTTAAAAAACAACTTTAAAATCGCCAAAAAATATAAAATCTCTGGAATGTAAACGACAAGAGGCGGATCAAGCAGGTGGAACCTAAAGGCCGCGATGTCGGCTCGCTCCTCACGCCGCATCGAGCAGCTCCTCGACGGAAACGCTCGTCAGGTCGGAGAAGAAGGTTCCCTCGTTGTCTCCACCTCCGAACACCAGCAGAGTTCTTCTGACGGAGGACGAGGAGCTCATCGACTCCTCGTCCTCCGAGTGGCCGTGGCCAGCCGGCGTTGCCATGGTGATGATGGAGTGCCCCGCCCTCGGGAGGGAGAGCTGAGGGAGCTTCAGCTTGGTCCAGGTGTTGGTGTCTGAGAGATGAGAAAAAACAACAAAAAAAAACAAAAAAAGTCCAAATGTTGCTTTTATTTATTTATCTATTTTTTAAAATAAACTAGGAGCCAGACTCTGTGCTAGATCTGCTTCCAGTCCGTATGTTGTGGGGCTGCAACTAATGATTATTTTAGTATTTGATTATTCTGACTATTAAATGGATAAAATTTTTTGGAACATTTTGTAGATTTTTAATTCAACCTCTTAGGCTTTTTTTTTTTTTTTTTCATACATTAAAAAAAAAACAAAAAACAAAAACATTAAAAGGAGCAAATAAATAATTACATTCCTTTTTAAAAAGGAAAATAAACTTTTTTTTTTTTTTTTTGCCTAAAATGCAATAATATAGCTTTCCTTTTGTGGATTTGAATCAGGTGAAGCTAAAACTGCCTCTTGAGGAGGTTCTGGGTTGAACATATTTACTGACAAAGATTTTTTTTTTTCTTGAATGCAAAATGTATATATATTTTGTCCTGTTTTGGCTTAATTACTACTCTGAATATTTTTTTTTTCCAGCAAATGGCCTTATTTAGAGTCTGTATACTCCACTTAACGATTCATTAATTACTAAATTAGTTGAAGATTATTTCCATAATCAATTCATCACGATTAATTGTTGCATCCCTAGTATGTTGAGCACAACAGAATAACAGCTGGGATTTATGGTAAATAGGGTGTTTAGCCTCAAAATAATCTGATAGTCCAAAGGTTCTGCAACTGCAGTCCACAAGTGCCACTGACCTGCAACTTTAGGATGTACCCCTGCTCCAAGATGCCTGGATAAAATGACTAAATGACTTCCCTGGCATGTCAGCAAGCTTTGCAAAGGCCTGGTCGCTAACCATTCATTTGATTTGGGTGTGTTTAGGGCTGCAGCTAACGATTATTTTAGAAATAGATTATTCTATCAATTATTCTGATAATTAATCGGACAAAAAAAATTGGCACATTCTGCAGATTTTCCCCATTTAACTACTTAAGCATTTTATACAATATTAGAAATACATGAAAAGCTGGAAATAAACAAATAATTCATCTCCTTTTTAAAATAAGAAAATCAACATTTTATTGCCCTTAATGCAATACCAGCATTCCTTTAGTGAATGCTTGATCATTTGTAGCAAAGGATGCAGCTGCAGCTAAAAAACACTTCTAACAAAAAGCTCAGCCCTTTCTGCTTGACTTGATTATTTTTAGGATTAACTGATTAATAATTGGATAGAAAAAGGTGCTTGATAGGAGATTTTTTTTTTTTTTTTTACAGAATTTGAACCAGGTGAAGCTAAAACTGCCACTTTTGCAGATAAAAAGGTTTTTTTTTTTGTTTTTTTTTTTTTAAATCTTAAATGCAAAGTGTATATATATATTTTTTTACAGTTTTGGCTTAATTACTGCTCTGACTGTGTTGTTTTTTTCAGCAAATGGCCTTTTTTTGACTGTATAATCCAGTTAACAATTAATCGATTACTAAAATAGTTGACGACTATTTCAATAATCAATTAGTCATGGTTAATTCGATGAACTGTTTCAGCCCGAGGTGTGTTGGAGCAGGGAGGCATCCAAAAGTTGCAGGACTGTGGCTCTTGAGGACTGGAGTTACAGGCGCCTGAAATCATCACTTAAAAATCTCTTAACATTCAATTCACCATGCATTTGCTGCAAGATGTGTTTCATCTATCCATGCAGCTTCTGTTTATCCATCACAACAGTTAAAATGCACCTTAAAAAAAGGCCAAAATTAATTTATTGATCCATGCATTTGTTAAATGCATGCGTCCTGCCTACTCCTGAACTGTAAAGTCATAAAACACTGCTTATAATCTTCCTGGTTGGCTCTTTTTTAAATAAGTGATGTTTGTGATTGAAAGCACAGCTAGACCTTCAAATTCACATAGTTCAGGCCAATAAATCTGTCCTTTAATCTGCTTCTCACCTATATCAAAAATGAAGGCGTCACCGAGGGCGTTGTTTCCGTTGTAGCCTCCGTGGATCAGGAATTTGGTCTCTGAGAGCACCGCACTGCCATGCCAGCTGCAACAGACACAGATGTTCGTCTTTTTGGTTTAAAATCCCCCCAAAACCCTCCCCCCCCCCCGATGTTTTCTAAACTATTCCAACAAAAATAATGGGAATAAGATTTATAAGGTGCAAGTAAATGTCATTTCTCCAGGTGTACCTTCTAGGAGATGGAGCTTTTCCGGATGTTTTCACAACAGAAAACTCCATAAGACCTTAAAAGACACAAAAACACGCAGCATTTTAGCTCTGCATCTATTCACACTCCGTGAGCTGCAGTTCTGTGAGCCTCACCGAGGTCCAGCATGTACATGTCGTTGAAGCAGACGGGAGTGTCCCAGCCCCCAAACACATAGATGTACCTTTCCTGCATCACGCAGGCCGAGTGGCTGGAAGGAGAGAGAATACAGAAGGTGTTGTTGAGTCGAGTCTCAGCCTAAAACATGTTTGAGGGGATGTTTGAATCCAGTCACAATACCCTGATCGGGGGGAGGGTTTGTCTCCCGTGACGATGGGCTGGTACCAGATGGAGAGGTGGGGATCGAAGATGTATAAAGAGTCGCTGCAGCCGTCGGGCTCCGGGTTGGGCCGAGGAAACACCCCACCCAGCACGAACAGCTCCCCGCGGAACATGCTGCAGCTGTGGTAGGCCAGAGGAGGAACCTTTCCCTGAGCCTGGAGTCCAAACAAGGTCTCAGTGAATGTTGTTAATGCATTTTAATGGGATGGTGATCAACCCACAAAACATTGTGCTTAATTTAGTGGAAGGAAAACCACACATGGTTTTCAAATTGTTTTACAAATAAGACAGTATTCAGCCTCCTTTACTCAGATACCCCTAAATAAAAATCCTCCAATTGCCTTCACCTGTGTCCAACCTTATGCCACTACCTCCACTGTGAAGGTTGGTGGTGGCAGCATGATGGTGTGGGGATGCTTTTCTACAGCAGGGATAGGGAAGCTGGTCAAAGTTGATTTATAGATGGATGGAGCTAAATACAATGCAATCCTGGGGGGGAAAAAAAAAAAAAAAAAAAAAAAAAAAAAAAAAAAAAAAAAAAAAAAAAAAAAAAAAAAAAAAAAAAAAAAAAAAAAAAAAGCTTGCAAGAGGCTGCAGGAGACTTGGGCAGAGGGACCAAGGATGCACCATTCTGACACTTTCAGATGCATCCCTGCTCCAATACACCTGAATCAAATCGCTGAGGCCTGATAACGAGCAGTTCGTTTGATTCAGGCGTGCTGGAGAAGAGATGCAGGATGGCAGCTCTTGGGCACCCCTGGTCTAGACCTAAATCCAATTCAGAATCTGAGGCAAGACTTGAAAATTTATTAAGGGTGCACCGACAAATCGGAAGGTCAGGCTTCTTAAACATCCATGATAGGCCAGAAAACTGCAATCGGTGCACCCCTAAATTTAAGTTTGCAGACACTCTTCATCCGATCTAAGGATAAGAATTAGCAAAAAATTCAGTTTCTAGATGCGCGAAACAGAAAATTATTCAGCCTTAGCTGAAAAGCAGGTTTTATACATATGTATGCCACACTTTTTAGATGCTATTCTGGAAAAAAAAAAAACAACAAAAAAAAACCCCCATTAAAAACTGCATATAATTTTCTTTCCACTTGAAAATGATGCATAAACATCCCAATAAAATGCATTCAAATTTGTGGTTGTGACAAAATGTAGAAGAGTTAAAGGGGTATGCGTTACACACCTCCACCATGGTCCACCTCCAGCTCTGAGTGTCCAGGATGTGCACGTCGTTGAACCACTTCTTGTTCTTAGAGCCTCCAAACACAAAAATCCGTTTGGAGTCGGGGTCAAAGATGGCTGAGTGGCCGATCCTTGCCTCGGGGGTGGGACCCTCCGCCAGAGTCTCTGCAGCCACCCAGGACAGGTCCTCTGTTGTATGGAGAGCAAGTTTTAATGTCTGTCGGCAACATTCAGACACAAAGAGACATTTCCAAACGCAGCGTAGGCTGGAGCAGACCTGTGCAGAGCTTCCACATGGGGTCTTTGCAGAACTGCATCCTGGCTCCCTGACCTCCAATTAAAATGGCCGTTTGAGCATCGACGGGGCATAAAGTCTGACCCCAGCGTCCCGACGGGCTAACCAGAGAGGCTGTGGATAGATGAAAAAACTCGTATTGAAGTGTGATTTCACAGGGGATGTTAATGGCATTCAACAAGAGCTTTGGCTTCAGCTCAAGCCAAGCAAAGAGATTGGCTTTCTCTGAGGAGTGAGCAAAATCTGCTAAATCATGCCCTCAAAACAGACTTTTTTCCTGGTCTGTGAATGCACCAAAGGAGCGGTGCACTTTGATGTTATATTTCTGCTGACAAAGAAAAAAAAACCCCGCCAGGCATTGAGCAGAATTAGTTTGAACATGCAGTAAATAGTAAAGAGAAAAAAAAAAAAAAAAAAAAAAAAAAAAAAAAAAAAAAAAAAAAAAAAAAAAAAAAAAAAAAAAAAAAAAAGCATGTTTATGTAGTTATAGTTCTTCAGCAGTGAGATAAACCATGGTTTACCTTGACCCAGTGCAGGTGGTGGAAGACAGAAGGATGCTAGCTAAAGTAACAAAAAAATTCAGAGCTGGAGAGCTCCTCCACTGTCCAGAGCTGTATGCCTATTAGAAAATCTTGCGGTGGCGATATCAATTGGTTCCTTCTTTCCTCACTTTCTAATCTGTGCTTCTTCTTCTGCACTTGTCATTTGTGTCTAGTGTAAACTTTTGCAGTCCTAATGTGTAAATATTGCATTAGCATTAAAAATACAACTTCAGAATATTGACAAACAATTACTGCACTCCAAACAGTCATTTGGGATATAAATATTGCGCACACTGATATTGCGATAAGATTATTTGCGATATATTGTGCATCCCTATCAGTGACAGACTGCTGCATCCTCGGTGCACAAAGCAGCGTGACTGAAGATCCTTCCTCAACAGCTGTTAGACTCTATAACCATCACTGCTCCCAACAAACTGAATAAGTCTTTATAACTCAGTCTACAACAAAGAATGAAAAGGTTAAAAAAAAAAAAAAAAAAAGAAAAGAGGACCTAATGCTCTCTGTTAAGTATGGTGGAGGGTGTGTGTTGCTGTGGGCCCGTTTCTCTTTCAAAGGAAGCTCGTTAAACTCTAAAATACCAGAAATCTGCTGGCCTCTGTCACCGGGTCTCTCAGCAGGATCATGATTCAAGTCAGCACAAAAATGACTTCCAAACAAAAATCAACCTTTGCTCATGCACATCTCGTTATGTTACATAAATAAACGCACATGTCTGTTTGGGAGTCTTGGCCTGTCGACTCTTCATCCTGGCGCTGTTGTGAGGAGGTGTCCCTCCTGCTTCATTAGCTGGAAAAGACAACAAAGAGAAGCAGATGGGAGAAAAAAGTCTGGCTTTACACCTTCCTATCAGTAACGTAACATCTTTGTGGAACTAATGAGCGAGTAGCAGTCAGAAAATAACTTTTACCGTAGTCTACTAAAAATGTTCCTCCTAGATGTAAATAAAGGTGAGATAACTTCAAAACTCTTCCTTCCTCACCTGCTGCCTTGGCTTTGGAGGCCTCTGCTCTGTTACCAAACAGCTTCTGGCTTTTGACTTGACCTTTCACTTTTCGCACAGGCGTCGCCTTCTCCTTGACACACTCCTTTGACATCTTGACGCCACCATTGGACTCTTCCTCAGCCGTTTGCTCTCTCTTTCTCTTGCCGCTGAGCTCTCGGTTTGCGGGGGGAGCCGCTGGATTCTGAAGCGACAGCGTTTATGAGACAAAAAACCATTTGACTGCAGCGGTTTAGAGCCGACAAGAACAGAAAAGGGAGGTAAAAATTAAACATGGCTACCAGGAATATAAGGAAATCACACACACCTGTATTAAAATGCCATAATTTTTAAAAACTTTTCCATCTTTAATGTTGTCCATAACCCAAATTCCAGAAAAGTTTGGACGTTCTTTAAAGTTGAATAAACTGAAAACTAAGAGATTTGAACCAATCTTTTATTTACAACCGAATAAAGATAATATAACAAATGTTTAAAGTGAAAAACTTTACGATTTTTTTTGCACAAAATGAGCTGATTTCAGATTTGATTTTTCCTGCAGGTCTCAAAATAGTCGGAACAGGGGTGTGTTTACCATGGTGTAGCTTCTACTCTTTTCAAAACAGTTTGAAGACATCTGGCCAGTGAGGGTCATGAGTTTCTGGAGTCATGGTGTTTTTAATTTGGTCCCACTCTTGCCTGACGTTGGTTTCCAGTTGTTGAAGAGTTCGAGGTCATTTTTTATGTATTTTTTTTCATTTAAAGATGCGCCAAACGTTCGCTATGAGGTGAAACATCTGGACCACAGGCAGGCCAGTTCAGCACCTCTTCCCAATCAAAACCATGCTGTTGTACTGGCTGAAGTATGTGGTTTTGCACTGTCCACGTCATCTGGGGGGCAGCATATGTTACTCTAAAACCTTATTACACCTTTCAGCATCAGCAAGTCGTCCATACCGTATGCACTCATGCACCCCCGTACCATCAGAGATGCCTGCTTCAGGACCAATTACAATCATTTTGTTGATGTAATGCAATGTAGATGATGAGATCTGCAAATCCTTTGCAATTTAACGTTGAGGAACGTTGTTTCTAAAGTATTCTACAATATTTTTATGTACTTTTTATAGATCGGATAGACTCTGGCCATCTAGGACATCCCTTTTATAGCTAAAGAACATCCTAACCTTTCTGGAGTTTTAAGTATATATTGAAAAAGACAGCAAGTCAAAGTTAAACCCCAAAAAAGATTATTTATACATTGATTTCGAGATGAACTGCTCCAAATGACCGTGGATCATTAAGAAACTACCTTTGGTGTGTATTCATTCACAGCTATGATCAGCTCTGGTTGTGAGTTTGTCTGAAAAAAACAAAAAACAAAAACAAAAACAAAAATTTGGTTAATCTCTCATCGATTAAAGACAGACCCTCTCCCCTTATTGTTCGTGAAAGATTTTATTTGTATGTTACCACGTCTTCTCCCTCCAGGGAAACATTCAGGGTGACACCGTCTGTCCAAGTTTCTTCTTCCCACTGCTCCCATGAGAGACACCTGGAGGACACATGTTTTTTAATAACAAAGTAGGGAAGTAAAAACACAAAACATGTGGCATGGATGCATTTTTGTCCAGGTCATGCAAACAACACATCTGAAAAGGTCCTAAATCTCTAACCAACTGACAAGCTGGGAGTTTTAAACTGATAAAAACTGTTGTTGTGACATTTGGTCTGTAATTTCATCAGACCATATCACAAATACAAATACTTTTTGTAATTTCTACCTTTTAAGTAATGCGTTTGTTGTTGTTGTTTTTAATTGACCTCGCTAAATTAAATTTAAAATTACCCATAAAACCACATCGGTTATTTCTTTGTAGACTTACAAAGCATACATACCTGTTATAAGGGGTCAGTTTTCCAATCGTAATGGGGATCTGATCAGCGTCAATTAGCTCCGCGTTGACGCAGATCCTTTCCCCCCACGGTCCGCTGCTGAACAGCACCATCTGGTGGACAGATGACGGAACTGCCGCAGACACTCTGCACGACCCCTCCGCTCTGACAAAAAGGCAAGTAAAATCAATACAAAAACTGAGCTTTTAGTTCCCAACAAAACAGAAACCTGTGTCTGTAAAGAGAATTTAAATGAGTAGCAATAAACTCCCACAGTCTAACAGCAAGCTGTTAAAAAATTGAAAGATCTGTCCTACCTCAACAGCCTTTGAGGCGGCCCATTTACCCCAAAAATTGCATAAACTCCGAACTCATCCATCTTGAAATCCTCCCCAATTCCTTTTTAGCTTTAGCACGATTTAAAAAGTTAAAACACACGGTTGTTTTGCCTCTCCCGCCACTACCGTGTGTACGGCTTCTAAATTCCGCGCTATTTCCAGCCAAATGCCTGTGTTATGCTTGGTTTGTTGTTCAGCGTATCCTTCTTCCAGGAGGGGAAGCGTCAAATCCAATCTCGGTGAGTGATCCGCCCACCGCGACAAATCCTTATACATATATCAAGCTCACTCCGGGCTGCGCGTCACACCCTGCCTCCGCGAACACGGGAGATGTTCAAAAGCGTTACGAAGCTGTGTTTATTACAGGTTTCAACTTTTTTAACCGTGGCAAATGAGACTGTATGGAATAATCATATTTAATTTTCTCACCAGTTAAAACGACTACATAAAAAGTTTGTAAATTAAACTGTCTTCCACCGAGTATGAAAGAAAATCTGTTCATGAAATGCAAACATATTCGAGTTATGTGTTTTTAAACAAAAATATACAATGGCTTGCCCCCAACAGTTACTATATGATGTCTCAATGTGAATTATTCGGTTATTTTATAGTGCCAGGGAGAGTGAGGAAAAAAAAATACATGTAATTCACAGTGTAATTCATGTTAGGGATGTAACTTATAACGTTGCTCTTGAACGCAGCCCCGCACAAACGTAACGATCGCAAAGCATTGTGGGATCGGATGCCGGCGAAAGCTTCTCGAAAGAACTGCAAAGATGATGGTGAGTGAGTTAGCATCGAAGCCCAGAAATCAACTCATAATCCGTGTCCATCCTTTAGTTTATCAGCCACAGTTATTATCGGAAATGATCTGATTGGATGTGACTGACAGTGTGATGTGATGGAAAGATGCTATTTTATAGAAATTACATGGATTAAGATGTTATTGTTAGCCAGAAGTTGTTAGCATCCTGTAATCAATGGGCGTATGTGTTGCGAACGGCGATGCCCGTTAGCTTGTTGGGAATAAAGGGGTTAATAAATATACCTGAACACAGTTTATCTCATATTCTGCAAGTTTTTCACATTTTGCAAATTGTTTTATTATTTTGTATTTTGTTCTTTTTTAAAACTTAATATCGTATTCCTTCATTTAAGATGCTCTACGTACGAGTTTCCCCTTTTGTGTGATTGCCTTTAAAAGGCATATTTTATGCGTCCCATTGCAAGTTTGGCCAAATCTTAATGTTAAAGGAACCAGCTGGTGTTTACAGAGCTGTAAATATTGTGAACAGACATGAAGGCTTTTAAATACTGCCACTCAGCTGCATCACATGAACTAAAGTTACTACCCATGTTTCCCGTCTTTGGTTATATGTTGTCTGTTAATTGATTTTCTATCTTTTCTTTCCTGCAGCCCACACCGGTTATCCTGCTGAAGGAGGGAACAGACACGTCCCAGGGCATTCCCCAGCTCATCAGCAACATCAATGCCTGCCAGGTCAGTGGAAGACTTCATCTATCCCTTTCCTTTCAGTTCCCTCATTTGTTATTTAAGAAATGTAGCAGCTTATTGGTGTTTGTTAATCTGATAACAACTGACAACGTGTAGTTTATTGCAGCCTAGACGTGGTTTAATATGTAATAATGCTTGAGTAAAAGTAGTAAAGCATTTACACAAAAATAAAATGTACAACATGAGCTAATAGTGGTTTTTGAAAAGTAGCAATTACGCCGACTGTGGATAAAACAGACCCTCTTTATTATTACATTTATAATAGTATCATAACATTTCAAATATCTGCTAGATTTAGAAGTAGTTTTTACAAGTTCTTCTTCCTTTTAAGCGAGGGAAACATGTAGGAGCTCTCTTTCAGTTTGCTGACTGGCAGTGTGCAGCCAGTTGAATAGGAAAGGCACCTCTTCGATACTGTTTCACAGAGCCCTCCTAAAAATCTCTCTCATTAAACTAATTTTAAATTTGTCAGAATGCTATAGTGAAGAGTTTTTGCTGTTTTGGAACCATAACATTTTGAAGTAACTTGATGCTGAAAATCTAGTCCCGGCTTCTGTAGGGAGTCTCTAATTTTTTTTCATAAATTTTGTTTCCATTCAGCATAACTCAAGCGATACAGTCAAACAGTGTTGGGTAAATTTGGCTCTACACAATTTATCCGAGACATTGCATCGATAAATTATGTTATTGCTTCACGAAAATTATTTAAATCTACAATAATTTAGTAAAAATAAACTAAAGCTATCTGATTAAACATGTTCAGTATTTACCATTTGCTGTGTCCAGTCATTTATTAACGTTGTCATAGGTTTAAACAAGCTCAAACCTTTTTTGGAAAATAGTTGTTGCTGTCAGAGAAACAAAAAAATGTGGGAAAATGGGATTTTCTGCTGCTTCCATTCACTGTTTGAGTTTTATGTGTCAGTTAATTGTTACAACGATGTGAGGAAAAACAGACTCTGTTAGTAGCTGGATGAACAAGAGTGAATCCACAATGAGGCTCTCAGTCACTTAGGGCTGGGCAATAAATTGATTTGATCAATTAATTGAATTTTTTTTTTTTTTTTTTTTTTTTTTTTTTTTTTTAGATTAAATTTTTGGAAAATTGATCTTTTTTATTTATTTTTTATTTTTTTGGCTCAATGCACGTCTTAAGTTTCCATAGATCAGTGATGTCAGCGAGCCCAGGAACCATCAGCCTGTTTGGCAAGCGCGTTTTACCGCTTTTATTTATTTGGACTTTGAATTCGGGTCAACTCTACGACGGAATATTAGGGCCAGGTTAAGATTTTTTTTTCCTTAATTATGAGAACAAAGTCATAATATTACAAGAACACAGTCGTACGACAGTAGTTGAAATAATGAGACTGAGATCATAATATTTCCAGAAAAAAGTCATAATATTAGGAGAATGAAGTAGTAATTTTATGAGAACTCCAAAATGAAAAATTGAGCATCTTGTGAAGTTATTCTTTTGTATAAGTTTTACAGATAACATTTAATAGACTTCATCTTTCAACACATCAGTATCAAATTATTATCAGGACGATTAGCAGGACTTTAAAACAATTGTACAAACAATTGTAGCTATTTTAAAGAATGAACTACAGGGACTGAACTGTTCACATCAGATCTCTGTCAAAGCTTCTTTTTTTCATACAAATTACTTTTTTCTCATAATTTTAAGATGTTTTTCTGGTAAAATTGCGACTTTATTCTGCTAATATTAAGACTATATCCTTGTAATTAAACACAAATTCTCATAGCCTGGCCTGGATACTGCATCGTACAGCTCACAGAAGGGATGACTGAAGTAAAAGCCACTCTTTTGAAAAAAAAAAAAAAAAAAAATTCTGTCATTTGTAATTTCTCTTTTAGAAAAGAAAGCGAGAAAAAAGTAGATTAAAATCGAATCTGGTATGAAAAAAGTTGGAGATTTTATTTTTTAGCCATATTGTCTCTTTGAGTGCCTCGGTGTGTCTGAGATTTTAAAATGGTTTCATTCCTAACCGTACTGATGATGTTTCCTCCTGCAGGTGATTGCCGAGGCTGTCAGGACCACCCTCGGGCCCAGGGGGATGGACAAGCTGATGGTGGATGGAAGAGGTGAGACCAGATTAAACGAGTTATTAACTTTTGGGTCAGCCTCTGGGATTTTTGTTTATTTTTTTTAAATGTGTGCGTTCTTCCAGGTAAGGCCACAATCTCCAACGACGGCGCCACCATCCTGAAACTTCTGGATGTGGTTCATCCTGCCGCCAAGACGCTGGTGGACATTGCCCGCTCCCAGGATGCTGAGGTCAGTTCCGCGTCAGCAGAGGCTTCTACAAAAACGAGCCATACGGGTTATTAATAAGGCTGGTTTCTATGAACATTCAAATCTACTGTTTATTAACTCTGCTATCATGAAATCTTATGATTTGATTTATTATAAAATGAAGCAAGTATTGTTTAGAGCAAAATTAAGTTTACTGCCGGTTGGGGTGCAAATTTTTTTTACATTATATGAATCCAAATATGATTTGCGACAAGTGTGTAAATTTACAAAGCAAGAAGCTAAAAAAGAGATAGAAAGAAAGCCTTTTGATGCCGTTGGAATTAAATTATGAAAGGATGAAAGCATGTACTTAACGAGCGTTTAGTTCATTACGGGTTTTCAAAAAAATTGAGAGAAGATACTTGATGGTTACACGAGTAAATAACTTCAAATTGTGTTGTGTCTGTTTTGGTTTTGGATTGTTTTCTTTCCTTTTATGTTTGTTTTGTGATTTATATAGAAGAAGTGATATGTTTTGGGATTTCTATACATTATAATGCTTTCTTTAATGTGTAGGATAGGCATAAATATAAGCCCTGCGCCTTTTCAGTCAAGTTGTCAAATTGTTGCAGTGTTTTGAAGTATGGATAATAAGTTATTGATGACTGACTGAATAAATAAATCAATCAGGTCATGCCTATACTTGGATAAAGTTGACTTTTTGTTTTACCGCTGGACCCTGCTCAAGGTTGGAGACGGCACCACATCCGTCACCCTCCTAGCTGCCGAATTCCTGAAGCAGCTGAAGCCGTACGTGGAGGAGGGTCTTCACCCTCAGACCATCATCAGAGCGTTCCGCACCGCCACCAACCTCGCTATCGCCAAGATCAAGGAGATCGCCGTCTCTGTGAAGAAGGATGACAAACAGTGAGTCTTTCGAGTTTTTGGAACGCAGCAGATCACCTTCTCCTGTTTGGTTGTGTTGTAAATGTTTTCTTTATAAACCATCTCAGGGAGCAGAGGCAGCTGCTGGAGAAATGTGCCGCCACAGCCCTGAACTCCAAGCTGATCGCCGGGGAGAAGGGCTTCTTCTCCAAGATGGTGGTGGATGCCGTCATGTCTCTGGACGAGCTGCTGTCTCTGAAGATGATTGGCATCAAGAAGGTGCAGGGAGGAGCCCTTGAGGTTGGTGCTCGCTGTTCAGCTTCGGATAAAACATTGGTGCAGTTGGGTGTGAAGTTAAATTCTGAATCAAATTCACTGAACAGGATTCCCAGTTGGTCACTGGTGTTGCGTTCAAGAAGACTTTCTCCTACGCCGGCTTTGAGATGCAGCCTAAACGCTACGAGAATCTGAAGATCGCCCTGCTCAACGTGGAGCTGGAGCTGAAGGCCGAGAAGGACAACGCCGAAGTCCGCGTAAAATCAGTGGAGGTCAGCCTTCGTCTCAGCATGAAACTCTTTAAAGGAGCAATGTTACATAAAATCAACTTTTTGAGCTTTACATCATGTTATAATATTTAGGGTTGCTGCTAACAACTATTTTAGTAATCAATTATTCTATCGATTATTCTATTAATAGAATAGAAAAATTGGAACATTTTGCAGATTTTTAATTTGACCTCTTAGGCTTTTTAATACAATATTAGAAATACATTAAAAGAGGCAAATAACTAGATTCCTCGTTTAAATAGGAAAATAGCATTTTATTGCCTAAAATGCAGTAATATAGCTTTCCTTTAGTGAATTTGAACCAGGTGAAGCTAAAACTGCTACTTGAGGAGTTTTGGGTCGAACATATTTACTGACAAAGGGTTTTTTTTGTATCTTAAATGCAAATTGTTTATATATTTTGTACAGTTCTGGCTTAAATACTGCTCTGGGTGTGTTTTTTTTTTTTTTTTTTTTTTTTTTTTTCTCCAGCAAATGGCCTTTTTCAGTCTGTATACTCCAGTTAACGATTAATTGATAACTAAATTAGTTGATGATTATTTCAATGATCAGTCACGATTAAGTCGATTAATCAGTGCAGCCGTAATAATGTTATTCCCTCATCTAAAATATACCTGGAGTGTTGCCTTGATTCTTTCATGCATGTTTGAGAAATCCTTTAATCTCCCGTGGCAACCATTCAGCTGTACAAAACGCCCAGATGGACCTTGAGTCGCCTTTGAGACCCAGCTCCTCCTTAGAGCTGCAGATTCTAAGCTTCTGAGCTTCTGCTTCGCAGAGCACCCCTCGCCCTGCGACTCCTTCTCTCAGCTCCTTCAGACTAGCCAGCAGCAATTGGCAAACACCCAGTGGAACTGCGCATCTATTGAGCTCGTTATACGAGTTACTTGTCAGTGAAATGCTGGTAAAAATGTTAAAGGGTTAATAGAGGAGCGCTGTTGTGATGACTTCATGAAGGTGGAGTTTCAGAAAGAACAGGAGTTTTTAAAGAGACAGAGGCCCAATTTCAAGGTGTTAAATTATGAAGTCTAATTTCTTGTAAGTCATATTTGAGATATACAACATTTTTGTAACACCTGAAGGTAACAGTTACTTTATTGTGCTGTAAAATGGTTCTATGTGGCTGGAAGACACACAGTTCTGCCCCTTTAAATCAGTTTCTTTGTCTTCATTGCCCCTGCTACACCTGACGTCTCTGCAACCTCCTCCCACAGGACTACCAGGCCATCGTGGACGCAGAGTGGAACATCCTGTACGACAAACTGGAGAAGATCTACCAATCAGGAGCCAAGGTGGTTCTGTCCAAGTTACCCATCGGAGACGTGGCCACCCAGTACTTCGCCGACAGAGACCTGTTCTGTGCCGGCAGGGTGCAAGAGGAGGACCTGAAGAGGACCATGATGGTGAGGCTCTGCAGACTCGTTTGGGGGTGGGGGGGTTAGCAACAGCTGACCTGAAGGTTCACTAACTGGTGTGTGTTCCAGGCCTGTGGCGGATCCATCCAGACGTCAGTCGGAGCTCTGACGGACGACGTTCTGGGACAGTGCGAGCTGTTTGAGGAGGTGCAGGTGGGAGGAGAGAGGTAAGAGAGACTCCCTGCATCCGTTGTCCTAAGAGAATATTAAATCTGTTCATCCTTATTCTTATGGTTAATTATTATTGTTTCTTAGCTAATTATGCTTTTCTGACGGAAATAAGTTTAATGTTTCACTAAATACAAGCGAAGGAATGTTTCTTCTTCAGGGCATGAATACCTAAAAGGTAAAGATCTCTTCCTTACTGTAGTTAACATGTTTAGCTGTGGTTCTGTTTGCTGCTCGATACGTTCAGTCCCTCCAGGAAGTTGCGATCGCAACTATTAACAAAAACTCAGTCTTCATTTGCAACTTTTGCGCGGACTTGCAACTTTCACCAGTCATCGCAACTTTTCCGCAAATCTGACCAACGTCCTCTTCCGTGTCCACTTTTAACGTGTTTTACGGGGCATCTGGGGGAATTTCATTGATTGATTAAAATGTCCGGGTCCAGGTCACGTCCTACCTGAGCTGCTGCCTAGTGGGGGGCTCGGAGCGAACGGTGGCGAAGTGCGTGGTGGGGGGTGCAGCGGAGATGCATGCAGATAAATGCAACACAATACCCTTTTAGGGTGCTATTTCTAGAAGTGTACCGCAGGTTCAGTTTTCTTGTAAGACCATGTTATGGTAAAAATAAAGCTTTAAAGAAAGTCGCAACTTTTGAAAAACGTGCTGCAAAATCAGTACTTTTAGGCCGCAAACATCGCAACATCCTGGGGGGACAGTACTTAGGACTCACCCGTTGCTGATCCCTAAAAGCTTTTTCTGCACATCGTCTTGCTTAGTGCCGACAGGAGGAGGAGGGGGGGGGCAAAAAGATCTCATCATACAAGATCGAAATAATAAAAATGCAGAATAAAGGCGTTTTTGCCACATTCGTTTGGACTCGGCTCTCTTCGCCACTACAGACCGGTAGAGCGCCCCCATCACCCCCATCTCCTGCTCCATTTTTCCTTAAACTCCTCCCCTCTGCAAAAAGCAGATGATGTGATTAATTTCCCTTTGGGATAAATAAAGTATTTTTGAATTTTAATTTAATTTGAAGCAGAGACTCGATTCTCAGGCCTCCAAAACGGATCCCTAGAGATCTGTCCAACTTACACCTTACTCCCTCTCCACTCAGTCAGAAAGTTAATTACACCAAAGATGCCCTCTTCATTACGATGCATTCACTTACCCAAACAAAAGAATAGATTTTTCAGTGTCTTATTCTAGTGCAGCCTTACCTGTCATGTGTTTTTAGTTCCTGGCATGCTATAATAAACTGCTGCATGCCTAATAGAGCTGAGGAGGAAATTACAGTAACAGACTGATACGCTGATGTTTTCTGTCTCGTATTTGAAGGAACTATGAAGACAGATTCATGTTTAGCCGCTAGTTTGTTACTGAGACAAACAAAATATCCCTAGAAAAGTTCAGTCGGTGTTATTGTCTTGTGGAGTTGATGCGCAAGCCTTACTGGTGCTGACTGAAAGCAGGACAGCTTTAGTGATTATCTTGAGTCAACGAGGAAGTAGCGACGTGGGTCACAGCAGCCTTTCTCCTTTTTATCCGCAGGTACAACTTCTTTAAGGGCTGCCCGAAAGCGAAGACCTGCACCATCATCCTGAGAGGCGGAGCGGAGCAGTTCACAGAAGAGACCGAGCGATCGCTGCATGACGCCATCATGATCGTCCGCAGAGCCATCAAGGTCCGTTTCTCACGTCTGAGCGGACGTTAAAGAAGCTCATCTGTGACTTGTAGTGATCCGCTTTAGAGACCAGGAGGTTGTTTACATGCTTCTGGCTTTCAGCACTTGTTGCCAAGCAAAGAGTCACGATTAGAGTTAATAACTGGATAGAAATAGCTCAAAATTTGTCATTTTAGAAGAATTGAAAGAAAGCGATGTCTTTATTTTCTCTTTTAGGCAGATAGTTGAACAGCGAGCAGAAACAACACAACTCGTTTACAGAATATTCGTAACAGAAACGACTCTCAGCTCTAACCTGAGAAAGAATAGAGAAATATCTGACGAGATGAGCGCAACAATAAATGTTTTAGAGCTGAGCTGGCTGCAGTCGGACAGGATTTACACCAGGGTGTCCACTCATCCTTAAAAAGCCTTAAATTAATCAGAAAATATGTAAATTGGCCTTAAATACGTTAATCATAGGTCTTAAATTTTGTCGTGGCAGGGTGATTTAATCTCGTATATTCTAGGTTTACTTTTCTCGTGGGACTTTTTTGTCAGGCAAAAGTTTGAGTCGCACACGTTCTGAGACTCAAGGTGGTTGAGGCTACCGCTAATTACTTTCTAATAATCCCTTGCTAGTTAGTTAGCTTTTTTGCGTCTATCATTGGTAAGTATAAATTATCACCAGTTGGCTGGACGACGTTCGTCTTTCTGTTGCAACCCGTACGGTGCTACGTGCATGGTGCAAAAAAAGCTTGGCGCTTCTGTATAAAATATGCGATTTTATTTTTTACATTTCTATCGCGATATAGGTTTTAAATTTCATTCATAATGGTCTTAAAAAGTCTTAAATTTGAGTTGGTGAAACCTGCAGAAACTCTGAACACAGAATTAATCTGAATATGTCTGCCGTTAAGAAACAAGTCGTTTTCACTGGGAAGGTGTAGAAAAAAACATTGCAAACTTTTTGATCAAGACTTTCTGTAGTGCCTCACAAACCTCTGAAGTTTCTCGCATTAAAACCTCAAACTATATTTTATTGGGTTTCATATAGCGGTGCACCAATTGCAGTTTTCTGGCCAGTCACTGTTTTATTATTTTCCAAATTCCACTTTTTCCATTTTAATCTTTCTGAATTCCATTTTTTCATTGTAACCATATTTATTAACCTAAAAAGTATATAATTTATAAACGAAAAAAATTGAACAAATCAATAGCTAGAGGTCAACATTTACTGTTGTTCTGTCTCACAAATCAAACAGACCACTGCAGTTCAGCTGAACATTTGTTTTACAAGATGGTGAAAAGTGTTTAGCCCTCTCTCTCTTTTTTTTTTTAAAGAACTAAAAACAATATGTGCAAAACTAAGAATCTAGTTTTTAGTTCCGATCTTTTTTTTCTTTACATCACCCTTAACCCATCGTCCCATGATAAAACATGGCATCATCATGCTATGGGGATGCATTTCTTAGCAGTGGTGGGGAAGCTGGCCAGAGCTGATGGATGGATGTTGCAGAAAACCCTGTTTGAGGCTACAAAACCAAAGAAAGCAAATGTTTACTGTACATCCAGAGCTTTAATGGAACGGTTCAGTTCATTGGTTGTCGAACTCGAGTCAGAGTCCTGCAACTTCTAGATGTGTGCCTGATGCAACACACCTGAAATAAATGCCTGAATTACCTCCTCAACATGCAGCCAAGTTCTGCAGAGTTGCAGGACCTCGAGGATTGAGGTTTTATCAAAACATATGAGTTAGAATGGCCTAGTCAAAGGCCCGACCTAAATCTAATGGAGAATCTGTGGTGAGATTTGAAGTTGATGTTTGGAGACCCTCCACGTCCAGTGTGACTGAGTGTGGGCTGTTCAGCAAAGGAGAATTGGCAAAAATGTGTGTCTCTGCTTGTGAGAAGCTTAAAAAGGGAGCGAGATCCTCAAGATTTGACTGTGTCCAGTAGGTAGATAAACGTGTTGCATGTCGTCTCTGTCCAGAACGACTCCATCGTCGCAGGCGGAGGGGCCATAGAGATGGAGCTGTCCAAGTACCTACGGGATTACTCCAGGACCATCCCCGGGAAGCAGCAGCTGCTGATTGGAGCGTACGCCAAGGCCCTGGAAGTCATCCCCCGACAGCTGTGCGACAACGCCGGCTTCGACGCCACCAACATCCTCAACAAGCTGCGAGCAAAGCATGCGCAGGTAGGAAACGAAACTTTAAGGCAGGCCTGGGCGATAAATCGAATCTTTGGTTTTTGCAGATTTAATTTTTGGAAAATTGTGATTTATTTATTTATTTATTTTTAACCAGTGCACTCCTTGTGTTTCCATAGTGACATCCATAGAGTGATGTCAGCACGGCCATCTTGTTCGACAACCCTTTTTTTTTTTTTTTTTTTAACAGCTTTTATTTATTTGGACTTTGAAATTAGGTCAACTCTATGACGGAGTGTTAGGGCCACGTTACAAGAATAAAGTCAATATAATATGAGAGTAAAGACTTACTGTTAGAAGAATGAAGTAACTTTATGAGAACTCAAACATGAAAAATAAATGTATTATCGAAGGGATAATAGACTGCGATAGAAACACTTTTCGCATCACACGTGTCACATGATCAATAACCGGATGTTGCCGCTGGCGCAAACCAAGAAGATAACAGGAAGTAGTAGGAGGATCATGGCGTGGGATGTTTTTAATGACTTATCACGTGAACAACCTTATTCTTGTGTGATTTTAATTTCTTATTTAATGGAAACACCACAATGGCGAAATTGTGTCTTTATTCCCACATTAGCGGAAGATTGACAGAGATTTGCGCACCTTTGTAATGGAAACGCAGCTATTGTCTTCTTCAGAGGTTTTCATGTCGTTTCCTTCAGTGGTTCTTGGTGCAGCGCCCCCACAGGCTAGGAGGGGAACAGGTTTTTCAAAGGTTTTGGTTTGTTTGACACAGTGCAGAATGAGAGAGAACCGCAGCAGCTGAAAATGAAACTAATGTTGCAATTTTGGTCCTCAATCGAACCTACCGGACTATCAGGTGTGAAAACACCCTCAAACAAACAAAAAAAAAAAACAACAATTGTTGTGGTTGATTTCAGGATTTCTTTCATAGCAGTATTCATTTTTCTGTCGTGGCAGGGTGGCCTCTGGTACGGCGTGGACATCACCAGCGAGGACATCACCGACAACTTTGTCGCCTGCGTCTGGGAGCCGTCCATCGTGAAGATCAACGCCTTGACGGCGGCGTCAGAGGCGGCCTGTCTCATCCTGTCGGTCGACGAGACGATCAAGAACCCCCGCAGCAGCGTAGACGGACCTCCAGGTGGCGGGAGGGGGCGAGGCCGCGGGAGACCCCACGTTCACTAACAAAACCCATCAACTGAAAAAAAAAAAAAAAAGTGGTGTTTAAATCCAAACGCAGATGCAGGTGGAAGAAATTCTGGACGCTGCTTTAGTTTCTGGGGGGGGGATGTTCATCGTCCATTTCAACCCAGATTCTTTGAATGTTCTGCTAAAAAAAAAAATCTTGTCTCTTTGTTTTCCTCTTGTAGTTTTTGACCAGGTTTCTGAAACATTTCAGTCACTTCCTCTCTCTTCCTGTAGCCAGTACAAGCAGAACGACAGCAGCTTCATCAGTTTTTTTTTTTTTTTTTTTTTTTTTTTTTTTTTACCCAATCTCGTGTCGCCTTCAGGCCGGTCTTACCTCTGTGACCTGATGGAGCCAGTCTGTAACCTTTAACCTTGGTTTGTTAAAAAGGAAAACTGTTGTTTGATATGTGGGGGAGTGAGGAAAAGCACTGAAAGGATGTTGAGCAGTTCTGAAAACCATCTATGTGAAGCTATTTATTGGACCATTCTTATCAATAAATTCACAGCTGAAATCACACCGACTGCTATTTCTGACGTTTATGTTCAATGTGGTTTTAAAAACAATACAGATGAATGGATTAGAAATTACAACTAGTATCTTAATTAATGAACTGCTTGGGTGTAAAATTGCTCCCAGTACCAACTGCAGAAATACAGCACTCAGTTAGAAATCGGAGCCAGGAGGAGGGTCTTAGCGCTGTCAATCACCCTCATGTACTGCTCACACACTCCCCCTGCTCTCTGCTACGCCACAGCTGGTTCACCACAATATAGCCTGCTGCTAATGCTAGTTAGCATGGCCACTGATGACGGCGGATAAACAGTTTTCCTGGAACAGTAAGTTGTTTCTCCACCATTAGCAGATTTAACAGCACGTACACGAGGGTGACAGACAGTGCTAAGACCTTCCTCCTGGCTCTGATTGGTTGTTTTAGGTCAGGATGGCAATAGCTCAGGGAGGAGAGAGAGGAGCTCCATCTTTTCACAGATTATCTGTCTCATACTGTCATGACATGGTGACAGTTTTAACAAATATGCAAAAAACATATTTTTGTAAAAGTTATGTGCTGTAGCTTTAAGTGCATTAAGAAATAGCCTCTTAAGACCGCATGACCAAACAGCTGTCAAAGGATGCCTGGGACAAGATTAGGGATCTGCATGAGGCTGGAATGGGCTACAAAACCATTACCTTGGTGAAGAAATTATGTGGGACAGAGGCCATCTAAAGTGACAGACTGAAGCTCCATGCAAGGCCTCATGTTTTCAGGATGGTTACATGGGATCAGCTACCTGAAAGAAATGTTTTAATGATCTAAAGGCAGTTTGGACCACCTTAACCAAGAACACCTTTGGAAACACAGTTTGCTATAATGCATGTTGTCTTCTCCTGCTGGAAAAGGCACATGTACAGGCTAGTCTCAGGTTCGCCAGAGATCTTCCCCAAGATTGACGTAGGCTTGGGAGAAAGTGATGAAGTGAAGAAGAGAAATGCTGAGTATAACATGACAAAACACCACCCCATAGTCAAACATGGAAGAAGAAGCATTATGGTTTGGGATTTTTTTCTGCTAAAAGTACAGGACAAATTTACCTTCATGAGGTCTCGTCCTGGAACCATATTTCTAAGATTAAAAACCTTTTGTCCAGAACACGGGATGAGGCGTGGATGGGTCTTCCAGTAATGTAGTGGCTAAAGAAGAATCATTTTAAGTCATGGAGAGGCTAAGCCAGGCTGCAGAGCTCGAACCTACAGAAAACGTATGTATGTACTGAGGAGTGACCTAAAATCCCTACTGAGATCTGTGAAAACCTGGTCACCAACTACAAGAAACGCCTTAGTCATCTCTCACACATTCAAGTTTTAACTTCTGTTTTTGTTTTCTTTTGGCTGATATTCTGTCTTTATTATAATGAAATTTATTTAAAAATCATTTACCGTCTATTTTGTAAGACCCCAAACTTAAAGAACTTGTAAATAAGCAAACTTTAAAAAATTGTTAGCCCTTAAAAATAATTTCCCACCCTGCCCATCGGTCAGACATCTGATTCAGTCAACACTGATGTCACTGTATTGAGGCAGTTTTTACATTAAACTTTAAAAAGCTTTTCTTGGGATGTTGAACAACACAGAAATGTTTTAGGACTCATTTGTTTTCATTAGTTCTAAACAAATCAAGTGTGACTAAATTTTTAACACAGTAGCAATCGTATTACACTGTAAAAAAAAAAAACATTCAAATGTTATAATGCCACAATTCCTTTTCAACTTTCTTTTACAGCTTGTAGTTTTATCATCTTACCACTAGATGGAGCACTACCTTGTTAGAGAAACAAAATTAGTCCAAAAAAGTTTCATGTTAGGATTTAAATGAGGTACTGAGTATCATATGAGGATAAAATAAACATGAGTGATTCTCACTCTAGGTAGTATACTTTGTGAGGTCTTTAGGTGATTCAGTCCTAGCTTGAAATACTTATACTGAAGGGTAAGTTTGTTACAGCATCTTTCTCTTGCGTCAAAGAATGTTTCTGATTCTTTGAAGAGTTTCTGTGCAGGAAATGCACAGAAACCATACCTTCTCTGGAGGGATAAACTCAGGGAGAGCTGGAGAAAATGGTCAATGTTGATTGAACATCAAGAACCCTAATGTCTGAGTTAAATCAGTTTTGGTTGTTTTCAAGTCTCATCAAACTGCTCCACCTTAGTTGGACAGGAAGTCTATGGAAGCCCGGACAGACCTGTTAGACATGACGTCAACAGCCGTGACTTTGATCTCTGTATCTCCAAACTGCATGGTGGCTCTGATCTCTCTCCTTTCTGGCCCCACCACTACTGTTCCTGCTTCTACTTCTCCCACCGCTCCAGGTGGCATTGACGGTTCCGGTAAGTCTAAGGTTATTGTTCCACACTTCCGGACGCCGGGGTCAGAGATGTAGGTGACGTCATCTGTGGCGCTGCAGTAGATGTTGATGATGATCTTCCGTTGGCCCACTCGAGCAGGCGTGTAGCTTCGTCGAACGACCTCTCCCAGCGCCACAGACTGGTCGATGGAGACGAAGCGATCGAAGATGTCCGTGCACCATTCACGGCCGTCTTTGATGAGGTGCTTATCCCGAGGGTGACGTCCTTCCACAAACCGGTTCAGGACACCAACTCCGTAGGTCACAGGGCAACGTCGCACTCTGACCTGCAAGAGACAAGCCATTAGATCAACAGTCACAGTCAGTCACTTTGACACTAACTGGTATTCCTGGTCCTTTACCACAGTAGGATCCAGTCCGAAGAGAACAGCACCCTTCAGAATGGTGAGGCCAACATCATGGGGAATGATGATCCGGCAGGTCCTTCCCAGTGCCTTCTGGACTGCTTTCTGTAACATTGGCGACTCTGCAAAACCACCAACCAGGAACAGGAAGCGTACACAGCGGACCTCTGGCTTCCCCATCAACTCCTCTGTCAGAGAAAAAACAACAATCATTACACAGTTATCTTAAAAGAATTTCATCTTCTGATTGCTTTCCCAAAGGTTACAAGCTTGGTACTCCCTAAACTCATTGATGTAAAAGCTTTTTCTGGCCTCTCAGGTCAACAAATTTGTGTACTGTAAAGCCACCAGCCTGACTTTAAATCTACCACAGGTTGAGGTTATTGTAGGTTTCTAACAGCATCAGAAACCTACGATAGCTAAACCAACATGATAAGAACTATCTGGTTAAGGGTCAGCCAGTACACATATTCCCAAAATCTGCACTTATCAATGTGTTTTTAATCTACAGTGACTCTGCTGACTTTATGGACTGCACAGTTGATTACAAAGAGAGCTGAATCCACAGACAATTCCTGTCAAACTAAGAAATTTCCAAATTTTCAGCTTCATTAAGTCTTTTGGTGCTTATGCTGCAATCTCTTTGTTTTGGTAATTGCATCTAATCCTTGGCCCCTTTCCACTGGTGCCTACTCAGAGTGAGTCAACTCGGTTGTAAGGGTTTTCCACTAGTAAAGGGTATGGGGTACTAGCCCCTTTTTAGAACCTACTTTGCCAGGGTTTCAAGTGCGCAGAGTTGGACTGAAAATGTGATATCAGTAGATGCTCGGTCACTGATTGGCTAGGGGGTGGAGTCAATGGTTGTGTCACAAGGCCGATATCACATCGGATGAAGACCCTCGAGAGGCTGGTCCTCAAACATGTATGCCTCTAAGTCACTTCTTCATTGGATCTGCTGCAGTTCGCCTACCAACTTGGCATCGGGCACTGAGCTCTGACCCACCTGGAGAAACCTGGAAGCTCTGTGAGGATCATGTTCTTTGATTTCTCCAGTTCTTTCACCACCATCCAGGCATGACTTCTGAGGGACAAGCTGGAGCTATCAGGAGTGGTCCACCACATGTCCCAGTGGATACTGGACTACCTCACTGACTGCCCACAGTATGTGAGGACACAGGGCTGTGTCTCCAACAGGCTGGTCTGCATTACAGGGGTCCCTTAGGGAACTGTGCTGGCACCGTTCCTCTTCACCCTCCACACTGCAGACTTCTCCATCAACTCCACACACTGCCATCTAGAAAAGTTCTCTGATGACTCTGCATAGTTGGCCTCATCACAGGTGAGGACGACTCAGAGTACAGACGGTGGACTCAGGACTTTGTGGACTGGTGCCAGCAGAACCACCTCCTGATCAATGCTGCTAAAACCAAGGAGCCGGTGGTGGATTTCTGCAGACGCAGACCCACCTCACTGACATCGGTGAACATCCAGGGAGGGGACATTGAGATCGTGGACTCTTATAAGAACCTGGGTGTTCACCTGAACAATAAACTGGACTGGACTCATAACACTGATGCACTTTACAGGAAGGGTCAGAGCAGACTCTACCTGCTGAGGAGGCTGAGGTCTCTTGGAGTGCAGGGGGTGCTCCTCATCAGCCTTCTTCTATGGGACTGTATGTTGGAGCAGCAGCTTATCTACAGCTGAGAGGAGACTTTTAGATAAGCTCACCAGGAAGGCCAGCTCTGTGCCAGGATGCCCTCTTGACTGGGTGCAGGTGGTGGGAGATAACATCACTGATGGACAATGTCTCCCCCCCCATGCATGAAGCTGTTGCTGAGCTGGAGAGCTCCTTCAGTGACAGACTACTGGATCCAAGGCACACTAAGGAACATTATAGGAAATCCTTCCTCCCAGCAGCTGTTAGACTATAATCATCACTGCTCCCAACATAATCAGTGTTTATATCCAAGCTAGTATCTGCACAACTCTACCGTTTTTTGTTTTGTCACGAACTGTAAATAGTTTGTATTTTTAATGCTCAGAGACGTGCACATCTTGTACATTTTTAATTAACCAACTCAGTTGCACATTCGTCTGGACTGAAGTATTTTTTACAACTACACAGTATTCATGTTGAAATTTTGCCTTACTGTACAGTATTTTTTCTTTTTATTCTTTTTTTTTTTTTTTTTTTTTTTTTTTTACATATCTTTATATTCGTTCTGTGAGCCTGTTTTTCTGTTATTGCCAGCCACTGCCACTTTGCTGCTGTTGCACAGAAATTTCCCTATCGTGGGACAATAAAGGATATTTCTATTCTGTTCTATAAGAGTGACTCCCTTACAATAGTCCAGCCCGCAATTTGTAAAAACTCACAACAGTGACTGGCGTATTTGGAGTTTTTAAAGACAAGGGCAGACTGAACAGAATGTTCAACATAGCTTCCATGTCCCCATTGTTGTGTTGTGTTTCTGTCATGCACAGATCATGTAGTGCTACTTTTCGGACTCTTTGGCCGCCCAACTATGACAACGTTCCCACAGCAGGCGAATGCGACCCAAATCGTGTTTTTGCCCATATGTGATCCATATCCGACTTTTTCAGGGAAGTCTGAATGACTCAGTTCTGATCTTTTCACTCCCCCAAAAAATCAGATTTGTGCCACTCCTGTATGTGGTACTATGTGTGATACGTATCCCATTGTCTTCAAAGCGTCTGCAGTCTGAACGGTCATGTCGCATTTTATCCGACGACCCCACCCACTTGAGCTATTCCCCAATTATAATACATCCGAGTGGAGCCGTGCTGCAAGGTGCTACTGGAATAAGGCCAATAGATGTTTCACCCAGGGCCGGCCCAAGCCTTTTTGGGGCCCTAAACAGACTTTCATTCGGACCCCCTCCCCCACCATACCAACATGTCAACATCAGATGCTTTATCATTCCTATGCTTCTCTATATGTGTAACATACCTCCTATCATTAGCGTATCATTTGTAATTAGCTTACATCATACCAGTGTTAATATGGCTACTGATTTTAACCTTACAGCAGTAACAAACTATGAAAGGGGTATTTAAGTATGTCATATTATTTTAACTATTTAAAAGTAACATCAACTGATAAACCCTAAATTTACAGTCAACAAGTTAACAAGTTTGGTATCTTATATATCTTATATATTCCCAACAGTGGCAGCAGCCAACAGTGGGAAGAGATTAATCTATTATTTGTGTACCAACTTTAAAAATTATACAGCAATCCTATTTCCCATGTGTAACAGCATTTAGTTGTATTATTCAATGTTATTTTAAATATATATCAGAATCCTTTTATTAGATATATATTTTTTATATTAGTTAGCTTGGTGCTCTTGGGGGGCCCCTGGTGGTGTGGGGGCCCTAAGCAGATGCTTAGCTCGTACACGTGCCTTGGGCCGGCTCTGGTTTCACCCAACCTATCCACAATCCAGCTGGAGTTAAAGCCAGTAGGATTAGCTGATTGTTGTGCTAAGCCACCAGGCTAACCACTGTTAGCAAGTATCTGAATGACAACATAATGACTTAGATGCGGAAAGTAAGGAACAAATTATTCAAGGAAAGTGTCTCTTAGGTTCTGTTCATGGACAATGTGTGAATGTTGTGAGTGCATACACTATGTTGTCCATGTGTTTGTCTTTCTCACCTATATGTTTGACGATATTGGTGATGGTGGGCTGGAAGAGCTCGTTCATTGCTTCCTGGGTCAGCCGCAGCATCCCTTGGGACGACCACTTCACAATGTTCATACTGACACAGACAAAAACAGATTCTTGTTGATTTTTACACACACATCAACAGGCAACAACATCAGACTGCTCCCTGTCACCCATCACCCCTACACACTTGCTCCTCCTCAGGGCGGCCTCCACACTCTGGCCTCTGTGTCTCTTGTAGAAGTCGATGAAAGAGAAAGGCAGGGAGATATTCAGGGCGTTGGCTCTTCCTGGCGACGCGGTTCGTTTCCTTGCCTCGAATGCAATCATGAGGTCCACCCAGGCCGCCGGCCGCTTGGCTTTAAAGCTCTGAATGAAGTCTTCACCGAAGATCTGGCACAACATGGTTTCGAAGGCCAGGTCGACCCCGACAGCACCGTACGGACCGCCTGGAAGACACACTGAAGTTTTGGAAAGGTGTCGAAAATCTTTCTAATTTCTGGATAGACAGTGAAACAGTATACCTGAGGCTTTGTAGAGCTCTTTAAGTGTTCCCTGTGGCTGCTCAATCTGATGAACCGTCAGATCAACCGTTCCTCCTCCACAGTCTGCAACGACGTACTTGTCACCTGCAGACAGACAGCAGAAAGTCGTGTGCAAAAGTTTTCACTCTCATCTAGTTTCTTTAGAGTTTGCTTCCAAGCAGGCAGGGTTTTTTTGTAAAGTGGCCTCGATCAACAGTTCTTCATTCTTTCTGTCCTACATATGTTTTGCAGCACTTTTCATGATTGGACCGTTCTCTGGTAAGACTGTCATAAACTTATTGTTGAAGATGCGCAAAAGTTCTTGATGCATATTTTCCACAATCTTTCATATTATAAGACAAAGTCGTGCATGAATGAGAAATGAAAAAAAGAAGTAAAAGGATGTTTTTTTTTTACAGATAAAGTCTATGGATTTATACTTTATTTTTGCATGTTGTGAATGCTTGAAAACTGAAGTCAAATTCCATGTTTGGCTCACAAACCTGACCAATAAAGCTGATTCTGATTCTGAAAATCTGAAAAGTGTGGTGCGCACTTGTATTCAGGCCCTTTTACACAACACTTTGTAGAACTACGGCTCTGGAAATGAAGACAATGAACATTTTGCTCATTGTTCTGTGCAAAATAATTTATAATGTTTATGCCTTTTTTTTTTTCATGTAGTACATTTTCTCCATCTTTTTTTATTTGGTGATATTTTTTCTGAAAATATGCATGTTTTTTAGCAGGAAATCTTTTTTTTCAGTCTCTCATGATGCGTTTTTCAGTCTCTAAACACCTTTTTGGGAAAAATGTGTGTAAATCATCACACATCAAGATCTTTCCTAATCGTTTTAAACAATGTCACACTTGCACAAAACTACAAAAAAACCACTCTTTTATTACAGTTTTCATTATTTATTACAAAATAAAGGTATTTATTTTCTGTAAAAATTAATCTGTGGACATATGGGGTTTGGTTAGCAATAAAACTGATTTCCTTGCAGTAGTATTTCTTGTGTAGTGTCAGACACTCCTACTAAACACTTTTATGCCCAAAAAAGCCCCACAGACTTCCATTCAAACCACATATTTTTATCTCACCACCATCCCAGAATAAAATCATACATTTTATTATGTTCGCTTTGAATTCTGTAGAGAAATAGTGATATTTGACATATTTACTGTATTACATAACTTTCTTTTTGTAGACCGATCGATTTAAAGCTGCAGTATGTAACTTTTATTAAAAATATGTTTTTAACATATTTGGTAAAATTATGTCGTGACAGTATAATATAAGACAGATAATCTGTGAAAAAAATCGTGCTCCTCTGCCTTCTCCCAGTGCTCCCAGTACTAACTGCAAAAATACGCCACAGTCAGAAACAACCAATCAGAGCCAGGAGGAGGGTCTTAGCGCTGTCAATCAGCCTTATGTACACACCGCTCACACACTCCCCCTGCTCTCTGCTACGCTACAGCTGGTTCACCACAATATAGCTTACTGCTAATGCTAATGCTAGGTAGCATGACCACTAATGACGGCGGATAAACAGTTTTCCTGGAAGGGTAAATTGTTTCTCCACCATTAGCACATTTAGCAGCGCGTACATGAGGGTGATTGACAGAGCTAAGACTTTCCTCCTGGCTCTGATTGGTTGTTTTAGGTCAGGATGGTTCAAAATGACAAATTGGAGCTTTAATTCATGTATTTTGTCATGAAACCAATAAAATATATTAAAGTTTGTTATAATATGACATCATGTGACAAAGTTCACGAATATTCCTGCAAGTCAAGAGTAAAGATCAATCTGACTGACTTGTTTTTTTTTAAAGGTCATATGTGTCTGTTGTTTTCCCTTAAGGCTCTAAACCAATAAACGACCTTCAGGCTTGAGTAATGGCTGTTTGTCTGTGAGTGTTTGTGATATACACGGAGATAAGGTTCGGGTTCAAGGAAGGACCCGGTTTCACCCCAAACAGAAACACAGACAGAGGTCATAGATGTGAGAAATAGAGGGGAATGAAATGACTCGATCTGCAAAGAAACAACAATTAAAATGCAAGAGGGGAGGAAAAGGAAGGTTCCTCGTGTTCTCTCTGTGGATTTACAGCCCAGGGGGCAGAGAGTCCCGCGGGCTCTCTGTGTTTGGACAGCAAAGAGAGCAGAAAAGGTCAGTGGGGCCACGTGGCTCCTCAGATTGTCCTTGCAGCTCGATAGAGAAACGAGCAAACTCAAATTCTCTCCTGGAAGAATTAAAAAAAACTGAGACTACACTGAGATGTAAATCCTGAGATCGTTTGGCCCAATCAGAGCATGTGGTTTGTTGGAAACATTGATTCAGTCTGGGAAAAAAACAAAAAAACAAAAACAAAAACACAATCCTCCAGAACGCGGCCCCTCCCTCTCAACACACACACACACACACACACACACACACACACACACACACACACACACACACACACACACACACACACACACACACACACACACAAGAGATGTGTGGACATCTCTGCATAACATAGTCAGTATGTTAAAGGGTAAAGGTCAAAACCATCAGTATGTTCAATGTGAGGGGGACCGTCAGACACACTCACCAGTCTGCAGCTCGGACCACAGCTCCCCTGTCCCACTCTCCACCAGAAAGGTCCTGCTGTGTCTGGATCGCCTCAGCTGCTCCCTCGCTGCAACAAACACAGCATTGTTTTTTTAAAAGCTGGATGTTGAAAAGTTGCTTTGAGGTGAACACTGACCCGAAAAACAACAGCTCTTTTTCATTATGTTCAGAGAAGAAACTCTGCGAAATCATGTTTCCTCAGTGAGTTTAAGACATCGTAAAGGGATAGTTCACATCTTTTGGCATGATGTGGGGGAAGAAATTATGAAGAGTCAACAGATGCGTTTCTTAGCGTCATAAATGATGTTAAATTCAGAGCATAGTTGAAATTACATATTATATACGTTGTATAACGACAAATAACCTGTTTTTCAATGTCTGACATTAAATCAGGCTTAACTTTTCCTGTTTTAAGTCAGTTAGGATTAACAGAATCTTTCTTTTTACAAAATGCTACAATAATGAAAATTGATTTTACTGCCTTCAAATTCCTAAGTTAAAGGGGGATATTATGCAATTCCCAGGCACATAGTGCTATTTTATAGCACAATCAAGTAACCATGTTACCTTTAGTTATTATAAAAATGCTGCATATATCAAACATGACTTAAAAGAAATTTGACTTTGCAATTTGATGTCTTGAAATTGGGCCTCTGTCTCTTTAAGAACCTCCTACACTTTCCAACACTCTGCCTTCAGCATGTCATCACAACATTTTTCCATTAAGCCATTTATAACTGACATTTGGACTGAGAAGTAGCTCATATGATGAGCTCAGCAGACTCGCAGTTCCCCCAGGTGTTTGTTAATTGAAGAGTTCATGGTTCATGATGGCATAACACAACATAACAGATTAAATAAACATTCCTGGAAACCCTGATCAGATTTAAAGAATCACATTTTAAATTACAGAAATGTTGTTGGTACATTTTTTAGAAGCATTTTATTTTTAGACATATTTCGGCTCCACTGCAGGCAAATGTGGCCCAAATCTGATTTTTTTCTGGGTTAAGTGACCAGGTCAGACTTTTTAGAGCAAGTGCGAATGCTCGGATCGGCTCCATGTCTGATTTTTTTGAGTCAGATTTAAGCCACTTTCATGATCCTGAATCCGACTCATATCCAATCTTTTCGAATGTGATTCTAGTGGGAACAACCAAGTGGGTTTGAACCGACTTTGACATCACTTTCCATCGACATTTGTCATAACTGTGCGCCGGCAGGAAGCATTAGCAAGACGGACGACAACTGCGATGGTTCTGCACAGTGGCGGGACAGCAAGATATGACTCTTAACTAATATTTTAAGGGTGATGCTATACGAAAGTAACTTTCTTTCATGTTTTCTGACCAAATCACGCTGTCGGTGATGTTATTGTTTTGTGCATGCGGGTCAGTTCACTTTGGAGTCAGGTATAGACCACATTTTAGGAATAATCAGAACCACAACGCAGAAAAAAAAATCAGATTTGAGCATCTAGCTCTGCAGTGGGAATGTAGCCGTAGTTAGGAGTGATAAACAAGTTTTGCACTGATGATTATAAAAATAAATCTGCCAAGCACAACTTCTTAACATATAATTTTTTTGCCTCATGAATGAATCTTCTCATATCAAAGGTCTCATGTTTCTAAAATCTTCCAAAGATGAACTTATTTCTGGGCTTTTTCCACATCTTTACAGAGTTAGCAAATACTTGAGGAGGCAGTGTGTGTTTTGGTAAAACATATTACTGCATTCCTGAAAAGATTTAGACTCAGGAACAGTGGTTTAAACATACTTAATCTGTCATTTTGTTATGTTTAGCTCTACCTCTACATGTCGAGCTCTTGTTACATCCATTAGAAAGGCGTTGGTGAGTAAGAAACTTTCCCTTTATCCCAAAATATCAAAAACAAGATCTGACCTGTGTATCAGAATTGTAGAAAAATCGAAACAGAAATTAATGCAGGTTTAATGTACAGGTAGATTTAAAATATGGATTGAATTTTTTTTTTTTTGCTTTTATGGCTTTTTTAATTACATAACATTACATTGTTGGTTGGATGGACTCCTTCCAGCTGGAAGGAGTTAACACCACCTTACAGAGCCTCACTTTGTTTTTCTGGTTGTCAAACATTTCTTCTTTCTCTGTCTAAACACACTTAAAGTATGATCACTAAAGAAATTAAGACGAAAGCAGCTCAGTCAGAAACATAAACACAACCCGCTTCAATCTACATGTAAAGCTTCAAGTCCCCAAGCTCATTAGTTATATGCTTGAACCCATCGTAGAACTTTAGATCCAAGTAAAACAGTGCCAGCGTGAGTTTTGGGAAATGAAGTTGCTCAGGTTTCAGCTTCTTCGTTTACTTCGGTGACTGGTGGGTTAGAGAGTGTGCACCGATGGCCAATGAAAACAGAGTATGTTTAAACACGGCTGGCGAAGGCGATATGTATGTAATGACCATGTTAGACACTTATATATCACCCAAAAACTCTGGTTTTAAGCAGAGGTGGGCGGCCGTAGGTGTTGATAGATATCTGTTGATTAGAGCCAATGCAGAATAAACAAACTTCTGCACCCAATTTCTTATTTTTAAAGATCATTTAGGTTGCATGCTGTTCAGTCGGTCCATTCTGTAAAAAGAAACATTCACACACATCATGAAAAGTCAGGAATGAATTTGAAATTCGAGCCTGAAGCTATTGAAATCAGGTTTGGTTTTTGTGAAAAAGGGTCAGGATTAGGGTTTTTAATTTTTGATGGGACTGTGGAGAAGCTTTGGCAGATTTAAGTAAAGCCCTGATGAAGCTGCACATGAGAAACATTTTAAAAAGTGTGATGGGGTTTTGTTGACTTCAAAACAAATACTCTATATTTATGGTTGTAGGGTTGTGAAGTTGTTGAGCAACAGCGTCTCAAAAGCAAAAGATTTATTTGAGTGGCCGCCTGTGTGATGGCGAGTCCATGTGCACTGTAAATGAAGCCGAACGAAGGCCGACGAACTCGTGTAAGCTTCGATTTCATGTGTGTTTTTGTTCAGGAGCGACAAGCAAGTCTGGAAACCATTTACACGAAACTGCAGAAGAGAAAATGTACATGTGCTTGTTTTTACGACTCCCCGGTGCTATATTTGGACACGAAATGAGGTGGAAGCAATACTAAAGATAGCAGAAAAAAAAAAACAAAAAAAAAAAACAAGTTGGCGATGCCAAGTTTGTGTGTCTGTGTTTGTGTGGGGTTGTTTTGTTTTTTTTTGTCCTCATAGTTCTGGGAATGGGGCCGACCTCAGAGAAAAAGAAAGTGAGAGATTGAAAGAAAATGCAAAAGAAAGGAGAAAGCGAGTGAAGGAGAGGGAGAGTGACAGGCCAGGAGGGGGTGAGATCATAGTCACGCTGCACCTTGTTCCAATTACAATATCCTGTGTTTAAAGTGTGTGAATGTTCTTTGTGTGCATCTCGCTGGTTGCATATGTATAAGTGGGCCTTTGCAGGGGATTTTGGACGGCATGTTCGCCCGCTGAATTATGCATTGGCGATTCTTTTCCCCCCTCCAAGCTTCAGATTCTGCTTTTCAGAACTCAAAACTATTTTCCTCCTGCAAACAGAAGCATGGTTTGAATCGAGCTGAAGCTTGAAAAACTCTTTTCACTCTTGAGTATGTTGTACTTTTGTTTACTTCTCTCAGATGCAAAATGTCCTCCTTTAAAATCAAAAACAGATTTATTATGAAAAAATAGAATTCTAAAAGTATTGAGCAAACACTTTTAAAACAGCCATACATATTTCTTTATGTATTGCTTTCAAGGAGCTAGGATTTCTTGATAAATTTTGAAGTGGTCTTGATCGAAAGACTGCAAAAAATCACATTAAAGGAGGTACTAGCAAAGAGCTGCCAAAGTCAACCAAAAAGTCTGGAGAACTTTACAAGATTTCAAGAAAATCTGGCTTCTTGGAAGCAAACAGATGGATGACGCACAAAACATTTTGTCTTTGGGTTTTCTGTCCTGCGGCTTATTGCTGTTTTCAGGCAGCTTGTTGGCATTACATTTGAACATATTGCAGCACAGCAGGCAGGAGTTGTGGAAAAAATTAAATTTGAGTTAGGTTATAAAACAATGTTTCAGCTTTTGAACATCTCTGAGCTCTGTTTAATCCATCATCTAAAAATGGAAAGACTATTGCTCAACTGCAAACCTACTGAGACATGGGTTTCCACCTAAACTGACAAGCTGGGCAAGGAAATAGAAAAATCCTTTATTGTCCCACACTGGGAAATTCACGTGTAACAGCATCATCGAGGATCATACAAAAATAAAAAAAAAAATGTTAAAAATTAACCTGGTAAAAACCAGCCCCTTGTTCTATGCTTCAGTTCATACAGAGTCTGGACCCTCCTCAGCTATTGAGAAACAATTGCTACCTGGAGGCATGGACTCTGTTGAAGTTGTAAATTTTACCCAATTGCTAATGTTTGGCCGTGACGTATGTAATGAACTTGTTTTAATATTGATGAAAAAGATCAAGTTATGAGTGAAATAATCTGCCAGTGGGACAGAGTTAAAATATCTTGTTCCACTGACAGATTATTTCATTTTTAAGTAGAAGTTTTTCATCAATATTAAGGAATTATTGAGTTAAAACAAGCTTCTATATCTGCTGAAAAGTTACTTGTAAGTTAGTTTTGTCTGATTTCAAGTGTATTAAGATATTTGCACTAGAAACTAGACCAGAAATACAAGGTAAGATTTTCTGTTTTTGCAGTGTGCCTGGCCGAAGGAGATGGCTCCTGATGTTAATTTAATATTTGGAAGCGTGGCCAACATGGACTGAACGGCTTCGTTCAGTTCCTCCGCTGCCATTGCTAAATTACAAGCAGACTATAATTCTAAAACAGTGCAGAACATTGTCGTCATCGTTCACAACTTCTCCTTCTGTTTTGGCCCGGTTGAAATTCTACCAGAGAAATCCAGATTATTATTATTATTATTATTATTATTATTATTATTATTATTATTATTATTATTATTGTTATTAGCAATAATAATAATAATAACATACTATACAAGATTGTAACAAAAAAATATTGTGCAGTTATCAGAAATAGCGCTCTCCAATCTGAGGGATGTGCAACTGAGTAGGATGACTTTAAAAAAAATAAAAAAAATTAAAAAAAAGTACATAATTGTGCATCAATAAGACAACGAACAATTTACAGTATATGAACAATAAAAACAGTGGAGAAAGACAGATGTGCAAAACTAGCAGAAATGTTGTTTAAAATAGGTAAAACAGTGCAAATGCCAGCAGGGATGTAAACACTAGTTGAGTTTGTTGGGAGCAGTGATGGTTATAGAGTCTAACAGCTGTTGGGAGGAAGGATCTCCTACAACGCTCCTTTGTGCACTGAGGATGCATATTAATCTAATTGAGAATCTGTAACAAGAAACGAAAATCACAAGTTCACAAATGGTCTCCCTCCAATCTGACGGAGCTAATTTGCTCAAACTCAGTCAAAGAAACTACAAACATGTAATAAATGTCCCAAACTGCTTGAGACGTACCCCAAAAGACTTGCTGCTGTACTTACAGTGAAAGGTGAATCTAGAAAGTATTGACTCAGAGGGACTATCCTTCATCCTTTAAATGCAAACTTAAATAGACACCACAGAAAGTATCCCAGGCAGAGTGTAATGGTGATTAAAGGGAGCCTTCTGATGGGGAATGTTTCCTCTTTCTGGGAATTCTGTGGTCTGTTTAAACACAGCTCTTCTCCTCTTTCTTCCTCAGCTCATGAATCCATTTATGCTTCTCTGTCGGCTCTACATGAAACATATGCCTTGTTCAAAGTGGTTTGTCTTTACACAACCCTCACCAAAATACACACACACTCACACAAGCCTGTCAGAGGCAAGAATATGAGCCGTATCTGAGGTCACATCTTTAGCCCCAGGTCTTTGTTTCTCTCAGGTCCATGCTTTGTGAAACCCCACAACCCCTTGGCAACAATTCAAGCAGCAGCTATTCAAGGAACACGGTGAGGTTTCATGCTTATGTTAATGAAGAAAAATCCTCAGTGGTGTCCACCTGCCTTGTCTGAAGCTGGAGTCGAAGGGCTGGGTCCTGTCCAGCTCCAGGCCGTTTGTGATTGGCTGCATGCTCAGGTCGATCACCTGGTGGAGCCGGAGTTTCCGACAGTAGATGGAGGCGGCCTCGGGCTCCAGGGCGATGAGGAGCTGCTCGGGACAGTCGGGGGACACCAGTCCAGCCTGAGGGACACACAGAAGAAACACACTGTATACTGTGCTGACAGGGCAGTGGTAGAGAGAGGCCAACACATACAGTGATACAGCAGGTTTATTTATTTGTTGAGGCTGAAACTCAGTATTTCATTCAAGAAGACTGGAAAACAAAAAGGAAAATGGTAGGGGTGCAGCAGAAGTGTTGGGAGAAAAACACAAAGAATGAAAAAAGGGGCTTTTTTAATATCCATTGTTATAAATACTTTCATAAATCAAAAAGGAGGAAGTGGGAGTACCCACAGAGAGCCCACATATGAACGAGAACATTTAAACCTCATGCAGAAAGATCCTGAGTCAGTTGGTTGCTAGTGCTACCAACTGTGCCACCGTGCAGCCCTAGTATAATATAAGTATATTATAAGTACTGATGGGACTCATTTAAAATTTCGCAGGGTCTGAAATTAATTAATTGCATTTTAATCAAAAACTATATATGGACAAAATAAGCAACATTTTCAATTTAGAAACCCTTTTTGCTACTAAATTATTGAATAAATTGACATATGAGCTCAACAACAAAGACATTTATTGTTTTTAATCTATTATTTAGGTCATCAGACTGGTGCAACGTGCTTTTATACCTATTCAGCTTTCAAGTGTTTCAGGAGCTCCTGATCATTCATGTAACTTCTTTGAAGAAAAAAACCAGGACTGTGGATGCTGACACCAGGGTTGCCAGATCTGACTAACAGTTTCTATCCCAAACACAACGTTAAACCCGCCCAACTCCAAAAAAACCCCAGCCCAAATCTAAACCTCAAATGAAATTCATGTGTATAGTCACACATATGACTATACACATGAATTTAAACTTCATTTAAACTCAAATGAAGTTTAAAACAAACAGAAGTTTGTTTTAAAGTTCTTTAAAACAAATCTACAAAATATAAAATTGCATCTTCCTGTATCTTCCTGGCAGCAGCCAGCCACTGCATGTTGGCATTTTCGGATTATATATATATATATATATATATATATATATATATATATATATATATATATATATATATATATATATATATATATATATATATCTCCTTTATTATATTATGACCAGATCAGCAGAACTAGATCCCACTGGGACTACAAAAGACTCTTTGAACACAGCGACATGTTTTTTGTGCCACTATGTCCTTTTAAATAATGAGGTTGCACTGGAATGTCTGTTTTACAATAGTACCACACAGTGACACTTGGTTAACAATCGCTAACCAAATCAACATGTGCAATACACGGCATTTTATTAAAGGTTTTGTGCTTTTCTGCAACACAATGACAACTATTTTGAAAGAACTTTCCTCTGAACAGTTTCTAAAAACTTTCCAAATGTTGTGAAAAACAGCCCAAATTTTAATAACCCACCCAAAGCTGTATTTTCTGGCCCAAAGTGTTCAAAAGCAACCCAACTGGGCGGAAACCCGCTCAATCTGAAAACACTGGTTGACATTAGCTTTGGGGACGACTGTGCTGCTGCAACATGCTTAGCATTGAGATGGTATTTTAGACTTGAATTGCTTCGGTAATAGGCCAACTCCTTTTTGTACAACCTGCAGACAACAATAGTCTTTTCCAGCGTCCCATCAGATCGTTTTTTTAAGCAAAAGTTAACCATCACTGGCCCAAGAGAAGCAGATTTGTCATCCATCGCTGTTGTTTGTAGATGTTGCTTATTGGTCGGATTACGGGCGTACCGGAAACCCGCAAATATAAAGGTTTTGGTCATTTGTATGTAAAAAAAAAAAAAAAAAAAAAAAAAAAAAGTGAATAATTGCGTTAATATTTTTAATATGTTAAAATATATGTAGTTAATCAAAATTAACGCGTTACACTCCTGGCCCTAATTATATGCATACACACAGACAGCCAAACACAGCATTTTAACACAAACACCTCATGCTAGCTATCAAGCACGGTGGTGTCGGCATGATGACTTGGGCTTGTTCATAGCCACAGGACCTGGAGACCTTTCAGCCAGTGAGTCGGATATGAACCACTCTGTATACAAAAGCACTTTAGAGTTAAATGTGAGACCGTCTGTCTGGCAGCTGAAGCTTTGCCCAAACTGGGTCATCAACAAGGTAATGATACCAAGGAGCTTTTAATTATCGCTGCTGGAGGAAGTTCTACAATCTGACGAATGATAGGGTGTACATAGTTTTCCTTTGACTCCATCTTGCTAGCTTAAATGTCATGGTAAAATGTTAACAAAACAGAGTTGTATACTTCACACTGACCTTTGGATGGAAACGAGAAGTTTCAGAGGTCAACAGGAAAAAACGTAAAGAAACTTAAAGAGGTTCCTGCACTGAAGGACTGCTGAGCAAGTGCGATCATACAGTGAGAAATAAACACAGATTTAACGATGAAAATAGTCTAACCTGACCTAAAGTGATGATTATCTGTCAGGATGGAGGATTTAAATGAGAAGAAGACTTATATAAGCAATAAACGTGATGTTATGGGGAGTAAGGTTGAGTAGGCTATAACAATAAGTTTGTGTCTGTGCAGGGCGGGGGTCTGCACTCTACTTCCTGTGTTTGTACGCCGGTCTCCCTTATTGTTAGCTCCTAATGACATCACCACCAGCAGGAAGCACACACGCCCCGACAGGCCTTAAGCCAGGAGCCAGCGCAGAGCATGTGTGTGAGAGTGTGTGTCTATTTAACTTTTTATGAACTCACCTGAGACAGAAGCAAGTGGCAGAAAATATTAAATGATTCAATCTGTGTGGAAGTGAAACTATTAGAAATCAACAATGTTAACAGCAAAAGGTGCAGAATTAAATGCAGACTTGCATGAACCTTCTTCTTGATGCATTCCTGTGCATGAATGCACACTTCCTACAAGTCTGTCTAACACGTACACAATAAGCATGGGTGTGTGAGTATTTTCATGGGGTGACATACAGTCACAGACAAAGCCAAATGCATTCTGTAATCTGTGTAAAGAATCCTTCATGGGAAAGTTAATCGGTCTTTATCCCAGGCTTTCTTTCCAGCTCCATGTTTTCCTTCCTTCTTCTCTGTCCCTCCCTCAGACACACACTTTGGGTTTCATAAAACTCTTCAATTAACAGAAAAAGTTCAGCAAAGACAATTTTTGGAAAGGAAATTTTGCTCTAAATCTAAAAAAAAAAAAAAAAACTGGTCTGAAGATGCAAGATGTTTGTTTTTGGGAGGATAATTAGTTTGGAGGAATGACGTGGAGGGAAACCTTCCCACACAAGAGCAATATTTTCTTTTAATCTGAGGAGGTCTTTGGGTTGACATCAGATGTGCTGTGATCTCCTACCAGGTACGCGGCCTCTCTCATGAACTGCTTGGCTGGCTGTCTCCACACAGCTGGGACAGTGATCACCCATCTGATCTCCTCTCCTTCCAGCACCGACGACGACTGGTCCTTCACCTCCTGAAACGGAACCTCGAGTCACCTCCGAGCACCACTGGTCCTTAGATCTGGAAACACGCCGACGAACTGCGTGGCGTCATATTGCGCTGGCGACCGAGGCCTTACCTTCAGAGCGTGTTCTCTGAAGAAGCGGAGGGCGTGTGCAAACACCTCGATGGCCCTGACCTTCCGACCATTAACAGCCTCCAGCTCCGTCTCCATTGTCAGGTCCTGTTGAAACGTAAGATATGGTTCTGTAGTCACTAACGGTCTAATAGCATAACTTTGGCTGGATATTTGAACACTCTTCTTATCAGAAATGATAGAGTTCGTTCAAACTGGTCAGTTTTCTGGCACATAGTCCATAACTTTTAAAGGGGGAGTATTATGTGTATTCCAGGCACATAGAATCATTTTATAGTACAATCAAGTAACTATGTTACCTTCAGTTGTTACAAAAACGCTGTATATATCAAATATGACTTAAAAGAAATTTGACATCGTAATTTAACGCCTTGAAATTGGGCCTCTGTCTCTTTAAGAAAGTCCTGCTCTTTCTGAAACTCCACCTTCAGGAAGTCATCACAACAGCGCTCCTCTATTAACCCTTTAACAACGTTTTTACCCGCGTTTCACTGAGAATTAGCTCATATAATGAGCTCAGCAGATGCGCAATTCCACCAGGTATTTGGTAACTGCTGCTGGCTAGTCTAAAGGAGCAGAGTGGGTAAGTCGCGGGCGAGGGGTGCTCTGTGAGGTGGAAGCTCAGAAGCTTAGAAACTGCAGCCCCGAGGAGGAGCTGCACCCCGAAGGTGGAGCTGTATCCATCCAGGCGTTTTGCACAGCTGAATGGTTGCCACGGGAGATTAAATGATTTCTCAAACATGCATGAAAGAATCAAGGCAACACTCCAGGTATGTTTTTGATGAGGGAACAACATTATAACATGATGTAAAGCTCAAAATAGTTGATTTTACATAACACTCCCACTTCAAATTGGGATGAGGTTGGGCTTTAATTCTGGCTTTCTTTGTGATAACTATCCAACTGGAAAACCCCGTTTTAACTTTTAACATCTCAAACTGTGGATTTGACCTGAAATTGGAACAACTTGAAGGTATTCCTCCATTTTCTTTAGACCACAGGTGTCAAACTCCAGTTCTTGAGGGCCAGTTTCCTGCAACGTTTAAATGTGTCTCTTTGTCAACACACCTGAATCATGTAATTAGGTCATTCGCAGGATTCTGCAGAACTTAAGGGCATTGTTTTCAGGTGTGCTGGACCTGGGACACATCGAAAAGTCCCAGGCCCTCGAGACCTGGAATCAACTCTGTGCAACCATGCTTGACAACTAATACATTGTTCTTAGGTTTGAAAGGTTTACTTTAACTATACCAAAAAGAGTAGGAGCTTTTTTTATTTATAACTGCTTTTACTGTAAAACTTCCAGTTTATGATAAGCTTCAGATTTGATGATTTCTGAGTTCTTCTTAAACAATTTCCCCAATTTCCCTTCATCTGAGGGTGACCGTTTAGGTTAGATGGTTGAAACTTGGATACAGTTGGGTGTTCCAACAAGGCAATGATACCAAACATAGATAAAGCAGTCTAACATTAGGGTTCTGGAATGGTCCCAACTTTGACCCTATTAACAGTTTATGGACAATACCTCAAATGCTGGTGCATGCCAGAAAATTGATTCTACCAGTTCTGGCAAGAAGTTAAATATCCTGTCAGAATTGTGATAGAAACTTGTTTAGGGCTAAAAAAGTGTGTGGTTGAGGTGAAACTTGTCAAGATACATTCAACCAAATATCAGTGGGGGTGTATGTTTATATTTGAGCCACAGAGTATAATTATATATATTTGGACCCTGTGTGGATAGGAGAAAATCCGCAATGAATGCAGACTGAGATTGCATGATGATAGGTGTATATAAACTTCACCAGAACTGTATGTGCTACTTACACTTGTGCTGTGGATTTTCATTTTAAATTTGTCAAAGTAAAGCCAGTGCTGGGCCTCCTCTGGATCTAAGTCATGGTAGAAATCTCGCGCTGCAAACCCAAAACTGTGGAACCGCAAATCAGGAGTCAGCAGCAAGCACGTCGGGCTCTTCTGATTGGCCACTCCGGGGTCGCCGCCCTCCCAGCGTCTGCACAGAGCGGTGCAATGACGGTAAAAAAAGAAAGAAAAAGTATAAATGGAAGGGAATATCAGCAGATCCTTACTTCATCATATGAATGGCTTCAGAGTCCTGCGTGAAGCTGAACGCATAGCCGCTGGATGTCGTCCCAAAGTCTATGGCAACGACAACAGAGAAGGGACAAGCCATCCTTGGTCTGACCTCCACCCTCTGCAAGAAGAAGAGACAGAAGTTTGAATTGTTAATACATCTATTTTGTTCAATGTTCCAGTACCACTGGCAATAAAAGAGCCCCATAGCATGATGTTGCCACCACCATGTATGACAACTGCCACACTGTTTTTAGATTTGGCAGCCCTCTCTTGACCTCTTAAAACATTCTTCTTGTTATTGACACCAATTAGCTCAATCCATGTCCCGTATGACCACAAAACCTGTCCCCTAACACTAACACCAGTGTTCCAGAATATTCCAGTTTATGAGCAACTTCAACATAAACTGTGATTCTTGGATTGTTCCTGAACATCATAATCAATTTCCTGTCATCTGAGAGGAGCAGTCTTGGTCAAATAGTTTGAAATTGGGGGGAATTGGATATTCCAACTTGGCAATGATCCGTAACATCATAAAAACTGGTTTTGGAATAGGTAAAGCAGGCTAACAGTAAGCTTTTGGAAATACCTGACCTTAATTATGGTAGAAATTCGTGGCTCAGTGAAACCAAACAATTCAAATTATCTCTCCCAGATCTGCCCAGATGTGTATTCAAATAATTATGCCAGAAGTTTGCTGAAAAAGCACGTGGTGGACGTGGAAATTGCAAAGAAATTGGCTGTAAACAGATGTGCAATTATACAACCGTTCATCTTTGAAAAGCAGAAGTAGAGCCTCCTGTACAACCAACATGAATGTTGTTTCTGGATGGTAAGTCAACAACAGAATACTTGTCTGTTCCAGCAGCCATTGTACAGCACATACAGAGGTAAAACCAGCTGACCAATCGTGCTCGAGCTCTCCTTGGGTTGCAAGGTGAAGGGCAAGGCTCGGCTGGGGTTGCTAGGTAACGGCGCAGCGTATTACATTTGGAAGGGTTTTGAAATGGGTCGTTTTCCAGACACCAAAAAATATTAACTTATTGCTAAAAACAGCTGGGTGGGGTTTTTTTAAGCACTCGGGCTGTTTTTAGAAGCAGCTTAGACCCAAATTGAAGAACTAAAATGTGCAAAATGTGAATTTTGCATAAGAGGTCCCATTTAACCAACTAGAAATTTGTTAAAATTGTTTGATATAAGATCATTCTACGTGGACAAAACAGGTCAAATATATAATTTCAAAGCCAAATTAATTAAAGAATCACTTCAGAATCAAGTAAACCTGTTACCAGCTCCGTACAACCCTTTTAAATTTGACCACAGTGATTGCTGAACTTCTCTGCTGTGCACTTCTTTGGCCCAGATCACATTCCTTTTGAAGTACTAGTTTTCATGTTTATTCTCTACTGTAAACTGTGAGTTTAAGTCTTAGTATGACCCACTAATAACAGGTAGAAGCGCTATATAAAGACAAGTGAGCAGAGAACGGAAAGGGTGTGTGAGAGTGCCTGTGGTGACAGGCTGCTTGTGTAGTTACCGGTGAAGGCGAGGGTGTGAGCGGTGTGATGCTGCAGTCGTTCCGGGCTGTAGCAGGCGAAGATGGAACGGATAAACTTCCACCTGCAAAATAATTGGAAAATCAGAGAATAACAACTATATCTACTGTCGACAGGAACTCCATAATTAACTTAAAAAGATTATGGGAAGAAACCCATTCGGTCTGGAGTTCTTTAGAAGTGAGTCTGGATAACTGAAACAAACAGGAATGACTGGAATGTCACTGGAATCCAAAGTGAGTAGTATGCCCCAGTGGGAGTGGGACAGCGAGAGGTCAGTGCTCCAGAGGATGGAGAAGAAGTGAGTCATTTCAACCAGGATGAATAAGAAAAAACATGGATCAGTGTGTGGGTCTTACTTGGTATCTGCAGATTTGAATCCAGCTGCACCTCCTCAGCCATTTTTACGGGAGCCAGGGTCTGCAGAGAGTTCGACTGATGTTAAAACAATGCTGAATTCAGGCTTTCCTAGTTGATTAGGTTTGCTCTTTACTATTCTGGACATGACAGAGACTTTAATGTAGAAACGAAAAAGACATACTCAAAGCCTCATGGATGTAAAACCACCAACTTCATGCATCAAAAATCAGGAAACTATTGTGGATCATACGATCTTCCAAAAAACATTTTAAAAAATGTAAATGCTGTTTATGTTTTCTTTCTGAGACTTCAATAAGAAAATGCCAATGAGCAAGAAGTAGAAAAAGTGAGATACATTTGGTTCCTACATGTTTTTAATGTCAACATCCCAGACTTTTTCAGACTTAAAAATCCAGAGTTTTTTGTTGTTTTTTAGCCAAAAATACAGAACATTACTATAAATTTGATGGATGGATGGATACGTTTCAGAAATCAGACAGATTTATATATTTATTTTCACTTATTTAGACTTGGGGAAAAAATACTTCCACACTTTTCCAGGCTATTCTTTAACATTTTTTATTTTCTAAAATGGATCTATTATCATTTTCTTCTTTAAATTGTATTTTTACAGGATCTTTGTGTGTTTGATCGACTCCCAGGGATCAGTACGTACGGCCACAAAGAATAAACCAAAAATTGCAATTAAAAAAAACTATATTTTCTTCTGTTTAATTTATACATGTAAATAATGAGGCCCATGATTTAACATTTTTTGTCTTTGTGCGCACACATAGAACATCTGTGTGCATGTATTTAAGCCTGCGCCCCATGTAGCAGTAAGTGCGCATCATCGGTTTTCCTTCCCAGCTGTCGTCTTTGTTGTTCTGGTGGTAAAACCAGAGAGAGGATAAAACTGTACAGGACTCTCATTTTTTCATCCTATCTCCTGTTATGATCTCATAAAAATCACTGTGCTGAGGGGGGGGGATGCTGATGTATGTATGCCGGTCTTTGAATACTTTAATTCTACCTCACTTGATCCTGAAGTTTGGCAGTAAAGCTTTTTTCATTAGTATAAAAACTCTAACAGATTATATCAGGGGGAGATTGCAAGATAGTGTTTACTGTCACGCACTAATCACAACAGTTTGACATCTTTGCAAATAAATGTTGGAATCACGCTTAAGAGTGTCATTCATTATTGTACATATGCACAAAAACAACTGAACAAATGTGAATTGAAATTCCTTTGTTCTCTTAAACAAAAGCAGTAAAGCAATAGGAGGTTTCAGGTTTCAAGTTTTCATGCATCTCTCTTCACAATTGATCAACTTTTACTGCATGACCGCAAGTGCAATTATCCAAAAAAGTTTTTTCATCTTAAGTCGACTCACCACTTCAAGTCCTTCTTGCTTTTTCTGTTGTTTTTGTGCTGGATTGTGAGAAGTATTCCCGAGCTTTGGAGTTCTGCAAACAGATCTGCTTCCAGTGAGAGAAAGATGGATGGATAAAGGACCAGAGGAAAAGCGCAGCTGGATACAAGAGGATGCTTTTCTGGAAAGCTCTTGTAAAAAAAGTAAGACTTCCCAAGTGTTTTGCATGCAGAATTCCCAAGACGGGATTTAAAAATATGGGCAAACAAGCCCAAAGCTTCTTTTGGTTTTGCAGCTCCAGCCAAGCGCTCTGTCTCTCTGCTTTGCAAATGAATGTCAGAAGAAAAAGTGGTGACACACACACATGAGCTAGTCGCAGGAGTGGGAGGGCTATGACAGCATGCTGGGGGATTTACCTCACTGGGATACAGCAGAGTTTAAGTTAGAGACAGAGGGTGGAGTAATTTTGAGGCTGGCTTTGTATCCTGATCGAGTCATGTTGCCCTCTCTCTTCTTTTTTCCTCCCACTCGTTTAATTACCTCTTCCTGTCTTCATCGTTCCTGCTCTTTTTTTTTTTTTTTAAATATCTTTCTTACATTCACCTCTCTCTTTGTTTTCCACACTTTAATCTTTTCTTTCCTTGAAGTAGCTTTCTCTGTAAGTATGTCAGACAAAGGCAGGAAGCAGCCAGGTGTTGTTTGGTCAAACTTGGGGTGAACTTTACACCACTGCTCCATTTTTTCACTGTCACCTCTGACAGAATAAACTTTAACGTCATTGATGGAGTGAGGGTAAGTGTAACTGGAAAGGTAATAGGTGAGGAAATGTTTGGTTTTTATTTGATTTCTTGCTGAAAATACATTCTTATCCAGAAAAAAAAATCGGGGTAAATATTCAACAAAACTCACCATACAAGACCTTTTCCAATTATCATCATACCTGAAAAACTTTTTAAAACTACAAAAAAGTAAAATGATTATTATTATTATTTATTTATTTTTTTTATCCAGTTGGACTGCATATTTTAAAAAAATAAAAAATTTGATGTTTTCAAAATAACCAGGAAGGCTCACTGAATGCAGAAAAAGGAAGGTTTCTTATCAACTCTGAGCCCGAGACCTAACATGGCTGCTGTGTGTTTCAAGTGTAACTAAACCTGATGTGAAAGCGCACCACACCTGGACAATTTTTGAAAACTTCCTCTAAATTGGGCGGAGCCAAGATACACTGGGTGTGGCCAAGTGTGGGGATGAGTGGAGGGGGTTAAGCGGGGTTGTGGTCAGGATGAGAGAGACACTGTTGCCAACTTAGCACTTTGTTGCTATGTTTAGTGACTATTCAGACCCCTCTAGTGACCTTTCTTTTTTTTAAAAAAGCGACTAGCCACAAATCTAGTAAGTTTTTTCTGTCATTTTAGACTTTTATGTTGACAGCATGTGAAGCACCAGTTGCTTTACAGGAACTGTCCTGAATGAGAAGCGAGTGCTGCCATGAGCCCCTCCTGCAGAAAACCGCCTGCAGTCAAAGCAGAGAGGAGACCCGGTCCACTCTGTGACCACATTGCAAATGAATCACATGCGAAGCTGAGAGATGCCATCAATCACTGCTCGCCGTTCCAACTCCTGACTCACCACGTGGGCGTATGTCTGAGTGAGATGGTTTTATATCAGAACGCAGGGCTGTGATGTAGACGTCATCCAAGCTGTACCGCTGTAACCAATAGGAAAGTTCAACTGCAGTAGCCACTGTTCAACACAAAGAGGGCAGCAGTGAGATGGTTTTAGGTGAAATATTGCAGAATTAAAACCAATTTACACAAAAATGTCCCAATTTGCACAGAAACATAAAGATAGCACCATCAAGGACCAATTAATACAGCTGAAATGCAAAAAAAAGTTGATTTGAGGTTAAGACAGCTAAAATCTATTTTAATTTTCCTGATTTCTCAGGTTTTGTGCTTTTTGTAACATTTGAATGTTTCAGACTATCAAACAAATTTTAATATTAGGCAAGGATTGACACCAGACAAAACATAAAAAGCAGTTTTCAAATAATGTTTTTATTAATTAATGGAAAACAGCAATCTAAACATATGCCCCTATGTGAAAAGCAATTGTCCTGCTGAATCACCTTCAAATAACCACGAAAGTTTGTTCAGTTTTACTAGCAACACTCTGGTCTGATTACTGCCTGGCCTGAAGTCAGAATCATAAAATCGTTAAAATAGGACCTGTTTTACAACGTGAAGTAGGCTAACAGAGCTGAAAAAGATGACTTGCCTTAAATAATGGACACTCTTCTCCGCTCTACCAGAAAATCTTGTAGGAGAATCTGTGACAAGGTCCTGACCTTGTCACAGATTCTGGGTTTTGCAGTGGGCCAATAATCCAGAGCACAATGGAAATATCGCAAGTGCTTCATGGTTTGATGTACTTGTTTTGTTCTTAATCCCTCAGGCCGTCTTTTTGGGGATGGCACCTTGGGCAGTGGGCCATATTGCCAATATCAAATCCAACTACTTGCTATCAGGTTGCATTGCTAGTAGTAATTACCCTGTCATTGTGTACAAAAATGAGAAAATCCCACAGGTTTTCCAACAAGTAGAACATGGTTAAATTGGGGCTGAAGTTATTCCCAGATATAATTTCGGATTTAATAGCCAAGCGAATCGATGCCGTTAGTTGCAAACAGCACTTCTTGGTTAAATGTTGGCTGCTTCAGTTTCTCATGGACTGCTCCTGAAATATTCTCTGTAGCACTTCTCCACTTAGATCCATCGGCTCAAGATGCTTAAAGTACTTGTGAATAGTTTTACCCAACATTTTCCTAAAGGCAGTTTAAGAGTTAGTTGTACTTCAGTTTGAGAACAATGGTTTTAGTTTTTACAGGCATGCACATTTTTTCTATGTCTGCATGTGTGTTTTCAATAGATCTGCAGGGATCTTTCTCTCCGCTTGGGCTCTGATTAAAAGCATACATTAACCCCAGTGCTGTTGCATATGCCCATACACACAAAGACAGTGGTGCAAACCCACTCCTTCATTGGTAAAGGCAAGCCAGATCTCTTCATTATGTGAAAGAAAATGCCTTGGGTATTATATACACACACACACACACACACACACACACACACACACACACATATATATATATATATATATATATATATATATATATATATATATATATATATATATATATATATATATATATATATATGTGTGTGTGTGTGTGTGTGTGTGTGTGTGTGTGTGTGTGTCTACACACACTCAACTTCCTCATCCTGTCAGATTTCCAAATCGAATTAGAGTTTATCTGTGTGTGTATGTGTGTGTGTGTGTGTGTGTGTGTGTATGGGGGTTTGTGTGGGTGGGTCTGGAAGCCATTACCTGGCACCTCTCCCCCGTTGACTGAAAAACCAAGAGGCCCCATGCAAAGCCTGCCATCACTTTTTTCGCCCTCTTCTTTTCTTCCACGTTGTAGCCTCTTTTATTGTTTTATTGTACTGCAAGGATGTCCCAGCCAAGATTCTTTTGTCCCTGATCCCAAATCTAGTCATTAAAGAATAGGCATTTGTTGACACCGAGTCCAATCTTAATTAAAATAAATTCCATCCACATGTTTAAAAACTCAGTAGCTTTAAAGTGTTTAAAATAACACATTCCATTTTATCAGCATTAAATGACCATCAGCATTGTTACCACTATTTTTCTTGACAGCAACAGATATTTTGTCCCAGCTAAAGTTAACCTCATTATGCAGGATACTACTATATCAAGGGTGAACTGAGTCAACAAAGCTGCTCTAAATGTGTAACCCAAAACACCCAAACTTCATAATTTGTTTCCAAAGACCTTTGCTGATAAATATGGCTACAGCCCTCAGTGAATCACTCCTGTTGATGATATTTTCAGTTAGCTAGTTTACCTTAGCACTAATTTTAGCATGTTTATTGCGTCTTGATATGACTTATTAAAAATTCAGCTTGTATCTAACCTGATACGTAGTTAGTCTTCATTAAATTACTTCTGTTGCCGATATTTTCATTCACCTATTTTACTACAGCGCTAATGTTAGCATGTATGTTAGCATGTTTATTCTGTTTTGATATGACATGTTGATATTTCAGCTTGTATCTAACCTGATACATACAGTAACAGTCTTCATTAAATTACTTCTGCTGCCAGTATTTTCATTCAATTATTTTACTACAGCGCTAATGTTAGCATGTATGTTAGCAAGTTTATTCTCTGTTTTGATATGACTCGTTGATATTTTAGCTTGTATCTAACCTTATACACACAGTTACAGTCGTCATTAAATTACTTCTGCTGCCGATATTGTCATGCAGATATTACCACAGCACTAATGTTAGCATGTATTTTAGCATGTTTACTTTCCATTTTGATATGACTTGTTGATAATTTGGCTTGTAACATATTTCAATGCAGTTTCACCTAGTTTATAAAAATTTCAGAAAATGTTTAGCTACAGCTTTATACACTTACTGTTGAGCTTTGGATGGGAGCTCCAGAGTTGCAACAGCCAATACTCTCGCTCTCTCTCAGAGTGAATGCCATTGTGATGCCTGAAAAACACTTGCAGGGTTTTTACACCTAAGTGATTCTTGCACCTAACCAGAGCTGGTGCTAAATTCAGTTTTTATACTCGGCTCAATGTAAGCACTGGATTGGCTTTTCACAGCCAGCGAGCCAATGTGGTGCCATGTTATTATGCCTCTATAAACATCTCATTCAGTGAATATTTGATCCTCTGTTGGTTTTATTCTGAATTGTAATGAAGGGCAGCAGTGCAAGGAGACATTTTGATTACCCAAATCACAATCATGTATCCCAGTATCCCTGCAAAATCAGCTGAATTGTTTAAGACTGTTTTAAAAAACAAGTGATGTTTCTGAATGCTTCCCAGTCCCAACCAGCTGATCTCTGATCTGATCATACCAACAGTGCTGAAAACATGATTTTTTTGTCTTAAATTAGGCAGATCAAAAACAAAGTCAACTCAAAATTTATTAAGGGGTGTATTTGTATTATATGTATTGTATGTATTTTTCCGGCACATAGTAGCCTAATCAAGTAACTATGTTACTATGTTACTTTCAGTTGTTATGAAAATTCTGTATGTATCAAAAATAACTAAAAAGAAATTTGACTTTTATATCAGAACCATATCTGATGCCTTGAAATCAGCCTCTGTCTCTTTAAGAAGCTCCTTCCCTTTCTGACACTCCCCCTTCAACATTTCATCACAGCAATGCTTCTCAATGATGCTGTTTATAACCATTCTTAGGAGCGTCTTAGAGCGCTGTAGTTCGTATGATAAGCTCAGCAGACACGCAGTTCCACCAGGTGTTTGCTAATTGCTGCTGCAATTAGGAAAACAAACGTGTGTGTGTGTGTGTGTGTGTGTGTGTGTGTGTGTGTGTGTGTGTGTGTGTGTGTGTGTGTGTCATCACTTCTTCCTCTAACATTAATTTGTGATGAAGCAGCTGGATACAAAGACCTGGAGCTGCAAAATATAATGAAGTTAGAGGAAGTCTGTCATGTTCTTCATTACTTTCTTCAGCATTCATCCTCATCCTATCAGCAGGGCTGCAGGTCAGCTCCTCCATCACCTCAATCAGGATCAAGCTCCTTGGTGGACGCTCAGACACAGGAAACTCTGCACAGGAAGAGATGGGGTCAGGTGACAGGATGGGACCCCTGTGTGACATTCCTTTCATGAGTTCCACATTATCTCAGGGACTCTGGAAGTAATCCTCGAGCAATGGAAACACACCCATGCCTTGTGACACACTAACATGCACAAACTCAAACAAACATAGATGCTGCCTGGCAGTTTCTTTAAATAGCCCAAAATGTCAACAGAAGGCTGAATGAGAACTTGTTACCTCCCAAGATAGCACCAGACGTCACTCTGTGGAAGCAAACAAAATACAGTTGCAATCCTTTGGTGAAGCTAAATTATTTTTATCTGACAGTAATTCCATTACTTCATGGTGAATCATTTAGATATATAATCTTATAAATGGTTTGGAGGATTAAAAGGGTAGTTTCCAAACCAGGAAAAGAACACACAAAATCTTACCAAGTATTTCTGGTCTAGTTTCTAGTATAAATATCTTGAATACACTTGAAATAAGATAAAACTAACTTACAAGTAACTTTTCAGCACAATATAGGAGCTTGTTTTCAGTCAATAATTCCTTAATATTGATGAAAAAGTTCTAGTTATAAGTGAAATAATCTGCCAGAGGAACAAGACATTTTTCCCATATTATAATTTAAAATGACTTGTTCCACCAGCAGATTCTTTCACTCATAAAGTCGTTTTTATATAGAATATCTCGAGTTTAATAGCTAAGGGCATAATGTAAAACTGACTGTCAAAGCACAAAAAAGCATAAAAGACCCTGAGCAATTACATTTTGTCTCTTTTCCTGCTTTGACTAACAATACTTGGTAAGATTTTGTGTTTTTGCAGTGTTCAAGCAGAACAACAACCCCAAACACGCAGCCAGAGCTCGATCAAAACATACTCATGTGTTATTATGGCTTAGTCAAAGTCCTGACTTATTCCCATCTAAAATCTGTGGCAAGACTTGAAAATTGATATTTGCAGATTCTCTCCATCCTAGTTTAGGTTTGAGCTGCTTTGGAATAAAAACAGAACTTTCTGTTTCTAGATGAAGCAACGTAGCTCCAAGTACTTGCAGATATACCTGCAGAGAAAGGTGTTTCTACAAAGTATTGACTCAGGAATTGGTGGGAGATGAATATGATTTCTTACCGTTCTACTTGTTTCCCTTAAATACACTTTAGGCCTGTTACTTATTGCCATCTGAGCTTTAGCAACTCCACTGAGGTGAGTAAAAACAAAAACTGACAATAATCACTTGTGTGCACAACAATATGGGACTTGTGCAGAGATTAATGAAGGGAGTATTGTACCTTTGGGTGCAAGAGAGAGAGAGAGAGTGCTAACATGCCACTTCCTTTTTAGTGTGCATTTAAGGGGTGTGTCATCTGCTTCAGTGTGTGCATATTCATGTGAATGTTTGAGTCACACTGTACAGCCTGGGGTGGGGAAGCCGAGTCACAGGAAAGAGCTGGGGTGGAAGGTACACACAGATACAGATACATATTAAACGTGGCTGTTCTTTGACATGGAGTCTGCGCTATTGTGTAATAAAAAAACAGTTTTAGCAAGCAGGAGACGGGAACAGGAAGGGAACTTATGATTTATGATTCAACTGGAAAGACGAAGGGGGAAATTTATAGCAAGGGGGACTGAGGGACATTGGAGAGCAGTATGGAGGGGGGATCAGTGCAGTGTGTAGAGAGAAAGATTGGGAAAAGCTGAAGAACTCCATGTGTTCTTTAGTGAACTTTGATAGTGTAAAATTTGTAGCCACCACCGAAATTAGGACTTTGTTGTAATCATGGTTTGATTTTCTATTTGTTTTACAAATAAAAATCTGATAAATTTGGTGTTCATTTGTATTTACCCCCATCCACTGAATACAACACCAACTTTGCTGCAACACAAAGAGCATAACATAGAAGTGTCTGTGTTTGTGAAAACAAATGAGGGGGATTCTTGGGTTTTTTATATATACTGTCTCATTCCACTCTCAACATGGGCACAGAAAGGAAGGAACTCACCTCCAGTCATGTGAGAACCACCACTGCATAGTAAGTCTCTTTTTCATCTGTTTTTACCAAAGGTGTCAGGCATAAAAGACTCCTTTTTCTATAAAATAGATTTAAACAAAACAGCAAGACGTTTAAGGAGACTTTTTATGTCAAAAAAACAAAAACAAACATGAGACAAGATTCAACTGCCTAAATGAGGGAAGAAAAGGAGCATGAGGAACAGGCAGCCTGAATAGAAGAAGTGGTTTCAGCAAGAAACAGTCCTGGGAAACGTTTCTTTTGAAAAGGCTTCAAGTTTGTCTCTGTTCTTTAAATCCCTGATGCATAAAGTGTTCAATAATACCTGTAAAACACGTGCATAAACTTGATATTTCCCAAATGAAACTCATCAAACATACATGTGCAGTTCACACACAGCTCACATGCACATGTGTGTTTAATCACACATTCCTACAGCTCTCTGTGCAGGGACACATATCACAGAACACTGTGGACAGATGATCTGCAGGCACACACACAGTCTTAAATTTCGGCTGACACTCTGGGGAACATCTGGCATTCTTGAATTGAATGTCCCCATCTCCTTTCTGCATATACAGGCATGCAAGAAAGCTTCTCAGACCAAAAAGAACAAAACAAAGAGGCTGGAACTCAGTTGCAGAGATTATTTACATATGGTCAAGTGGACCAAGTAAAGTCATGGTAAAAAAAAAATTAACTTTGTCTGTGTGAAATTATAAATCAGGATGGCTTTTGATGTTTCTTTACATTCTATACTGGACAAGGCAGGCGTGGATGGAGCTTGGAATGAACCAATACTCATCTATAGTAAGTCTTCTCTTTGATCCAGATCTCAAACTAAATTGTATTTCTGCCAGCTGATGCAGCATGCCACCCAGTGTGTGCTACAGTCGCCCTCCACTGTGATTTGGGAGTAATGCAACCATCTGATGTGTTGCAGCTGAAAAGTCAAAGCTGGTATAGAAGGCAGTAACACATTAAGGTTCAATATGCCCTTTAAGCAACAGAAATAAGAATCTAAGAAGTGATTCTGAGATGCTAACTTTGAAGCCTCTCCTCTGCCCTACTAAATTTAGATTTCTAACAATATATTGAATACATTAAAATAAAAACCTGTCTTTAAGACAACATATTTTTCCAATTTTTAAAGAAAATGTCAAATAAAATGCTCCCTGATATTTGTAATAGTAATGAAAATGATTAAATATATATATATATATATATATATATATATATATATATATATATATATATATATATATATATATATATATATATTTAAAAAAAAAACCTTTTGCATGTCTAAAACCCATATCGTTTGTGATCGACAGTTATGGTATTTAGGTTAATTTCTTAAGAGAACCTAATGACCCCAGACGTACATATTCGTGACCCCAAGTTGGGAATTGCTGCTCTCAAAAGTACCCATGCGTGCCTTTTATTCCTCTTTTCATTCATTATGCCCGTCCCTGTCCCTCCTAAGGAGCACAGCATGAGAGCTTCACATCTAAATCACAGACCAGAACTCCTTAAAAAGGCCACGTCGTCACATACAAACTCTTATGATTACAAAAACGAGCTACAAGAGAAAAAGGACGATTTTGTTTACTTACGTGAATGGAGAAACAAGGCGGGGCCTGTGTTCAACATGGACCAATAGAGTGGCGAGGACGCTTTGATCGACGTTCGTTTTAACCAATCAGTGAAGGGTACAACTGGACGAGCGGGCTACGACACAGTTTTTTTTCCTCTCAACGCTTAGACTAAATCTAGCGTTTTTATCGTGTTTTAGCTTAATAACACGAGCAAACCGAACGAAGAGACAAGAGTTTAATAAGCGAGCTGGAGCTAACTGGAGGAATTTCTTCACAGCGTGGGTTTTTGGGACCGTTAAGGAGCCGATTTGCCCCCCCTCTTCTCTTGACAGCTGGCTTGCAGATTGCCCCCGTTTTACACTTAAAGTTCAGTGGTGAGTGGGTGAAAAAACTAGCTTGAAAAAAGGCAACGGGGCAGGATGAACGTACTCCATGTAAATAACTAGACGCAGGCAGTGCTGTTTTCTGGCTATAATTCTGTTTCAGGGTAATGTTACATCGAACGGTGTGTAAAAGGGGAAATAACTCACATTAAATGTTATTTAAAGGTCGGAATACGGTTCTAGAGGTTAGAGGTAGCTCTTTCCATGAGCTAAAGAAATTTACCCACACTATTTAGAACAACAGGGCAGTTTTGTTCGTAATAATTCCACGTATCCACGCGCTTTAGTACTAAAAGAAAACAGAAACATCTAAATGTTTTAATTAGTCGTGAGAAATGCTTTAATTCGCAAAGCCACGCAGGCATTTGTGTAGGAGAGTGAGGAGCATCGTGGTGGATGTTTGTCCACATGTTGCGTTCAGGTACCCACTATAAGCTCTGAATTTTAAAGATAACACCTGGTTATCAATATATATTTTTAAATTGTTACAACTGGAAGATGTTCTGCCATTTGTTTTACTTTGCGGAAAAAGACTGAAAAAAATATTTAGTTTATCATATTTTTATTTTAATTACATTCTGACATTGTAAAGCATACATAAAAATGCCAGACAAAGTGGGAAGCTTATAAAAGTGAAGTGTTCATGTGGACCAAGGTAATGAGAAAAGTATCAGCACAGAAACTTGAAAGAAATATCTCTTCAAAATAGAAAAACGAACAAAAAGTGAAATAAAAGAAACCTGGTGAAAAATAGGAGTTGGTGATGGTGACTCAACTGTGAGAAAATCAGCTTAAGGGAATGCGATTTTGAGCGTAAGTGAACATAAACACCTAAGCAAAAGAAAACAAAGTAGCAGTGGGTTTGAGAGAAGCAGTTATGGGTAACCATTTCATGTTTTTGGCAGAGTTGTGGGTTTGAGATCCAGATTATTATGGAGATAAGACGTCTTTCTAGGCCTGCCGCGATTACAAATTTTACTGGATGAGAAATTGTCCCAGAAATTATTGCAATAAACGATAATATTGTTGTTTTTAGACCATTTCCAAGTAATATATTGATAATGGTATAATAATGCAAGTTTGCCCTCTTTAAAGACCAATAAACTTTACAAAATTAAAGAACAAACTGGAAGATATTTTAGATATCTTAAAATCTAAAATAAAACATAACAATAAATAAAACTAAAATAAATAAAAACCACACAAGCGAAACCATAAATAAAATGGATTATGAAGTCTCTGTAAAGAAATTGCCCTTCAAAAACTATTATTCATCAGAAGGGAAATTATTGAGCTCATTTTAATTAATCGTGATTAATTGCTTATTGCGACAGGCTTACATCTTATATAAACGACTGCTTTGATGTATTACCTTGTAAAATTTCATTATCCTCCTTTCACAATCATTTGTTTTACACCAGTGAAATGAGAAAATGTCGCATTTTGTACCAATAGAGATAATGACTGTTATTTGGTATCTCAAATTAAGGTTCCAACAATTTCTGTGCAGTTGCTGATTTTAGTGATTAATCTGTCAACGTTAATTTGTTTCTGGCATTTTGCTTTTGAACGTCCTGCCCTGATGTTTGAAAATATTTCCTTTTACAATCTGTCCCTTAACTTTGACCTTTTTAACATTTGTAGACGTGTTGATTAAAAAAGACAAAAATAAAGGGAAGCGAGTGAGGCAGCCTTTAAACCTGACTCATTTACATCAGTTCTGTCAGGAAGAATAGGCCAGAACTCCAGCAGCAGCAGACTATTGTGAGAAGCTTGTAGAAGGAAACCCACCAAATACTAAGGGAATGTATGTAAACTTCTGATTTTGAAGACATTAATAAATTAATAAATAAATCTGACATGTTCTTCCTATCATTATTGTGGCCTTTCACAAATAGAAATAATTTTGGTAATTGTAATTGACCTAAATCAAGAAAAGCTTGACCTGATTTAACTTCATAGTGTGAAGAAAAAAAAAAAAAAAAAAAAAACTCTTTTTATTTGCCGTATTTAAACTTCTGGTTTCAACTGTAATTTGCACAGCAAATGCTTGCATCTATAAAAACAAGCATATAAATAATTACTAGTTTTTAATTTTTAGTGTCACCATTATACCGTAAAGTCTGTGCACACTTTCCCAAACCTTCAGGATATACTAACCCATGTTTAAAAACTTGACTATAAAACGCTTTTGCCGAGTTGCATCACTGTCACTGAAATCGTGACATGTCCGAGCTGCTATAAAGTCTGTGAACGCATCAGCATAGCACGGTAGCAGCAGGCTAACAGGATTTAGCTCAGAGAAATCCCCCGCTGGAGAAACGACGAGCGAGCACTCTTCGCTGGGCACTTCATCCCGAGTAACGTTGCGCTTTCAGACGAACACCAACAGAACAATGCCAGGTAATTGTAACTCTTGAACGTCTCCGTGTAAATGCCCGGTGATTGATGCGTGTTAGACGGCGGTTATCTTCGTAAGCGGAGGCTTGTTTTGTTGACCTGCTTCAGGGATGCTGCCATGCTGTAGCAGCCAGCTAGCTCGTAGCGAAGCCCACTTTGTTTGGCCTCAGATATTCGCACAGCACCTGCGTTTGTCCTCGGTCTCTTTTGAGGCGTTTTAAAAGCCCGTTGCGTCTCTTTTTATTCGATGCTCGTGTTGTTTGCGCCGTTTTTGTGCTTTTTGACTTTGAAGTAAAAACAGTTTTGAGGCAGTCAGCCCCCTCCCTCCCTCCGTCCGCTCTTTGTTGTTGCTGGGATAGCTTCTCACCTTATTATTTTATTTTAGGCCCCGTCCGCTGACAGTCTGTTTACAGCCGGCCTCTGAGCATTACCTCAGCTAAATCCGTTCACAACAGGCTGCCCAGGGCAGAGCTTCACACCTGGAGGAACCCGTTAGCAAGGCGTTAGCTCCGACCCACACCGCTCCTGTTACATGCAGCTCGGTTACATCACGGAAACGGTTAGGAAGGCGCTTATTTAGACTGTTTATTATGGCTGAAAAGGACGGATCATCAATTTGAATTTCTGAGTTTTTAGGAATGTTTTGTCCCCCTACTGATAGTTTTTTTTTTTTGTTTGTTTTGTTTTTGTTTTTTTTGTGTGTGATAATTTCAAGGTTTCTCATCCAATTTAATACATAAAATGTTTGAAAATTCCATAAAAACACACTTTAAATATTCCGAAATTATTAGAACATTCCAAAAACTGAATTAGTTTATTCCGTTTCCCTGCTTTGCATGGAGTTAAAGTATTGCCAAATGCTGCAAGCTCTGCCCATTCCTGGATGGGGTTTTTTTTTTTTTTTTTTTTTTTTTTTTGCGCACTAAAACTTAACATCAATACAAGGTTGGAAATACAAAACAAAGTGAAAACAATACGACCCTACAATTAAAATATTGTATCATCTAATTACAGAATGGTGGTTGTCAGTTTTTAGTTTTAATTTAAAATAATGCCACAGAGGATAGTTTTACTTATAATTATTTAAAATTTCTTTAGCCTATATTCTCATACTTTATTTTTATCTCTATTTTGAATGCGTTTTTCATTCTTAATCCTCTGCTTACATTGCGTCTTCTCCACCACAACCTCAAATTTCTTGTATGTAAAAATGCTTGGCCAATAAATTTGATTTAGTTCTGCTGGTAAAATGATTCATTTATATAAAGTAGATGTCATAATAGTTGCTGATGATACTGTTGAAATGGGTGACAAGAAGGACAGAAGAAAAGGGGAAAATATAATAATAGTAAAATTTCATATGTTGGTAGAAAATGACACATTGGAGGAATTTGAGGCATGGATAAATGGTCTATTTGTTACAGGTAATATCATTTGGCATCCATTGAAAAATACCCTCTATTCTAATGATTGTTGTAATTGATAACCTTTGCAGCCACTGCAAACATGCATAACTGTTGTATTTTTAATAAATTTAATTAATAAAGGCTTTTCTGTTTCAAAGTAGTCCAGTTAGACTGCTCTGTGTAATTGTAGTGAGTAGCCTATTTGATATGGTACTTTTTTATTTTATAGAGCTAAAAATTTTAAACCTGTAAACTTTACATAGTGATGGATTTAGAGCTAAATGAACTTTGCTGAGATGCGGTTTTTGGTTTTGAAACTCAAGGCAAAAAAACAAAACAAAAAATCACAATCATTATTTCTTTTTTTTTTTTTTTTTTCCCCACACACACCTTTTTTCCTCGTATCCTATTTGAATCCTATCCTATTTGACCAGTTCTGTTTATCACTCTCTATAAACTAACATCATTTCAACACTTTAAATTCAACTTTAAAGAAAATCCAAGGAGTCTCTTTAGAGTAATTATTATTATTTTATTTTTTTTATTCTCTTCTGACCTGTTTTTTGTTTTTCATTTATCGGTTTTTATAGGTTGCGTAACTGGCAGCACTCGATAATTAGCCGTCTTTATTGCTGCTCGTAGAACCAGACACATCTTTCCTCTGTCCGCTAACCTACTTAGATTACATGTTTGCTCACGCTGTCCTGAAACAGTTTGTTCGTCTGTGTCAGGGTAAACTCTGCTTACACGTGGTGATTGTGTTGCACAAAAAGTGCAAGAAGAGACATCTATCTGTGAGGTTTGGATTTGGCTCATTATGGGAGGTTTTCTGATAGTTGCTGTAAATCAAACATTGCAGAAATGATGATTAGGTCAGGTTGGCACTAGAGCTGCTAGTTGATGCCTAATTTTCTTTTCTTTTTTTTTTTTTTACCATCTGAGTCATGACTGGTGTGTAGCAGTAGCGGGATTATGTCATCATTATGGGCTTGTCTCATCGTAATAATAATACTATGCCTGTGTCAGAAAAGCGCTGATCAAATCCTGACTTGTATCTCCTTTCACTTGGAGGACTTTTTTTTTTTTTTTCTTCTTTAACAGGCTGCTGTTCCTGTGGTTATTTGTAGGTCTTTGAACCTTTTTAGTGTTAATTTAGTTGTAAATATCCCAGATGAGGGGAAAGTCCTACTGAAGGAAGAGGAGGAAGTCTTACTTATAAGGGGAACTAGATAGATATTTTTTTTTTCACTTCCTCTACTTGTTTAAGGCACTGAAGATATTTGCTGTAGTGCTTATAAAGGGTTTGTTTACCAGTAGGGCTAACACAAGTCTTTTTAATAATATGCCCAATATTTTAATTGACTGAAAACATTTTCTAAAATTTAATAGGGTGGCACCGATTAATCGAATTATTTTAATTAGTGGATTAATTGAAAATAACAATCGCTGACTAATTTAGTAATCGATTAATCGTTAAGTGGAGTATACAGACTCTTAAAAAAAAAAAAAAAAAAAAAAAAAAAAAAAAAAAAAAAAAAAAAAAAAAAAAAAAAAAAAAGGGGGGGGGGGGGCCTCTGGCTGAAAAAACACACCCAGAGTTATTGCCAAAACTGTGTGTGTGTATATGTATATGTATGTATATGTATATATATATATATATATATATATATATATATATATATATATATATATACACACCTTTGTCTGTAAATATGTTCAACCTAAAAACTCCTCAGTTGGCAGTTTTAGCTTCACCTGGTTCAAATTCACTAAAAAAAAAAAAGCTATATTATTGCATTTTAGGCAATAATAGCTTTATTTTCCTTTTTTGTCTTTTAAAAAGAGGGAATTGAATAGTTGCCTCTTTTAATGTATTTCTAATATTGCATAAAAAGCTCAAGGTTAAATTAAAAATCCAGAATTTGTTCCCGTTGTTTTAAATCCGATTAATCATCAGAATAATTAATAGAATAATCAATTACTAAAATAGTAGTAGAAGCCCTTCTATTTAACATTAGTTTGAGTTTATGAATTATATAGTGCAAAGAAAATGATTAAAAAGAGACTAAAGTACAAAATATATGTACAAAGTGACACTTTGCAAATGCCATCTAATAGCATGTCAGGTCACGTTGTGTCTAGGTATTTGAACTTCCCAAGCTGCATTTTCTTTCAAATATTTTAGATATGCTCTACGAAAATATGTGACTTGGTGAATTTTTTGCGTTTCACGGGAAAAATCCATGAATACAGAACCACAATTAGGCAAGGGTCCACTGTTGTCCCACCTTCTAGGCAACGACAGCCGGGACCGGAGACTGGAAAATGTCTGATTCCTACTTTCTGCTGCATATTGGGTACATGGGTAGAAAGTTATTTGTTTACAGATGACAAAATCTTATCATTTAACGGCATTAAATAATGATTTCTGAAGAGAACATGCATTAAACTGAAGACTGAACCTTGTTTCCTGTGAAATCCCTCTTCTAAGACAAATGTATGTTGCAACAAGCAGCAAGCTTTCACATGACTCATTTTATTTGCCTGGATTGCATCACGTGCAGCAATCTGCAGCAGCTGAAAAAAGAGAAATAATATGTGTGTCTGATTTTTAAGGGGTAAAATAATTTGAAATCCTGTTGGGAGTCGAGGTTTAATGGCGTTATTTACCCGCTGCTCTCTTGGTAAACTGTTGGTTCAGTGTTTCCTTGCAGGCTGTTTAAATCCTTGTCCACATTTTTAGGCCTCAGATTTGCTTTAATGAAGTGTCTGTGGAGTAAAAACAAAAAAGAAAAATCAGCTTTAGGCAGAGTGAGTCATCTGAGCCACGTCACATTAAAACGTGCTTCAGCATTTGTGAATGAAATTATAGTCTGTTTTCCCTTGGTGCTCAGCCAAGTAGCCATTTTTTATGCTCCTAAATACTTCAGGTTTACTTTAATTCATTACTTCCTGTCTTTTCCAGCCGCCTCTTGATTTTAAATTTCATTTGCTTTTTCTCTCCATTAGTCTGACCCACTCCCTGGTTTTACACTCCATGTGGTGCTGCATGTTTTTGTATCTATCGGAGCCTGTACACGCGTCTCTGGTTAATGATGAAACGCGTGTTTTACTGCTGTGTTGCTTTTTTTTAAAATCGGACTAAAGATGGTAAACAAAATGCCTGAGACTCTATTTGGACTGCAGGTTCGTTTAGCTGATGAATCGGGTCACCTAACAGCTGTTTTCCTTTATGGGAACATTCTGATTATCCAGGATCCCGTCGTTTTGAGATGTTGTAAATTGTACGACGTAAAGAAGTTGACATTTATCACGTTCTTGTCATTTATTCTGTGATTTTCCCCAACAGAGCCAGCTGAGATGAGCGGTCCTGAGGTCGCCAACACACCGGGAGGCGGAGCGCCGGGAAAGGAAGGAAAAGAGCCGGTGGCCAACGGGCACGCAGGAGACGGGCCCGACGCCAACCCATTTGCTGAGTACATGTGGATGGAGAATGAGGAGGAGTACAACAGACAGGTTTGTTCGCGTTATATGCTGTCTGCACGTCGTATGGGTCCCACGTTTCTTCGTCTGTCTGCTCCCAGTTTTCTTTTAGTCCAGCTGGGCCGATTAATCGGCTTTTGATCTCGATTACGATTTGGGTTTTCAACGATCGTAAAAACAAATGAAACCCAACTGGTTTCATTTGCTTCAGCGTGAGTCACAAACACTTGTCGAGCGAAGCTGAAAAGCTGAGCAAGGCTGAAGACGGCAGTATAATGCGTGGTTGCTTCTCGCAACGGAGATCACGCCGCACGCGCCGCCTTTACCTCAAACTGGAAGGTGGTCTTACAGAGCAGGTTCGCTGCACCGGTATTCATAGACATGTTCAAGTACTTCTACAACCTAAATATACTTTGTATTAATGGTCGTTTCGCTGATTACAGCAATCAGTTGTTCTACAGGGTGATTGTTATTTTAGAAAGAAATTAAGGGTGCACCATTGCAGTTTTCTGGCCAATCACCAATCTTTAAGTGTTTGTCTATGCTCTGCACTTTATATCCCTTTTTTTTGTTTGTTTTTTTAGCAGTATGTTCACTTTATTTGTTGGTCAAGACAAAGTTTCACTTTATTTGTCTAATTTTTTTTTTTTTTTTTCAGAAATGTTTGAAACCTTGAGGAAAATGTTAAGTCATTGTTTATGTTCCATAAATTCATGTTATCAAAGTTAATGAATAATCTTGTTAAATAATCGAGATCTCAGTAGTTTAAATTTTATTGCTTCTTTTGGCATCTCAACCAACCCAGAACTGAAAGGATCAAAAGGGACAAAAAAAATCTGTGTTTGAATAAGTGTTTTTTGGCGCGAGTTACTCAAAATAGTGAATAACGAGGGGGGGGCAAAACTAAATCAAATATGAAGCTCAACATTTAAAGGTAAATCAACGTAAAAATACCTTAAGGGGGGGGGTGTTTGTAAAATTGGCTTTGTTGAACTTTATATCCTCCAGACTAGTGGCAGCAACAATTAGCAAACACCTGGTGGGACTGCACATCTGCTGAGCTCATTATATGACCTACTTCTCAGTAAAACACTAGTAAAAATGTTATTAACAGGGCCTCATCAGTATACAGCTGATCATGTTATACCCCCGAAACCACAGAAACATGAAATTTGTTGTCATGCCCCCTTTCAAATGTTCTGTAGATGTTCTGACCCTGTTACATATTCTTGTGGTTCTTTGTGGGGGTTTATTTTTAACTTTCCAGGTGGAAGAGGAGCTGTTGGAGCAGGAGTTCTTGGAGCGTTGCTTCCAGGAAATGCTGGAGGAGGAAGACCAGGATTGGTTCATCCCTTCGCGTGACCTCAACAACCAGGGAGTCGGCCAGCTGCAGCAGCAACTCAACGGGCTGTCGGTCAGCGACCACCACAGCAACGTGGAGGAGGTGGCGGTGAGTTATCCAACCCCCCCCCTTGCAGCGTGGATCGCTAACAATCTCTTTTTAAAGGAAAACGTTTGAACTCTGTTTTCTCCTGCAGAGGAAGAGCATCTTGAATCCTGAAGCGAAGGAATTTGTGCCAGGGATGAAATACTAGAAGTCCCCCTCACCCCCATGGAGCCTCCATGCACACATGAGCCCTTGCACATCCAGAGACTCTTTACGGCCGTGGCCGCACACATTCTTATTGTTACACACACGCAAACACACACACCTACACACCTGAAGTCAGTGGCGTGCCGGTAGGCCCAGCTGGGGGGTGGGGGGATTTCTTTTTCTTTTTCCTCTTTAATCTTTTTGTTTTCGTTTGTTTTTCTCGTAAACTGAGGGGCGCTGGGCTCAGATGGGAGGGGGCGTGGCACCAGCCCCGCCCCCTCCCCCACCTCCCGCAGCCGCCAGCTCTTCATTGCATTTCACGTGTCATACTTGCCGTTTACAGAGCACGCAGAGCGCACTGTGGTTCCCTGGGAACTGTGGCAGCTACCTGAGAGTGATGCCAGGTCAAAACTTTAACCCAAAGGCTTTACAGAAATCTGAATCAGTTCGGATCGACGCTCTTAACCGCTTTTTTTTTTTTTTTTTTTTTTTTTTCCTTTTCTTTTTAAACGAGCAAAAACCATTTTCAGTAGGGAGAGGGTTTCAGCAACAGCAAGGCTAAAGAAGGACAAGAATTTCAGGGGACTCCAGCGAGGCTCTGCACCTGCTCTGTAAACTCATCAGTCATTAAAATTAATTAAAAAGCCGATGTACAAAAACCCCCGATTACGTCACAGCTCTTGTGCATCCAGAGACACGACTTCACTTGTCGCGGCAGCAGCTGTGTTTCAGAACAAAATCCAGACGCCCCCCCCACCATCCCCCCCCGTCCTGCCTGGCAGTTCATCTCGACCCATCAGCGCAGACACGGACAGCTGTAATCGTGGATGAGAAATTATTTTTCAGATTTTTGTATATGGAAATCCAGGTTTATCTTTTTGTCCAGCATATACGAGCCGAGGTAGTTGGCGTCTAAATCATGCGTCGAGTTGAGTTCATTTAAAACACAGATTCGAATTGCTTATTTTGCTATCGGCTTCATGCTTGGTTTCAGATTGGGTTTATTTGGGGACCAGCTTTGTTATGGGGAGTCGTGGTGGTGGGGGACCGGTTTGCTTTGAAACACGGCCGCTGCCGCCTCCCGCTGGACCCGCTCGATTCGTTCAGCGTCAGATTTAGTGTCCGTGTCCAGATCAGGTTCTCAAATAGCTTCGTCCCCCCCCACCCCACCTTTTTTTTTTTTTTTTTTTTTTTTTTTTTTTTTTTCCTTCCCCCTTTCTTTCCACTTTGTATTTGAGGATGAGGCGCTGGTCTCTACTGCGGTGTCCAGTTCGTCCTGTCAAAGTGGAGCATGTGGGGGACAGTATTGCATCCCCTCCCATTCTCTTTATTCCTGTTCAAGGACAGAATTGGTTTTTCTTCTGGACGAAGTTCTACTTTCAAACCAGAACTCCTTGTGTTCCAGGTTTTTTCAGTGTTTGAATATAATATCAGTTAAATTGTAAGGAGATGCATTTAGAAAATCTATTTCCAGTCCAGTGATCTTGACTTATGACGTCCGTTTTCTGAAATCTGTCATGTTGGCTTAAAAAAAAAAAAAAAAAAAAAAAAATGCAGCGGCGGTGTTTCTGAAAAAGCCTCGGAATATTTCACTACTGAGTAATTAGTCATTGGTGCATCTTACGTGCTGCTGCTGCCTCTCTGGCTTTAAACCGTGGCGCCAAGACACAGGAGTTCGGGTTTTCAAGGGGAACTTCCTCGCAGTGTTGGACCACAGCATCGAATGGCACCCTGGAGGATGGAGAGGCCGGTGGGGACCGTCCGCCTGGTGGATCGTACAACATGAAATCATTTTTGGTGATTTTTGTTTTGAGTTAGACGACAGAAGCTGTTTAAAAAAAAACAAAACAAAACAAAAAAAAAAAAAAAAAAAACGAAACGGGGGGAAAAAAAAAATTCAGAAGACACAGTATGAATTTCAATAGTTTAAAAATAATGAAAAAAGACGAATAAAGATGTTAAAGACAAATCTGGGCTGTCTGTGTTTCTGTTTGGGATTTTATTCCCTCCAATTTAATATTTATATTTTTAAAGTACAAAGAAGAATTTTATATATAATCAATATTTACACAAGTTTAATATTTTAAGCAAGTTAAACACAACTCAAATTCCTGCTAAGGTAAGTTATTTCATATATTGCTTAACTTCAACCTCTCACTACAGTGTATGTAGTGAAGCTTTCAGCAGAGGTTGAAACCCATCAGGAAAATTTGTAATTGCAATATAATTTTTTTTCTGGATTATTGAAACGACTATAATTTGGTGTTAATCCACGGTTTCCTCATCCTTCATTGCCATCTCAATGTCCCGCTGTTCAGCCACTGAGTACAGACTGGTGCTGGCACCAGAACTGACTGCATTTATCACTTGAAATATTACAGCCTAAAAATTGTGATTTGATATATTGTGCAGCTGTAGTTCTAGACACTTATTAAAAATCCCTGTTTTGAGGCCAAAAATCTGAGGCAGGGGTGTTAAAATTTTTTTTTTTTTTTTTTTTTTTTTTCTTCCATTTTGGGCCTCTTCAAGATCATAAATGTACTCAGGAGTGCTGGTTGTGGCAGAATGTTTTAATAGATAATTTTATCTAAACAGTTAAAATATTTTAGCTTTCTCAGTATTTGATTTGTACTTAAGATTAAATAATTTCAAATTGATGTAATTTGGTGCTATGCAAATAAAAATGGATATTATTTGACTGATAAAATCATATTCAAGCACACAACTGTTATCTTGAAGTATCATTCATGTGGCCATCTGAGGTCTAGAGGGCCACAGAAATTATAATGGCGGGCTGGATTTGGCCCACAGACCTTCAGTTTGACCCACATGATCTTAGGAGCTGCACCAATTTACAGTTTTTACTGATTCCGGTTTTGGCCAATACAGATTTATTTATTGTTTTTAGAACTGACACAGGTGTCATAAGGTCACGATACACCTTTAATGTTCCAATCTTATTTTATTGAAAAACATCGAACAAAACAAACTTGTTTCAGCTGCACGTTAGGTGGTTCTCTTAAATATAAACAAACAGATTGGAGCATTGCACTGTGGCAGTGGCAGGCAATAACAGCAAACAGACTCACAAAGAATCTAAAAAATATCAAAACAGAATAAAGAATAGAATACTATACAGTAAGTGTGAAATTTCAATATAAATACTGTGTAGTTATAAAAAAAAAAATACTTCAGTCTAGAGTAATGTGCAACTGAGTTAATTAAAAATGTATAAGATGTGCACGTCTCTGAGCATTAAAAATACAAACCATTCACTGTTAGTTACAATATGTCCCTTCTAATTGGAACCTTCTGATAGGTTAACTGACTCTAATGAATTAATTGGAGGCACAGCTGGAAAACAGCTTTATTGTTTGACATGATGGGAAACTTAAATCAGCCAAAATATCAGGAAGAGAAATGTGGAGCTGCACCAGTCTGGTTCATCCTGGGGAACAATTTCCAGATACTTGAAGGTACCTCATTCATCTGTTCAAACAATTATATGTATAGTTTGTCCATCCATCGTACCGCTCAGGAAGGAGACGGGTTCAGTGTCCCAGAGTTTTGGTCCAAAATGTGCAGACTGAACAGAACAAAAAGCAAAGACCTTGTGAAGATGCTTGTAAGACAGTGTCAATATCCACAGTGAAACATTTCCTGTACCGCCATGGGCTGAAAGGCCTTTCAGCGAGGAAGAAGCCATTACTTCAAAAGAAACGATAAGAGCCAGATTGAAGTTTCCAAATACACAGGGACAAAAACCTTCATTTTTGGAGACATGTCCTGTGGTCTGATGAAACTAAAGTAGAACTGTTTGACCATAATGACCATTGATGTATTTAGAGGAAAAACTGGGATGCTTGTCCCATCCTATCTGTAAAGTATGGTGGTGGCAGCATCATGTTGTGGGGCTGTTTTGCTGCAGGAGGAACTGGTGTACTTCATAAAGCAAATAGAATCATGAGGAAAGAACATTACATGGAAATATTGATGCAACATCTAAAGACATCAGCCAGGAAGTCAAACCTTGGGCACTTACTGGTTTCACAAATGGACAAGAGCCCTCAGCATGCAGCTAAAGCAGTCATAAAGTGGCTTAAGGACAACCAACAAAGTCATTGTTTTTTACGCGGCCATCACAAAGCCCTGATCTCAGTCCTATGGAAAAGTTGTGGGTAGATTTAAAAAAGGTGTCTGAAAGTGAGGCGGCCTACAAACCTGACTGAGTTCCACCAGTTCTCTCAGGAGGAATGGGCCAGAACTCCAGCAAACTATGGTGAGAAGTTGTGGAAAGAAACCCAAAACATTTGACCCAAGTCATACAGTTTAAAACACAATTATCCCCGATACTAACCACATGTATGTAAACTTTTGAATTTCAGAATGTTACAAAAAAAAAAAAAAAAAAAAAAAAAAAAGCTCTCTAAAAACTGTTCTAAGTTTTCTGGCATTTAGCACACAGAACTAACTTTGGTCATTCTAACTGACCCAAAGCAAGAGGCGTTTCGTCTGATTTAACTTCAGACAGAGAGAAGAAAAGGTGTATGTAAACTTCTGGTTTTAACTGTATATTGTGAGGCTAAGTGCATAATTTTCATCCTGTGTGGTCCAAAGAAAATCCACAACAATTTTTTTTTTTTTTTTGAGAAACCATTGCAGTTGCAAGTAGTACAACCCCCCCCTCAAAAACAATGGTTCAAACAAATCAGCTGCAGTCCCATGAATCTCAAGCATTGTTTTCCCTCTGTGGTGGCGGTACTTTGACTCAGTAGAGACTTAGGCGCATTAAAATCTTCTCTAGACACTTAATGCACCTCATCTGGGTGGCTCCCAGCAGTTTGTTTGTGGGAGTTATGACTCACACTCAGCTCCTGTGTCCTTGGGGAACACGTTCGAGCCCAAACTAGCCCTGACCGTTGCTCTGTTTTAGCAACAATTAGTTGTTGTAAAACCTGAAAAGCGCAGGTGGTCCGATAAAGACAAAGCTCTTCGCACTGCAACTGGTTCATTATGTTTCAAATAAAAGACAAACAACTCCTCTTTTTATGAGTTGTGTATTGAGGGCTGTTTTTTTTATGACGAGGAGGAAGATGATGTTAAATCCAAGAGGTCCTAGACTGGAACGACTGGGTGGAGAAACATCAAGATGAGAACTTTATGGTGACTTCAGGAGAGGAGCTGGTGCCGGCATTTATACCCGACTGCAGTAGCTGGCCTGATACTCTGTCTTCGGTGCCCACTTGTTGGACTGGACACTCTTTTGCTGTCCATTAGTGGGTCCATTATTACTGCTCTGACAGACATGAGTAGGGATTGTTTGCGTGTCACAGGAGCAATTTAAAAGTTGCTCAGCTTTCCATCCACAGCTGGGAAATGGGAGAAAAGCGGAGACAGAGTCAGGAGACAATCGCCAGTGATAAAAAAAAAAAAAAAAAAAAAAAAAAAAAGGGAATTGTGTCTGTAACTTACTCGTAGCAGTTACTGGAGACAGGCTTAATGGAGCAGGTTTCCTTCGGTTGAGGAGCTGTGGTCTTGGTGCGAAAGCAGTTGTTTATGGTTCCTGCATCGAATCAAAGTTGGGAAGCAAAAGTGTTAGCACCCTTTGAACCATTGCATCTTTTCATCACGTTGCAACCACGAACTTCAATGTATTGTGTTGGAATTTTACCTTCTAGACCTACACAATAATCTGCCAGTGGGACAAGACACTTTAACTTATACTGGAGCAATGAAAAATGTCTTGCTCCACTAGCAGATTATTTCACTTACAACTAGAATTTTTCATCAATATTAAGGGATTATTGACTTAAAACAAGATCCTATATCTGCTGAAAAGTTACTTGTAAGTTAGTTTTGTCTTATTTCAAGTATATTCAAGATATCTGCACCAGAAACTAGACCAAAAATACTTGGTAAGATTTCGTGTTTTCGCAGTGTGAGGGTGTGTTTGTGTGGTTGTTTGTCCTCTGTGTTGCTCTGTGATTGGCTGGCGACCCGCACCTCTCGCCCAATGACTGCTGGAGAAAGGGATAGGCTGGTATGGATGATGAATAAATGGATGGGTTTATGATTGTTATTAGTGCCATTATTGTTCTACCAGGCTTTTTCAGACATGGCATTGTTTCACTTTTAAATTTGTTGCATGTTTTCAACTATAAACACTCAGATGTGACATAATGCACAATCTTTTTTCTTTAGGTATAGTGTACATATGTTTATGAGCCTTTATGAGTATATTACATGTAGAAGCTGTTAAAAATATTTGTTCTATGTCTGTTTTCAGCCATTTATTCCTGTATTTCTGCTTAAAGGTTTACTTTTTTTCTGCCTTGACCAACCCTTAACCCCCACTTATTTTCGTTCATTACAATGGTTCAGTTTGTTTTTGTTTATTTTAGTATCAGGAACAGATGACGAACCTGTGCAATGACTCAGTCTGATGTAAGGACTCAGGCTTAGTGGAAGGTTGAGGATGTGACACGGTCTGGATGCTTTTTGCACACAGGGTTTGACCTCCTCACACCTCTTGGGAACTCTGCACGGTGTTAACAGAATCAAACCTGCAGGAGTACAAATGAGAGAATCAAACTTTGTACATGTATGAGATATGCTTTATTGCAATAATTCCCTTGGGTAAGCATTAACTGCCCTGCTAAAAGTATTCATACCCCTTAAAATTCTTCGTACATTTTGTGACATTACAACTACAAACACAATGTGTTTTGTTGGGATTATATGTTTTTTTATAAATAGAAATCTAAAAAGTGTAATGTGCGGTTGTATCTGGGTAGTTTCAATCCTAAATAAGATCCAGTACCTTAATTAGTAAATAAGGTTCAATGGTGTGTAATTTATTCTCAGAATAAATCCAGCTGTTCTGTGGAGGCCTCTGTTTTTTACTTTTTGAGACTACATGCAAAATGTGTGGCAGAAACCTCCACTAGACATCATCCTTTCCCACCTTGAAATATGGTAGTGGTAGCCGTAGGTGGGAAGCGGTTCAGGGATTACAGGAAGAACCACATACAGGCCCATCCTGGAAGGAAACCTGTTAGAGGCTGAAAATGACTTGAGTACGGCGGAATACCAGCGACTCTAAGCTTGAAGCTCCAATGGAATGGTTCAGATTAAAGCATCTTTGTGTGATAGAATGGCCTAGTCAAAGTCCAAGCCTTAATTTAATTGAGTTCTGTGGCAAGACTTGAAAATTGCTGTCAACAGAAGCAGAGACAACCTTCAAAAGACTCACAGCTGTAATTGCAGCAACAGATTAAGATGGTTCTGTATGAACTGACTCAGAGGTTGAATACATATGCACATCAAACTTTTCAGATTTCGAATCCTAAAACATTTCAAAAACCATGCATAATTTTCCATCTACTTTAGAATTATGCACTACTCTCTTTTGGTTGATCACATATAAGCCCAACAAGATACTGTGTGTTTCAAACAATTTTGCAAGACACTGCAGATTCTTGCGTTTAACTCTACTCATTCACTTTAAAGAAAAATAATTTCTTCCCAGGAGCACAAAACCCAAACTAAGAACATTGACCTGACCCTCTTCGTAGTGAACATCAGTCTTCCCGTTGGGGCAATCCTTCTGTTGCTTGAACTTGTCTGCCGTCGACAGAAGAAAGCAGATTGAATATCTGCACACCTTACAGATTCAACGTGTTTTTGCTTCAGAAAATGTTTCTCACCCTTTTCACAACAATCTGTCTGGGACTGAAGTTCAACCTTTGCACCACATGAAAACTTGGCCTTAAATCCTTGGTCTTGCTGTGCACGGCTTTTGGATTCACAGCTAGCACAGCAACTTTTAGGTTCCTCAGAACGGGAAGGAGATAAGCAGCACAATGGAGGTGAGAAGGCTGGGCAAACGGTACATGAGGGGGGGGGGCGGCTGCGAAACAGAACAGAATACGAGTGTTTAATGCTTGCGATGGAGAACTAGATGAAGATGAATGGATTTTACCGGAAGCATGTTTGAATGTGCTGCTTCACCTGACAGCCAGCAGCTGAGACGTTGGTGTTCTTGGTTTTCATGCACAAGTGTTGGAACAACACAGGGATAGGTTTACATTTGGGCTGTAAAAATAGCAAAAGCACTAAAGTAAAAAGGGACGCCATAAAAAAAGACCTGTCTGTGTATCCAGATGATCCAACCTACCTCAAGCGACACCTCAAATCCACACACAGGTTCACATTTGGGCTTCGGCGGTGTGTTGCATTGACTGACCTGTGGGCATTGTGTGGTGGTACAGCACGTTGTAGGTTTCACATGCACATGCTGAGAGGAAAACAGCAGGGATCTTAAAAAGGTGGAGTTAACAGCAAATGGACAGGTAGACAGCAACAATGTTATGTCATATGTCCATCTGCTCAATAAAAAAGTAGATTCTAACATGAATATTTAACTACAGTGCTACAAATATTAAAGCTCAGTCAGCTGCTCATTCTCTGGGTTCAAGTCATGGATCTTGTTAGAAAGTATTGGTACTTAAGTACCAAAAACTGTGACTTAAGAGTACTTACTCATGGTTTCTTTAGTTACCAAAATATATATTAGCACCACTGGCCTGGGGAAAATGTGTGAAAGGCCTTAAATTTAATCAACTTTTACTGCAGCAGCATAATCTTACATTAAAATATGTTTGGAATAACCCATTTATCCAGTTTGAAAAAAACATACATAGAAAATTTTTGACAATAAATCACAAAACATAATTTCTGCCGTTCATACTTTCGGCAATCAATCCCTTTTTGCCAACAGGACAACACTTTCTGCATGGGGGTTTGCATGTTCTCCATGTGTATGCTTGGGTTCTCTCTGGGTACTCCGGCTTCCTCCCACAGTCCCAAAACATGACTGGTATAACGTAACCTTGGTCTCTCTAAATTTGGGATTTAATCACCTGTAAACCATAATCCTCAAAATTACTACAAGTAAATACTTACAATATTTCATTTGTTGTCTAATTAATCTATTTACAATGAGTTTCATGTTTTTGATTGAATAACTGAAATAAATGTACTTTTTTGGAAAATTTCTATTTCTAATATATTTTACCAGTAACTTTGGAAGGAGATGTATCACTGTAAATGTTGCAGTTTAATTAGTTAGGTTATATATCTGTGCACACTTTATTAAATCAGCCAAAGTAATCTTGGTTTTTAAAAAATATTATTTAGGCTTTTATAGCAGGGGTGTCAAACTCATTTTTATTTTATACCACATCAAGATCATGAATGTCCTCAAAGGGCTGGTTGTGGCAGAATGTTTTGATAAAACGACCTATTAACAAACTGTTAAAATATTATTGCTTTCTCTGCATTTGATGAGTATCTCTTAAAATCAAGTAATATTTAACATCTTTTCACACCGATGTCATTTGGCACTCTACGAATAAAAAAATGAAATAAAATGAAATTTAAGCACACAGTTGTTATCTTGAAGTTCTATTTATGTGGCCTTCTAGAATCTTGTAGCCACATAAATCGTTATGGCGGGCCTTGAGTTTGAGTTTGACACGTTGTTTATAGAGTTTATTGGTCATAGTGCGTACTGGAGTGAAATATTACTAACATGTAACTCTGTACTTTAATCAGATGGATATTTTTGTGTAGTTTTTTTGTAAAGGTGTACATTTTTAGAGAATTCTGTCAAAAAAAGTTGTTTTAGTCGTTGTTTTTGAAAATGACTTCAACCATCAAAAAAATTAGTAAAAATAAGGTAAAATAATCCTTCATTCGATCAATAAGTGGGCGGGGCTGTGCGTCTGAGTGAGACGGTTTCATACCCAAACACGGGGCTGTGACGTAGGGTACAGACCGTACCGTTGCAACCAATAGCAAAATTCAACAGCCGAATAACCGTTTGACCGAAGGAGGCCAGTACTGAGAAGGTTTTAGGTAAAATATTGCCGAACTAAACAAAGTTACACAAAAATGTAAAAATTCTCACAGGAACATAAAGACAGAACCCTAAAATAACCTATTTAGACAATTTATCAGCAAAAAAAAAAAAAAAAAAAAAAAAAAAAAAAAAAAAAAAAGAAAATTTGATTTGGGGGTTAGTTACCTTTTAAACTGTCACGGAAGAAAGTGGACAGAACAAGACTAACAGAAATTAAAAACAAAATTAAAAAAACAAAACACAACCCCCACTCCCCCAAACAAAACAAAAAAAAAACAAACAAAAAAAAAAAAAAAAACAACAAAAAAAAAAAACGCAAAGCAGTAGTGTAGAGAAAAACACCACAGCTAAACCAGAAATCTAAATATGAAAATATCAACAGGTATAAAAAATACAAACGTGCATATATAAATATATATACATACGCACATAAATATACATTTACAAAATGTTGTATATGTATAGAAACATACGCTTTAGTATTTTAATCAAGCCAAATCCCAAAAAAGCACCCGCAAAAATCAAATCATAGCAATAAAAAGCTGCATAATTTTAAAAAGAACGGTTCAATTTGTTGCCGTTTAGCTAACCTCCTAGCTAGCGGTGTCGCTGACGGTTAGTGTTCAACCGACGACAAACTTATCGCAAAAAAGCTCTAAAAGTAAGGAAAATAACCAAAAAAATATCCACAACACGGTTATAAACTATACTGTACGTAAATGACAGCCCTTTTAATATTAAAATATCTTTAAGTGTTCTTGGATTAGTGTCAGCTGCCCCCATCAGGCCAAACATCAGCAACGCAGTCTTACAAATAAACTCTAAAAGCGTTGGATTTACATAAATTAGCTTTTTTTTTTTTTTTTTTTTTTTTTTTAACTTTTTCAGATATGTTGTTGTCCTTTGACTTTCTATCGAATTTCCAGTTGAATAAAATGTTTTCCCTTTTATCTTTAATAACTCATTCAAAGCAATACAAGGCATTCAATGTGTAAAGATCAAAACAAATGAAGCGTTTACCGGTAAGCACACGCAAGGTTTCATGTTTTCCGCTTTCCCCTTTGCAGATGAATCCCTCGTCTCAGTGACAACGTCTCAGCTGGATGGCCCAGAGAAGTATGCCCATTACCTCTCTGGGTGGCAACAGTTTATATTTAAATGTTATTGCTGTTTTATCACATCACTGGTTCTTTTTTCAACGGTGGATTTAAAAACAACTTCAACGAGTTTAAAAGAAAACAAGGGTGATAAACTCTCCCTCTTACACTGCCATCGAAATAATTAATTTCTCTCTTGTAGACGTCTTGTTTTTGCATTTTTTTTGTCACACTTCAATGTTTCTATCATCCAATACGTTTAAAGATCAAAGATCACTTGGGTAAATACAAAAGGCAGATTTCAAATGACTATTTATTAAAAGGGAAAAGAACTATCATGTCGAAAAGCAGCGACCCCATAAAATCTGCCACTCTTGGTGGCAATGGCTGACATCAAGTGCTTTAGATAAGTGGCAATGTGTTTTTTCACATTTCTGTGGAGGAATTTTGGCCCACTCTCAGATGCAGAACTATATTAATAAAGGCACTTTGGTGTCTACCACCTGTTTAAGCTCATGCCACAGAAACTCAGTTGGGTTCAAATCCAAACTTTGAATAGACCACGGCAAAAGCTTTCTTTTTTTGAGACATTCAGAGGTTGGACTTGTGCTTTGTATCACCGTCTAACTCATTCTTGCACAACTGAAGTTGGCTCGACTTTAAGGTCACAAAACTGGTGAACAAACCTTTTCCACTAGAAAAAAAAAAAGAGTTAATGATTCCAATAATTACAGCAAGTTGTCCAGGTCCTGAAGCAGCAAAGGAACCTCAGATCGTTTACACCAGATCTCTTTTTACACCAGATCTCAGATATCTCAGATATCGCACACCTTCCACAAAGTTAAACTTTTGTTTCATTAATCCACAGAATATTTCCCCAGAAATCTTCGGGATCATCATAAGTCCATCCACCCATTGGCTGGGCCTTTATGTTCTTGGAAAGATGGGCCTTTATGTTCTTGGAAAGATGGGCCTTTATGTTCTTTTTGATCAGCTATAGACCAACCAAGGAACTCTCCCATGGATGTCACTGTTGGACGAGTTGTTAGTATCCTCTTCGAGTAATTTTGGTGTTCTGACCACTCCTGGAAGGGTTAGGAATGGTTTTTGTAACGCTGTCCAGACTGATAGGTGCCAGTGACTTTGTTTTTCACTGTTTGATATTTGCTACATCAGGGAATGATGTGTTACTTTTCCAGACCTTCAAGCCTACTTCATGTTGCCTGACAGGTCATATGCAAATGATTTCTTGACTCTACAGGTCAGGCGTGAAACTGAACCAAAGAAATGTGTTTAATTTTCACAGTTAATTCATTGAGTTACAACTTTCTGTTCACAATTATTCTAAAGATCACAAACTATCTTTGGAATGGATAAAGGCAGCTAATGCTAAAGTTTGGACCTCAACTGGATTGGAAATTTGTTGCCTTTGCTTTAAAGCTAAGTCCGATGGAGAAAACCAATTAGTTTAAACAAACTCTACCAATTCTTTCACAAAGAGTGGTCAAATACCCAGCAGGAATTTTTGCCAGAAGCTTGCTGACGGCTACAAAGAGGTACACCTTGTAATATACCATAAAAGCATAAATTTAAATCTATATAAATAAGAGAAAAATCAACAAAAGTCGAACTTGTTCATCCAGTTTTTCTCTTTAAAAATCATAGAAATTGATAATCATCCCACACCATTTCTGTTTATTGCAAATGTGCTCTTTATATAAAACTGTATAAAGATCATGAATCAGTGTGAAGCTTTATATAAAGTTAATAGCACCTGTTTTTCATGGTGATTTTATGCATTGATTGTGGAGCAAATTATGTGAAATTTAATCGTTTTTAATTGCTGAACTTTAGGTAGAGCAGAAAGAACTAGAGGCCAAAATTTCTCTTTCCAGACTTGCACTCAGACTTTCTGTAAAACCACCAGCACTGTTATTATAAATAATTACGGCAAATGAATCATCAAAGGTAGAAAAAAAAAATTTAACAGTTCAATAAAAAAATATTTCAGCTGTTGTTACAGAAGCTTCCAAGTAAAAAAAAAAAAAAAAAAGAAACCCACAAGATTACATGGATTTTTAAATCTCCTTCTTTCAGAGGGAATCTTGTGAAATCATGTGCAAGTCCGGTCTTACACAAACCTGATTTAAAGTCATCGTGATTGGAGTAAGAGGTACGAACTCTAAAAATCATAAAGTGGGCTTGTGCTCTGTTATCACTGGCTGCTGCTGAAGAAGTGCTGAAAGAAGATTTTAGCATTGGCACCATAATCCATGCTGATGGAGGAGCCTGAACGCCGAGCACCGAGACTGGCGCCTCCGAGGGCGGACGACTGCAGCAAAACCAGGAGGCTGTAGCCATGGAAACGGCCCCTCAACTTCTCAGACGATGCTGCTTGTTCCAAAACCTCTGTGAACCCTGAGGAGAGAGACAGACAGGCACAGGAAGTGAAACTGAAACTGTAACGTTTCAGGGAAAACTGCTGAAGGTTTTCTAACTGACCTGGCTTCAGCAGAGACCAGCTCTTCCACACGGAGCCCACACACAGGATGGGCACGCCGAGTTCACCACTTAGTAAAGGCTTGAGGAACAGAAAGAAAGAAGGGAAATGTTCATGTTTTAAAAACATACAGTGCCTTGCAGAAACTATTCGCATCCCTTGAACTTTCCTACATTTTGTCACGTTTTCAAATGGTTTTCAAAATGTTGCATAAATACAGCTGTGAAAGTTGAAAACGTTGATTTTTTTTGAGCCAGATAAAAAAAAAAAAAAAAGCATGTTATATCCCTTACTGGGTAAAAAAGGAACTATCAAAGAAAACATATGTACAAACACATATACACAAATATGTACAATAAATATACATACAGTACAAAAAAGACATTGTCTTAGTCATCCAGTTCATTTTTTATATAATAATATTGTATTTATATATAAACAAGCAACACATTTAGCTCAAAATGAAGTGGGAAGAAGATGAGCTTATTTACTCCCACTCCCTATTCATATATACAGTGGTTTGCAAAAGTATTCATACCCTTTGAACTTTTCCATATTTTGTCTCATTACAACCACAAACATAAATATATTTCATTGGATTTTTATGTGAAAGACCGACACAAAGTGGTATACAATTGTGAAGCAGAAGGAAAATTAAACATGATTCAAAACAGTTTTTACAAATAAAAAACTGAAAAGTGCGGTGTGCAAAGGTATTCAGCCCCGTTTTCTCTGAGTGCAACCAGTTGCCTTCAGAAGTTGCCTGATGATTGCTAATGACTAAATGGCGTTGACCTGTGTGTAATCTAATCTCAGTACAACTACAGCTGCTCTGTGACGCCTCAGAGGTTGGTTAAGAGGATATTGGGGAGCAAACAGCATCATGACATCCAAGGAACACACCAGACAGGTCAGGGATAAGGTTGTGGAGATGTATAAAGCAGGCTTAGGCTATAAAAAGAGTTCCCAAGCTTTGAACATCTCACGGAGCGCTGTTCAATCTCTCATCCGGAAAAGGAAAGAGTTTAACACAACTGTAAACCTACCAAGACAAGGCCGTCCACCGAAACTTACAGGCTGAACAATGAGAGCACTGATCAGAGATGCAGCCAGGAGGCCCGTGGTGACTCTGGAGGAAATGCAGAGCTCCATAGCTCACCACATCAATATTTCCATTATATATTATACATTATAATTTATTATATACTACAATAGTATGTATCCTTTTTAATTAATAACACAATTATATTTAGTAATTCTATAAAGGTATTGGTGCTGATGGTAATCATAATTAATAAATAAGTAATTAACGTCTGTTTTGCATTTGTATTCAGACCCTCAGAGTCAGGAGAATCAACTTTCCCTACAAATGTCTCTTCTGACTGTGAACATCTACGGACTAAAATCTTCTGCCCATTCTTCTTTGCAAAATGGGTCACATTTACTCAGATTATAGACAGAGCATCTGTGAACAGTAGTTTTTGGATTAAGATCTGGGCTTTGACTAGGCCATTACAACACATAAATATACCTTGTTCTAAACATTTTCATTGTTGCTCCAACTGTATGTTTGCAGCTTCTAAAAGGTTATTTTCCAGGTCTGACCAGCTTTTAGCCCCATCCATCTCACTATCAATATTGACAAAGTTCCCTGTCCCTGCTGATTAAAAATATCCCCACAGCATGATGCTGCCCCTGCCATGTTTTAATATATGCATGACATTTTGTAGCTTAGTTTAAATAAAGGCCAGATTTGAGTAATGGTTGTCCTGTCAACAGATTTTTCCACCTGAGCAGCAGATCTTTGCAGCTCCTCTTTAGAGTTACATGGCCTCTTGGCTGCTTCTCTGACTACTGGTCTCCTTGTCAGGCCTGTTAGTTTGGATGGCCATGTTGTATTAGGTTGGCAGCTGTGCAATACTCTTTACATGTTTGGTGCTCTGTGAGATGTTGAAAGTCACTTCACTTTAGCCACTTTATCGCTATATTTAGCGACTATATAGACAAAAAAAACTTGGTGTCAGCCAAAACCGGAATAGGCAGGTCAGAGTTTTTAAAGATCGGTGATCGGCCAGAAAACTGGAATTTGTGCACCCTTATTTATAACACAACCCTGTTTAAACTTCTTGAGAATTTTATCCCTGCAGAATAGCTGTACCTATATTAAACTGCACACAGGTGGACCGTATTTAATAATGTGTTGACTTCTACACACCATTGGTTCCTCTGGATTTTTGCGTTACAAATAAACTTTTTCTGATCTTTATTGGTAAAAAATTGAAAACCATGCATCCTTTTCTTTCCACTTCACAACATGCACAACTATCACATAAAACCCAATAAAAGGTGTTGAGGTTTGTGGTTGTTATACGACATAAATGTGAAAAAGTCAAAGTGGTTGCCTAACACTATATATCTGATGTGATATTGTTATACATGTGCTGTTGGCTACCTCTTGTGCTGCAGGCAGGACTGCGTGTACGTGTTTAGCCAGGACCCTCCCTGCCTCGGCAAACACATGCCGACAGAGAGCATCTCCAGCTTCTGCACCTTTTGATGCAAACAAAAACATTTGACGTTTTTATCTGCTTCCATCGAAGAAAACAAACAAACAAGAAACTGATGTGCTGATCACCTTCAGCCAGCTTCTTGCAGAAACCAGCAAAGAAGGATTTCTGGAAGTTTCTGTACAGATGTGGCAGAATCCCCATCAGATCCGACACCTGGGATGAACGATGTTGTTTTACTCACTCTAGTCTCATGTTCTAAGCAAACACAGCCATCTCTGCTTTTGGAGGCAGCTGACCTGGAAGTATTCCTCCATGGCTTTTTTAACATATGTGATGTCATGAGGAGGTGCCACCAGGTTGTCTTTGGCATCAAACACCGTCTTCACAGCCAAATGAGCGATCCAGAACGCTGAGACACAGAGGGCACAAAGCTATAGGGTTTTGTCCTGCAACGACGAAGAGCTAGACATCGACGTATCATGGTTACCTGATCCTTCGTCTCCCATCAGGTGACCCCAGCCTCCGCAGCCGATCTCTGAGCCGTCAGGGTTGACCAACTTGCAGTTAGAGCCAGTTCCGGATATGAGAACTACACCTCCTGGAGAGAAAACACACAGATGACAGCGTAGATAGTAAAGGGCCATGAAGAAGTGGTGATGACACTCCTGGCTAGACACACCTAAAAGGATAAAGTATCAGTCCTTAACGTGAAACTGTGAGGAGCTTTCAAATGCAAGTGTACAAGTGATAAAAGCAGAATAAAATTGTTAACAAAAGCAATGATGAAACTAAAACTGTAACCTGTAAAATGCAATTAGCTAATTTTAACTACATGTAAGTCAAACGCAGAACCAAACTAAATGGTGCGTACTATTTTGTTTGTGTTTATAGAAATGAAGATATTAAGTTGCAGCTAGTTTTTGAAACATATGCTGTTTAGTAGGCGACAACCGGCATCACTTCCTGTTGTCTAAACATTGAGTTCTTCCTCCAGCACCTCCATCCTTCTTTCTGTCTTTCCTTTCTTCTTTTTACATTCCCTTCCATCCTCGTCCTTCTTTCTTTAGCCTTTCTTCATTAGTTCCTTCCTTCTTTGCAGACATCCTTTCCCGTCTTTTCTCAAAATTCAAGAATTACGCCGCTCATGGTGGCAGAATGCTTGAATAGCTCTGTTACTTTAGGTCTGATTTGTTCTTTTTGCAGTCTTTTGTTTACATTTTTAGACAATTATTTCCTCTGGCTTTGGATGCTGTGCAGCTGGAAGGATTTTTGGAATTATGATGTGTAACCACGGCAACAAGATAAAGTTTTGACAACTGGGAGCGGGTGATTACCATCTCAAAACCCCAAATACCTGAACTCTGACCCCAAATCCCAGAGGAGGTTAAAAAAAAAAAAAAAAAAAAAAAAAAAAAAAAAAAAAAAAAAAAAAAAAAAGGAGACTTAATGGATGCGGAGCAGAACCAAGGAGCAGAGAGAGAAGGAGGAAGTTCAAACCATCTCTTTCGTCGATCATGATGTTCAAGGATCATATCCCTGACTCCAACATCTCTCTGCCTGGCTTTCTAACAATACGACAAGAAAAGAGATGTAAAGAGGAGCAGCAAAAGCAAATGAAGTGGATTAGCAGTGCTTGCCAACAACTGATGGAGTCACCCAGGACATGTTACTGTGGAATATTATCTCTGCTGCTGGGAAATTAAGCTGTTAGCATGTCATGACAGGCATGAGACTATCATACAGCAACAGTCTTCAGTCAGAGGCTTTTTCAGCTTTGTTGCAATACTGACTGCTACTGGAGATCCTTCCTGCACGCAGCATCACCATCCAACAACTCTTTGAAGATATGTCGATGATCTGAGTTATGATAACATTCAATATCCTTTTAGGATATTTAGGATCGGTGATCGGCCAAAAAAATGTAATCGCTAGTTTATTATCATCCCCAATATTTTCTTACACATCCAAAATGTATAAGATTTTATTTTAATGCATTTACAACACCAAATTAAGTGTTGTAAAACCTGGACCAAAACTGAAAGGCTACCTCGATCACTCGCGGTTGCTATGGCACCAATGGCGTCTGTGGTGATGAAGTAATGCTCGCTGAGATGTGGGTACCGCTCCTTCATCACAGCAATCAGCTTGTCAATGGCATCCTTCTGCTCGCCCCCACTCAGAGACATACCCTTCACACAAACACAGAATTACAGTTTCGACCTGAAACGTCTACAGTAGGCAGAAATCTGTCTTTGATGAGCTGTCTGACTGACCAGACACCGTAGTGGTGTGTTTGGATCCAGTCCTGCTGCGATCTTGGCTTTCTGGACCATTTCGTTGATGGTTTCAAGACATTTATCCACCCCGATCAACTACATTAGACACAGACACATAGGCTGATAGCACAGTGTATAGACTGTAACTATAAAAATAAATTATAACTTCACTAACTACCACTGTATCTTAAGTCTTTATTTAAAAAAATCAAAATAATTAAAAAGAGATTAAATTATTTTAACTAGAACTGAAAGAATTTACACTTTCTCTTTTCTTTGGCTGGTAAACTATGCTGCTCACCCAGTGGTTGGTGCAGGGTCCCTCTGCCTCTCCCAGTATCTTCCCATCTCCTGACAGCAGCACAGCACTGGAGTGAGTCCCTCCACTGGATGGAAGGCACCACAGAAACAGAAATGCATGCATAAGTTAAGACTCCAACAACAAAAATGCATAATGCAACATAAATACCCCAAATAAGGCAGGAAGGATGGAAGAACAGAACATGTAACACGTTTCAACACATTTTAATGAGCAGTCATTCATTTCAAAGTAAGGTAAACAGACGGGACGAGACGATCACGAGATTTACGCTTCCGTATCCGCAAAACATCCAAGTTTAGTCTGAATTTATACATGAGAACCCTAAAACATGAATAAACACACATAATGTAAACAAACCCAGATATACACGCCTTTACACTCAAAATTAAAAGGTTTTGTTGGATATTTCCACTCTTTCTTACCCTTCTATACCACCGTACACCGCTGTCATTTTCCTGGGTTCCCTGTACTCGGCTCAGATCTCGCGAGATTCAGGTACGCTTGCAATGTTCCGTCTGAGCCAGTAGATGGCAGCGTTGTATTTTCTTGTGACTTGTAGAAAGTTTTACGTATACGTATAAATAAATAAAAAACAATTATCATTTTGAGTTCATCTAAACAAGTTTGCTAGTAAAATAATTATACTAGTTTCTTCTTTATACTACTACTGCAATTTTATCCTTACTGTTATTATTCTAATTATTTGTATTTGCTGTTACTTTACAACAACAACAATAATAATAATACATTTAGATGCATTATTATCCTTTAACATGAATAAACTTCTTGCAAATATATGCCACTAATATAAAAAAATTGTGAAAAAGGCTAAAAATAAAAAAATTTAACCTAACTTAAACAAGCCATGTACACACATCCATTTACTTTAAAAACAGTATTTAAACAGCAGTCTTTATGAATATGTTTGGTAAAAGTGAAACATTATTTCAGTATTTCCAAGTTTAAAAACGTTATACCTAAATAAATAAAATATTTATCTTAAAAGTTTTTCCATGCAAATACTACTTTAAGTATTCTCCCAGATGCTAACAAGTGTAACAATGAGGGAAGAGGATAAGAGGAGTTATTTTAGACCACCATAACTTTCTTATGCATGTATCAATCACATAATTTCTGGAGGGAGAGCTGTTTTAAACCAATAATCTTAGCGGCCTGATCAATCACCTGATTAAGCTTGTTAAGATGCTTAATGGAAACAAAATGTTATATTAAAAGAGATAACCATCAATAAATTATCTGTTGATCAAAGTGTGTACACTGACATTAAAGCTTTTCAATTTTCTCAGAAGGATGAATCATTGTCTTGAGTTTTTATAGGTGGAATCTGGATGGAGCTGTAAAGAAAGTTTGTTATGAACAAGTGTACCAAGGTTTTTAGAATCAGTAACTTCCACTTCCTGACCCTTTATAGTTATTGGCCTAAATATAGACCATGTTGTACTATCTTCAAACCTCTCTTGCAGCTCCTTGATTTTATTGCTATGCACATCATTTCACAGCGAAGCAATTAGGTTTAGCTTAAGATGGTTAAGTTATTACACAGCTAAACTGCAACAAAACAAAACAAAGAATCTGAACAAAATAAGACATTTTGGCCTCAAAATGAGACTGGGACTCATTGTTCAAGAATCCTTATCCAGAGTCAGAATAATGTCAATAAGATTTATCACTACTGGAGACATAGCACAGTTACACTGGGAGCCAACAGGAACAGGAGGCATCTGCAACATATTAATTTAGCTGGGCAGCTCCACTTGCCAACACACACTGCTTAATTTAAAATTCCTGCAATTTTTCTGAAGTGAAAACGTATTTATTTTGGCATCAACAGCAAGTCTACAGAAATGGGGAATGGATTATTATGCATAAGGCGAAATCTTTTAGCTTTCTGTACATTTAGATACTCTTCTGGTAATTTACCAGTATCATCATCAGATGTAAGTAAGACTTTGTGAGGTTTAGACACAAATAAAGAGCAAAAGAAACGGAGTTAATTAGAGTTTGGGCGAACAATTAGATAGGAAAGTGAGTGTGTCAGAGGTGAAATCAAGGAAGAAGTTACACAATAGTGAGGGGGTGGGTGGAGGGAAGTAGAAGAGCATGCTGTTTCTGCTGCTGCCCACTCCTGCTGCAGGCTGAACGAAGCATCAAGTTACACACACCAAGAGGATACCAGATGTCGCCACAGAGTTCAAAATAGGAGTCTATTTTTCTGTAGGTTATTTGGCTCCACATTTTACTATTAATAGATATTACCCAAAGTAGTCTAGTCCAGTAGTCTAATCTAGTCAAATCTATTGAGTTATTCATTTTGCAGCAATCTCTCAGCCTGAGAAAGCTTTTGGTGACAGCAGAAAAGAACCATTCCCTTTTAATGGGAGGAAACCTCTATCAAAACTAGACTCAGCATAACAGTAAACCACCAAGTGGCTGGGGGTGAGAGGACAGGAGGGGCGCACTGACAAAACAGAAAAGCACCTCGCCAGGAGCTATTTCTATAATAAATAAAAACAATGAGAACACATATGACCGTAAGAGCTCTAACATCCAAGAAAGATACACCGTTACATATACAAGTACCGGACTAGGAATGCTTTCTATTGGAAAGAAAAACAAAGCATGCACAGAGTTAATAGCATCAATTGATCGGTCAGTGGATCCATCTAGGAGAGAGACACAGATAAACTTAAAATCGAGCCAGGGGTACTTTCTATGCATAAGAAAAACAAAGAGCACTGAGCTAATGGCAGCAGTATCTCCAACAATGGGTTCAATCTGGAAGACACACAGCTTAACAGAGAAGCACTGAGCCAGAAGTACTTTCTATGTGAAAGAAAAACAGGGAGAATACAAAGTTAAAGGTGACAATATCTTTGCTATTTGGCATCTCGTCTGGGTCCTCAACTCCAGGCCTCTGGGGTCCTGCAACTTTTAGATGTGACCCTTGTTCAACACAACTGAATCAAATGGCTGAATCACCTCCTCAGTATGCAGTCAAGTTCTCCAGAGTCCTGCTAATGACCTCATTATTTGACTCAGGTGTGTTGAAGCAGAGACACATCTAAAAGTTGCAGGACACCGGCCCTCGAGGCCCGGATTTGTAGACCCCTGGTTTAGTCCATCCATTAAATTTCAATACTTGGTTTCTCTGATATCTCTGTATGTACTGCTATGATTAAGCTTATTATTTGTTCTCCAAGGTGGCTGGTGGGTACCTTTTGAGACATCCTTGCAAACACCCTGTGGGCATGAAAAGCAAAGGGCAGAGAGATTTGATTGCAGCAATAATTTTAATTTAATTTTTTTTTTTTTTTTTTTTTTTTTTTTTTTATCAACGACTGTCAGGAAAACAAACAACTACACACAGAAGCACTGAGCAAGGGTTACTTTCTATGCAAAAGTAAAACAAAGACAACACAGAGTTAATGGAAACAAAATCTTTGCCAATGGCTCCATTTAGGAAAGACATGTGGCTAAACAGAGAAGCACTGAGCTAGTGGTACTTTCTATTTGAAAGAAAAACAAGAAAAAAAAAAAAATCCAAATTAATGGAAGCAATCTCTTTGTCATTAGGCATCTGGTGTGGGTCTTGTCCTTCCAGTGAATTTCAAATGTATAGCTATTTTCAGTGTTTCGTTTCTCCACTAAAGGGTAGAGAGAGTTAATAGGAAACAGACAGCTAAACACAATAGCACTGGGCAAGGGATACTTTCTATGCAAAGTAAAACCACGAAAACAGAGAGTAAATGGGTTAACTGCTTCATCCTGAAAAGAAACAAGGTTAAATACAGAAGCACTTAACCTCCAGCAGTACTTTCTATCTGGAAGAAAAACAAAAAGCAGACAAAGTCCGAGTTGGCACATCGCTTCATCGCGGTTTGTTTTTATTTTGAAAGGGTAAAAAGGAAGCGGTTGGGTGAGTTTCACGCGGTCGGCTGCGTGCGCTCAGCCGCTCCATCCTCTCAGGAGGAGCGAGAGGAGACAGATAGACGAGCAGCTGACAACTCCCGGACAGTACTGAACTTTTCACGGAACCGCTCGGTGTCTTTTTTGGACCTTTCCCCCCCTCTCTTCCCCCCTCCCTCCCTCACCATGGCATCGCCTCGTATTGTCGCGTCTCCACAAAACCGCTTTTTTAACGACTGAGGGACGGAAGACGGAATCAAGGGGGAAGTCGCAGTTGGGGATAATAAAACCAACAAGTTCAAGTGCAAACTTCATTGTTGTTGTTGTTTTCCCTGGAGGAAGGTTGGTCCTCACAGCCTGGGAGCATGGACGCCCACGTTAAAGAGGGACAACTTTATGTGCAGCACCAAAAGTTTGGCAAGGTGAGACTTTTATTATTTACTTTTTTACTTCCACTGAGCAAACGAGCGCTGTACGTGTGACTGAAGATGCAGATTCGTCCATAGCTCTCCAGCGACGCAGTAGATGGTATTTCTGAGTAAAACGCTTATAATACACCAACTCTGCAGAAAAATAATAGAGACCAGGACTTCTACATATTTTCACAGAAAATATGAAGATGACCTTTCCGGTTTTAAACCATAACAGCATCTTTCCTGTTTATAAGTTGACTGGTCACCGATCAAACCTTGTTATGATGGGTTGCGGAGCAAAGCTGCTGTGAGCACGCATAGGAGGAAAAAGCAAAATCCCTTGTGCAACGTATTGCAGTTTCATGCAATTTCCTGAGCTAGGAGAAGGTTTGAGATTCACTCAAGATGCGTGAATTACGCTTTGTCTTTATTATGGTATGGTTATTTAAAACGTCTGACTATGCCTAATTTATTCCTTCTGCATACAGCAGTAATAAACATCTACTGGTTTCTGTTTTTTTTTGTGACCAGAAACATTTTGTAACTACTCAAAAATGTCTTAAGCAAAGGAAAAGTGGGGCAGTGTTCCTTTCAGCCAGCTGACCAGCAGTGTCCAGCGCTCCACTCATGCACATTCTCTGGCATCTCATTAAATGTCATTAAAACAACCTTAAGCCATATGAAAGAAAAACCTTTAGAGCTTTTTAGCTTTTATGACCCAGTTTGGGCCAAGGTTTAGCTGTCAGACAGCTGGTCTCATCACTTCAGCATGCTTCGGTATACAGACGAGTTAATGGCTGACTCAATGACAGCAAGGCGCCCAGGTCCTTAGCTTAACCAGAAGGTTTTAAAACGCCAGTATGCCTTCATACTGGTAACTGGCCCATACCTTAGGACAGTGGTGTCCAGAGACAGTCCTTAAGGCTCAGTATCCTGCATGGTTCAGTTCTTACCCTGAATTAAATGATGATAAATGATAGCAGGCCTCTGCAGAACAAGGTGATGAGGCAGTTGGACCATTCGAATCAGCTCTGTGGAGCAGAGACTTGTCTAAAACTGGCAGGATACCGGCCCTTGAGGACTGAAGCTGGACACCCATGCCTTAGGACGTGGAAATAGTAGGGGTGTAATGATACCTGCAACAGACAAGATGAGACACGATACTGAGTTCACGAAAATGAGACGGGACAAGATTTTAATATTACGCTCAAGAAAACTTCAAAGATCAAATTTATGCTTCAAAAATGCCTTTAATCTGCATTTTTAATGATTTTTGCCACAAACTCAACAAAATGATGTCTTTCTTTTTCTGATTTCTTTTTATCCCTTCAAACTTTAGGACAGTACTTCAACTATGCTCAGTCTGCAGTACAACATTTCCCATTTAACAGTTGCTATTGATAGCATGCACTGTCACTGTGATGTAGCTCAACGCACCCCTAGACATCCAGAGATCGGTTGTTATAGCGACGCTTTCTGCCTCTTTCAGCATCTGAACGACTTGCAGTGCTCACATATTCTTTGTGTCTTGTCTTTCACTCTGTCGACATTAATAGTTGCTGCTGGAAGCCTCATATGCTGCCGAGCAGAGTATTTAAGAGTACTCGAGGCATCTTTTGTTACAGCTTCATCAGGTGAAGACATGGTGGCCGGCTACTGGCCGGTGCTCGCGCGATAGCAGTCGCCTCAACGAGAAACATTGCGATGCTTTAATATCGCGACAGCTTGTTATTCTCCTAGGAAAGAGGGATAACATGTTTTTCTGCACAACTTCCCAAAATACCTTCGACTGAAAGCTGCTCTCTCTCTCATCGTTACAGCCAGCAAACCCACAGTTAAACGCCAGCGATAAAACACCTCAGCTTATGTTTGTTTCTTCCCGTCTTTGGCATCCATGCTCCAATTTAGTCTCTCAGCAGCACGACCAGATAACAACCCGGTCAGACTTTAAGACTTGTGAGAAGGTCTTTGTCTGGCCTCGTCTCGCTCTCTCTCTCTCTCTCTCTCTGGTGGTCATATGACATGAACCGACAAAACATTCTGGCCCCATGCTTCCTGTTCTGAAATCACCACTTCACAATGCATATTCTCACTCCCAAGAAACATTTTCAATGTCTTTTATGGTATTTTTTTTTTCAATAGAAAATAGACACGCATTATTTCTGTGTTTGAGCAGAACAGACGTACGCTTGAGGGGGACAGTGAAAAAAAAGCACGAGTCCTTACAGAAAAAGTAGAACAGGAAGGAGAACCTCAGTTATTCTGAAAGTGTTGAAACCAGTGTGAGGTTTGCTGAGGTGAATTATGCAATCTTTAGAACAGTCAGTGGACACACACACTTATGTACCTATGGGGCTGGTTCCCACGTGCTCGGCTGGAAAATGTGAGTGTAGCCAGGTTTGAGTGCAGCCAGGTTTCTGTTTTAGACTGTTGTGTTTTTTTTTTTTTTTTTTTTTTTTTTGTATGCTGTGGGAAGTTGTGGCACTTGTTGCAGGTCACCAAGATGCAACAAACCAAGCTTGCAAACATCATTTGGGGAAATTCAGGCTTTAACAAGGGTTATTCCTGAACATGTTTGCTTTTAAAGCAAAAGCATGAAATGTGATACGGAGAGAATTAACAACACATCACCTTGCAAAACTTTTAACTCTCTTAGATGTTTTGTCACGTTTAGTGTATGTTCTGGAGATTTTAAGTGATACGTCAACACAAAGTGGTGCAGAAAAGTGGGAGAAAAATAGAATTTTTCTTTACAAATCTAACCTTAAACTTAAACCTAACGCTTTTTATTCAGCCCCTTTTTTACACCGATACTCCTAAATAAAACCCAGTGCAACCAGCTGCCTTCAGGAATCACCCCAAACACCATAAAGTACTAAAAATATCTAAAAGGATGACGACTGTCTTTAAAGTTTGTGTTGTAATTACAGCCTTTAAACCTGCCAAGCTGTCATATGGACTCTGTTTCTGGATACAGATCTGAGGAGCAGAGCAAAGTGATTGTGTGCCCGATTTACCGGGACGTCATGTCTGTATCTGCATCAGCTTGTTAATATTAATCTATTAGGAGCTGCTTGGACATGTATTTTGTTGGCCCGCAGCTACCAGAAGCTTTCAGCGATCTGTTTGCAGCTGTCGACCAAACACCGGCTGAGATTTTAGAGGGTGAGATTTTGACCGACTCTGTCTCCTCTGCAGACAGGTTCAACTTGGATCTGTGTCCTGCTAAGCTGGAATTACGTTCTCCGAGGCTACGAGATTTATATAACAGCAGTTCATGCTATTGCTTGGATTTTTACTGTCAGATCTCCTCCTCTTCTTTGGTTCTACTTTTTCAGATGTTCATGTGCTAATGTCATATTTCCTAGAAAGAAGCACCAGATCATTTATGGTAATAACTAAGTACTAAGTGCGGTGAAGTACACACAGTTGTGTTTTAGGAAGAACGGTGTCATTTAGTTCTAAGACATGATTAGGTGCCTCATGGGAACTTTTTCCTCACAGTAACTGTTTCAGCCTAAAGATTTATGTTCTGCACTCAACCAGAGAGATCATAGATAAAAATGTGGAGAAGTTTAAAGCGAGATGAGGCAATATAGCAGTATACCAAGCTTTGAGCATCTCATAGATCATCTAAAAATGGAAAGAGCATATGGCACGACGGCAAACTTGGCTGTCCACCTACATTAATAGGCCTGGATAGGAGAGAATTAATCGTAGAAACAGCCAAAAGGTAACTCGAGAGAAGCTGCAGAGATCCACAGCTCAGGTGTGCGAATCTTTCCACTATTAATCCAACACTCCATAGATCTGGCCTTTATGGAAGAGTGGCAGGAAAAAAATCCAGTGTTGAAGGAAAGTCCCAAAAATTCCCATTTGTAGTTCACCACAGTCCGTGGAGGTTTCGGTCTACATGCAAAACACTGTATGTGGCTGTAAACTAACACCACCCATCACCCTGAATGCAACATCGGAGCTCAGAAACATGATAGTGGCAGCATCATGCTGTGTATATGCTGGTCAGAGTTGATGGAAAAATAGATGGAGTTAAATACAGGGCAAGGCTCAAAGAAAACCTGTTAGAGGCTGTCAGAGCAATAAGAGTGGCTTAGATCACAGTATGTTCTTGTGTTACGATGGCCTAGTCAAAGTCCTGACCTAAATCTAGTTGAGAATCTGGGGTAAGACTTGAAAATCTATGCTCACAGACTATCTCCATCCAGTCTAACTGAGCGACCCAAAAATACTGGGAGCTATACCGGCAGTGAGAAGTTTCTTTCTTTCTCACAAAACATAGACTGAGGGAGGCTGAATACAAATGCACACCACACTTTTCAGATTTTTATCTGTAAAAGACAATTAAAATAATTGCATTGTTTTACTTCCACTTTATTATCCCCCCCGGAAAAAAAAGAGGGAATTAGTTGTGTTAAAAGTTAAAAGGGTCTGAATATTTTTGCAGGGTACAGTATAAATGTTCCCCTAATGCCTCAAAGATCTCTGTTACCTCACATTCATTGACCGACAAAGCTGTCTTTGGTTCAGTAAAAGACAATTAAATGTTAATAGAGGAAATTCATGCTTATTTTGTTAGCTGTTATGTTTTGTTAGCAGGAATATGGCTGTTTATGTAGCTAGAGGTATTTTGTTAATAATTACCTTTGTGTATACTGTGTCTCGGTTCTGTCAGGACTTTATATGATGGCTGCTTATTAAAGTCAGTAGGTGAATAAAACCATTTGCTTTGGGGTTTTTTGTAATTAAAGTGATGTTTTGGACTTGTCCTGGTTGTATTATCCAGGAAACACTCAATGAATGAGTGAAGAAAAGCTTAGATATCAGTGTTTTCCATTTCTGAGATGTGTCTCTGCTTCATTAGGTTTTTGGAGAAGCCTGTTGATGCCCCATCAAGTTAAATCCGATGTGCTGAAATGAGGAAACAATATAAAACATGCAGGGAGATGTGCGATGAAGACTGCTTCGTGATGTTAACGACAGCAGAGGTGTCCAAACTTTTCTACGGAGGCCCAGAACTGTCAAGTTGATAGAAGTTGCAGGCCACAAAAATTATATTGTCTTTAATTTATTACATTTATTTTTTTTTACAACGTTAATAAACAAAATATCTACTATTTTAATGAAACAAAGTAGTCTGATTTTTAAATGTCATATATGAAAAATAAAAAGAGACCAAAAAAAGTCCTAAAACTTTTTGTCTTCGTCTAGATTTTTTGTGTGGATTCCCAGTAACAAGAACAGAGGAACTGGATATGTGTCATTCTTGAAAAGCTGTTGCTTTATTTCGCTAAGATGGCTGTGCCCAAGGCTGATTTTGAGCTAAAAGTCACAGGATGTTTGTGGTCTTATTTCCCATAAAATTAAGTTTTAAGGGAAAAAAAGTTGAAGAGTTTTTTTATTTCTATTTTAGGAGGATTTAAAAAGAATTTAACTTTTTTGTGTCTCTTTTTTTGAAAAGCCAGGCTTCAGTGAAAATTTTGCATAAAAGTGAATCTGCATCAATCGCCTTGACTGGTGAATCAAATTTGCGCCATTCTCGAATTGTGGTCCAGCGGCCACTCAGTATCATTCAGAGGGCTGCAAATGGCCCTCGGGCCACACTTTTGACACCCCTGTGTTAGCGGGTCTAAAAAGAACCGACATTATTCAGTTTTGCCAAATATAACTTACATTTAATAAGCAAGCTCGCCTTCATGAACACTCAGCCTCAGAAGGTTTTGGCTCACTCAGAACTGTTATTTTAATTTGAAAGCTAAACATGTAAACTGCTCTCTTGCTACATAAAGGCTAGTTTACTGAAGGAAAAAGATGAAAATAAAACCAATGCTTCTGCACAGGAGCATACAGCAATAAACAGCGTGTGTCATGTAGATGATATTGCGTTTTCTCTGCTTTATTAGATCATCAGCATGTTCATCTTCATAATCTAATGTCGTAACCCAGAAGAGATGAGCTACATGCAGGCTCCAGGCTTTTTTTTATTTTTTCCCATACTGTTTTTTTCTACTTCCTTGGAATAGGAGTTGAAATAAAATGAAGTTAAAGAGTATTAATAGAGTAGAAGTGGGATTTTTTCAGTGCTGCAGCCAGACTGACACAGGGTCATAGCTCGGTTGAGCGCTGATAGCTCTCGGTAGTGATGACTTTATCAGAGTCTTTATAAACTCCTGTAGTGAGAGTGGGATATTTGAAACACCTTTTAAAGTCAATTTCAGTTTTCTTTGCGGTTTCTGATTCAGATTTTTACCATTGACTCACTGGTCAACCTTAAAATCGACAACCAGCCGACCAATGGAAAATTTCAATCCTTAAGTCTGAAGGACTCACTCAGGTACATTTTTTTTAACTTTGGTAGCTTTAATGGTTAATTAACGGAGAATTGTGTTTTTTTGCTTTGTTATTTTAACCCTGACAAAAAGGTATCCAACTTAGGGTGGTATCATTTTTATAAAGGAGAAATAACCCCTTTTTACCTGTAAGCTTGCACTCTGTGATGGAGGTATTTGCTGGTTTATTTTCCGTTTCACTATTTTATCTTCATGCATAGACTAAACACATGGGGAACACCAGGTAGATTAAAATCACTGCTCACTGCAGCCCACTTTGAATGTTTTGGTTGCAGGTCCTACATTATACATCTGAATTATGTTTACAGAGAGGCTCGATGATGCAAAATGGATTTTTTTTTCACCCCTCTTACCATTCATTTCACTTTGAATATTGGGAAGAAAAACTGAAATCCTCATCCAGTCTTGTTTTGCACAGTTTGCCCCTTTTTTTTTTTTGCTGTTAATTTGCCAGGTCATTGACATAACTTAATTTGGTTTGGATGTGTGCCTCTATTCCATTCAAAAACGTAACCTCAACATCATCAGGTAAAAAAACAAAACAAAACAAAACAAGTAAAATAAAAGCTCACACTATTGCCACTACTACCACCATAGCAATAATGATGATCATAACAACAATAATAATACTAGTTTTAAACAGGTCTGGATGATGGGGCTGCAGTTAATATCACTAACTTGGGGTCTTTCTGCATGAACTTTGCATGTTCGCCCTGTGAGTTTGTGGTTTCTCTCTGGGCGCTCTGGCTTCCTCCCCCGGTGTAGCTGCAATCAGCATGGCTTCAATAATATGTTGTAAATGCGGGTGTTAAATAACTGGTGTCGGCTGCAGAAGGATACGCTGCACGCCACGTGTGTCATCTAAGTTGATCTGCTGTGGACATTAGGGTTTCTTTAAAGACAGATTTCTCTCTTCGCCACAGGCAGCTTGTGGTCTGAGGTGACGTGTGATGATACAGACGTGCAAGATTAACCATGCAGAGACTGCTTCAGCAGATCATTCTAGAGAGGTCATTACATTGACACATGTTTTCATTCACCCTGTGGTCAAGGCAGTTAGACTTTCTCTCTTTTCCCTTCCTCAGAAACCTGCGTCACAAACAGCCTCTTTTGTGCGTCTGTCTGTTTTGACCAAGCAGGTACAGACATGCTCTAATAAACAGACATTCACACCTTTTAGATAAGCCCTCTGGTGAACTGCTTTGTGTCTACTCAGGCGTGTCTGTGGCACTGTACAGCGAAAGGTAAAGATGATGTTGTGCTTAACCAGGGGGTTGAATGATTACATGTTTCAGTGGCGTTATCGAGAGCCTTTGGTGATATTCTAATAACTAACGTAACTTTTACTGAAATGGGTTTCATTATGGTGTATTTTTAGGCATTGAAATGGAGCCGTGAATCACACTTACAAACTGGGATGTTATTCAGTGCATTTATGTTGTTACGGTTAGTAAGAGGTGATCTGTTTTATGACACATTCATAAATCACCAACAACGTTTTTACAGACATTTAAAGAAAGCCACTCGAGGTTTCTTTGCATCTTAGTTATATCTGTAAAATTCAGCAGGTCGTTGCTACACCAGTGAGGAAGTTTCTCTCCGTCTCTCTGCCATGATCTTTTTTGCATAATTTCCACTCAGTGCAACGCTCCGTTGCCTTATATGGACCAGCTGTTTCACACACATTTTAGGACCACGTTGCAACACGGTTTAGAGTGTCACGCCTCGTACGAGAAAACTGTTGCATGAAAGCAGCTCCAGATGGGCCACGTTGAACAGCACAAACAGATGGACGTATTTACATGCTGGCATCTTTCTGAAGCCACACCTGGATGCAGAACAAGGGAGCAGAGAGAATCTTGGGTAATGACCACCCCGCGTATATCCTGTTCTCTCCATCAGCTAGTTTTGAGCCCTCGGTGTGTGTATGCATATGAAATTGGTAAAAAATGTGCACGCCTATGAAACGACAGACATCGTTCTAGTTAATTAGAAATGTAACAAAGAACATATTTAGATCAAGGACCTTCGAAGCCTGCAGGCCCGTCTTTACTCAGGCCTCTGATTCAGATTAAAAGATGACTGGAAACTAAAACCTCAGGGAGAACCCCGTTGATAGGAGACATGTATACACAGTCAGGGGTGGAAAAAAAGGTATCCAAGCACTGTTAAGGTGAAAGTCACTGTCATGTTTATTTATACCATGGAAATTATATGAGAGCTTATAAAATCAGACACTAAAGCACAGGTCAGAGTAAAGCTCTGTCAGACTCAACACATCGTTTTTATATCACGGACAGAGAATCATTCACACTGCAGAGAAGGTCTGGCTTCAGAAATCATCTCCAGGACAGCTAACCGGTTCATTTGGTGAAAGTTAACAAGCATTAAAATAAAACCGTAACACGACCACCAGATTAATAAAGTCATAAGAAATTGCCCTGAGATCAATTGCTCCACCACAACACCCTGTGGCTATAGTTGCAGCTGGGCCTTCATGCAAATAGTACAATTCTATAATTAGACTGACTCACATGCTGCTCATTTACATGCCGTGAATGATAGTGAAGAGACGACTGTTTTGAAGAGCGAATCTATCACCAGAACCTGCTGTCAGGATGTAAATATGCACATTTAGCTCAGTGGAGGAGCCACTGAGATCCACTTTGATCACTCTGAACTACACCCAACATGGAGACCTCAACTCAAAAGTTTGTACCGTTTAACTTTCTGCTGTGTTATTGCTACATGCTCTTGTTCATTGCCACAGTATCTTGAATCATTTTCTCTGTAGAGATTTCCTGCCTGATATAATTTAGCATTTTTATGCTTGTTAGGATGAAAATTAAAACACAAAAAAGAAGCTGAAATGGAAAAGCTGTTTTAACCCCATGACTCAGTAGCTTGTAGAAACTCCTCAGGCTAAAATAACATAATGTCGTTGTTTTCTGTGTAACTTCATCCGTCTCTGGCTTCCCTGTACAGGAACCTTGGCCCACTCCTCTTCACAATACAGTTTCATTTCATACAGGGCTGCGGTCCCTCCTTTCTGCACTGCTCTCTTAAGGTCCCACTGAAGCATTTCAATCAGGTGGAGGTCTAGACTTTGACTGGGCCATTGTAACACACTGGTCCTTTCTTTTTCAGAAGTTCTGTTGTAGATCTACTGCTGTGTTTGGGACGTTGTTGTTGACCCAGTTTCAGCCAAGCTACAGCTGTCAGACAAAGCCTGTAGCTGCTAAAAAACCCTAAATCAGGACTCCTCCACCACCGTACCTGTCAGATGGGATGAGATGATCATGCTGAGGTGATTTTGGGGTTTTCCCTGAACTGAGCTGTTCATTACAGTCAAACATCTCTGCTTTGGGCTCATTTACCCAAAAGCCTTTGTTCCAGAAGTCCTTTTGTTTGTTTCAGAAGTAGCTTTTCAAACAAAAGTCAAGCTGCCATATTTTTTTTAGAGAATAAGTCTTTATTCCAGCAACCTTTCCAAACAAGCCTCACCTGTTCTGGCTTTTACTAATCGTCCTGTATCTGTTTTGATATATTTTTTCATAAACTATTTTAAGCATTTTCCTCTTATCATGCTTTCCTTAAAACAGAAATGTCTATCTTTTCTGGATATCCTAAAAGATGCTCTCCAAAACATGATGAAATTAAAATTTTGCTCTTTGGTCATTATAATGGGTTTTATATAAATCAAAGGGGATGAAATTAAGTTTTACTGTGATTATTATACAAGAGTTTCCTTTAACATAATCAGTGGAGATGGAATAAAATTTGATATGTGGTTACCATAAAATATTACACATTTAATTCTCATCAAGAGAGTGGAATATGGTTGAAAATTGTATTCATCTGATGGTCATGTTATGTTTTTATTTAGTTTTCACAGGTTGAAGTCGGTAGTATTAAAAACTTTTTGTCTGTTTATATAACAGTGGTTATATTTACAAGTCATGGTTGCAAAAGCCACCCTAGAATAAACAGCAGCTCAAATTAAAAACTTTCCCCACAGAAATGAAGAAAAGCTAATATTGGAATTGTCGTAAAATCTTCATCTTGGAGGATTACAAGCTTGGGCTCGGTGTTATGAACTTAGAATTTATCGCAATATTTTGTGTAACTATTGTGATAACAATAAAAATTATGATTAAAAAAACCAATTTATTACTTCTTTTTTAGGTAACTGTATAGCTGTGACTGCATGCTGCACCATTCATAGAGCCACAAACACAAATACTGCTCTTGAAAACCTTTCCATTTAAAATCGGCTTCTTCAGGACGCCACTTACCTAAAGAAGTGTGATTTATATCAAGAAACTGCACACCATAGCTGCATTTAATAATATTTCCGAATTTACTGACATTTATTGATGCTCTTATGGAACAAACAGTGGAGAAAATAGTAAAAATAACATTTTCGATATTACAGTCCAATTTGTTTGTCACTTAACATCATTAATTAAAATTTATCAAGACGATAAATCAAAATTATTGTCATGATAAGTTTTTCACGATAAACGATATGATAAATGCCTACCCCTATTACAATCTAACTGGATTTTTTAAAAATGCACTTTAATTTTACCTCTTAACTTCACTTGTTACAATAATAAGACATATTTTTCATAATTTTTTTTATTACACAGAATATAAGTCTATGTGTTTTCCAATATTTAAGTTATAGTTAATTTAGTGCTAATTATTTAAAGCTCATCAGCATTAATTTAACTCCTGTTTAAAAGTTAACTTTGCTCATAGGTTTAAAGGAATTTTTAAACTTTTGTTTTTTAAGTTAAACGACTTAAAACATACTACAGTGTAGTTTTACCCATCGTTACGTGATTTTAGGAAACTCCCGCAAGAAAATCTGTCTTATAGATGGGTGTATGTAGTATAACTTACACAAGAATCAGTAATACATCATATAACAAACATTGTAACAACAAAACCTACGTTTTCCCAGCTGGAAAGTGGTAAAAGTGTTTGTAGAAAACATGAATACTGTTTACAGTCTGTCTCCATCAGCAAACGCTCTTGAATGAGAGCCTTTAGGAAACCCTAAAGAAGATCAGGAACGTATGTGATACGTACGATGTGTCTCCTCTTCTTTCCTCGGTGTCAGAGGTTGAAACTCGTCAGAGTGAAGTTTTTACAACTCACTCTGAATTGCTTTCCGGATGGAGAGGCGCTCTCGTACCTTCTTATGGTAGCTGGTGTGGATCCAGTTTGTTCCTTCCAGGACTTTAAGGTGGAACGATCTCTGGCAGCATTCAGACTTCCCTCCCTCCTCAGCTTCTTCACAAACATTTAAACACCAAGCCTGGATGTTGCACCTGGAAAGGAAACTGGAAATGGGTCGCAGACAACCTATAACCTAACATCAAGTTTAAATCAGGTGTGAACCATATTTGAATCAAGTTTGAATCCAGTTTAAGTTCAAAGGTCTTATTCCTGTCTGAGAAGAATTTCAACTAGTCTAATTAGTATTTATTGTCAGCAGCCTCATCATGAACGTTTTGCAGTTTTTTCCAAAATCATCAAAATAGTTGAAAATGTTTTAGCAAACAGAATATATGGTCATTACTTGGCTCATTTAGTTGAAAATGCTTCCATCACTTTTAGCATATTTTGAACCTTTTAAGCAATGTATAGCATCAGGAAAGGTGTTCCTACTATTAAATCCCTTATTATTCTTTAAACTAAACAAAATAAATTTAAATATTTGAACCATTTGACTACAGAAACCAGATATTTTATGCTTTAGTCTGGCTCAATAAGTATATAAACATACAATTATTTCAGTAACCACAGTAATGTTTCCCTTCAAACTGTCTGAAACTCAAAGGGAGGGGTGAGGCATCGCTATGGAAACTGAAGGCAGGCACAAACCCAGTAGGTGGGTGGACCGAGGAGGTGTTAGTCTCTGATAGGTAGTCCATGGGTCCATTGTAGGCGGTCCTACAGCTATTCTCTGTCCATCAACCTCAGTCTACATCCTGCTGTTCACATGTCTTCACCACAACCATGAACATAGCACTACTCCTCTGGCCTTCAAAGTAACACCCTTTTTTTCTGGAAGAACCAGAGGAATAAAATCACCATCCCAGATAAAAAAACAAACAAAGTAGGATTGCAAAGCAAAATTAAGGAGTTTTTTTTATTCAGTTTCTAAGATTTCGTTAGAAAACATTATTTTCAGCATGGATCACATGAACAAACAGTCACTCCAGCAGGAAAGAGACACAAACAAAAACACAAACAAATGGTCCGAATTTGCAGTCAAGATTTCATCAGTCAAAAGTTTCCAGTCAATCCTCATTTCATCTTTGCTCAAATTGTAAATATCGAATTTACTGAAGCTGCAGAAATCTTAAGAAATTTTCAACGATATACTTTCAACAAGACGTTTTAATGCTTTGATTGCACTCTAATCTTCAAGATCCTCTTTACAGTTAAGTGTTCAGTTCAGTTTATTAACATCGGGCCAATTCACAACAAATGTCGTCTCGAGGCACTTTACGAAAACAAAAAATCATTTCAATTCAATCATACATGCCTCCCAATAGATCCTAGTTATCAAACAGTGGAGTAAGCTCAGTTATTCAAAGTAGTTTAAAAAGTTTCTAAGGAAACCCAGCAGATTGCATCGATTTATTCACGATTCAAAGAGATATCGAACATAATTTAGAATCACTGCATCAGTTTTATCTTGCATGGATCAATGTTTTCTGCTGCTGAAACTTTTTACCAATTTCAATCATTTAGATTGTGTTATAACGGTAAACTCTCCAGAGAATTTAGCTGTTTTTAACCTCTTTTGGTTTAATTTAATTACAGCTGTTTAAATGCACACAATTATATGGCATACCAAAATGCTACAAACACTGCAGTATTAATAAACTTCACACTTAAAACTTTTTCTTTAATTTCAAACTAGTTTTTATTTCCTGCATAAGATTTTTCTTTCTTAAAGGGGTCATGACAACAAATTTCATGTTTCTGTGGTTTTAATATAATCTGTTGGGCACTGGTGTGAATGTCAAGAGTTGGTACCAAAGTCCTGCTCAAAGGCGGTCAGCTTTGTTTCTTTGCTCAGAAACGGATGAATGAGAGAACAGTTTATCTTTCCACGTAATTAATATTCTCCAATCAGAGCACAGCATCAAGCAAACAGCCCTTCCCTCCTCCCAGCTGATACACCGGCTAATTTAAGGGCTAAGTCGCGCTAGCATGTCTGACTACTCCACAAAAATGGCTGGAAGTTTCCACTTTACTCCCAAAGGATGAGAGAATCAGAGAAGAGTAGCTGAAGTTCATTTATGGGGAAGTACCACGCAGTTATAACCTCGATTTGAGATGAAGTTCAGCGCATTTTATTGAAGAGTTTCCCAAATATGGTTGTAGCCAATCAGAGTGAAGTCAACTAGGCAGAGCCACATATCATCACCGTACCCAACCCTTTTACTGAGGAGGGTAATCTGACCTGCCAAAACAACCCCCTACAAAAAGGAGACATTATTTTTTTAATGAAATTCTTTGGAGAATTGACATATGCAGCAATATTAACTACATGACATAGTTTATACAGTGATGTCACCACCCATTTAAAAAAGAAAGAAAAATCTTAGTATCTAAACATCAGATATTTTCAAAACTTTTGGGAGTATAGGGAGACTCCTTACACATCATATACGTTCCTTTATATTGCCGTGTTTCCGGTGCGCCTGTAAATCTGATGCACAAAACATCCGTGAACAACAGCGATGGACGACAAAGCTGCTTCTCTTGGTCAACTGGGGGTTAATTCCCCCCCCCCCCAAAAAAAAACAAAAAACAAAACAAAAACAACAATCTTATGGGTTGCTGGAAAAGACTGTTGCTGTGTGGAAGTTGTGCAAAAAGGAGTTGAGCTATAATCAAATGATTCAAGCCTAAAATTGCATCTCAATGCTAAAACATGTTGCAGCAGCACAGTCGTCCCCAATGCTAATGTCAGTGTCCACAGCCCACATTTCTAAAGAAGTATTTTTTCAAAGAAGCTAAACGAATGATCAGGACTTCCTGAATAACTTAAAAGCTGATTGGGTTTAATAGCACTTTGCACCAATCTGATGGCTGAATAACCTAAATAACAGATTAAAAACAATAAATATCTTTGTTGTTGAGCTCATATGTTTATTAATTCAATAATTTAGCAGCAAAAAGGGTTTTAAAATTTTGTCGATATAAGGTTTTCGATTAAAATGCTATCAATTATGATTAATTAACTACAGATCATGCAGTTAACGCCATTAAAAATTTCAATAGTCTCCCACCACTAAACATAACATAACAAAAAACATATTAAGCCAATAGCTTTTCAAATAACGGTCTCTAGGATCCTGATTCCTGGAGTTTAGGAACCCAAAACTCTAGTAAAAGCCTGCCTAATATTCCAAAAAGAACTTGACAAGGATTTTCCTGAATCCTAGTACCTGCCATTCCAAGGGTCTTTTGCCAGTCTTAATTAATTACCTTTATAAATACCTTTCACAACATCTTTGTAAAAACCCTTGCAAATACCTGGTCAATTAATCTATCTTAAAAGTTATATTGAATCCTTTACCTATTTTAGATTATTAGATGATTTATTACTCTGAGTGAGCGTCTCACCAGTTAAGAGTGGATTCACTTCAAGTTTGTTGATCCCGGTGCTGGAGCCGTGGAGCAGTCCTCCCTTCTCTTAATGTCTAAGTGGGATAAGAGGCTGGAGCCTTGTGTCCAGGTTGGTACCAAACGCTGACAGAAAAAAAAGTACCCAAGCACTGTTAAGGTGAAAATCACTGTCATGTTTATTTATACCATGGAAATTATATGAGAGCTTATAAAATCAGACACTAAAGCACAGGTCAGAGTAAAGCTCTGTCAGACTCAACACATCGTTTTTATATCACGGACAGAGAATCATTCACACTGCAGAGAAGGTCTGGCTTCAGAAATCATCTCCAGGACAGCTAACCGGTTCATTTGGTGAAAGTTAACAAGCGTTAAAATAAAACCGTAACACGACCACCAGATTAATAAAGTCATAAGAAATTGCCCTGAGATCAATTGCTCCACCACAACACCCTGTGGCTATAGTTGCAGCTGGGCCTTCATGCAAATAGTACAATTCTATAATTAGACTGACTCACATGCTGCTCATTTACATGCCGTGAATGATAGTGAAGAGACGACTGTTTTGAAGAGCGAATCTATCACCAGAACCTGCTGTCAGGATGTAAATATGCACATTTAGCTCAGTGGAGGAGCCACTGAGATCCACTTTGATCACTCTGAACTACACCCAACATGGAGACCTCAACTCAAAAGTTTGTACCGTTTGACTTTCTGCTGTGTTATTGCTACATGCTCTTGTTCATTGCCACAGTATCTTGAATCATTTTCTCTGTAGAGATTTCCTGCCTGATATAATTTAGCATTTTTATGCTTGTTAGGATGAAAATTAAAACACAAAAAAGAAGCTGAAATGGAAAAGCTGTTTTAACCCCATGACTCAGTAGCTTGTAGAAACTCCTCAGGCTAAAATAACATAATGTCGTTGTTTTCTGTGTAACTTCATCCGTCTCTGGCTTCCCTGTACAGGAATCTTGGCCCACTCCTCTTCACAATACAGTTTCATTTCATACAGGGCTGCGGTCCCTCCTTTCTGCACTGCTCTCTTAAGGTCCCACTGAAGCATTTCAATCAGGTGGAGGTCTAGACTTTGACTGGGCCATTGTAACACACTGGTCCTTTCTTTTTCAGAAGTTCTGTTGTAGATCTACTGCTGTGTTTGGGACGTTGTTGTTGACCCAGTTTCAGCCAAGCTACAGCTGTCAGACAAAGCCTGTAGCTGCTAAAAAACCCTAAATCAGGACTCCTCCACCACCGTACCTGTCAGATGGGATGAGATGATCATGCTGAGGTGATTTTGGGGTTTTCCCTGAACTGAGCTGTTCATTACAGTCAAACATCTCTGCTTTTGTCATGATTTGAGGAGGTAAAAGTCTATTTAACTTTGCTTCTAACAGACCTGTTGATAGAAAGCAGAGGTGTAAATAACTAACTTTGCTGTGATTTAACTGTTTTTAATGTTCCTAATGCTGGCTCACCCTCACAGGCTTGCATAAGTCACTGCCAGTGTCATTATAACTGCTTGCATGACTCCTAATCATGTCTAATTTCAACAACCCCTTATGTCTTTTTCTTTTTACTAAGCAGCTTATTTCAAACTGACCAGAATGCTTGAGCACTGCATTCACACAGCATTTTAGTTCAGTCATATACATGACTATAATCACCCAGAATAAACACACAGGCCCTCTGAGACACATGTAGGTCAGAAGCGTTTTTACGAGGCTTTTAAGTTAGCTATTATCGGACAGCTGAGAAAAAGGAACAACCCTCTGATTAGAGCTCATATGAGGATCTGCAGCTGTTTTTCATTTGTCCTGTTTTAGCTGGATTTTCCCAGCTGGTCAAAAGGTTATAAAAAAACCCACTGACCTTCCTGTCACAAGCTCCTCTCTCTCTCTGACTGTCATTTATCTGTGTTAGTAACTGTTGGGGCAAATCTGAACTCTGTGACTAATGAAGTACAATGAAGTCTGGTCTGTTGGGACTGCAAAATGCATATAGACTCAATAGGGTTTTTCCCAAAAATCATTTTATTCCCTTTAGCTGCTGCATCATACCTCTATACCATAATGATATGTATATCACTGTGATTCTTTGTCTTCATGGCTATTGTTAGTCCGGAACACGTGCAGACCAACACACCTGCCATCGGCGTTATTGTTCGGGATTGAGTGTCTTCTTGTTTGTCCCCTTGGAGGAAATGATCTTTGTTAGCTGTTGTTTCCTCAGGGTGAAAAAGATAAAGCTCTCAGCTAGTTTTGACCGTGGTGTGTTTTTAACTCGTTCAGCAGCTACTGAGCATGTAAAATCCTACACACAGGAGGCATAAGATCTGCACCTGTTCCCCTAAAGCACGGGTCAGCAACTTTTACAATCCAAAGAGCCATTTTTGCCCTCAGTCCAGCTAAAAAAAGAAGTTGGTCTTTTAAAGAAATGCATCTTATAATTTTTGAGGAAATTTGTAGCCATTTTTAAAGAACCACCATTTTATTTCTATTATTCAGCTTTAAAAGAGAGAAAAACATAAAACTTTTGGGAAACACAAGAGGATAGACACATTTCCTTTTCAGGGATTGTCATGTTGTGTTGTGGACCCAAATGCAGAAATGACATAGGCGGCAAATAGATTTGAATATTTAATGAAAAAATAATGAACAGGAACCCACAAAAACTGCCAGTACGACACAAAGAAACAGAAACCAAAAAGGATCCGGATAAATGAAGAAAACCAATGGAGTTTAATGGGAAAATCCAGTGAGAAGTGAATGAAAGCGAGGTGGTTAAATACTGGGAGTGTGAATGCTTGAACAAAAGACTAGGGCTAATTGGCTAACAGGTCGCAGGTGTGAGGGGAGAGAGCGAGAGAGAGAGCAAGAGAGAGAGGCACCAGGGGGCAAGGGAGAGTAGGGTTAACTAGGAAAATGAATCTAACTGTTACAAAGAATAACAAGACACAAGGAGTAAATAACTATAATATAACTAACTAACTAAGAGTAAACTGAAGAGATGAAAGGCTGATCTAATCAGAAAATAACCAAGGCAAACACAGATAACAAATAATCAAAACTAAAACCAATTAATCAGAACCCAAAACAACCCAAGATCCTGACAGGGGATGTAAATAGAAGCACATCATTTCTGACCTACTGACAAGAAACGTAGATCTAAGGAAATGTTACTTGTAATTTTAATGTCTTTCTGTGGTGGATATTCAATAAAAAAAATGAAAAACTGCTAAAATCTGGATTTGTTATTATATTTATATTTAAAAACATAAGTTAGTTTCTATCATTTTTAGTCAGCGTTACTAAGAGCCATTGTGGAAGGTTCACAGAGCCACTTGCAGCTCCGCAGCTGCAGGCTGCAGACGCCTGCTCTAAAGGCTTGTGTCTCTTTAGATTAATACTAACCTTTTGAGAGTTAATCCTGTCCTGCTGGAACATTACTGGTTAATGTTACATTATTTTCTTTCTTTCTTTCTTTTTTATAAAGAAAAGAAACACAGAAGGATTGGTGTGTAAAGATATTTTGTTTCACAGTAGAGTTGCTGACTACTCTGGCTGTAAGGTGTTCATTGTGTTCATCAGAGACAGCCTGGGGGAAGAAGCTGTCTCTGTCGCAGCTGGTTTTTTCAAATATCGCTCTGCAGTGCCGACCTGAAGATAAAAGTCTAAATAGTTTAGGTCCAGGGTGTGTGGGCTCTGCAGAGATGTTATCCAGCCTTTTCCTGACTATAGACCTGTACAAGTCCCGGGTGGAGGGAAGGTCAGCCCTGATGATCCTCTCTGCAGACCCGATTGTTCGTTGCTATCCGGTTCTGCCCTGTTTTATCAATGACCCAAAACCACACAGTGATGAACGAACACAGGACAGGCTGGATAATGGCCGTGCAGAAGATGATCAGCAGCTTGTACTTCTTGAGTTGCGGCAGGAAGTACAGCATCTTGTGGGTCTTCTTCCAATCAGTGTCCATGTGTGAGGACCATCTGAGGTCCCGAGACAGGGTGGTTCCCAGGAACTGGAAGTGATCTAATGTAGACGCAGCGTTGTTGAGGATGGTGTGAGGATGCAGCGTGAGATTAGATAGAATAGATTAATGAGGCTGTTGTGGAACTAACTACACCTTTGTTTAATTCTAACTGTTTAACTAAAATAGGAAAGAAAAACTATCTACTCTTCAAGATTTCATGGCTTGTACTGAATTGTTACTTTTCGATAGAAATATCCAGAGTCACTTGTCTTCTTTGGGACCTTATCAGCCTCTTATGTTGCTGTAGAATAACTTTCTGCTGCTCTTACAAAGCTGCTTATGACCAGCTCCCTTCAGGTCCCACCACACTAAGATCCAGTTTGGACCTCTAAAAATTTCAGTCATTGATTTTTTTTTTTTTGGACACTGTCTAGTAGATTTTCTTTGCAGAATAATTTGGATGTATTAAACAAAATAAATCTCATTATGATTCAGGGCTGGTTTAAACTTCTAGAGAGGCAAAAGTTAGACTTTGATTTTAGGAGGTGAATGGCTGAGTACAAAATGACTAATTCTGAGAGTGGTCTCTGCCTGCTGATTCAAACTGCTAAAATGTAAAGTCAAGATACATTTGTTTATCACCACATCCCACCAACATTAAGCCTCAGGCAGTAATTTAGGTAAAACAAAGACTCACTTATAATTTAGATTGATATATTCAGGTCACATTTCTGCAAACGATACATTTTCTCTTCCTCACTGTTTGTGGTCTAACCTATATGTTTCCGCCCATTCTCTCTGGTTGAAAAAAAAAAATCTCTCTGACTCTTCACCAACTACTTCTGCTCACATCCTTTCAGTTTTTCCACTGCATTCTGTAGCTTTCAGTTTTAGTTTAATGTAACCTGGCTTGCACGAAGCACTAGTTTTCCATTCTTTGGACAGATAAAGCAAAAAAATTAAGTGGTATGTTCCTTCAGCATTTACAGACGTAAAGAAAAAATGTCAATTCTAGAGGAAAAGTGCAGATTTTATTGCTGTCACTAAAGAGAGGACTAGTTAGTGGGTATGAAATGCCAGTTCTTGTTGCATTTTGAGTACTACTTAAGAGCACCAGTACTTCATAATAACGTTTTCCCAGTAGGCTGTCACATAAACAATAATCTCTGTAGTTAAATATCCGTAGAATCAGTATTTCTTCTGTAATAGAAAACTAACCTATAACAAAATAATAACTCTCCTTTTGAATCTTACTTAATAAATAAATAAAAATCAGACATATTCTTAGTAAATAAATTATATATTCTTTTCTTTTAAATGTAGACACTTATTTAATAGTCTTTAATTTTCTTCTTCATCCTCCTTGTCTGTCCATCTCTATTTTGCTGCCAAATAAGCATTAAAGTATTTGCAAGAAGTGAAATTATATCGCACCAACAGAATGCCCCACAGTGACTCAACAAAAAACTCGTTCCTCTCCTTCGTCCACTGACTCTGCGCAAATGACAAAACCCACTCAGTGTTTGCATTTTTTGAAGGAAGTGCAAAGACAAACTGCAATCAGCAATTCTGAGTAACATGTTATGCTTTTGGCCTTTAGTAGATGAAATCTTATCTCGGACTACCTCTTTACATTTTTCGGTGTCAGTGTGATCTACGAGATCTATGAGACGTTTGTCATACACAAAAACACATCTAGCTTTGCACATGGTGCATTTGTCCCGACTGGAAAGGTATGAGGGAAATTTCTTTTGCAGTTTGTCTGTAATGCTACACTTTTGACATCTTATACACCAGCATTGCCTTGTTGTCTGAGGGGAAGAACCACCCACAAGGCAGCACCTCGGCCATGACGTTACACGAAAGAAAGGCTGTCATATTCCATGCATCGCACCAGTCAGTTTAAGTGCATCCCTATTGTTACCGTGAAAAACATCAAAAACCAGACTTTTTCAACAGTCTATGAATCCCCTTGGATGCTCCGGACAGTACGTGAAATGTGGACTTGTCTGGGCAAAAGAGTACATTTGGTCACTCTTATCATTAAAGTGCTCAACCCCACATGGTTGAATTTAGTTGTATACAGTGGACCCCCACCTACCGATTCAACAATACGCAGATTTTTCCCTGGAACATGACTCTTGGAAAGCTTGAAAAGCGGAAATACCTGCACACAATGTTACTTGATGCACTATTGGCTGGCATTTGCAAAGCAGCCAATCCTGGAGCACCATTCATTTTCCTTGGCACTGATCAGCTGTACTCCCAAGAGCGGAGAAAAGGAAGGCTGTAGCTGTTAGCCTATGTGGTAGTGCTAAGACAGTTTCCAATGTGCGTATTAATGCATATTTAGCTATATTTGGTGTTTGCTCTACTAATACAGGAAGTTATAAGTGTTTTTAGAGGTGGTCTTAAGTAATTGAGGGTTTCGGCTATTCGCGGGAAGTTGTGGTTCCCAAGCCCTCACAAATTCTTATTTTTCATGGACTTTGTTTTACAACTTACTTCAATTTATTTTGGTTTTGATGACCATTAAGGCCAGAAGACTTTTATAAAATATGGCCTCTGATTAAACAAAAATATCTGAATGACTTCCTGCTGGTAGATATTTTTTCTGGAGTTATATTACCACCCTTTCACACACTGGAACACTGGTAGATTATAGACAATGACTTCAAGTTTTTGTCAGGCACAGAATTGCAACAGTGCCTCCCCCTCTTTTGACACATGGACTGTATCCGTATTTTCTTCATTGACTCCTTATTTTTTTTCTACCCATCAGAAATGGAAGAAAAACTGGTTCGTCCTCTACCCTGCCAGCCAAAACGGCATTGCCCGCCTCGAGTTCTTCGACTCTCCCTCGGGCGGAGTGGGATCCAGCGGGGGCTCGGTGAGTGGCTCCAACGAGAAGACCAGGAAGCTAGACAAGAAGATCATCCGTCTGTCGGAGTGCATCTCCATTCTGCCTGCTCTGACCGAGAGCTGCCCCAAAGACAACATGGCGGCTTTCTGCGTGGAAACAAATGACAAGACGCATGTGTTTGCAGCAGAGAAGAACACTGCGAAGGACTGGATGGACACTATGTGTGACATTGCTTTTCAGGTATTTTCACCACTCTGCTCTCATCTTTTGCTGAAAAAAGGATGACCAGTTTACTCATTTGGTTGTTAAAGGAAATAGGATTCTGCAGCGAGTGACTAAGACGTGGGTGGAAGTGTTTTTTAGGACTTCCTTTGCATGTGTCGAATACATTTGTCTTTTGTCTGTATGATGTCTCCTTTGTGCTGTCTAGTCTCTGAGTCTTACTGTGATCAAACATAGAGAGAAAATATATTTAATTTAAACCACACATAATGTCTAAGTGGCTATCCTTGCCCTAATTTCATGCACACTTTGAAGTAACCAAGATAAAGAAAACAGCTTACTCCTTCATGGCAATGTGGAGTAATAAGATAACTAACATGATGTCTTTTTCACCTGGCTTATTCTCTCTCTGTTTGAGCAACAGGGGGGGACTGGCAGCAGCCTGACGGACTGTAATGGAGGGCCCCAGGACCTGCAAATGTCTGAAAACCTCATCTACTACTCCAGGGAGGAGGGTAAGGATGTTGACCAGAGTGGTCTTATGACTTTTGGTTGCATACTCCAACACGAGTCCTAATGGACCTTTTTTCTTGACAGTAAATGAGTTCTGGGTGACAGTTCAACGTACCGAGGCGTCTGAACGTTGCAGGCTCGCAGGAAGCTATTGGCTGAAAGCAGAAAACGAGGCACTGATTTTAAAGGAGCCGAAGACGAAAAGGAACGTCCTGGTGTGGCCCTACAAGCTGCTGAGAAGATACGGCAGGGACCGGGTAAATGTCTGACCAAACAAACTGAACAAAACAAACAAAAAACCCCAGAAAATATGAAGAGGAAGCTTGTTGACTGCACCAGTACTCATAAGAAGGAAGCATAAAAGCACAGATGTGGTCAGATTATATTTAGCTCCCCTGTTTGTGGTTGTTTCTGTCACTTTGTTGTTTCTGAGATAGAGTAGATGATCTAACTCTGATGACCTTTAAAGCAAGTTGTTTAGTTTGTCTGTTTACTTCAAGTTTGACATGAGCCTTAATTATATTTATGTGCACGATCAGACTTCTTACCAGATTTGACCTGCTGATATCAATTGTAGCCGGTTAGAAGTTCTCTTTTTAAGAGTTATATTAAAGGAGAATATGGGAACAGTTTTAAAAGTAAGTTTTTCAGGCTTTCTTATTTATATCAGTAGCAAAAGTGATGCTACATCATGTGCATGAAAGGGCAGTATTTTATATTAATAATTAGCATGATTAGCTTTATTCAAACAGCAGTCTCGATGTGTCATGTGGCAAGTGTCAATCCTGGTCCTCATGTTTCAGATTTGTCCCTGGTCCACCATACCTTATTCAAGTGGCTGCATTACCACCTCAGCATACCATCAAGGGCTGCTGGAGCCTGTTAATCATCCATTCTTTTAAGTAAGGTATATGGCAGCCTGGAAACACCAAAAACATGCGGGACAGTGGGACCTGATCAGCAACATTGAGAATCACTGATCTAGAGAATGTACACTGTTACTTTAAACTCTAAACATTTCCAGCTCCAGCACATTTTATGATCGACATGCTTAGAAGTTCAGGAAGATAAAACAGCAACTTTGCTGTATTCCGTTAAGCCTCTCTGTTGTATGATGAAAGTCTTGCTCTCTCTTGTAGCCTTAATTAACAGATACCTCCTCAACACATTGTTTCCTTTTAAAAAGCTTGTTATGTGTCTTGCTCTGACTTGATTTTTTTAAATATCTCACTGACACTGAAAATAGCTGAGGTTTAGTCTCGACACAGCAACAACTTCAGTTCTGAAGGATGTTATTATTAGCACTACAGGGTAGTGCTTACGTATGGTGCGCTTACTGATCTGAAAAAGGTTGTGGTTTTCAGATTCTCACTGCCCAGTTACCAACCGATTTACTGGTGCATCTCAAGTTAATTTAATAGTCAGTAACCCTTCTACAACTAACCCTTGGACATTTGTTCAACCAAATCTATACTACTATGACTCTCTTAAATCTGAAATCATTTTATCTTTCCTTTCCTCAGGTGATGTTTTCCTTTGAAGCGGGACGCCGGTGTGACTCAGGCCCCGGCAACTTTACCTTTGAGACAAAGAAAGGCAATGAAATCTTCACATTGGTTGACCTGGCCATCCAGTCTCAGAAGGCTCAAGCCGAGGAGCGCCACCTCAGCGGCCCCCAGAGCTTTGAACCAGACTGTCCTTTGTCACTCCAGCATATACGGAGCGGTGTTCCCAGTTGCGGTGTGACGGCAGGAAGTGGGGACAGCAGTAGCTGCAGCAGTCGGGAAACTGATGGGGACTCAGGCGGCAGCAAGCCGGGCTCTGCTGACGGAGTGCTTGGGAAGAGGGAGGGCGGAGACGGAAGAGGGCAGGGAGGCGGAGGAGGACACAAAGGGAGGAGCTTACCAGAACCCCCAGCTCCTAGAGGACCAGCAGGGAAAATTGTGTCCCAGCTTGATGAACAGGCAAGTCTTTATTCTGAACCAGCAGATTCAGTCCGTCTGCTCGTTCCCAGCTCTGATGGTCTTTATTCAGACCCAGTGGACACCATCAAGGGTCAGAACCAAACCTCACCTCCTGTGCCTACTCCTCGCCTTCGACCTGTGGGAGACGACTCCTCCGGAGGGGATCATCACCACACAGGAAGTAACCATAAGAAAGTACCCGATCTGTATTCACATTTGTACGACCAGATTGGCGCAGACCTGAGCCAGAAGACAGGCGCACTGAATCTGAACGGATCTACTGGAGGAGGAAGAGTTGCCGGGAAGGGGGTGATTAGCAGCAAAAGACCCCCAGGAGGTCAGGGTGAAGGGGCTTCACCCCCTCCTGGACCTTCTGTGGACCACATTTATGATGAACCAGAAGGCTGCGCCAAAGGAAGTAGCAGCATTCTTGTAAGCCTAGGGATGACTGTTTATGACGAGGCCCGTTTGGAGCCTCAGAGCCAGAGGAGACATGAAGAGGTGGGGGCTCCATCAGGACTGGATGCGACTTACAGCACTGCCTCCCACGTGAAGCCGTCAGAGCCGCAAAAACACTCTCCAAAGCTGCTGGGCCTAAGTCGTGGAACGGTGCAACCTTCAACACCAAAGTTTCCCAAGCCTGCCACCGCTCCAAAGCCCAACAAAAACGCATTTGCTCGGAAGGAGCCAGTGCCTCTTCCCACTGGGAAACACGGCGGTTCTGGTAGTAACGTAAACAACAACAACAACATGTGGAGCTCCGGAGGAGGCGGGAAGGAGCTGTACAGCAAGGTGTCTAAACAGAAGCCTCCTCCAGTTGTTATGTGGTGTAATAAGAACCATCAGCCCCCGCTAAGGGCACCTGATATAATTTATGACAACTTGGGAGACATTTGACCACTCATGTCCAACGTGGACTAAAAGCAAATCTTTACTCTCTTGCTCAAAAACAGAGAGAAGATTCAGAGTAAACGCTGGGCGACTGCCTCAGGATTTTCTCGTTTCACATTTGTTCCAACTGCAACAGTTATCTGAGACGGTCAGTTGATTCGTCGAAGATTAGCTCACAACTATGAGAAAACCACATTATGGGTGCAATTTGAAATGTGGTGTGCAGTGATTGCTGGGCCACCCTGTGTGTGTGTCATAGAAAGGGAAAGTGTTTGCATGGGCAAAGCCATAATTGGCATACCAAGCCACAGTGCGGCTGGAGCCAGCCACTTCACTGGAACACACACACACTCACACACAACCCGAATGGATTTGCCTTCACTTTAACAAGCTGAGAGAGGGAAAGCAGCTTGGTTCCTCTTTTCCTTCAAACCCCTGCTGTGCTTATGAAAAAGACAAAGAGACATATTTTTGCACTGCGTCTCTTCTGTGTCGTTAAACTGTTTAATGTGAAACAGAGATTGTGATGGGCAGGAGTCAATGTTTGATATAAAAGAAGATGTTTGTGAGCAGGACTTCAAGAAAAGGAGAGCTCTGTTTTATTCTGGACTACCCCAGTGAAACGGGGGTGTAAAAACTTTTTAAGATGAATTCAGGTTTTGGAAACACACAATGGGTCAGAATCTCTGTGCATGTTTTGTTGGTTGGATTTTAATCAGAACCCAGTCATGAAAAACAAAAAAAAAAAATCAAGTGGTTCTTTGATTCTTGGTTTATAACACAAACTAATAAACAGAATTATAAGCATGTTTTTTTAAAAATCATATTTAAAATAATAAAAACATAAATCATAGGGAAAAGTTGGCCACTGCCTAGTTTTCTCATATTCTGAAATCCTCCATCCCACAGCTTCACCCTGTGAGATCACTGCCCATATATGGTATCTTTGAGTGTTTTCAACATCGAGCTCACATGCAAAACATTTTTTTTAACTATCCTTAGCCAAATGTATCAAAATTTTAAGGAAGGTGTGTATTTTATATGCTGCTGTTTATCTGTATTTGTTATATGCTGACAAAAAATCAGGGGAAAAACAGGCAACTTCTAATTTTTGTGGTCAAAAAAGTAAGAGCAGAAGTTTAAATATTTATTTTCATATTAAGAATGATAAAAAACTAAATAACCAGCAAAGAAATAACCCCCTCCATACTTTGCGCTCACAAAGTATATAATTTACTTCATGTCAACACTGCCCATATATGGTACTGGGCTGTGTTTTTGACATACACTCCCAAAAGATAAAAAAAAAAAAAAATAATGCAACCAAAAATGTTTTAAAAATGTGTATCGTTGTCAAAACCCATGAAAAGATTAGGTGTGAGTTCAATTTACCTTCATGCGCTTCTTTATTTTGTTTTGAGGTTAAAAAGAAATATACAGCGGACCCCCTGTATTCGCAGTTTAGGGACCACAGCTGCAATAGCTAAAATCTGTGAATACTTTAGACCCCCTCTTAAAATGTTATAACTGCATATTTTAACTCAAGTTTATTTTTATAGCACATTTCAGCAGCAAGGCGATTCAAAGTGTTTTACATCGTAAAAACGTCAAGCAAGTATACATCAAAATCATCGCGTAAATATACAGCAAAAATAAATAATCAATAGTTCAAACACCAAATATAGCTTAATATGCATTAATATGCACAGTGGAAACCGTCTTAGCACTACCACAGAAGCCAACATCTGCAGTCTTTCTTATTTCCACTCTTGGGGGTTCAGCCAATCAGTACCAATGAAATCAAACGAAGCTCTTGGATTGGCTGCTTTACGAACACCAGGCCATAGCGTGTCAAGTAACATTGAAGCTTTTTTTTTTTTTTTTTTCCATATTTTAGATGTGCTCTACGAAAAAAAACTGTGAATAGGCAGGTTTTTGGCGAGTAATTTGGAGTCACGTTCCACACAAAAATCTGCGCATACTGAACCACAAATAGCCGGGGGTACATGTAACAGCAGAGGTGTACAGAAGAAAATTTTACTTTTTTAAAATATTACAAATAATAAACACACAAAAGTATTGGCAAAGAGAAACAATAAACTGGCCAGTTGTTTTTCATATTCTGACATTCTCCACTCCCTAACTTGCTCTAGTAAACCATATGCTTCACCCCGTGACATCGCTTGCCATATATGGAAGGGGTTTGTTTTTTTCAACACGGGCTCATGAAGCAATAAAGAAATGTTACAAAAATATATATTTTAAATACTTTTCTTTGTCCAAAGTCATAAAAAATATCAGATATGTGTTTATTTTGTATGTTGTTGTTCATCTGTATTTTTTTTTTTTTTGTGATAAAATGTACAGGACAATAGAAAATGCACCCTACAGTCACAATTCATGATATATATATATATATATATATATATATATATATATATATATATATATATATATATATATATATATATATAAAACATGAAAAATATGCTACATATTTTTATATTATAAAAATATATAAATAAAAACTGAAAATCAATACCAATTAAAGTTTTTGCTTGTTTTTGGACCTCAAATGTTGATCTAATATTTTGTATTAAATAAAATATCATTTGTTACGGTGAGATAATCCAATTACCAAAACATGCATGGACCCAAGAGTAACCTTCTGCACAAGAATCCTGAATGTGTCTGTCGATAGATTAACTAAATATGAAACTAATCAATCTTTAGTAACGTGTCATTATGTGTGTACATGTGTGAGCAACAGCTGTGCTGTCTGTAAAACAATCTGATAATAAACGTTGAAACAGAATCATTAAACTGAGAATAATTTCTTCCCCTTTGTGTTTTGGTCCGCGAGCCAATCAGAATCTGGTATCCATGTTAAAAAGACTTTTCTGTGCTGGAGCGACTGTGACAGTAAAAACAGTCTGACCTCATCCTTCACTTCTTTTCCTCTGCTCTGTTTTTGTTGTTTCGGTCCGTTTCCAACCACTTAATCACACCGCTAAAGCGTAGCCTCCAAGAAAGATAAAAAAAAAAAAAAAAAAAAAATCCCAAACAAAGACATCCTTTCTTACTTTTCTTCCTTCTCTCCTTCTCTGCCTCTAATTGTGTTGTTCGGTTGCTGAGGTGACAGATAATGGTGGTTGGTTTGTGTCGGACCTGCTGTGAATTTTAACTGCCGAGTGATACCGTTTGGAAGACGAATATAATGGAAAAAAGTTAACAAGAGGAGAGAATTTTTAGATCCCTGATTTAATGTGATGAATGGTGTCTGAATGGATGAACCTGTCTGTGTCGTCTTGGCTCACAAAACAGGTACAGGCTGTTCCGTTTACTGCTGCTTTTCAGTCCTTCCTCTCTTTATGTCCTTTTTCTTTCCCTCACCTGCTGTTAGAGTTCTTCCAGCACCGGAAAAAGTAACTGATTATATCTCTGCTTCTCTCAGACAGAGCGAAGGAAGAAAAACAGAAAGCAAAAAGAGCAGCAGTGAGCTTCTGTTTTTGTCATTAAACTGTCTTTGAACTCATCAAGGGGAAAAAAAGGAACGGTGGGTAAAGGGGACTGTGCGCTTTTTCTTTTATTTGCTTCAACACTTCCTCATTGGAACATCTAAAACAAGCTGTTTACACATTTACAGGCCCTGTGTGTTTCAGTATAGAGATGACTTTTTTTTTTTTTGGGTCCAAATTAGGGTCATAAAACCACCATAAAGAACGAATAATATGATTCCAACTTCTGTTTTGACTGCAGTTTTATCTCAACCGAGTGCAGAAAGTTCATCTGATTTATTGTTGTTGCCGTTTTACTGCTTTGTTATGTTCTGCAGGTAGTTGAACTGTTCATTATTAATGTACGGTGCCTTGTAAAAGCTTTCATACCGAGAGAACCCAACAAACTATGTCATTTATTCCTGGGATGAAAGGAAGATGATACATAGTTTACATTTATTTTTACAAATAAAACGTTAAAAATTGGGGAGAGCATTTGTATTCAGACCCTCCCGAGTTAATACTTTCTCTCCAATTTCAGCTGCTAATATTTGGGGGTGTCTCCACCACCTTTGCACATCTACTTACTGAAATTTTTTGCTCATTTTGTCTCTGCAAAACAAGGTCAGGCTCAGGCAGATGTGATAGAGAGTATCTGTAAACATCATTTTTTAAGTCCTGCCACAGATTCCATTTATGATTTTGGTCTGGCCTTTGACTAGGCCAATCCAGCACACAATTATGCTTCTGTCTAAACCCTTTAATTCAAGCTCTGGTTGTAGGTTTATGACCATTGTCCTGCTGGAAGGTGACCCTATATCCCAGTCTCAAGTCTTTTGCTGCCTCTCACAGGTTTTCTTCAAGGATTGTTCTGTATTTACATCTATCTTTCCATCAATTTTGACCAGCTTATCTGTAAAAAATACAAAACAAAACAAAAACATTCCTCCAGCATTATGCTACCACCACTATCTCTTTGTGGGTTGGTGTGTTCAGGGTGATGTGCACTGTTGGGTTTTGGCTGCTCATAGCACTTTGAGCAAAGACTTAGGTTTAGCATCATCTGAACAGATCGATCTCTGGTTTCCTTTCAGCAGGGGCTTCCTTCTTGCCTCTCTTCTTGGAAGACCAGTTTTGAGGACTGCACGACTAAGATTCTTACACTTGAGCTGTGGATCTCTGCTGCTCCTAAAGAGTTGCCATGTGCCTCTTGGCAGCTTCACTAAATAATGCTGTCCTCAAATTACACACAAGTTGACTCTATCTACTGGTTGCAGAAGGTGATTGCTGAATACTGTGCTACATTGTATTTAGGGGCATTAGAGTAAAGCCTACTGAATACAAATGCATGCCACACTTTTCAGAATTTTATTTGTTAAAAAGATTGAAAACAAGGCATACTTCTCCTTCCATGTCACAGTTATGCAATACTTTGCCAAGTAAAATCCCAGTAGATTGTGGTTCAGATGTGAGCATGTGTGGAAAAATTAAAGGAGTATGAATACTTGTAAGAAAGTTCCATACTTCTCCAGATTCAGATGTTTCTATTTTTTTATTTCAAATATCATAAATAATATATATATATATATATATATATATATATATATATATATATATATATATATATATATATATATATATATATATATATATATATATATATATATATTTTAAAAAACATGGTAAAGTTGGTTTCCAATGCACAGGAAAAATGGCCCTTTTTGATATATTTGAATTAAAGTGTATTTATCTCTGGGTTATGTGTCACCAAAATGATCTGTGAAACTGGACAAAGACAAAATATGTAATTTAAATATAAATCGATTTTAAAATGCCCTTCATATTTTAGAAATTCAGAATTTTAGGCAAGAGAAAATGAAATATGGCCTGAAAACTAAACAGTTTTCCATTCTTGTCCAGATTTGGTAAATAATAAGTCAGAGCAAACTGAACCAGCTGCTCTGGCCATTTAAGAGAAAAATGGAAATAAGTCTTCAGAAAATACTTTCAGCCGATTTATTCAATAAATGGACATTATTTCTTGTTCAATTGAAGCAAAAACATTGTGTCATTAACGTAATCACAAACATGAATGTCTTTGTTCATTCAAGAAACTCCCCACACACCTTTATTCGAGTGAAAAACTGAAAAGGCTTTTTAGTTTTTGTTTTACTTAAGAGAAAGAGACATTTTAAAGAAACACGTTCCACTTTTTGAGGTGAATTAAAAAGCTTTCCTGAATATAGTTCCAACAACTAAAAGCTATAAAGTAACAACAACAAAAAAAATCAATAGGACTCCATAAACAAGGAACATGTGATCTTGTATGTACCTGATAAACATGAAGTTTCATATGAACACTTGACATTTTGTCTTGTGTGCAGAGTCGGGGTTTTACAGGGGGTTGGCCTTTAGATTTGGCTCTGCACGGTAATTTCCTGAAGTCCAAACACATCGTAGACATTCAGTGACTCAACACTGCGTCAGACCCTTTAAAGCTCCTTTCTCTCCCTGCAGCCAGCAGATTTATTGTTACAGTGTAAAAAATCTCACACGTCCTTTTGTATTTAATATAGAAATCCAGAAGTGCTAATTAATATAATCCTTTAAAGGGGCAGTATTATGTATTTTCCAGGCACATAGAATCATTTTATAGCACAATCAAGTAACTATGTTACCTTCTATTGTTACAAAAAATGCTGTATATCTCAAATATGACCTAAAAGAAATGTGACTTCTTAATTTAACGCCTTGAAATAGGGCCTCTGTCTCTTTAAAAACTCCTACTCTTTCTGAAACTCCGTCTTCAGCTAATCATCACAATATCACTCCTCTATTAACCCTTTAACAACGTTTTTACCAGCGTTGCACTGAGAAGTAGCTAGTATAATGAACTCAGCACATGCGCAGTTCCACCAGGTGTTTACTAATTGCTGCTGCCACGAGTCTGGAGGAACTGAGTGGGGAAGTTGCGGGGGAGGGGTGCTCTGTGAGGCAGAAGCTTGAAAGTTTAGAAACTGCAGCTCCGAGGGGGAGCTGAACCCTGAAGGTGGACCTGTTTCCACTCAGGCGTTTTGCACAGCTGAGTGGTTGCCACGGGAGATTAAATGAGTTTTCAAACATGCATGAAAGAATCAAGGCAACACTCCAGGTATGTTTTTGATGAGGGAATAACATTATAACATGGTGTTAAACTCAAAAAAGTTGATTTTACATAATACTGTCCCTTTAATTATTTTAAAGTCTTGTACTGCAGAATGTCATTAATTTATTTCATCTGTGAGTCTCATCAAAGTCAGGGAGTAGGCATAAAGCTGCTCCAGTCAAGTCAACTGGTCTGAACCAGACTTATTGTGAAGGTTAACCAATCAGATGTCAGCATCTATTTGATGAGCCATGGTGACAGTTATTATTTCATGGTATTATTACATGGCAATGTAGCAAACTAAACCATGAAGTAACTGAATGAATCCTAATGAAAAATATTGTAATTTTATTTGGGGAATTGTAGATTTCATTAACTATGGGTTTAATAGAGGTCCTGATCAAAGCATTTGTGAATGATCGGTCTTGATGTCTCAGAAGTTACACCTTAGTCAGAGGTCCTCAACTCCAGTCCTTGAGGTCTGATGTCCTGGAACTTTTAGCTGCGTCTCTGTTTCAACACACCTGAGTCAAATAATGAGGTCATTAGCAGGACTCTGGAGAACTTGACTGCATACTAAGGAGGTGATTTAGCCATTTGATTCAGGTGTGTTGAACAAGGGACACATCTAAAAGTTGCAGGACCCTAGAGGCCTGGAGTTGAGGACCCCTGACCTAAAGGGAAGTAGAGACACCACTTAATCTACCATTCATATTGCAATCCAAGGATTTGACTGTTGGAGGAAACTGGAGTACACAGAGAGAACCCATGCATGCATGGGGTAACATGCAAACTTCATGCAAAAAGACCCCTGGTTGGGATTCAAATCCAGGACCTTCTTGCTTGCAAGGCAACAGTGCTATCAACTGCACCACCATACTGGCCTTTTATAAGATCTCCACCACTTTTGGCACTCAATATTTCTCAGTCACTGGTTTCATTTTATCTCATATCAACTGATTTAGAGTATCACCATCTAAAGCTCTCATTGCTTTAGCAACAAAAACGTCTTTCTGTCACCTCCTCTGCCTTTGCACAAACTTCTTTTCATCTTGTCTGACCTTTCACACATCTGCCAAGCACCTCGGCTGACTGCACACAAGTGCTGAAGTTAGGCACATCTAAGTGTGAAAATGCATAAATAACCCTTTTGTGTGGAAGTGCTGAAGTGAGCATTATGTTCAGTACCTGCAGCAACATCTTGCTGTGAATTCTTGGTGTGATCATTTTAGGCAACTTCAAATTAAAAAACCCACCTAGTAGTTTCAGGCCAACTTCAGCAGTTTCACATTGTTCTTAGAGAGGAGCCATATTAAGAGGAAGACCTTTTGGTCATCCATTTTTTTTTCAAGGGTGGACAACTTCTACTGTAAAATACAAGATCATCATGTGTGGGCGAGTTTGTGAGGACAGTTTTATTGGTGGTGTCAACATCCACACAAATAGTCTTTAACCTTTTTTGTTTCAGACACTGTCTACCAGTCCATGTCTCTCACATTGCTGCCTTAATTTTAAAGGTCATGTCAGATTTACGGAAAGAGAAGAGTTGGTGCAACGACAAGAGGCACTGAAACTACTTCTTACCCAAGCAGGTGCTGAGGTGTAACAACCACTTTCTAAACAAAAAACGAAAATGTGGGAGCATTCTCCTAAAATAAGGAAGTTAGTGCATTCACAGCCATTAATTTGCTTATAATTTGACTGCAGGTCTCCAAAAATAACATACGCTTTCTGCATCACTTTTTATTCTCACCTAAAGGATATGAAACTGCTGTTAGCATAACCGTAATACTGTTATGAGTGTCAAGGCTAATGAACAATATTCACAATATCCTAAAGCTGCACTGTGTTGTCGACTAAATCTTCATGAGCATGTTGGGCTCTTTGGTGACTAAAGACTTCATTTTATCTATTTTGTTGTTTTGTGGCTAGAAAACTGAACTGAAACAGTAGCGCTGTAAAAACCAAAATAAGAGCAGAAACGCCCTGTCGATGCAGATTTACCTGGATGCTACTCTCCCGTTTAATCTCATTTTATTTGACTCGTCTTGTAAGAGTTAAATCCTGAACGTTCAGGAAAAGATTTGGTCTTAGCTCGTTTCTGGATCAGCTACATTAAATAAATCAATCAAAAATCAGTTCTGGAAGATTTTCCTCTTTATTAAGTTAACAACTGCAATTAAAAGTAAAAAGACAATTTTGTATTTTCTCAGAATTGTTATTTATTTAAGAGGTAAAAATGGGAAAATTTAAACTTTAAAGATTATGGAGGAAAAATTAAGGCAAACATGAACCAGTTACCAAAAGTCAAACCTCATATAAATCAACCAATGTCTACTTTATAAGCTAAAAATTAAAACCCAAACATAATCTACTGAGTTCTTGTCAATGCAAGAGTAAAAGAGAGCTCAAAATGTAGTACTTAAAGGTGTTTAAGAACTTTTATGGCTAATTCTGGGTCTTTACCTCACTTTATTCTTAGTGGGAACTCCAAAGTTTCTTTGTCACCAGGATAATCTGTATGGCTTTGGTAACAGAGCCACCAGGGATAGAACTGGAAAAGAGTTCTCTACTGGCCAGACTTTCTTTCTCCAACAGTGGTCCCGTCTGCTAGAGGTCGCTCTGAAAGTGATACTGGCCTCTCCTGGCTCTGGCTTTTGGATTTCTGGAGAATCCTCACTCTGAATTCTGAACCAGTTGATGAGTTTGGAAAATGGGACATAAACAAACCAAAATTCTTGCAGAATTTCCTTTCTAGAAATCAATGGCCTGAACTTTCATAGTTTTATTGTAGTCCTATCTACAACTCAACGTGCTTTTATATTACTAGCCACATTCATACACTGCAATTAGAAACAGACTCTAATTCCCAAGAAGACATTACCATGTGGTGGGGGAAGCTGGTATCAAACATACATCCCTCTGATTTCTAGATGATGTACGCTGCGTTCCAGTTACCTTGGACTCGGAGCTGGGTCACATCCGAGGTAATAGCGTTCCAGTTAACACAGTTGGAGAAGTTGGGATTTGAACATGGTGACGGCCAAATAGCCATTGTTCACAGTGTGTCTATACAAACATTGTTTTAAGCTTTACTTTCCATAAACAAACACCACCTTTAATTTGTTCAGTTTACAGTTGCAGTAACCTTGATGTTAGACACACTCTTACAAGTGTGTCTTGTAAAATGAACATCTTTTCACCACATCTTACTACTGTTGATGCGAGGAGCGGCCATACTGAAATGCAAAGTCAGCCTTACAACTACTAACTGGGGGTAGTCGGAGTTTCTCCAACTTTTCGAGTGGGAAGTCCAACGTCGGGGGGTGTTCCAGTTGATTTTTCCGACTGGGAAGTTGTGATTTCCAAGTTTTGACCACAAATGGAACGCACCATAATGAATGAGTAGGGTCTGGCTTCTTTGGTAGACAAAATTTTCTCTGGTTCAGTTCTGCCTGTGTCTCTTTGACAACAGCACAGCATGTCAGCAGCTGAAGGAAATGGGCCGTCAAGAGGGACTGATCAGCCAATCAGAAGTGGACATTGGTATGACAGCAACAAGCAGACTGAGGGGGGATTTATACTGTATAAACACCATTTATGTCATTTGAGAAACAAGGGTTGTGTGAAGAAAAGTATCATGAGTGACCTTAGTCACAATAGTGGTGTTATTTTATAGCCAATTGGAATACAAAAAAACCTCACTATTTTAAGTCTTATTAATCTATAAGTTATTAACATAAAAACATCATTTTGGTTAAATTGTAAAGTTAAATAAGAGCAGTAAAAGTGGGCAGGAGAGCAAAAAGTCTGTCTATAAAAGGTCCAAATTAAGAGGTGTATGCTCCTATGCAGCTTCATAGAAGACTGCTGCCATCTCCATTTTCCACAGTATAGATGGTATTTATAAGGTGATGCTCTCTTCCTTCCTGTTTCTGCTGCACAACCTGTCCGGAAGTGAAGCTAAACAGTTTGATCTTTGTTTTATTCAGAGGATTTCCTGGTGAACTGAGAGTCAGTTGCCTTTTGGATAATCTCAGTCTGTCTGTCATGAGTCATTCAGTGAAAAGTGACCTCTGTACTGTTATCCTACCATAAAGGCCTCACGAGCTGCACTCTGGACTAACGATTTAGATTGTAGATGTAATTTGCTTCATTTCTCTAAGACGATACAGGAAATATGTTTTTGTTATTCTTTCAGTGAATCCTGGTGTAGATGGTGGCATAGACACAAATATGCAAAAATCAGATGCATTTAAAAGTTTCATGACAGATAAATAAAGATAAGACAATTTCACATGTTGACAAAATATAAAAGAAGAATATAACAAATTTAATTCAGGAAAACAGTAAATTGCCTTCAGTCCAGTCTGGAAAATATTCTTAATCATATTGAAAACCGTTTCCTTAATTGCACTGATTAACCCAATTTTTCCTGTTCTCGTTTTTACCAGCACGGCAGTTATAATTGATAAAGGCTACAGTTATTAGAAAAAGCTTTGAAGTTTAAAAAGTGATGTGATATTGAACAAGTTTGAAGCCATTATAGATTTTGTCTCATCCACTCAGGTTTCCAATATGTACATCCACCTCACCAATATTTGCTCCTCAGGAGAACTGGTGGAGTTTATTTAAACTGATTGATTTCCTCACATGGATCCTTCTTCCATTCCAAAACCAGTTTTAATGTGTGTTTCGGGTCAAGTTTCAACCATTGGGTCACCCTCAGATGACAGAAAATTGGTTACTATTAGAGCTGTGTAATATACTGAAATACAAATATCATTGCAATGTCCATGTGTGCGATGTTGGAGGGCTTTTGCTGCCATTGACACTTACAGCAGATCTTTGTTTTTTTGTGGCAAAGATGCTGAAGCTCATAAGGAGTGATGGAATCACTGTGATGAAGAAAAACAACGAAAAGAGCCAGGAAAATGTGTGTTGTTTATGTCTTGTATCATCAACTTGAAATGTAGTCGAAGTTTTATATCATTGCTGACCAAGAAAAACAACTCCTGCTCCAAAATAGACACCTCTGAGAAGCTGCATCCATAGACAAAGGTTGAGCTATTTCACCACCCTGACAAGAAATTTGTTTAAATTAGTAAATTTGAGGCTTTTAAACTTAGAAACATTGAACCAGCTCCCAGTTTTGGTCCGTGAGGCAGACACCTTGTTTACTTTTAAGACTAGACTTAAAACTTTCCTTTTTGACAAAGCTGGTTTAGGTTTTCCTGAGCTATCTCTATAGCTATATGCTGCTAGAAGCGAAAATTGTGTCATTTTGTTCTCAGTCTCATGTCGTCCACCCCTTCTTGTCACAACCCCCCTGGTGAATTTTCACCCCCTCTCCATGTGAAACTATTGTGTGATTGGTCTGAATTTCATGGATGTGCTTGTTTATGTGGAAAACAGCCCCAACTTCTCAACTTCCAGAAGCCGTTTTTTCAGCCAGAGAGCAGGATGGATGTTTAGAGGATCAATTGTCTGAGGCTATAAGGAAGTACGTACTGTTGGACCAAAACAGTGAACTCCTCTTGCTTGGTTCTGATCCGATGCAGCAGGCAAACACCCCACTGACACCTTCAGCTCTTTTTTTTCCGAAAACATGGAAACTAGAATGAGATGTTGCAACTCGTCAATCATTATTTCCTCCTCCTTCAAACTTGTGAACTCGTAACAGTCGTTCCTCTCTGCCATGATCGCTGTTTACTGTTGTAAATTATATATGACAAAACACCATGACAGTGGGAGGGGTTTCACTAGAGCTCGGCTCGGTAGGTCTTGTGGACCGTGAAGGGTGTGTTGTGAAAACAAACGTCCTGAAACTGCGTGTGAAGAAGTCAACTTTAGTCCACTGGAGGACAAACTGACCACGTCTTCTCTCTCTCCTACATTCTCCTACTACTTTCCGATTTTGTATTATTAGCTGTTATTTCAAATTTGAACTATGACACATTCCTGGATGGGCGCATCGACTGAGCTACTCCTGCCCACAGCTTAACGTTCTCCTTCTATAGATGATACACATGGGCCTGTCTTTCAGTGTTTAACCCTGTCTCTCTCCTTAACCAGTGTTTCTCAATTCCAGTCCTCAGGTACCGCTGCCCTGCATATTTTAAATGTGTCTCTGTTCCAGAACACCTGATTCAAATGATTGCATGACCTCCTCCTGATGCAGAAGCCTGTTAATCACCCACTTAGGCTGTGGTCCATGAGGACCATAACTGAGAAACTCTCCTAGACAATACTTTTGGCTGAGCTTTTTACTGTGACTAACTGTTTGTGCTTTATTTCACCCTATAAGCTTGAAAACAGGCTCAGAGCTGATCTGCTTAGCTGTGTTTCTCTCCTAGATGAAGCCACTAAAGGAGCTACTACTGCCATTAACTTATTAGATTTTTATTAGATTTGGAGAGAGCTTTCCACATCCCCAACCTCAGCCTGGTGAAGAGTTGGATGGCGCATCCATACTAGAAAATCAAGCAATTTAAATGAACTCCACCGATTCTGCCAAGTTTCAGACAGAATTACGCTAGAAGGTTGCAGACATTTAACAAGAGGGAGGGAATAAAGTGAAGATGATTGATCTTTAAAGATGTTTGCTTTACAGCCTGAAGGAAACTCTTGTTCCTAATGCAGGTTTTTCAGACCCAAAAACTCAGAAAAGCTTCAGTTTAATGTGATCTGAGCAAGCACTTCCTTCTAATGTTGAGGAACTCTGACAGCTGTCAGCTGCACTTCTGAATATAAAACACCATTTAGCTGAAACTAGGATGTATTTCCTCCTTCTGTTTCAACTCTGTGGTAAGGCAAAGCAAGAACCCCTTTCACTTTTGCACATCTGATAGGGATCTGCGCATTCTGCATTCAGAAACACCCGAAACTGAATTGCTTCCTCCTCTCTGAGCCTGAAGACCACCCTTGTTTTTTTTTTTTGCTTTTGTGTGGGCAAGCCCCTCACAGTCATGAGTCTGAAATCTCATTCATTCCTCAGATCTTTCTTAGAACTACCTGAAGGAAATGACAGGGTCTTCATACATGTCATCACTCTGCTGACCTAAAAATAAAGGCACGTGTGTGTGTGTGTGTAAACTACAGGGTGTTAACAGCATAAAGGTGAGACGTCAGGAGGAAGGGAACTGTCTTTTGTTTCCAGTAAAATGACTTTATCTGCAAAGATCTTCTCACTTACAACCTCTGTATTGTCAGAGCTTCAGTTTTGACCCAGTTTGCTGCTTAGAGATGCAATTATGCATATTCATCAATTAGTTTTGGGTGTAAGCAAAAAAAGATCCAGAATTTCTAGAAGACTCGGGCTGGAATAATATTCCCATTCTTTCAACAAATTCTTGTTTGGTCCCTGCAAGGTCTTGACTTCACCTCCTCACTTCCTCCCTCCCAGAGATGAACTTCCCCTTCCAGTTATTGCTCTGCTCTGCTGGTAAGAGAGATGAATATTATTTTTTTTTCTTGTTCCCTGAGTCTGAATTGTGACTCTTGTATGCTTGTCTGATTCCTGTGGCATACATGTGTGGACAATTACAGGAAAGAGACAGTTCGCAAGGCACAAAGAGAGGCTAAAACATTTTTTTTTTTTTTTTTTTTTGCCTGTGCTGCAGATTGCTGCAAAAAAGGAAATGGAACATTAAGAATAAAGCAGGAAGTCACAGAACTAATATTATCCTAGCACAGATATAGATGAGTTTAAAAAAAATCATCTTTTTAGACGGTTTGAACACAGAATGTTATTTTTGTTGATCACAGCGGAAACAGACAGGGGGGGGGATGCTTTTAGTAAAAGGAGTTTCAGGAATAATTTAAAAAGATTATCAGAGTGTCACAATGGCCTAAACGCACAAATAAAAGCTCAGCTCTTCATCCCCATACATGGAATATTCTGGATAGACTCCGCTTCATCTGCTGCTGTTTTCACAAGCTGCATCTTTTTGGCTGTAAATAATTTTAGCAAAATAATCCAGATTATTTAGGAGAAAAAACAAAGACATCGAAAATGTGAGGTTTTCTTATCAACCTCAAAATTCTAATTATTCATTGGTATTTTGTTACAGAGAAAGACAAAGTAGTGATTAATTGTGACATGGAAGCAAAAAGATGTATGATTTTCCCAACCATATCACAGATCGGAAAAGTGTAGTGTGCATTTGTATTTAGGCCCCTTTACTCTTTGACTCCTAAATAAAATGCATTGTACTAAAGTCCCCTAAGAGGTCACCTGATTAGTAAACAGAGTCCACTTAATCTCAGTATAAAGAACTGCTCTCTGAAGGCCTCAGAGGTCTGTTAGGGAACATTAATAACCGAACAGCATCATGAAGACCAAGGAACACAGCAGACAGGTTAGAGAGAAAGAGGTGGAGAAGTTTAAAACAGAGTTAGGGTATATATTTAATATCCCAATCTCTGAAAATCTCACAGAGCTGTGTTCAGTTCATCATCTGAAAATGGAAACAGAGTAGAACAACTGTAGATCTACCAAGACACGACCATCCATCTAAACTGACAGGCCGGGCAAGGAGACTATTATTCAGAGAAACACCCAAGTGGCGCATGGTAAGCCTAGAGGAGCTGCACAGATCCACTGCTCAGGTGGGAAATCTGTTAACAGGACAACTATTAGCTGCACACTCCACTAATCTTGTCTTAATGGAGGAAGGGCCAGAAGGAAGCCGTTGCTGAGAGAAAGCCAAAAGAAGTCCCTTATGAACTTTTCCAAAAGCAAAAGGACATGGCTTTCTTTAAGAGGGACAGGGAAGAGTTTGAGGTGATGGAAAGATGGATGGAGCTAAATACAGGGTATTTCTGGGTCCCATCCAAACAGAGATGAACACGGTAAATGTTCGTAAACGATTAGGAAAAAATGTGCGTCCACACGATAGGATGCAGCACCACAGAAAACGCTGTCGTAAGCCTGGCCAAGCAGTGCCGCTGAAACACTGGTACAGAACAAAGTAAAAAACACAGAGTGGCACCATATTTGTTATTTGTGAGAGTGAGGTGCATGCAGGTTACAAAGCTACGTCGTCATTGTTTTAAAAAGAAAAACGTAGCTCACATGTACACACTGAAACATGAAACTGGTGTTTTGAAATGTATCCACTCTGGGACCCGGTTTTCAAAATGATCGTTTCTGGTCTGCCAAAACACCGGATCTGTGTGGAAATCTGACTGAGCTTAAAGTTATTTTGAAAAGGGGAATGACACCAAGTAAAGAGGAGTGTAGCAGGTCATGAAACTGATCTTCAGTAGGTTCAGTAGGAAAGTAGGTTGTTAAAAGGTAGTTAAATGTCCGCTTTTCTCTTGCTGCTACATGCTACACTGAAAAGCCTCCCACCAATTTATGATTTTATTTACTAAAGCACATGCCAAAAAAAACAAAAAAAAAAAAAAAAAAAAAAAAACAAAAAAACAGCCAATGTAAAAATATTCTTTTCAGTATAGGGTATACTGAAAAGACACAACTTTTAAATTATAGCCTGGACTTGTTTTAAGCAAAACCCACAAATTTTTAATAGAGGTTGTTGAGTTATCCATGTCAAAACCAGTTTAATGTGCGTTCGGGATCATTGTCCTGTTTGAACACCCAGCTGTGTCCACATTTCAACCACTGGGTCCAAACTGCCACGATCAGGTGACAGAAAATTAGAAAAAAAACAACAAAAGAACCACCATCAAGCTTCAGCCTTCCATGAATTGGAAACTGCTTGAACGCCAGCGTCACTATTGATAGTTAGGTAAGGTTTACATCTACATGTACTGAAAGTGCTGACAAAATATTCCCTGCTCCAAAAGAAACATCTACGAGAGACTGGAATTAGAAGCTGCCCACATAGAAAAGCCCACAGAGACACACAGGAAAAACCACCATGCACACACTCACACACACTAACTCTATGGGAGGGAGCCGGAGTACCTAGAGAGAACCCACCCATGCACAGGGAGAACATGCAAACTCCATGCAGAAAGACCCCAGGGATTCAAACCTAAGATCTTCTTGCTGTAAGGCAACAGTGATATTTGGCTGCTAGTGGTACAGTTAGATTTAATAAAATGTAAAGAATAATTTAACAACATCAACCTTACCTCAAAGAGTAACTAAACCCCAAATCAACTATTTTTTTTCCAGATAAACTGTATAAATTGGTTCTTAAGGGTGCTATCTTTATGTTTCTGAGCAAACTGTGACATTTTCATGTAAACATGTTTAATTCTGCAATATTTTGCCTAAAATCTCTTTGGGTTGAATGGTGGCTACTGAGGTTGAATTTCCCTGTTGGTTACAGCAGTACAGCTTGGTTGATGTCTACATCACAGCCCTGCATTCTGGTATAAAACCAGAATGCAGACATATTCACTCAGACATACGTCCACGTGGAGAGTCAGGAGTTGGAATTGTGAGAATTGAAGGATAACGTTTCTCAGCTTTGCATGTGGTTCATTTGCAATGTGGACTCGGAGTGGAACGGGTCTCCTCTGCTCTGACTGCAGGCGGTTTTCTGCAGGACGACTGTGTAAGACTGACTGCAGGGCTCAGGAAGTGGGAGGGGCTCACAGCAGCACTTGCTTGTCAGGACAGTTGCTGTAGTACGATTGGTACTTCACACCTTTTGCCTCAATAACAGAAAAAAGTCGATAGATTTGTCACTAGTTCCTTTTTTTTTTTTTTTTTTTTAAAAAGATGCTGGAGGGGTCTGAAAAGTTGCTAAATACAGCAACAAAGTCGTTAAGTTGGCAGCAGTGCCTCTCGTTCTGACCCCTCCACTCATCCCCACACTTGGAGACTATCAATAGAGTCAAGGCGAGGCTTTTAAACCACCAAAAAAACACTGTACAGTGGAGCAATTTTCACTGCTACCAGGAGCTTGAGTTTGAAGCTGCTGTTGCAGAGCATGAAAGTCAGTAGGTGGTTAAAAGGTAAAAGGTCTTTAAATGTCCTCTTTTCTCCTGGAGCTGCTCAACATCACAGAAATGTTACTCTGATAAACCTCCCACCAATTTCTGCTTTTATGTACTAACACACATGCCATACTCAAAAATCACACAGAATATAAATATAGCACTTAAAGTTTGTTGATTTATTTATTTCAAAACAAGTTTTGATGCATGTTTGGGATCATTGCCCTGTTTGAACACCCAGCTGTGTCACTATTGAAAGTAAAGTAAGGCTTACATCCCCATGTAGTCAATATGCTGACCAAGAAAATAGTCCCTGCTCAAAAAGAAACAATGAGAGACTGAAATTAGTAACTGCCCAAAAATATCTGGTGAAAAAGTTCAGAGGAGACAAGCAGTATTTGAGCGCAATGACAAAAAGGAGGGAATGTGAGGCTTTGAAACCTAAGAACACTGTACCTACTGTTAGGAAAAGTAGTGAATGCATCATGCTGTGGGGCTATCTGCCTGCTAGTGGTACTGTTGCATTCTAGAAAATGTATGGAATAATTAAAAGGGAAGATCACCTCCAAATTCTTAAACCTTACCTCCCGGTTTTGGTCCGTGAGGCAGAAACCATGTCTACTTTTAAGACTAGGCTTAAAAGTTTCTTTTTTTTATAAAGCTTATTGTTAAAAACAGGGACTAAGAGAGTACGGTCCGATCCAACGCTGGGGGGAGACTGGAACGACGGTTCTCCCTGGCTCTGCTACTCTCATGCCTCATTCTAAGGTGTTAGATTATCCTGAGCTATCTCTGTAGTTATGCTGCTATAGGCTTAGGCTGCTGGAGGACAAACTGAACACTTTTCCTCACTTTCTTCTTCTACTACTCTCCAATTTGCATTATTTGCTGTTATTTAAACTGTAACCTTATTATTTTCTCTGTTATTTTTTTCTCCACAGAAGCTACACCAGGTCTGGCGTTCTGTTCTGCTGTGATACCTTCCTGGAGGAGGGCATCGGCTGAGATAATGCAGCCGACAACTAATCGTTCTCCCTCTCCTGTTATTAACTTTTTACTTTTTATTAACATAGAAAGCACTCCTACATCAGTTCTTCTGTTTCTTTTATGTGTATCTGCTCTGTCTTCTCAAACCCCCAGTCGGTCGTGGCAGATGGCTGCTTGTACTGAGCCAGGTTCTGCTGGAGGTTTCTTCCTGTTAAAGGGGAGTTGTTCCTCTCCACTGTTGCCATAAGCATGCTCAGTACGTGGGATTGCTGTAAAGTCAACGACACGACAGAAGCGATTGTCCACTGTCGCTACGTTCTTGTGTCCAGGAGGAATGAATGCTGTAAATCAATGACTCAATGCAATCTGCTGGGTTTCCTTGGATATAAACTTTTTAAACTAATTTAAATAATAAACTGAGCTTGATCCGCTGTTTGATAACTAGGATTAATTAGAATGTTTGTGTGATTGAACTGAAATGACAACTGTTTGTAAAGTGTCTCGAGACGACATTTGTTGTGAATTGGTGCTATATAAATAAACTGAACTGAAATGAAGAAAGCTCCTTAAATCAACTTTTGGACGAGTCAAGGTGAGGCTTTCAAGCCATCTAAAGAACATTGTACCAACTGCTAGGCCCAGTGGTGGCAGTATCGTGCTAGGAGATAATTTTCACTGCTATCAGGAGCTTGAGTTTGACGCTTCTATTGCACAGTGGGGAAGTCAGTGGGTGGTTAAAGGTTAGAAGGTTAAATGCTCTCTTTTCTCTTGCAGTCAGTTAATGTCACAGAGATTTCACGCTGATGAAGTTACCAACAAATGTTGCTTTTATTTGGTAACCCAAATGCTACAGAGATAATAAAAATATAAATATAGAACACAGTGAAAACACACAAGTCGTAAAATATAAAGATCAACTGAACCGGTGAGTTTAGGGAGTTAACAGATGAACTGTTCATTTTTGCAGATTAACCAGTAAAAATCACACGCAAGACAGCAACCAAACACAATGCAAACACTGAACAGTAATATCAATGAGTCAAATGTAACATTAGGATACCTGAGACATGGAAACATAAAAAACAACATGAAGATGATAATAATAATGATAATCTAACGGCTTCTGCAACTTTTAAAACGGTAACAATCACACTTCTGTCCTCCCGTCTTATGTAAATCTGAGGCCTTTAATGTGAAGTGTGTTTGACGGTGTTAAGATCAAACAGAAGAACCTCCAGTTTCGATCTTTTGACCCTCTCTGGGGACAGAGAAGCTGTTGTTTTGTCTGAACTAATTTATGAAATCTTCACACGCTGACTCAATTTCTCCAATTTTATTTAATCAAAAAAGAAACTCTAATGATGCATGTAAGTAAAAGGAAGAGACACCGCAGAAAGGAATGAGGGTAAAACGTCAGCGCAAAGTGTCTAAGGTCCTAACGTATACCCTCTGGGAACAAACGTTTCATTGTGGTTTGAGTCTGTGAATGCAGAAGAGCTGCGGTGTCATATAAGTCATTTGTTGGTGCTATAAGGTTCAGCAAGGGGGCGGAATGGCGGGATCCTGATTAAGTCTGTGTAAGCGTCTGTGTGTGAGGATGATGCAGCTCCTTAAAGAGGAATAAATTAAAACAAGTGACGACAGACACATTTAACCGAACAGAATCTGCGTAAGAACGTGAATCATCGTCTAAATGTGTGCAAATGTAAGCGAAGCCACTTCATCAACTGAAAGTAACCTCCTGGCCTACAAAAACACAGTGGAAATGTTCCTTCTCTACGTTCGCTGTATCACAGAGGTCTCACACTGGAGATTTTATCACTTCGTTCTCCTTCTAGGCTGTCAGCCCCCCACCCGGAGCGGGAGCTTTCCGTGGGGGGTGAGGGCCAGCAGAGAGGCCCCTCTGTCTGCTGCTCTATTCCGTGTTTCATTATAACAGAGAAGCTGTGTTCAAACTGGGGGTTTAAGGGCAAGAATGAAAAAGAAGCACACACTTGTGTGTGTGTTTTTGTCTATATGGCTTTATGCACACATTACTGTACATACATGGTGTCTGATGTGTTTACTCTTATCTTTTGGGGGGGTCTTAAATTAAATGCAGGAAGTGATTTTTATGTTCATCCAGAAGCTTTAATCTGCAAACATGAGGCACCTTTTGTTCTTTGTTCCTCCTCATTACTGAAGGAAGCCTTCATTGTCCTGCTGCTTCCTTTCATCTCATGTTTTTCACTCTTTATGGGGCGCAGTTTTGAAGTGTGCTGCCTCAGCAGTCTGCACGTGGCACCGAGGCAAGTTCACCATTTCACACCCTTCGATGTTAAATTCAGATCTTACAAAGGATGCTTTTGTAAATGTTGACTTAAATAAGTCTCACAAAAGTATTAACACCCCTTTAACTTGTTCACTTTTTGTCATGTTACAAACTTCAATGTAGTGTTTGGAGTTTTCATGGGATGGACTAATACAAAGTAATGCATCACTGTCAAGTGAAATGAAAACGATACATGGCTTGATGTGCATTTGTATTCAGTCTCTTTTACTCTGATACCTGTAAATAAAATCCAGTAAAACCAGATGTCTTTAAACGTCACCTAAGTAGTAACAGGACCTGGCATCATGAAAACCAAGAAAAACAAACAATGCAGGATCCCCGTTATAAAACATGATGCTGGCAGCATCATGCTGAGTGGATGCTTTTATTCAGCAATGACAGGGAAGCTGCTAAGATTGATGGGAAGATCGATCAAGGTAAATATTGGACAGTCCCGGAAGACAACCTGTTAGAGGCTGCAAAAGTCTTGGTTTAGATCAAAGCCTATTTACATATAGGGATGATCTAATCAAAGTCTGGACTTAAAGTAACCATCTGTGGCGAGACTGCAAAACCCCTAAATCTTACCAAGTATTTTTGGTCTACTCTCTAGTGCAAATATCTTGAATACACTTGAAATACGATAAAACTAACTTACAAGTAACAAGCAGATATAGGAGCTTGTTTTAAGCCAATAACTCCTTAGCATTGATTTAAAAAAAAAAAAAAAATCCTAATTATAAGTGAAATCATCTGCCAGTGGAACAAGACATTTTAACTTAAAATATGGGGAAAACATCTTGTTTCACTGGCAGATGATTTCACTTATAACTAGAACTTTTTCATCAATATTAAGGAATTATTTACTTTAAAACAAGCTCCTATATCTGCTGAAAAGTTACTTGTAAGTTAGTTTTGTCTTATTTCAAGTGTATTCAAGATATTTGTACTAAAAACTAGACCAAAAATACTTAAGATCTTGTGTTTTGTAGTGAAGACTTGAGAAATGATGTTCACAGGGGATTTTCAGATGTTCACTGTGTAAGAAAAATAATGACACCCACATTTTGTTTTCCTTCCCCTTTACAATTATCCTCTGCTGTGTGTTCTGTAACATTCAATCCTAATAAAGCACACTGAAGTTTGTGGTTGCAAATAATTCAAAGGCTATGAATAGATTTTCAGGGCACTTAAGCTTCAAATTAAAGCATTTTTCTTCCTTTTCTTTTTTTTTTTACAATGTCTTTAAATGCTTTATGAGCCGCGTGGCTGTTCACATGTTTTACAACGAGACCAATTAGCTAAATGAGAGTGTATATTTGTGCTGACTAAGCTTTAGTGTTAAATGAGGGAAACCCCTCTGAACTGGAGCATTCATCTCTCTCTCTCTCTGACTCCTTTCTTCCACTCACCGTACATTGTTCTTACTGTAAATTCATACAGTCACTGTCATCATTGTCTTCTTCCTGTAGAGGAGGGGCCGGGGCCCGGCGGCTGCTGCTGAGGAAGTTCAGAGCGGGGCGGGAGGTCTTCGCGGGAGGGGGTCCCATGGAGGAGGAGAAAGAGGAGGCGGAGGGCAGCGGAGCCACAGTGGCCCTGACCTTGCTGTTGGATCCAAGCTGGCGGTTTTGAGGCTGAATTGAAACAACACACGCATTGTGTCCATTTATGCAGCGAAAACCTCAAGACCAATAAGCTCATTTTTTATACATTTTATAATATATTTATTTAATTTCCAAATGTGAATGATAAAGTATTACTGGACTAAATTAAACTGAATATGAGGGGCTTTCAGAGTCGTAGATCATGATTGTTTTAAGTTCAATACCAGAAGGCAAAATCTGTCAAAAAGCCTAAAACAGCTGTGTCTGAATCCAAATTCAGTTAAATTCAGTTTTATTTATATAGTGCCAATTAACAACAAATGTCATCTCGACGCACTTTACAAAAAAAAAAATAAATAAATAAATAAATAAATAAATAAAAAATTAAAAAAAAATTCTTGGGGACCAATATCTTCCGTGTTTTACAATGTTTCCCAGCTTAAACACACCACATTTAAATCAGGGGTTATCGGTGTCCCTCTGCAGAATTCGATTTTAAGCTAATAGGTTAACATGCCAATTTGCAAACAAGCGAGCCTCAACTTAGGCATCAATACAAAACGCGAGGGCCACCAAAGAAGACAACAGTGACATCAAAATCTCAGGCTCTACTGTGAGCTCAGAAGAGATTTAAAGCTGCAGTGTGTAACTTTTATGAAAAATATGTTTTCTACATTGTTAAAATTATCGTTATGTCATGACAATATATTATAAGACAGATAATCTGTGAAAAAAATCAAGCTCCTCTGCCCTCTCCCAGTGCTCCCAGTACTAACTTCAGAACTACACAACTCAGTCAGAAACAACCAATCAGAGCCAGGAGGAGGGTCTTAGCGCTGTCAATCACCCTGGTGTAAGTGCTGCTCACACACTCCTCCTTGCTCTCTGCTACGCTACAGCTGGTTCACCACAACATAGCCTGCTGCTAATGCTACCGCTAGTTAGCATGGCCACCGATGATGGCGGATAAACAGTATTCCTGGAACTGTAAGTTGTTTCTCCACCTGCACATTTAGCAGCGTGAACACAAGGGTGATTGACAGCACTAAGACCTTCCTCCTGGCTCTGATTGGTTGCTGTAGATCAGGAGCGGTGCAAAGTTACATATTGCAGCTTTAAACAGTTATTTGTCCTGTGAGGAGGAGGGAATTGGGGGAATATTGTCAGAAAGACCTAGCCCAACTAGTTTGAAACCTGCCTGACGAGCAGACCTTTCACAAATTACAAAGTGAAAAGTGAAGATTTTTATTCAGCCTCGTTTACTCTGATACTTCTAAATAAAAAACAATGCAACTAATAGCCTTAAGGAAGCCTTTCCTTAGTAAATAGAGTTTACCTGTATAATTTCATCTCAGAATAAATCCAGCTGTTCCATGAAGGCTCAGATGTTTGTAAGAGAACATTAGTGAACAAACAGCCTCATGAAGCCCAAGGAAGACAGCAGATAGGCCAGGGAGTAAGTTGTTGAGAAGTGTAAAGCAGTGTTAGGTGACACAACAATATTCCAAGCCTTAAAAACTTCACAGAACAGTTTTCAGTTCATCACTTGAAAATGCCAAGACTGAAAGGTGGAAATACTGTAACTCTGGATGAGCTGCTGAGATCCTGCACCTGTTGACATGACAGCTACCATAAATGCGCTCTACAAATTTGCCGTTTATGGAAACATGGCAAGAAGAAAGGTTTTGCTAAAAAAAAAAAGCAACATGGCATCTAGTTTGAGTTTGTCATATAACATGTAGGGGACACAGCTAACGTGTAAGAAAGTGTTCCTTCACCTTCCAGCAGGAAAATAACTATAAACATACAGCCAGAGCTGCAATGAAATGGTTTAGATCAAAGCATGTTTTTGTGTTAGAATGGCCTAGTCAAAGTCCAGACCTAAATCATGTTAAGATTCAGTGGTAGAACTGATGTTTGCTGATGTTCTCCATCTAACCTGACTGAGCTTGAGCTAATTAGCAAAGAATCCATCCATCCTATCAATTTTGGTTTGAAAAATGGGTTAAAATGCTCAGAGAAATATAGAAATTTGAGTCAGGAAAAGAATACAAAAGTAAAACTGTGTGGAAATAATTCATATACTTTATGGAAATTGCTCCAGTTCAGTGTTTGTTTGGCAGCAACAGACTCTTGGTTTGTTAGAAAAGTGTTTTAAAATAGCATATCTCTTTTGAATAAAAGTAATCTGTTTATGGGAGTACAAACAAGATTATTAGGTTGCCTGGAACTGAAACATTATAGTCCTGAGGCTTTATATCTTTATTTTTGCAAAGTACACAATTTTTTTGCATCCTTATCATCAGAGTATTGAGCAAAAAGAAGGTTCAGTAGATTCTAAGTTAATTTATGAAATAAAAATAGGAAGAAGACAAATAAAAAACAGAGCCCTGAACATTGTCTTGCACTGAAGCGAACTATTTGCATGTCAGCAGCCTTATCGGCCACAATGAGTCACACGGCCTGCAGCTATGACACTCTGGGGCCACAGTCGGCCTCTGCTGATAAAATGAAATAAAACGACAGCATGAAATGTGAGTTCTTAAGGAGGAGACCGTTTGAAAAATGGGTCTGGTTTGAATAAACAATTAATGGTGTGAAATAAGAGTAGGAGTCATGCTAAGAGTGTCAAGGGATGGTGACATCTTTAACACCACATGATTGCCGTTGCAACATAAACATAACTTGGCTGTTAAAACTGTCCATCGGAAAAACGACATATTCGGGGAAGTTATTTTCTACAAAATGATAGTTTTAAATCTGAGAAGTATAAGGAATCTTGCTTTTCAAAAAAACCTAGCCACAGTGTTGCGCTGTCATTGTGCTATATTGCCATTTATGAGTCACTTTGGAAATACTAAAATACAACCAAAGTATGATTCAAAGAGAATTAGTTTGACTCAACAGGACTTTCTGTCTTAATGTTCAAGATTTTGTCCCAAGTGTAATTTGAGTTTTAATTTTAGATGCATCTATCATCACAAGAGTAGAGTTTCTAGAATTTTAACTTTGGGCCATTTTATACTTTTAATACAAAAAAAGATTAAATTCCAACGTTCAACGTTTTAGCATGTCACATTTCTGATTTCAGTTTCTAAGCACTCATCTTAAAAAGAAAATAAGTTACATTTAAAAATTTACTGTATTTAATTTTGGATCTCAAGTACAGAATAAATAAATAAATGATGCATTGAACAGATTAATAAATAAATGAATTAAATTAACAAAAAAAGAAACAAATAACTAAATAAAATAAAAAATGCATTTAATTACTGCATTTTTAAAAGAAAAATGCATTAATTGACAAATGCATTAAATGAATTAAATAAATCAATTAGTAAAATAAAAAAAATGCATAAAATAACAACATGCATGGAATGAAAAAAAAAACTAACAAAAAAATAAAAAAAAACAACTAAGTAAAATAAGTACATCAAATGAAATAAATAAATGTGCAGAAGAGGATGTGCAAATTTGTTAACCCACCCACTTTAAAAGTTTAGTTTCAGCAAACAAAACCAAAGGTCCGTTGTTAGAGTCAGTGTCTGCTGGTTGTAGGTTAACAGATTTGAAAATAGAGCAACCTGTGGCTTTTGTTTTGTTTAAAATTTGGTGGTTGTAAATAGCTTTCTCTTACACTTACAATCCAAATAAAAACAGTATTTGGAAAATAAATTTGCATTTTATTCAAAGAGATTATGGGAATTGTTACTCATCTTCTGAGCTAAAAGTTCAAAGTAAAAGAATAAAAATTGTCTGCAAACATTTGATTACCCAAATTTTGAACACCGAGCATGTAAGGAAACTTATATGTTTAACTGTTTATATGGATTTTATTTTGTCTTGCTTGAAGGATATGTTCACTCCATACTGCCATCTAGTGGGTCAATAAGGAACTAAAAAAGTGAGAAGGAAGTTACCCTGTGCACATTTTAAGAGGTTAAATATAAACTGTCATTTTTAAAAAAAATATAAACTGTCCTACTTTTTGCTGTCAAAAGGCTCTGAAACCATTCCACCTACATTTCAATTGCTTTATTTCCGTGAGGAGCAGCTGTTGACCTTTACCCATCTGTTTACTTTACCTGCCGGTGCTGTCGGCCAACTGCATTTCTGCTGATTTCTGCTGTCTGAGGCTGCTCTCTGTAGGCGGCTGCTGACTGTAGCCTGACATAAAGAGAAAGAGATGAATGTTAAACTCGCCATATTGTCACTCTTTATTTCTTTGGTTATGCTCGATTGATTAATGTCCTCTTCTTACATTGTCTGCCTGTACATCCATAACATACAGGGCGCAATTATTGCCAATCATGGCAAAGTTGTGTAAAACCTTCAAAATTTCAACCTTTATTTGAACCCATTTGTGCAGTAGGGAATCAAATTCTACTTCATGGAAGACATTTTTTCTTTTACATGAAATTATATGAACCCAACTTTTTGTTTGTACAATTCCTTTTTTCAAATAGGACAGCACTTAATGTCTCCTTCAACATTTATAGGGTTGGAGAAAATAGAGAGAGGGATCTTTGTTCATTCATCTATAGGATTTATTAGCCATAGAAGAAGGTTGATTTTATGTCTCATTTGATTCTGCCACGTTTTGGATTATTATCCTGTTGAAAGACCCAGTGATAACCCATTTTATGTATTATGGCAGAGTCCATCAGAATTGTATTTGATATGTGATGTTGTTTCCACTCTAACAAGGTTCCTGAGACCTTTGAAAGACAACCAGCCCCACAGCATCACAGATCTTCCACTGTACTTAAAGGGTATTATGCAAAATTGACTTTTTGAACTTCATATAATGCCATAATGTCATTCCCTTGTCAAAAAATATAACTGGAGTGTTTCTTTCACTCATTCACACATGTTTGAGAAATCCTTGAATCTCTTGAATTTACCCAAAACTCCACCTTGGAACTTCGGTCCCCAGCCGAGTTTCTGCCCCATAGAGAACCCCTCTCTCATGCAGCTCCACCAGACTACCTGCAGCAGCAACTAGTAAACACCAGGAGGAACTGCGTCTGCTGAGCTTAAAATACAAGATACAACGCTTCTTAGAATGGCTGTAAGCAGCATCAATGGACAGCATAGAGAAGCACTGTTGTGATGACGTGCTGAAGGGGGAATGTCAGAAAGAGTAAGAGGTTCTTAAAGAGACATAAGGCCAAATTCCAGACGTCAAATACAAAAACGATGCAAAGTCAAATTTTTTTTAAGTTGTTTTTGATATAGACAGCATTTTCATAACAACTGAAGGTGACACTGTTACTCAACTGTGCTGTAAAATGGCACTATGTGCCTGGGAAAATACATAATACCCCCCCCAACAGTGGGCATGCCCAGCTGTTCCACACATTCATCAGTTATTTCAAGCCAAACCCAGATGGAGTGTTTGTTGCTGAAAAGCTTAATGTTAATCTCATCTGACCAAAGCACATAGTTCCAGCAGAGTTTAGTGAACTCGACATGTTTATGTTTGTGATGGTAGGACAGACAAGGCTTTTTTTAACATGCCTCCCAAATAACCAGTTGGCATGTAGATCGCATGCCCACTTTTTTTTTTTTATTGCTCTGACTATATAAAACTATACAAAACTTAGGCAAGTAGTTATTTCCTTCCTCCAGTTTCCTGATTTATAAAGTTTATTTTTGTGTTTTTGTTTTTATTATTCATTTGGCAAGGAGAAAGTATAAACACATTAAATTTTACAAAAAGAAGAGATGATTTACACCAGATTCAGCAACAGCAACTAACAGCATACTTTTGCTGGAATGTTCTCTTACCTTTCCTATTTTTAGGAGTCTGAACTTGCTCTGAGACCCCAGGAAAACAGGAAGTCATGGTTTACCAATTAAAAGTTTCTAAAAAAAACTTCAAAAAGTAAAGTATGAACAATGTTTTAGATCTTAATAATATAATCCCAGTTATTTTATTAAAACCCCGCCCAATTATTTATCTTTTTTTCACAGCAAATAAATATGTTCAGATTAAAGGTTTGTGTTCTCCCATTTTTTTCAGTGTATGTTCAGGGTTGGGGATCTGGATTTCATCATGAGAACAGATAAGGTGATGGACCTGTACGGGTATCGCGGCTGTGAGAGAAGCCCTCGGCTCCTGAGGTGCTGGTAGAGGTTGCTGCTCAGTAAGAGAGGGTTCAACACAAAGTCCTCATCCAGTTGAGAGAGACAACCCTGAGACACAGAAAACACAAAAACCTCAAGAGAAACCAGCACAAACTCATTTTTTCCTAATTAACAATCAAAAACTTACATGTGTCTGTATATCATAGACTGCATGATATATATCTATATATCTATCTATCTATCTATCTATATATATATATATATATATATATATATATATATATATATATATATATATATATATATATATATACACAGAAGTAGGATATCAGTGTGTGGATGTGTGCTTTATCACAAAGGGCAGTCAATAAGAGATATTATGTTTTATGTTTATTATGAAATAAAAGAATGATGCTTACAGATACTGTGATTTCCAGTAAAATGTATTGACTGTTATCTTTTAATATTTATTAGTAAGTAAGTAAAGGTTATTTATCAAGTACCTTTAACAGACACAAAGTCACAAAATGATGTACAACATAAATCGACATTTAACTTTGACACGGTATAAAAACAAATATTAAAAAAAACAATAAAATCATGACAAATTAGAATATTTTCCATGGCATCTGCTCCGTCACAACGCATCATCACTATCAGACATGAGCAGGTTCTCTCGAGTACCAACAATAGTGGACAAATAAAACACATACACAAATCTTAAAGCTTCACAATTTGTTCTCTTTTCCATGTAAGCTGTGAAAATGTTCTATCCATGCAAAATTGTAAACTGGCTGTTATCCTTTCCATCCCATTTACACCCTTTAGTCTTTGAGTCTGTTGTTCTGAGGAGTGAATGAGGGAAATATACAGATTTTTATCAACTGTTTTCATGTATTTAATAAAAACCTGATGTTTTCAATAACAATAGAACACAGAATATTCTAAAGATTTAATTATGAGATCACAAATTATTACTTTTTCATATTTTTTCTGAGTTACAGAACAAAAAGAAGGGCATTATTTTTGTCCACTTTTATAATAAAGCCTACTTGTCCTTATTAACACCACGTCAACAAATAACTTGATATTTCTGCTTTGTGTAACTTCCAGTTAAACAAACAAAGCTTAGTGAACCTGTATGGTTTGCATAGCATTCGGTGACGGTTCCTGGTTTGATATAGGCAGTGAGCAAGGCAGCAGCAGCTCTCTGGAGGCGACAGGCTTCAAGAGGAGGGAAAGACATGGAGACGGCTGGAGGATATAGTGGGAATATACACCTGTAACCCAGGTATGATAAGAGGATATGAACACAAACACACACATGGACTCATCAACTGTGGGTTTGTCTTTAACACACAGACCTGAGCCTCCAGCTGGGGACCTCTTATCAGGTTCCACCTTCAGCAGCAGGAATAAGTCTTGACTCTAATGGTGGAGGAAGGAAATACTGCATTACAAATTGGATTTTAGTGTGTTACAGAGAAATATGAAGAACTTATGCAAAGCATTCATAGCAAATGAAGGCAATAAAAGAAATCAACCATGTGTTGTATTAATAACAGTAATTTGTCTCACTAGTTGCGATTCCACTACAAAGGTGCGCAGGTGTCGATTTTCTGCTAATGTCAACAAAACACAATTTCACAATTGGGGTGTTTCCATTAAATAAGAAATGAAATTAAAATCACACGTGAATAAGCTTGTTCACACAATAAGTAATTAAAAACATGCCACGCTATGATCCCCCTACAACTTCCTGTTGTCATCTTCTTCATGGTTTGCGCCAGCGGCAACATCCGGTTGTTGATCATGTGACCCGTGTGATGCAAAAAAAGTCTTTCCACTGTAGTTCTGCGAAATGAACCAATATCGATATGGCCAAAAAACCACCTCATCCTAGCTGCAAAACTTTTTCTCGGAAAAGGAGAATTTTTTTTTTTTTTTTGAAAATGTCATGTTTCCATTAAGCAAATTTATTTTCATAATTTCAATTTACACAATTTCAAGGTTTATGGAAATGCAGCTACTGTTAATTCACATTAAACAATTAACTAACTGTGAAATATTCATTTGGAAAGCTGAGTTCAGTTTCTCTGGCCTCACTCAAGTAGATGAGAAGCTATGTTGGCCAACAGGTCCAAACAAGCAGCAAATGGCAAAATGTGCTGCAAACACATCAATGATGAAAACTCCAAAACACATAAATACAACAAGACCAATGCAAAATAAAAATGCTGCAATCACAAGAAAAAAAAAGCAAAAGGAAAATCCCGCAAGTAGCAAAAACAACAGTAAGAATTAAACGTTGCAAACTTGCTTCACAAAACAAAAGTGCTCCAGACCACTAGGGGGAGTCGACCACCAACTACATTTTATATGGGACCTGATCCTCAGTATAGACGGGATGTCATGATTTCACGGGATGTCCAGAAGAAAGTTGGGAGAAGAAAGAAAAGGTGCGTTATACTTCATGTCTGTTTCAAACACAGTCCTTTCCAATATTATAGAACAGCAGCATATTTATGTAGGTGATATAACCTACTCCAGACTCCCCCTAGTGGTCTGGAGCACTTCTGTTTTATGGAGCGATTTGGCACCATTTTATTCTTGCTGTTTTTGCCATTTGGGGCATTTTCCCTTTTGCTTCTATTTCCTGAGATAGCAGCGTTTTTCTGTTGCATTTGTTGTTTTTTTTTTTTTTTTTTTTTTTTTTGCATAGCTGTGTTTTGGAGTTTGAATCATTCATGTGCTTGTAGTGCATTTTGCCATTTGCACCTGTCGTGTCGGCCAATGTAAGAAAAACACAACCACTGACATCTCTTAGTCTTGAAAGGGTTACAAAGCCATTTCTAAGGCTTTGAGACTCCAATGACCCCAGTGAGAGCCATTATCCACAAATGGAGAAAACATGGAACAGTGGCAAACCTCTCTGAAGGGGCCGGCCAACAAAAATTACTCCAAAAACATATTGAAAACAAATCCAGGAGGTTACAAAAGAACACAGAACAAAGTCTTAAGCAGTAGAGGCCTCACTTCCTCTAGTTGAGGCCAATGTTCATGATTCAGAAAAATGAAAGAGACTTGGTAACAACTGCCTCTGTGGGAAAGTTCCACTGCCAAAACCACTGCTGACGAAAACGAACACACTGAGTACACACGAAAACATCATCATACCACCAGTCAAACCTGGTGGTGGTCTTACAATGACCACAAACTGCTTTAGCATCTGGATGACCTGCTGTAGGTGACAGAACCATGAATTCTGCTTCTTTAGCAGAAAATCCTGAAGCAGGACGTCCAGCCTTAACCTCAACTGGATTTGGGTTATGAAACAGAACAATGATCAGAAGCACACCAGCAAGTTCATCTCTGAATGACTTAAGTCTGGGCTTAAATCTGTTTGAGAATCTCTAGTGTGGCTGAATAAAAACAATTCTGCAAAGAAGAGTGAGCCAAGATTCCTCTATATGATTTTAAAAACTCATTGCCAGTTACTGCAAATGCTTGATGACAGTCGTTGATGCCAAGGGTGGCACAAACAGTATTTAGGTTTAGGACAGGGTTGCATTTTCACATAGGACCAGGTTGGTTTGGATAGTTTTTTCCCCCTTGAATAAATCAAATCACTAGATTTAGAAGGTATTATATTATTGTAATCAAACACCAGATCTTTAACCAAGCCAATGTGGGAACAGGAGATATAGAATATAGCATGAAAGTAGCATATCATTGCATTTTCCTGAACTGCTTCGAGCCTGAAACCCAATGACATCACCAGTGGTCTATAGCTGTTTTCTCGTGTTTTGTTTCGCTTTTTTTTTTTTTTTTTTTTTACTCTTTCAGTTTCCTCCTTAGCTTTGTGGAGTTTAAGTCTCAAGACTGACTTCTCTTTTTCCGTATGACTACAGCTTTTCCAGCAGTTTGACTGAGAAAGGCCACAAAACCCACTGGTCAGTCACATGTATCTATATATTCACTTTCTTAAACAATGACTGCTTTCTTCTATTCTTTTATCAAACCCAATTGTTTTTAGATTACTGTAGACATACAAAAAATGACATTGCTGTTGGAATAGTGTTGAGGGGACTGTATGCCCTTCTGACGTTACCTTTTTATGCAATATCGAATTATTTAGTTTGCTACATTAAGAAGAAAAAAAATGAATCCTTGTGCATCTTTAACATCAATAGAGGAACTTAGACATGTCAGCTTTTTTTGCTCAAACCTTAAATTTGGCTGTCATCAATGGGTAAATTGTATTAGATTGTTTACACACCCGGAGCGTCTCGCAGAGCGCATGAAAAAGGCTGTTGTTGATCTCCATCTCGTCCCAGTCCAGCTGCCAACAGGTGGTGGGCCGAATCACCAGCGGCAGCCCGTACAGCACACTCTCACACACTCCGTCTGCATGCAGCATCCTTAAAAACACACAGTCTTAGTTGGAATTATAAGCATAAAAGATAAAAGGATATATGAGTTTTTTATTTTAGATTTTGTTATAGCACTAGTGGCCTTAATTCACAGTAGCTAGGATATGGGCTAAGAAAGATGGGGGGAAAACATACGACTAATCCCCAGAATCAGTAATGGAACCTTGGATGACTGTATCAACGACCAATAGCCTGTATTTATTGGGCGCCTGTTCTGCAATTCCACCAGGAACCACGAAAAGAATATGTTTGGTAACTAGAACTTGTTAATAATGCTCCTGATGTGAACCATCAGCTGACATCATCAAGTTTTCAATTCTTCTGGGAACTTCCTTAAATGTATGAGGTTAATACTGTGACTCATATATGTAAAGCACTTTTTCCTGAACACAGACTCACTTACATGTTCTAACTGCACTTCCACAAAAAATGCAAAAGCCATGCAAATCAGCACCGAGGTTAACTGATGGAAACATGCCTAAATACCTCGGTTTCTGCTTTCTGTCATGAAGGCACAAAGGTGTGTTTGTGCTAAAATAAGCGTGCATCAGTCTGTGCTGCATGTGTGTGAGTGTTTTCAGGTGCTGGTGACATCAGCTCTTGAACATCAGCCAGGTATCTGTTACTAGTTTCTGAGATGTAAACAAATGGCTCAAAACGTATTCAATGCAGTGGTATGGTAAAAATTAATCGATATAAGGAACAAAAGAAAATAAAAGAAAAATATGTGATTTGAAATCCAAAACTAATAATTCAATACAATGTTCAGTACTATGTATTTAAGTGTTTTTTTTTTCTTCTATTTCGTTTGATATATTTAAGTGTTCTGCTTGTAATTTTGCTTGATTCTTGTAAAGTGTCTTTAAGTTTTTAGAAAAGCACTACGCAAATAACATGTATTATTATTATTATTATTATTAAATGTTTGTTGTTTTTTTTTAAATATTAAAACTTTCAGAGCCAATATTTGTGGATGAAAACTAAGAATAAGTGACTTTCCTTATAAAAATATAAAATAATGACAAGTTTGTTATGATTGCTAATTACATGTGGTAAAGCAAGTAAAACAGGAATAACAGTTACATAAAAATACATAATTTGGCCTGTGAAAGAATACAAGAAAAATAATGGTCTGTATCTACAATTGTGAGGACATCTCTTGTCAGCAGCCCTCTTCAGGTGACCCCAAATACATTCATTTGAATTTGAGAGCCATTTTTGATGTTTGGTGAAGAACAGTAAGCCCACAGCATGATGCTGCCACTACCGGTCTTGCTTTTGTGCCTAGTTTGCTCTCTTGAATTCTGGCCCAAAAGTTTAATTTGGATTTCATATTTGTTTGTGTGATTCGGCTTCACATGCACAGAGAAGCAGAAGTGAAGCAAGAAAATCTAACTAAAATGCAATGAAGTTGGTGGTTATAACACGGTAAAATGTGAAAAGTTAGAAGAGTATTACTTTTGTAAGGCGCTGTGTTTCATTCAGTGTTCTTCTCATGGTTTTCAGTCCCTGCTGTTAACTCATTCTGTCCATTCCTTGTGTTCTCCCTCTTCCAGAAATAGAAGAGCAGGAACAAAAGGATGTAAAGCATATGGAGGACATAAACAAGTCAGTCCAGAAAAACTTCTTTTAGCCCCTGTGAAGTTTTTCCATCTAACTCGTTCTGAGCCGCTTCAAACACCAAAGCAGAACAAAGCGTCCCCTAATATGATGAGAGAGTTTCATCTAAGAAATATTCCACTACTCCATACAGTCAGAAAGAACGCATTCATAAGGATTTTACTGGAGAGAAGTTTCATCTCACGGACGGCAAAGGGCTCGCGTGTTTCTTCTCCTCCCCAGTTTCACCGAGTTAGACACAAAATGGAAAAGGGAACATTCATGTTGTGTTTTTGCTGTGACTAAATTAAAAAGTTGCATCCACAGCAAGTAAAATATATCGCAGATGCTGAAGCTCAAAGAGCAGGTCCGTTGTTTTTCTGTTCTTCACTGCTGCAGCTCACACGTACTTGATTACTCTCAGCCTCGTTGGAGTCGGGCTTTCATTGCCGGGGCCCTTGACCGCCGGCAGGAAGTCACGAACACTCTCGGTTTTCACACCCAGGCCGGGGATCAGGGGGATGAGGGCGGGGCTTATCAGACGCTCCAGCATGTCACACTTCACACAAACTACGCAGGTGGAGAACATTTCTTTGAGTTTGTGTATCATTTGCGTTAGTGCGGTTCTGAGTGTTTGTCGTTGTGTCTGACCTGGGCTATCAGAGGGGCTGGGCAACAGTAGGTGGAGATGCTCCCTGTCTCCTCCCTGCTCCTGAAGCCACGCCTTTAACACGGTCTCTATGGCGAAGACACTGCTCTCCACCTGCTGCAGGTCCACCTCTAACATGAGTGAGTCTGCAGAGACACAAACACACACAGAACTCAATAAAAGGCATAACAGACCGTCTGATAAGCTGCAAGATGCAGCACTGTGCAAAAGTTTAAATCCTAATCTGTCTTCTTTTACTTCCATGGAGCCAGACTTTCTCTCAGTCTTTTAAACATCAATAGTTCTCCAGACCTTCTTGTGGTTTTTACGAATTTCCCTTTGGACTTCAGCTGGTTTGTCACACATTTTCACTCCAGTCTTTGAAAGGAATGGTGACCACATCGTCTACTTATGGCAAAGAGCTGGTAACAAAGGGCCTAAAGATCTGATCTAAAATTGGGCCTTTGTTATGTTGTCAGTTATAGACACAACATTGGTCCACCTAGTCAGTTTGTGAGCCTTTTTATGCCACAATGTCAATGTTAGGAGACTAAACAAGCAATGGGACCTTCCTCTTGTAATTATTTTTTATTGATATTTTGTATAATACGAAGTAAAACCCATTTCTGTAATTACAAGTGTATTTCAGTAAATTTGAATATCATCCAAAAGTTCACTTATCTCAGTAATTCAGTTTAAACTTCAAAAATCACATACTATATATTTTCATTGCGGATTTATTTCTCTTAATTCTGATGTTTATGTCTTACAGATGATGAAAAGTGACATTGACACACTCCTTAAAGAAGGTAAGGCACAAAAGATCATAGCTATAGAATTTTAAGGGTTGTTTCCAAGCGGTTTAATGGAAAACTGAGTGGAGGGAAAAAATCTAACAGAAAAAGAAAGGCAAATGGAGGCACATAATTGAAGTTTCTTATGTCCACAGTCAGTGACGATTTGTGAAGCCATGTCATCTGCTGGTATTGGTCCACTGTGTCTTATCAGGACCAAAGTCAGTGCAGTCATCTTCCGCTAAATTTTAAAGCACTTCATGCTTCCTTTTGCTGACAGGCTTTATGCAGATTCTGATTTCCTTTCCCAGCAGGACTTGGTACCGACCCACACTGCTAAATGTACTGAAAGCTGGCCTGACCTGAACCCCATTGAGCTGTAATTCATGCAAAGGAAGCACTGACAGAGTACTGACTATATATATCTATATCTATCTATCTATCTATCTATCTATCTATATATCTACATATATATATATCTATATCTATCTATCTATCGATCTATATATATATATATATATATATATATATATATTTTTTTTTTTTTCCTAACATAATTTAAGTAGTTACTAACTGCCTACCTCTGGTTTTATGCAATATTCTAATTTCCTGAGAAACTGAATAATTGACAGGTTTCAATAATCAGTAAGCCATAATACACAAAATGAACATAAATAAATGTTTGAAATTTAACTTTGTGTGTACTGGATCTATATAAAATGAAAACCTGCATGTTTTTTTTTACCATTGATGTATAGACTTATTTAATATTTGCAAAATATTTCAAGAACTTAAGAGTTTTTCCAAAGGTTGCATTGCTAATCATTGCAGCAGCATTTAAAGCTCTTCCCTGTAGCAGGCAGAGATAACAAATGGCTGCCAAGAAAGGACAAAAATGCAGATAAGAAAAAAGTTATCAGGTGTTAATAGTCAGGCTCTTTCTGAGCACCAAGCACCTAAACCGTAAAGAAAAAGGTTCAAAGACCTTAAGAAAGCTGGAAGAATGTAGATGACGACCACTTTAAAAGGTCACAAGAAAATCTGGCTTACACAGAAATTATGGATGACTCAAGCATTTCACACAGTCGTACTTGACTTTCATTATCTTAGACTCTTAACGTTTTCATCCTAACAGCGTTAAATTGGCAAATTTTCGTATTTGACCACTAGATGGCGGAATTATTCAACACATTTTAACAACATTTGAACATCAGTGACCCAAACATTGTTCTGGGATGTCATTTCAGGCCTCAGTCATTTGATGTAACTTTTAAACATGCCTGGTGCACAGAGATTTCATTACACGACAAAGTTCTGATGGTTTTCAAACAGATATCTGTGAGAAATCTTTGTCTTAATTTTATTCTAAACATATTTTACCCAGTTGTTTGTGCTTGTTGCTCACTTCAAAGGACAACCGGCCACTTTTCCTTCTCCTAACTATAACGTTTCTGCTTTCGTCCTCAGTGTCCATTTATTATCGCAGGCTTGACACAAACCTTATAACTCCCCTCGTCCATCCTCCCTTTTGCCTGCTGTTTAAAAGTTAATGAACCATCAGCAGATAACGAATGGGACTAGAGGGAGAGCAGAGGATCAGGAGGTTGACAGAAGGGAGGATAAGTTGGAAACAGAGCAGAGGAAAACAAATGAAAGTATTCACAAACTTCACGTCTGGATGAAATTAAGCAAGTACAGCAGACTGAAGTATGTAACTTCCTCTTTACCATCCATCATATGCTGTTGGCTATTTGGATCAGTGCCAATATTTGCAGAAGTCCTTCATCTGTGCTCTTCATCTGAGGGGAAAGATTTGTCTTTGTGTGTTCTCTTCTGATTGATCCCTGTTGGTTTGGGTGGTGAGAGTCAGAAGCTGAAAGAAGATTTAAGCTACACTAATAAGTTTGCATTGCAAGTCTGCTTGTATGTGTCAAAAACTCACACTGGAAAGTCAAGATGCTTCGCCTTCAGTTCTTCTCCGAATGCGGATTAAAAAACTTTCCTTAATACTTTCCCACTTTGGGTCATAAGTATAATAAGACAGCTGTGCTAGAATCAGTTTGATTACATAAGAATGAATTCCAAGAAATAACATAACACTCTTTAAAATAAAATAACAAACATGGATAATTAAAAGTTTAATTAATTAGCATCACAAGAATAGCAACACTATTCTTCCCTTTGGATGTTTTCCCCTTTGGATACTTTTAGAAATCAATATAATTTGGCAAAAATAGCTTTTCTCATGTCACAATAAAAATAGATTTTTACACACTAATGCCAAATGATCAAAAATATATAGTGTAAAATAAGTGTTTCCATAACTATTCACCCAATTTAAAGAGACAGGCAATCCTGGTCTTCAAGGGCTGGTGTTCTGCATGTTTTAAATCAGGGGTGTCAAACTCCTGTTTTTACGTTTCATTTGTGTTTGTGCTTTGATCATATCCTTTTTATTTATGTTTGTGTTCGTTACTATTGAATAAATAACTTTATTGAATAAATAAGAAAACATCAAGCTTTAGCCCTGCTTCAACCCCACAAAACATGACACTCACAGAGTTCAGTTAAATCAATCATTAAAAAATAAAGAGTGCAGCTGTGGTCTGTATCTGCCTAAAGCTGGCTGTCCTCAAACTGACTGACTGGGGAAGAAGAAGACTGGTGAGGGAGGCCACTATGACACCTGCGACCTCTCTGAAGGAGTTAAAAGCTTTAGTGGCTCAGATGGCAGAGATTGTACATACTAGACGATAAAAAACATTAAATTAAACAACATACTGGAGCTGTAGGCTTGTCTGTTCAGCTAAATCTTAGGAGGTTAGGTATTTGTTTTGACTTGACAATGTCTTTTGAAAATCCCTCAGGATAACTAGAGCGAAACTGAGGAACATGTTTTAAACTACTTTTTTCATTTTTATCACATAGACTACTGTAATTGCCTTTTTATTAGTTTTGAAAAGATAGCTTGACTGACTCTAGGTAGTTCAGAAAGCTGCTGTTCAGCTTTTAACCCACAATTGCATCAGTTTAAGCTTCACTTCACTGGTTACCAGTTCATTTTACAGTTCCTGTTAAAATCCAGGTCCTTACTTAAGAGCTCTTTGCACTCAATTCCCCTTTTGATCTCGGATCTGATCCTAACCCACATCCCTGCCCACACTCTGAGGTCTTCAGGTCAGAGGCTGTTACTTGCTCTTCCAACACACTTTATGACCAGAGAGGATCGACTCTTTCATTCAGCTGAACCCTAACTGTAGCAATGTGCTGCCTCTGTCCTGATGGTCCTTAACTTCTGTTGATTCCTTTAGAAAGCAGCTAAAGGCTTTTTGGTTCAGGCAAACTTTTAATCAAAGGCTTTTAGAGGTGTTTAGTAGACTACAAGGCCAGTTGGAAGAATGTTCTGTTGTCCAATTAAATGACAGCTGATCTCCTTGGCCATCAGATTAGATGCTATGTTTGTTGAACACTGAACATCACCGCAAATACATCACCCCAACTGTGAGGCATGATGTTGGCAGCATTAAGCTCTGAGGATGCCTTTCAGCAGCAGGCTCTATGAGTCTTATAAATGTAAAGGGGAACATGAATGCACACAAATATCTCCAAATCCTGAAGGATGATCTGACTCAGTCTTCTATAAACTTTGATTGGGAGGATATTTATTTTCCAGCTAGACAAGGATCCCCAACATACAGCAAAAAGCTCCACTTAAAGACATCCAGGCGAATGTTCTGAAGTGGCCAAGTCAAAGCCCAGATCTCAATCCAATCTATAGTTTGTGGATTAAATTAAAAAAAATACTTTATTTATCCTAAAAGGATACTGAATGTTATCGTAACTCATATCATCCAAGTACCTTCAAAGAGTCATTGTGGTGATGCTGTGGGTGGGAAGGATCTGCAGTAGCAGTCAGTCTTGCAACGGTCTGAAAAAGCCTCTCACTGAAGACTGTTGCTGTATGACAGTCTCATGACTGAAATGCAAACTCAATATCGGCACAGCAGAGACAGTATTTCATAATAACATGTCCTGGATGACATCATCAGTTGTTGGCAAGCGCTGCTAATCCACCTCATTTGCTTTTGCTGCTCCTCTTTAAATCTCTGTCTGTATGGTTAGAAAGCCGAACAGAGACACGTTGGAGTAAGAGATATGATTCTTACCCATTATGATCGATGGAAGAGATAGTTTGAACTTCCTCTTTCTCTCTCTGCTTTTTGGTCCTGCCCTGCATCCATGAAGCCTCATTTTCAACTCCTCTGAGATTTGGGGTCGTAATTCAGGTATCATTTGAGCTTTTGAGAGGCTAATCAGCTGCTGCCAGTTGTAAAAAACGACACCTTGTTGCCACGGTTACGCATCATCACAACTGTCCGAAAGCAAAAAAGTAAGAGAAAAAAAAAATCCTTCCAGCCGCACAGCATCTAGAACCAGAGGGAATCATTTTTCAAACGTGCAATGACTCAATAAAGAAAATGAGAACAAAAGTCTAAAAAAAAAAAAAAAAAAGAACAAATCAGAACTAACAGAGCTACTCCAACACGCTGAAAAGAGCTGTTCCCTCTACAACCTGAGAGGGCTTGAGTTTCCCGATGTGACTGCGTCGTATCCACACAGACTCAGAACTGTGACTGCAACTAAACACTGACCTGAAGGGGGTGAATATTTACAATCATTTACTTTTTTTGTATTTTCAATTAATTTACACTTTTTGTAACATTCAATTTTCATTTTATTGCCAGTGAAGCTGTATACTATTGACCATGGTTTAATTTATGAAAGCAATAAAACGGTAAAACATCTGGGGTGTGATTACATTAAAAATGGGTTATACAAGCAGTTGAAAAGCAGGAAGAATGAGAAACTTCATGTTTTCTTCTGTGACTTAAAAGTAAAAATCCTTGGGAGAGGGAAATGGATGGGAAAAAAAAGAAGCTTAGAGGAAATTACCATTCCCTACAATAATGCCAGTAAAGTTCAAAAGAAGGATAGTAGTGAGAAGGAGCTATCGGAGCTGGAATAAACACATGGAGAAAAACCAGGAGGACGACAGAGAGGAGGCAAGAGAGGATAAGATGAGATAGAGAGAGACGATGGATGGGTAAGCTGGGTGATGGATGACAGACCACACCGTCAGCAATGTTAGTAATTAGACCACCGAGTGTGCTTGTGTTTTTACGAGTGTCTGAGGAAGTGGTATAAAGAGAGAAGGAATAGAAGGAAAAAAATACGGTGTTTTATTTCTCCTAGTTGTTTAAATACTGGAAAGTGATGTGTTAAGGAGGGAGAACAGGTGAGAGCAGTTAACCCTCATGAGTGCGCTTGGTGGGACAGCAGAGAGCAATAAAGCAGTGAGGTTGCAAGTTTCACTTCTGGAGATTTATCTGTGTTTAATCCTCCTGCAAATGTCTTCTTCCCAATCTCTGCTCGGTTGGTTAACAGTGTGCATTTAAGTCAGGTAAGCATGAAAAACAACAGCAACAAAAAATCAATTACATCCACCACCCTCCCTAAACCTCTATCCCCACACTCTCACTGTTTTTGTCCCCCCATCACTCTGATTAGAGATGAAAAATTCATTAAATCAAGAGCCGGAGCAAGTGACCTAACCCTGATCTACAAGTCTAATTGTGTTCCTGAATCTCATTAGGTTTTCCTCTATGTGTACGTGTGTGTAAAACCTGCTATGCATGTTAAGGTTAGCATGATCGGGTGGCACTGGAATCTCATTAAAAATGTATCTGTGCTGTGTAACAACCCTCCTGTATGCAATCTGTTTTTCTAAATTGCTGCATTTAAGTGTGATTAAACAATAATTATTCATGCCCTGCAAACATTAATGCAGAAACACACAGTTCAGCTGTTTTTACATTGCTTTTTTTACATGCCAAATGACATTTCAAATAAGGAAGGAAGGAACTATAAGCAGGGCTGCATGTGGCATAATGGTTAGAGCCTCTGTGTTTGGTGCCCCATAGATGGAGCCTATTAGTGCTCGATGCAGCTGTTCGGGGTTGGACCACCGACCCCAGGACCTTTGAAGATGTCCCCCCTTTTTTTCTGCCTCTTTTCTGTCCAAATGCTGTTATAAGGCTACCTGGTGCAACTAAATCTAAACACAAACATGTAAATTCACAAGCATTGAATTCTACTCAATTTAAAATACTTTATTTATCCCAAGGGAAATTAAATGTTATAACTCATATCATCCAAGTATTTTCAAGAGTCGCTTGTGGATGATGATGTTGTGGGCAGGAAGGATCTCCGGTAGCAGTCAGTCTTGCAACGAATCTGAAGAGGCCTCTGAATGAAGACTGTTGCTGTATGACAGTCTGATGACTGTCATCACATGCTAACAGCTCAATATCCGAGCAGCAGAGCAGAGGTGATATTCCACAGTAACATGTCCTGGATGACACCATCCGTTGTTGGCAAGCATGCTAATCCACCCTCATTTGCTTTTGTTGCTCCTCTTTAAATCTCTTTCTGGTCATATGGTTAGAAAGTTGGGCAAAGAGATGAAGTCGGGGATTAGAGCCTTCCCAGTATGATTGATGGAAGAGATGGTTTGAACTTCCTCCTTCTCTCTCTCTGCTCTTTGTTTCTGCTCTGCATCCATGAAGCCTCCTTTTCAACTCATCTGCGATTTAGGGTTGCAGTTCAGGTATTGTTTGAGCTTTTAAGATGTTAATCAGTTGCTCCTAGTTGTGAAAACAATACCTTGTTGCCACGGTTAAGCATCATAACTGTCCAAAAGTAAAAAGAGTAGGAGCAAAATTCCTTCTGGCTGCACAGAATCATAGAACTGTATGAAAGTAAAAATTAAAAAAGGAAAATGTGCAAACCAGAATTTGTCAAAATCGTTGCCCAAAAACACTCAAACCACTAAATCAGGGCAGGCACAGGAATCAGAATTGTACAATAAGCTTTTTAAACTCAAGAGACCACAAATATAAATATATGTTTAACACTGATACAGATAGATAAAAAAAACTTGAACCCTGCTTAGTAAATGTAGAGCAGATAGTAGATGGCATGCATGAAATATGTGCAAAAAATATAATATAATATAACTGATATTGTTCAATAAATGTTTAAAAATATACATCAGCTCAGGAAAGTGAGTAGTGTTGTCAAGTTGTCAGCTTATAAACTTTTAATTTCCGACTTTTTAATGTCCGACTTTTAATTTCTTTAACTTTTATGTTTCCAGCAGCAGTAGAATGCTGATCTAAGCAGAAAATTCATTCAGATAATCCCTCTTTACACCGCCTGCCCAGCAGCAAACTGCAGATAAAGTTAAAGAGTTGGCTGGCGAACAAATTAAATATTTAGCTGCTAAAGCCCCAGATTATTCCAGCAGGATATATTTTCTTGAGTGTTATTTCTAGAAGAATGTACAGGTGAAATGGATCTGGCTCTGACAGCTCTAAAAGCCCAACAAATTCACATTTCCAGCTGTATTTGTTTTGACCATTACCCACCAGGCTTTTACTTCTGCTTGTAAATTGGAGGATAATCGGATTACTTGCCTTTCTATGAGCGTGTTCTGTCTTCCTCTCAGCCTCTTACTCTCCTTGACAAACACACAGTAATGCTTTCTTTTATCTGTGCATTAGGACGAGTGCTTCATCCTCATGACCATTAGCCGTTTTAACATTAGCTTCTTTGTTTTAAGTAATGACACTAATGCTGTACAAGAAGAGGAAGGTTGTCTTTCCACCCCGGGTTTCACTCTGAGATAAATATTGCTGATTAGGATAATGGACTGTGTTCTCAGTAATAATGGGAATGCTGGTGAAAGCTTCTCGCAAACTTTAGCAACTTCCATGATGTTATCTTTGTGCATGCGTGGGTAATTAAAGGTTCTTGAATGCTTTAAGGTGTTAGGTTAGAAAACAATATCCCCACCACCTATATCTTGAAACTTAGTGATAGTTGCATTATGCTGTGGAAAGGCTTTTCCTCAGCAGGAACATGGAAGCTGGTTGGAGTTGATGGATTGAGATAAACACATCGTAAAGCTGGAAGAAAAGCTGTTAAAGGCTGCAGAAGAGGTTAACCCTCCTGCAAAACTACCCTAAACATACAGCCAGAGCTACAATCGTTGGTTTAGATCAAAATTATATTAATGGCCTAGAATGGCCTAGTCAAAGTCCACACCAAAATCCAATTTAGAATCTGTGGAAAGATTAAAAAATTCTGTTCATTTTGTGAACCTTTTATAAGAGCCTGTGTGCTTCCTGTAAGGACTTGTGATCCTTGCAGAACTATGCATTCTTGTAGCCATCTGTTGACTTTATTCAACACTGAGGCCAAACCCCTAATCGGTGCAAACTTTAAAATGTGCTTTAAACATAAAACATGTGCTGTATATGGAATTTCCCACTGACATCAACATTTTCCCCCCACAATGACACTGACAGCATCCACTGTGTCCTCGCTTGTCAGCTTGTCTGTGTAAATATTAATGATGAATGGCTCATTGATGCAGTTTGAGATGATGACAAATAGGACATTGATCATCTGGTCTGAAACATGGGCCCTCGCCACACCATAGGATGTGTGACCTAGTTGCTTCAGAGTCACTTCTGTTAAAGTGGTGCGGTTGCAGAGAGCATTAATTCAGACAGACGGTTGAAAAGGACATAAAGATGAGGGAAGAAAAAGCTCTTTCATCTGGCTGTCAAAGGAGAGACAGAACAAGATACCATTCAGCGAGAGCTGAACAAGTGGACTTCCTTACATATAATACAAAGCTTTTTCTGATGACTTAAAGGTAGTCTAATGCTCCAAGATGTTTGATTTTTATTTATTTACTGAACTTGTCAGAAATAAGCAGACCAATATTTCCCAATGGCTGCAACAAATCTCTGTTTCCAGAATCTTGTGTAAATAAACCCTCATTTCACATTCAAATTCTTTCAAAAAGCCCATTTTGTTTAGCTTTAAAAATGTGACTTCACGTTTAAGGAGATCTTTTAATTTTACCAAGATATTTTTTTTTAACAGGAAGAATGTTTTAGAGTGGCAGAGTCCTGATTTGAACTTGATAATCTGTGGAGCTTAAGATCATGGTGATTTGGACCTCAGAGACTTGGATCTCATCATCAAGGATAAACCATCAAAATACCAGTGGAAACATGTAAAACGCTGCTTGGCCAAAAATAAGAAGGATGCCATTGGTGTAAAGCAATCAATATAAAGTAATAATGTTTTTCTCAAATTTAGTCTGGTAGTCTGGTTGTAACAGTTTGACTGTCAGATGTACAGTACTACTCGGGTAATACTAATAATAATACATCTTATTTAAAAGCGCCTTTCAAAACATACGAGGACACTGTACAGAACAAGTTAAAAACAGAAAGACTGATTTAATTAAGTTTATATGATCAAAAGTCCAGTGGAACAATTTAGCACTGCAGCAGTTTTTATAAACACGACAGTCAAACTGGATTTTAACATTTGACTTTTTAAGTCGTATTCCTACTTTAAATTAGCTTGGCCATTCTGCTCGATTCTCCTCTCCTATCAGTTCTCAGTCTGGGCTTTCTCCCATTGAGCTGGATTTCTCCAGTAGAATTTCAACCTGACCAATCAACAAACAAAAGGAGAAGTTGTGGGTCTTCCCCGGGGTCTCCTTCCAGTGGGATGTTACTGTAAAACCTCCAAAGGGAGGCGGCCATGGGGCATCCTGATCAGATGCCCGAACAACCTCAACTGACTCCTTTCGATGCGGAGAAGCAGCGGCTCTACTCTCAGAGCTCCCCTGGGATGACGGAGCTCCTCACTCTATATAAGAATGAGGAAGCTAGTTTCGGCGGCTTGTATCTGGGATCTCGTCCTTTCAGTCATGACTGACATTTCATGACTATAGGTGAGGGTCAGAATGTAGACAGAGCGGTAAATCAAGAGCATTGCTTTTTGGCTCGGCTCCTTCTTCAACACCTGCATTATTGGAGGCAAAGGCCCAAACCGTCGGTCCATCTCCTGCTCCTTCCTACCATCACCAGGATACTTAAACTCCTCTGCAGTAGGCAGGTGGACTGGCACCTTTTTCCAGTTGAGAATCAAAGCCTCAGACTTAGAGGCATTAAAGGAATACTGAGCATCTTTTTTTAAACGAGTAGTCAGCTTGTATAGAAGCTAACATGAAAGAACTTGAATGCAGCAGCTGATGAATTAATATAATAATTATTTTAACATGCAACATTATGTCTGATTCATTTCTTCCATATTTTCCAGGCATTAATGGTGATAATGAATAACTGTGAGAACTACAACATGATTATTCATATCGGAGCCCGTAAACGGAAAGCCCACCCTGATACGTATTCAACGAACGGTAAGACATGATTTCTAAGTTACTTTTTTGTTTTTAAAGCAAACTGTTAAATGTAACGGTGAGATGAACAAGTTTAGCTTAGTTCAAATACAATCCAGGGGAAAAGGAATTTTAGGGCAGCGAAGGACAGAGACTGAGTGAGGACAGCAGATGCCTGCCTTCTTTGAAGCACTTGGAAAAAGAGGACAGAAGCACGCTTGATATCAGGGAGCCACATGAAAGAGGACTGAGTTACATAGACGGATCAGAGCGCGGTGAAAATGACAGAAAATATCAGCCACACAGATTCATGGAGAGTATTTAAATTAAACAGAGGAAATTAATCACTTCTGTTTTAATGAAACGACCAGAGGTCTACAAACTCTACCTTGAAGAATCAACAAGAGATCATGGAGACTTTTACATTAACATCTGAGATGTTCATATAAACAAAAGAAGGGGCTCAGCACAACTAAATGAGAGGTTAATCAGAAAGATTTGGACAAATGTACCTAAAGAAAATGGAGAAAGCAGGAAAAGCAGAATAAGGTGGGACTCTCCACATGGACTGGCTCTTGCGCTATTGATGTGAAAAGGATCTTAACATAGATGCATCTCTTACTCCAGTAGCATGATTGTACACTGAAAAATGTGGATATAACAAACCTTTAATTTAAGTACATTTATTCATTGTGGGATGGGGAATCCTACATTAAGAAAAAAAAAAGTTTTCAACAAAATGCAACACTCACTGGTAAAAGTTACAGTTTATCATACCACAAATGAAGAGTGTGTAGGAGGGAAAAAGAGGTAAATAAATTCCCAACGCTCAGAGTTTAAGAACGGCAACAAGTTTTTAGTGTGAGATTATTCTACCATAGTGAAGGTGAATTGATCTAAATGTTTTTACATATTTTTGTCCAGAAGAGCCAATACCTGAGGGGTTCTATCCACAAATAAGATCACAAAAATAAAAACAGGAAGACATAAGGAAGTTACCTTGATCTTTAAGTGGTTAGTTAAACAGAAGAAAAACTTAAATACAGGGAAAGAACTGAAGGACAGTAAAATGAAGCATAGTAAACAAAATGAAATCCAACAGTCCCGTGAGCAATCACGTCAAAGCAGAAGAAGATAGAAACAAGAAAAAAAAAGAAACAAGAAAAGATGGAGGGAGAAGAACAAACAGATCCAGGGAAATCCAGTTGTGAAGGCCGGAAGCAAATCTTAATGAGCAAAAGGATAGTGTGTCCCTGTCCCTGCTGTAAAAATCTTTCCTAAAGCATGATGATGTTGCATTTAAAGTTTCATGTTTCACAGTTAACCGTGATGTATTCACTATTAGTTTGTCTTCCACACAGCATTTTGCAGGTAAGCTCAAATAATTCTTTCTAACCGTACGGCTAAAGAGGAGCAGCAAAAGCAAATGAGGTGGATTAGGAGTTCTTGCCATCAGCTGATGGTGTCATCCCGGACATGTTACTGTGAAATTTCATCTCTGCTGCTCGGATATTGAGCTGTTAACATGTAATGACAGTCATGAGACTGTCATACAGCAACAATCTTCAGTCAGAGTGCTCTTAAGATTGGTTGCAAGACTGACTGCTACTGGGGCTCCATCCTGCCCCTCGCATCACCATCCACAACAACTCTTTAAAGATACTTGAATGATATGAGTTACGACAACATTTAATTCCTCTTTGAAATAAATAAAGTATTTTTGAATTGAACTGAACTGAATCAAATCAAAGTGAAATAAACTGAAATAGCCATGTGTTGGCAAGTTTTCAGTTGTGTCATGCTTTTTCCATTTTTGAAGGATATAGTGAACAGCTTGGTGTGATGTTCAAAGCTTGGGATATTGTTTCACAACTGCACCCTACTTTAAAGTTCTCCGCAACATCATCCCTGACACTTATCTGGATTTTATTTAGGGCTATCAAAGTAAATAAGTTTGAAGAAAATTGCATGCCGTTCGTTCCAGATTTTTATTTGTCAAAAGTTTTAAAAAACCATTTATCCTCCATTTTGAGCTGCTCTGTGTTGCTGTGTCACATAAAGTTCTAATAAAAGATGCTAAATTTTGGGGTTGGAAATGACAAAATATGGACAAAAAGAAGCAAACAAGCTTACCACCCTTCCTACCAGTGTTTTCTGTTTGTAAATATCAGGGTTTGACACTAGAAAAAGCTAATGCCCAGCCTAACAGATGATAAGAAGAAGGTTTTTCAGTTTTCCTTCAGTTTTCCAAACAATACCTTCATGATACTTCAGATTTTTAAATTTATTGACGTATTCTACCCCATAAACCTTAAAGGCAGAAGACTGTACAGTAGACAGGCTCACATAAATAGAGAATAGCAGACAGACAATAAACCTACACCTTCTGGATGTTTTGTAGCTGTCAGTCTCTTTGAGAAACGTTTTACTTTTTCTCTTTACCAACCATCTGTTTCATCCTCAGTGTAAAGCAGGAACAAAATCGAAGTTATTTCTTTTGCCAGCTGAACTATGGCTGACACCTCACCATGTGGCAAACATCCTCTGTCTTATATTCTTTGCCGTACTCTAGATCTCTAACGTATAATTTCTTGTGACTAAAGTGTGCCAAAGCAGAAAATATAAAAAACAAAACAGACTGAGAGACAGCTGAGGCGTTGACACAGGTGAGAGGAGGACATCTGGATCTTTCTCACGATGCAGAGCAAACAGCCAGTTTCAGTGACAGGCAAACAGAGTGCAAAGAGTGCTGGTCTCTGTTTGCACCAGAGACCAGCATCTCTGGTGCAAACAGAGACAAGATGCTGGTCTCCATCTGTGTGACCACCTGCTGTCCTGTTAATGCAGAGGTGTGAACAGCATAACCTTGGCACTGACTGAATGTGCACGCAACAAATAATTTAATTACTGACAGTGAGAAAAAAAAAACTTATTCTCCCTGATATCTACCCAAACATACAAATGTGTGTGCTGTAGCTGTGTGTGTGTGTGTGTGTGTGTGTGTGTGTGTGCATAAATCAGCAGGTCTGGGTGGGGTTTTGCCTCTGAGCATGCCTGCAACCACACACCGAGCCGAACCAGCTGACTGTGATAGAAAATTAACCAAATGAGAGTGAGAAGACGATCCGAGGTAAATGTCTGCTGGTGTGTGGCTGCAATGGCAGATGAAAGGGAATCAGCTGGTTGAAAAGTGGAATTATGATTTAACACAGAGCTGGGAAAAGGAACGGTGTTAATCAGCTCCTCCCAGGATGAGGATTCACTCAAGGGGAAATAAAAAGATTCATGTAGAGCGGTGGATTCAGCAAAGTCCCTGAAATGTTGGAATGTAGTTACTGTGACGACACATAATGATGCAAGTAAATATTTATTCATCCAAAAATCAGAACCAGCTTTAACTGACAGCAAAGTTGACAAGCGAAAAGCACTTGATGGTGCAAGTCTGCTTTTATTAAAAAGGACTGAAAATGCAACAGTAGTTCACTCATTGTTTTATGATGACACCTACGCCAAAGGGGTTGTAGCTCAGCGGTAGAGTGTGTGTAAGAGGTCCTGCTTTAATCCACACCATCACATTTAACTGTCGGCAAGTCTCACTTAATTCCTATTAATATGTTAGAGAGCCTAAAAACTGAGCACCTGGATCTTTAACAGACATCAAAAGTTGTCAAAAAATACCAAGCAATTTAGAAACATCTGGCAACTACACTACAACGAACACATGGTATCAAGATGATACGGTTCCAGTATTTCTTCATTTCTCCTGCTCTAAAGTACGATGACATAGTAACCTTTCAATGTTTAAAACACACCAGAAGACCAGCATTTTCTCTCCCTTCAGTTATTGCTGCATCAGTTTAAAGTGCTAACAGTGGAAAGAATTTTCCTAAAATGTATCCAGTCTTGTACAAAGAACAGAAGATTATTTCAGTAGATTTGACACTGTTGATTAGTCGCTGCTCATTTAGAAATGTGAAAAATATGGAGTATATGTTATTCAAAACCACTAGCTAAGAATTTGTTACAGAAAACAGATTTCTGTTAATAAAACCTTATAATTAAGAATTACAGCTTAAAATAATAACTTGTTGTATTCCAAAAGTTAATGTGAATGAGAAGACATAGCAAAGTTTAAATGAACACATATAAAGAGATGTGTCCTGCTCTGGGGCCTGGCCCTTCTGTGGGGATGTAGCTCAGTGGTAGAGTGCATGCTTCGCATGTATGAGGTCCTGGGATCAATACCCAGCATCTCCACAGTTTTTAGCTTCAGTTTCTTTGTAGATCTTCAACTTGCAGCTTTTGGAGAGTTTCCAGGAGAGCCTGGGTATGTGGAGTCTAAATGGACCATGTTCAGGATCTCCACTGCAGATGCAGCTTCTAGGAGATGTGGCCTGAAGGTCACTGGTGCCTGTCGCGGCATCAACTCGAGAACCTGCAATCAACCTGAAGAAAGCCTCTTAGCCCCTTTAAAATTCCTGCAGTTTGACCCAGAAATATGAAGTGTACCACATGCAGGATGTAAAATGCTAATTCTGCCCCTCCAGGGCAAGCAAGGCCGAAGCAGCAGATAGGAGAGAGAGAGAAGACAAGGGAAGGTCAGTCTCTCCCTCATCAGACAGCCCATCTTGACCTACTGAACTGTGCTCTGGGTCTCCACTTCCATCAGGGGATGTAGCTCAGTGGTAGAGCGCATGCTTTGCATGTATGAGGTCCTGGGTTCAATGCCCAGCATCTCCAAGTTTTTAACTTATAAAACTCATGTACAGTTAAATGCATTCATGTCACAACTGTCAAATGAGAAGAGTTTTAGAGTCTTAAAAATAGTTTTTGTCATGCATATTTACTTCCTGAGTAGTTAATAAAAAAGAAAGAAGTATGTAACAGTTTGTAAAGGTTGAGTATGTCAAACTGATAACAGAGCACACAAAGTATTACTTTATGTGCAAGTACACCTTCACAATACAGGTCTGTATTTCAGTAAACTGCAGTATTATAAACAATATAATATTTGGTTAAGTCATCTAAAATCCAAATAATACTGTATTTTCTGGACTATAAGTCGCTCCAGAGTATAATTTGCATTTATTTAGAAATTGTCAAGCGTGAGGAGGTCCCTGTCCATGTTGATGACAGGTTCTGGTGCCACGTGTTCAATTGCCTGCTTTTCAACAAACATACAGACTTGTCGGCTTTGGCTTGGAAGTCTGCTGACAGTTTCTGACGCACCGATGTCCATGCTTTAATTAAAGGTGGTCAGGAATGGCTCCACTCCGCCGGTGTTCTGAAGATCTGTGCTACCTCATCAGATTTTCCTACTGTAGCCGGTGTTACACAGGAACGGAGACGCCTGCAGTGAATCCAGGGTGATAGAGAGGTGGTTGTGCTCCTTGAAGCGGTTGCACCAAGAAGGCCCGCCTGCACAGTCATATATTCACCTCCTTGGCACTGAGGCATAACTGTACCATTCACAAGTCTCATAGTACGTTATTTAAGCACCTAGCTGTGGACTCGTTCCTCCAGCTCTGGCCAGCTTGCTTTTAGCCAGCGATTAGCTGTCTTTGCGGCTGCAGACGGTAATGTTTGATCCTTGGTTCACGTCTGTCAGTATGAATGAATATTTAATGCATCAGTCATAGAATGTGTCATGAAGAGGAAAAAAAATCATATTTAAGTCGCTCTGGACGATAAGGTGCAGGACCATCCAAACTAGGAAAAAAGCAGCGACTCATAGTCTGGAAAATACGCTAATATATGAGAATAATATTTATGAAATGACCAATTTATTACTTGTCACTTGTGATTTATTTTAAACATCAAGGTTAATAAGTAAATGCTTTCCAGTTTCAGACCAGCAAGGTGACTTGGGTTAAATGGAGTTTAATTTTGTCATCTGAAACAAAGTCTACAACTAGATAAGAAAAATCAGTGAAGTAAATCTAGGTTCAAACATTATAAATCTGTGGTAATACAAGAGAGATAAAACAGATGAAAGGTTAGTGGAAATTAGATATTTTACTGCAAAGTAAAAGGGAGGAGGGGGAGGCAGAAGAGCAAAGAACTATCCTGAAAAGACAGAAAATGGGAGGAGGTTGGGGAGGAGAAAGTAATTAGACAGCTGGAGAGGAAAGAGAGGGAATGAGTCCTGTCGTCTCTGCCATGGTTTGATGGAGAATTGCACACTCTGTGAAGTGGGGTATGATTGAAGAAAAAGTGAAAATCATGAGAGAAAATTGCATTGGCTCAGACCACACACTCATACAGCACTCTGTCATCTCAGCACAGAGACAGTGAGAGGAAAATGTGCAAAAAGAGATAGTCATGAGTCACTCATGTATAGAGGACACACATATGAGATGCATGTAACACGACAAAAAAAAATACTGTAGAAGTGACTCTGAGCCAGTGCTGTGGCTTGAGAGGGGTGAAAATGAGAGGAAATGGATGAGAGCAGGAGATGGAAAGGAAGGAGGGGGGGATTAGAGGTGATACAATGTGCTAACAATCCGCTTCTATGGAGGGACACATTCAGGAATCGCCTAAAGAGTGCCAGTTTAAAATTTATCCAAGATGTGACTGCTTCTGCTTTACGCTAAGAGGTTTTAGGCAAGGCATTCAAAGAAATACTATAAATCCCTACGTTAATTGCTGTAATAAAGTAGACGTATTAGTGATTGCGACTGCTTTCATAAAATGTGATTATCTTAATTTTGAATACCGTGCCAGACTCCTTAAGATCAGCCATCCACACAAACTGTAGATATAAAAATACAGATTTTCTTTGGGAAAAGGTCAAGGTGAAATAGCACTCAGGAAAGCATGATATTTTTCTTATCATTTCCGTTAAGTTTACAAAATTTAATTGAGGGAAATATGGTCAGATAATAAAACTAATGAAAATCTGTCTGTTGTATTTAGGCAGTAAAAAAAGATGTAATGTCTTCGTTATACTGTACTTCTTGAGGAAGCTAAGATCCTTCAAGGTTTGCAGCAAGATGATGCATGTTGTCGATAAGTCTGTTGTTTAGAGCATCATCTCCTCTGCTGTCATCTGTTGGGGCAGCAGCATCAGAACCAGGGACCTAAAAAGGCTCAACAACCTGATAAAGAAGGCTGGTTCTGTTCTGGGGACGACTGTGGAACCTCTGGAGTTGATGATGCAAAGAAGGATTTTTCACAAAATCAAGAAAATTATGGACAACCCTGAAAATCCTCTTCATGAGACTGTCATTGGAAAACAGAGTCTCTTCAGTCAGAGGCTTCTTCAGACTGGTTGTAAAACAGACTGCTACAAGAGAGCTTTCCTGCCCACAGCCATTGCCATCTATAATAACTCCTTGACTAAATGAGTTACATCAACATTTAATTTCCCTTTGGGATAAATAAAGTATTTTTGAATTGAATTGAAATAATTAAAATAATAGAAATGTGCATTTCTTTTAAGACTTTAAGAGGCCTCCTCAGTTCTGTGAAAGCTGCGGTATGTAACTTTCACAAAAATATGTTTTTTGCATATTTGTTAAAACTGTCACCATGTTATGACTGCATAATATGAGACAGATAATCTGTGTAAAGATCGAGCTCTTCCCTCAGCTACTATTGTCGTCTAAATAAATGCGCCGCTCCTGACCAAAAACAACCAATCAGAGCCAGGAGGAAGGTCTTAGTGCTGTCAATCACCCTCATGTACGAACTGCTAAATGTGCTAATGGTGGCCATGCTAACTAGCCTTAGCATTCGTGGCAGGCTAACACAACAACATTGTAGCAGAGAGCAAGGGAGAGTGTGTGAGTACACCAGGGTGATTGACAGCGCTAAGATCCTCCTTCTGGCTCTGATTGGTTGTTTCTGACTGAGTGGTGTTTTCTGCCATTAGTACTGGGAGCACTGGGAGAAGGCGGAGGAGCTTGATTTTTTTCACAGATTATCTATCTTATATTATACTGTCACGACATGATCACTTTAACAAATATGTAAAACATATTTTTCATAAAAGTAACATACTGCAGCTATAATGGGATAGAAATTCTAGCTTTGTATATCTTGACACTAATAGGCTCATTTAAGTTTCATTGTTACACCCATTCAACCCATGAGCTGCTCAGATTGCTGCTCCATGTGGGATGTTAGCTAAATGCCAATGCGATGTCTCCTGATCACATTTCAAGGTGTGAATGGTTGTGAAATTGCCTGGGCAGAAGAACAAAGGCTGCAGTGTCGATGTTTGATAGGTGAAACCTGAGGAAACCTCCTATGATTAGAAGCCTTTATTTCATGGTCTAGACCACAAGAGCTTGCTATAATGTGTTGTTCCTTATGTCTGTCGTGGATATTGTGTTTCATGAACATACAGTGCTTTGCAAAAGTATTCATACTTGTTGTTACATTTTGTCACAATGCAAAAACAAGCTTCAATGTATTTTATTTGGACTTTATATAATTTTATCATTAAGTGAAAGGGATGTTACACATTTTTTTTTCAAGATGTTTGACAATTAAAAATCTAAAAAGTGTGTCCTGCAACTGTATTTCGCCCATCATACTGGACTGTATCTAAATAAAATCCAGTTCAAACCAACTTCAGAACTTACCAAAGTGGTAAAAGGATAAAATATTTTTATTCTTCAGAAGTGCCATTTTGTAATCACTCAAATTCATTTGGATGAGTTAAAAAAATTATTATACACTAGTTTACAGAGAGGTGATCCAGCACAGTGGTTGAGTGGTTGATGTCCTGGTCATAATCCTCAGCTTTTCAAATATTTCTCTTTAAACATTTCTAAGAAATACACTGCTAGAGTGGCTAGTAACATCAAAATATTCAGCAACTGTCAAAAATCTTAAAAAAATCAAATGTATTTGTGCAAGCAGGACAGATCAACTGCTGAAAGTAAAGGGTAAACGGTGTAATAAACAAAACAAGCTCACATTCTTCTTTCATGTTATCAATGTCAATTATTGTCACCTACTGCCAAAGATTGGTGCAATGATGCTATGATTAAGAGCTAACCAGGAGGGGATGTAGCTCAGTGGTAGAGCGCATGCTTCGCAGGTATGCGGTCCTGGGTTCAATCCCCAGCATCTCCAACTTTTCCTTAACAGCTGGGATCTGTAATCGTCATAATCCAAAAAAAAAAAAAAAAAAAAAACAAACCAAAACATTTTTTCCCTCTGTCTGACAAATCAAAACTTGTTTACAGTTGTAAATGTTACATAACCTTTAGAAAAAAGACAACAAGGAGATTTGTTGTGATATTTAAATAACCCCCATTTTATTTCTATTTTTAGGTTTTAAAACAAAGAAAAACATTAAATTTTGGCAGAAAGACACTGGATACGTTTTCTTTTATAGGACGTTGAAAACAACAGATAGTTCCTAACCTAATGAGAAGAAAATAGGTCTAAATTAATATTACTGTTGTTTTTGTGGTTATTGTTATGGAAATTCAATGCAAAAACTAAAACAAAAAAACCTGCTAAAACCTACATTATTTGCCATATCCATGTTTAAAAACATTGAAGGCTCTTTATCATTTTTAGCCAAAGATATCAAGAGCCGTTGTAGAAGATCCGAAGAGCCACTTCTGGGACCAGGGCCACAGGTTGCAGACCCCTGATCTCGGGCATCTAACACAGACACTGTAGGCCCAACAACAGAGATAATGGATTATGAGCTAAACATTGACTCTGGAACCAGTCAAACATTCCTTCATGAGGATGCTGGTCTATGGAAGAGCTCTGATAATTTCTGTTTTGTGGTTGTTTAAGGATCTGCCCATCCTAAGATGGGAATTTTGCAAAAAGGGAGTTTAATTCTTCATTTGGACCTCTCAGTTTTCATAGTGGATCTTTTTAGGAACTCAATTCACAATGTATCCGTGTAAACGAAATAGCCAGGAAATTACAGGAAACAATTGCTTCTGTAAGGTGTCTTTAAGTGCTAAAAACCACAACTCAGGCTGTTTTTATGAATTATCTTCCACTTAAAAAATGGAGTAAAAATATATGAAGTAGTGTGGAAGTGGCTTGTGTAAGAACAAAAGTATCTTTTCAGGCTGGAAATTATTTCAGCTGAGTTCAAAATTTGTTGTCCAGCAGGTCAAAGAGAGAGGATGTTGCTCAGTAACAAAAATACGAAGGCAAAAAAATACCCAATAAATTCTGATCCGATATTTTTGACCACTTATTGCTTTGGAGTTTTCTAGGTTATTTGCTATGCTGACAGTATGTGCAAAACAACACAATTTGTAAGAACAAAACAATTTTGTCAAGCCTCATTCAGCTAATCTTTATAGATCAAATTCAGGAGCATGTATTTACAGCCCTGGTATCCAATTCCGGTCTTTGCAGGACTTCATCCTGGATGTTTTAGAGTGACCATTCTCCAACACAACAGATAAAATGGCTGAATTACACCCTTCGCAGGTCAGCAAGTTCTGAAGAGGCCGAGTAATGGTCATATGATAATGGTGTAATATACCAAAAAAGTCCAAAACGAAAACACGTTGCTCATCAGTTATTGGCAGGCTGTAGCTTAGTGGAAGAGTGTATGATTTGCTTGTATAACATTGTGGGTACAATCCCCAGCATCTCCATTTCTTTTCTTTCTCTCAAATAAATAGTATATAGGAAAGCATCGGAAAAAAAGGAACTTTATTAGTTTCAACTTTTTATGTTGTTCACTACTTCTTATTTCCCAACCACTGAGGAGAGAACAAAGTTTAGCCTCTTAAACTGACACCAGTAAGTTAATTCACTACACAACATACACATGCTGCTTATTTTAACTACAAATCTAAATTTAGATGAAGCCTCTTAAATTATTCCGAACATTTGCAGCGGGTAAAACAGTTAAGAGTTGGGAGCGTTATGGCTTTTATAAATGTTGTGACATACATTTTATAAACACCAGCTCACTAATTTTGAAAGATCAAACATAATTTGGAACAGGAGCAATTTAAATGGGATTAAAATGTCATTTGTAAATACATCATTCATAAGAAGCAGCTGCTGTTTACTTTAGAGTTTACAAACACTATAAATATTAAAAACTTTAACAGCAGGGAACATTTGAAAAAAATAAATCTTGCTCTGACAGTAGATCTGTAATGACTCTGTTTTTTATTGCTGTTCCCAGAATTTGGATGTTTAATGTTGTTTGGAAATGACACTGCAGCTATTTTCCCAATGAAGCTCAACATTATCTCTTCAGCAGCAGGGAGCTGGAGCCGAGATGAGACGATGGGTCTGAGCCAGCACTGGAAGAGCCTGAGTCAGAAGTGAACATATCTGAGCCGTTCTTTTCAAGTTCCTATTGTCTTTGTGCTGACTATTTACCTTCCAGCTAAACCAAACATGTTTATTCTTTTGAGACTGATGGGTGCATTGATGGAACGCTGATCCGCGAACAATACGCAATGTATAGAAAAGCCTTTTGGAGGCTCCATAAATAGACCAGGGTGTTTTGAATTTGGATTAGGTATACGTATCTGTGGGCTACATGTAAATGAAGTTACAGAAATGAAATAGATCTGACAGAGTTGAGATGTGATGTGGAGAAAATGGGTAAAGCTGTTTTGAATAAGTATTTCTCCAAATACAGAATGAAGAGGAGGAAAGAGGGTTAGTTAGTCAACTGAAATTAATTTATGGGAAGTTTTAGAAAATATAACAACAGTTAAAGAAAACTGCATATTCTTGTTTACAAATACAGTTAAGCACTCCGTACAATTTTTTTCTGTTTCTGCTTCTTGGTCACAATTAAATGTTTCAGATTATCAAACTAATTGTAATATCTGACAAATATAACCTAAATAAATACAAATGCTCTTTTCAAATTATGATTTTATTTATTATTGGGAATAAAAAAAATTGTTAAACCATTTCAGCTCTTGGTAAAAAAAGCAACTGACCCCTGACCTAACAACTTGTTGTGCCATCCTTGGCAAAAACAGCTGCCTTCAAGCTTTTCTAATCACTGACAATCACTGTGAGAGGAGGAATGAAGCATGAAAGTCGTGCTGCAGAATTTCAAATGGATTTAATTTAGATTTGGACTTGGCCAGAAGACCTTTATTTTGTTTTTTTGAGATATTTTTCAGAGAATGACTTTAAGGTCAGAACTAATGGCATACACTCCCCCTTGCTCTCTGCTACGCTACAGCTGGTTCACCACAACAAACCCTGCTGCTAATGCTAAGGCTAGTTAGCATGGACACCAATGACAGCAGATAAACAGTAAGTTTTTTTTCCACCATTAGCACATTTAGCAGCACGTACGCAAGGGTGACTGACAGCGCTAAGACCTTCCTCCTAGCTCTGATTGGTTGTTTTTTGGTCAGGGTTGGTGCATTTCTTTAGACGGCAACAGTAACAGATACATACTGCAGCTTGAATTAGTCACTTTGGATTGGGCTCATACACAATGTCTATGGGCTCAGTTCAGGGGGATTTTTTGGGTCTGATCTAAACTGCATTCCTCATCTACTGTAGAATTGAATGTGTTTGATCTCAGTAAAACCAAAAAAGCAGAGCACAACACCCCAGGTCGAAAGTCTTTACATTTTCTCCCTGTAGCTCAGAGAATAGATTTTAAAATACTTCTGTTAGTTTACAAATCACTCAACATCTTAGCACCATAATACAATAAAGATCTGTTGTCATATCAACCTTCCAGACCACTCAGGTCTTCTGGTTCTAGTCTACTCTGCATCATCAGAGTTAGAACCAAACGTGGAGAAGCAGCTTTCAGTTTCTGTGCTCCTCTAATCTGGAACAAACTTCCAGAAAACTGCAAAACTGCTGAAACTGAGTTCCTTTAAATCAAGGCTAAAAACCCATTTGCACACTGAACTGCCTGTTGCTGACAGTGTACAAATAAACAAATACACTTGCCTTGCCTTGGATGTGGAGTTGGGGCTGTAGAATCATTTGCATTATTTGTAGATCTATTTGTACAAAAAAAACAAAAAAAACAAAAAACATTTACAGAAAACAAGATGAGCCTTCACTAGTTGTAAAAATCCATAATGTGACTGTTGATCAGTTTACTCTTGCAGAAACTGTCCATTCAATTGAAGCTATAATTAAAATATTAATTAGAAAAACAGAAAAATCTCACAGTGCATCATGTCTCCTTCTAAATTGCTATCTGCTCATGGAGGCAAACGAACCAACAATGATCTATGAAACAATCAAACTGGTGGGGATTTTAGATAATTGTTAAGACCAAAGATCTGCTTCATCAAGAAAATTCAGCCTGGAATGAAGCTCATTAATCATTTAGGCATGCCCCTGCTCCCAAGGCCGCAGTGCACTCTCGAGACAATACGACAAAAGAAATTTATCACTGTTGTTGCCCTGGAAAGCGTTCCTGTCAGTGTGATAGGATTGCTGTGGATGTCCTCCAGCCCCGACAATGACTCGTGCAAAGATTTGTAACATCAACAAAGGACCAGAGTTCAAAGTTTTCTGGTCAACAGTCGGGAATGTAACCTTCAGTAAGACTTGCAGAAATTTCTTTATGCTTCATTTATGGCAGATTTACCTCTCTCAGTTTATGCTCTCCACTTTCCCTAAAATAAAATATTAATTATAGTGTATAATTATGATTTATTTGCAATTTAAATGTGACATGTTATTCTTTACATTTTTTAAAATATTCAAAACACATTTTTAATATCCCTTCTCTTTCCATTTGACATCATTCTTGTGCTTTATCTGGGTTGAATGCCACTGACAATTCAGTTTCCTTTTCAGAAGAAACTACATATAGAGAGAGAATCAGCCACAGAGGGCTGCACCATTCAGAAATATTAAAGCTATGTAATTAACTTTGTTGTAAAACAGTCTAAACTCCTGAAATCAACAGTTTTTGTTCCCTGATTACCCAGTATTTCTGATTACGCAGTATTTCTTTGCATTTACAGTACTATGAAAAAGTATTTGGCCCCCTTACAGATTACTTCTGCTTTTGCTTCTTGTTACACTTATTTGTCAGATCCTCAAACTAATCTGAATGTCGGACAAAGAGGACCAGAGAAAATACAAGAAGCCGTTTTCAAATGTTAGTGTCTTACGAAGGGGGAAAAGCTTTTTAAACCAACCTACACATAATGTGAAAAAGTAACTAACAACATTTTAGAAAAAGAAAATCATACAAACATAGTGGTGGTATTGTGATAACCTAGAGTAGCTTTTGCTGATTCAGGACCTGGATGTCCTGGCATAATTGATGGAAACATCAACTCTGTTCATGACTAGAAAATCCTGTAGGATGTCTGGCCATCAGGTTGTGACCTTAAGGTCAAGCAAGCTTGGTTCATGCAGCAGGACAGTGATCCAAAGCACATCGGCACGTCCATCTCTGATTGGCTCAAAAAACCAAAAAGATTTAGAAGTGTTTCGAATTTCTTTGCAGAAATTATTCTGCAAAGAAGAGCTGGAAAAAAATTCCTCAACCAGGGTGTAAAAGACTTGTTGCCAGTTCAACTGGCACCAGAGGGGGCAAAACCAGTTGTCACGATTAGGCAGAAATAACTTTTTCACAAAGGGCCAGGTTGGTTTGGGTAACTTTTTTTCCTCAGCGATCACCTGACCATTTTGGGCTGAAAGTTCAATACCCTATATACAGTTTATGATCACCCTGAAATGGTTAAATATATATTTGATAAGTTATAAGTCTATAAGTCACAATTGTGTGATGTGAGTTTAAGAATCATATCTACAATTCAGGCTATACACCAGCAGCAGCCATGGAATTGTAAAAACAATAACATATTGTAACTCTACCTGTGATGGAAATACCTAAACTGAATTCAATAATATATTTCAGTATTCAGTTAGCAAGAATAAAGAGTAATGTAAACAAGAGAGTTATACTTAAAGTCAGTGAAGCAAACCTTCAGCAGTATTTTGAGAGATTCTTCTTATGTGTAGTAGATTGTCTGCACTCTACTACTACTGTTACCGATATTATCTCAGGCAATGCAATATAGACTCTAATGCTGGGTATTTTGTACACAAAAAGTACATCATAAAATGTTATAAAATTTACTATAAAATGCTGGTATACAGTCATGGTAATTATCGCTCTATCAGTCTTGCAGCTCGACACTAATTGGTAAATAAGACTTATTAAATATTCTCATTTATGTATTTTTTCGTAATTCATTATAGATACAGACTGTTCGAAACTGCTGATAAATACATCACATTATTGAAAGAGTTTCTGCAAGTGTCATTAGATTAAATTTAAGACTTTTTAAGACCTTTTTTAGGCCATTGTGATATAAATTTAACTGAATTTAAAAAAAGACAATTTAACTAAGCTAAAAACCTACCAACCTAGTTTGAAGTAACTGATATATAATTTGAAAACTTACAGTATGTTGGAGCTTTTTGGCTGTGGCATTTGCATCTGTGGCTTTTGCACAATTACTTTCTTATTTTGAAAGAGCATACTTCATAACAGCTAACAACATACTTTAGCCAACCATTAAAACACGTGTTTTCAAGCCATATATGGTTAAATATACAATCTCCAGAAAGAACTGGCTGTGAATAAGGTAAGAAAAATGGTTTGATCTCAATTCCCTAAACAAACTGACAAGGTTGATACAAAACGGAAAAGATATCGAAGAAAAAAAAATTGATTTTTAGGCACCTAAAATAGAGATTATTAAATTTAAGACTTATTAAGACAATGCAGAAACTTTGTTTTCAGTGCCATGAAGAAACAGCACTGACTGCAATACTCAGCTTGGATCAAGCCTCAACCGTCAGACAAAAAAATCCCTCATTTGACAGTCTCCAGGACCTGTGGCTGCAAAGAAAACCAAATCACCAAAGAACCTAAACTAGACTAAACTAAAATAGATTAAACTAAATTAGAAACATTAAGCTAAATGGTTTTTGATAGTGTCCTGGTACATTGGTTCAAGCCTTAGAATTTGTTTCAGTATTTATAGCTTATTAATGTTTCTATCCCCCAAAGGGTACAGAAAACATCAGAAGAGGCATCCATCATATCTGTAAATGTAACACTACATCCTTCAAACTTCAAATAGTGTGTTTGGAGAAGATACCATTGTAACAGTCATGTTTCCTCTAAAGTGGAAAGAACATTTCCAAAAAAGAAATGTATATATGTATGTAGGCCACCAGCCTAGTGCCAGCACTGGCAGAAACAGCATCAGAAGATGTTAATCATGTTTCAAACACAATCCCAGCACCACCACTCCAGAAAACAGTATACAGACTCCATTAGACCCCAGAGTTCGTCTCCATGTTCCATTCCAATTATTTCAAATAAAATTACTTTATTTAATTAAATGCTGGGGAGAGAAAGAACTCAGCAATTCTCACATGACTATATTGACGCAATAAACAGAAAGGTGTGTTGATTTAACATTCAGCCGCAGGAGAACTGTGATTCCTGTAGATTTTTTGGGGGTTCTTCTCTCTTGTGCTGCTGATGCTCCCAAACAACATTGTTGCTAAAGATAGCAATGGGGAGAACTGGGATAAAGGAACACCGATCTCTTTCAGATGTTATGTAAAAAGCAGAGACGCGGCCGGCAAGTTTACAGGCAACGTTACGTAACTGATGAAACTGTGTTAGGCAGGAAAAACATCACAACATCATTAGCGTGATGGTTTTCATCACTCACAACATAAACTTTTGGGGAAACAAACTTTGAGTAAGCTCAGTCACTTCCTCATGTCATGATGCACTCAATTAAAAATTTCTGTCTTTTCTTTTTCTTTTCTAGAATATATTTGCAAGCCAGTAAAACACAACAGAAAGAACAGAACAACTAGCAAATAATTGGATTGTAGGAATATCCCACCAACTGTGATAATATCAGAGTTGAGCTGAGTTATGCTGAAACTGTAAAAACATTAGCAATGTAATGTTATGAATGGGTTGAAACAGAAGAAGAGGAAGGCATGCTGAAAGTGTATGTGGGTGGGGTGTGTGGGGTTTAGTTACATTTACAACTACCAGTGCATTTAGCAATATTTAAACAATTTATCTCACCTAAGTTACAAATTTTGTGTGCTTGCAAGTGTTATCTGTTGAAAATGCTCCTTTACACATTTTACCTTCAGTCAGCGTGGCGTCAGGTGAGTGGTGGTCCTGGCTCCAGTCAGCCGTTCCAACGATCTGAACAACCAGAAGACGCCTCAGGGGCACCAAGTCAGTGTCTTTTAGCCCGCTCTCCAACTGATGAATGATGCTGCGTCCCGGCTGGCTGGTCACCACGGTAACCTAAGCAAACATGGAGAGAAACTGATTAAAAGCAACTTATTTAGGAACAATTCAAACTGGATTTATAGTGAAAACATTAAAACAAAGACCGAAAGCTCCAGCTCTATTTTTTTAACTTACATTTTTTAAAAATCTCCACCTACACCGGGTGTGACATCTTATTCGCAAGTGCTGTAATACCTACACCACACCAGAAGGTAGCGATCACGTCAACATCAACTGCATCAAAATTCTTAAGAAGGTCATGAATATGGTTAAAGAAGTGCAAGGTACAAGATTTCCCAAAAACAGTTGTAGCTCTTTTTATTTTTTAACCTTGTTTACCCTTTTCCTCTCAGTCATTAATTACTTCAGCTTATTTGAAGTCAAACACTCTGGGTACTGTTAGAAACTTGCGATAGGTTATCCAGAGCTTCTGACCCAAGTCCTACAGTTAAAACGGATTCTACTAAATACTAAAGTAATGTATGAAAACAAAAAACCCAAAACATCTTCATGCTTGTTGTTCAAGCTTTTAGCATAATCCCAGAAAAATTTTGTTTCCCTAAAGAGGAAAAGTTTTTTTCTGTTTTCATGTCAGAAAGTGAGAAAAAGGTCATCAGTCTTTCTAAATGACACAAGTAAATATCTGATTTCAACTGTATGCAAGTTCCAATCATGGGTGTGGATGAAAACGTGTATTGTATTAGTAGATTTGCAACAGGCAGGCAGACACTCATGCATAGGGTTATTATGTATCTGCTTAGTGTCTCTGTGTCTGGTAATAGGAACTATTCATATCTGCTGATGTTGGGAACAGAGGGTTCCAGTGTGTCATCCATAAAATCCACATCCATAAACCACTGTGTTTGGAGTCTATAAAGCATCCAAGTTTAACAAGAACAGATGGGACTGGTTCATCTTTCAACTGGCTTTTAACTCCACGTCTAACAACCTGGAGATTTAGCGATTTATAAAAACATCAACATAAGCATCCTCACACTCAAGAGCTTTGAGTTTAGTGCAATAAGCTTTATTGATGCAGTTTATTTAAGGGCTTAATGTATATTGATAAGTTTATCCCTTCGTCCTAATTCCACATTTTGCTCATTCATGCTGAGGAGGCAACGAGAATCCCACTTTATTTGTGAGATGGGGGTGTGGGTGGGAAATCTAATCAGGTCCACAAACTATTTAAATATACCCTCAAATGTACAAAACCATATAACAAGCTCCACCATGTTATGACTTGAAAAGATTAAATCAAAAATGCAAAAATTCCCCAACAAAGTGATGATTCAACAGCTTGTAAAACCAGCTTTAGTGTCAATGACTATGATTGTTTCATTGCCTGCCTGACCCAGTTTAGGCCAAACTTTGCCTCTTGGACAGTTGGCCAGTTTTATGAATTTAGCTAAAAATGACTGGATTTGTATATGAGAAGGAAGGAATGGTTGGCCAGAGGAGTGGATAGTGACAGGGATGTATAATAGAGTAATTGTAAAATAGATGAATACCAGACAGATGAACTGTTGAATTGATGCTCTTCCAAATGAATCCAATGTTCTTACTTTTTCACACTTTTCCAGACTTTGTAGGAACCCTGAATTCTGTCTTAGCTGAAAGAATAAATGGAAGTGAGATGATGTATCAAGGCCTATGACACCTTAATCATATCTACAGTTAGAAATTTTTGGCTTCATAAATGTAAATGTGTAATTATTATGAGTGCACCGATAAATCAGCCCCGATTTCCTTAATTTTGGGACATTGGGGATCGGCCAATACATGAGAACCTGATCTTATCCACCGATCTTATCTACCTCCTCCAAGGTCTAAAAATCAGCCACTGTCTCTTTTGCTGACGAGACCTGAGGGCCCACCAGGTCCCTTCTGCACGTGTGCAGCTAACAATAGCCACCCCACTGTTGCTAACTTAGCGACTTTGTCGCTATATTTAGTGACATTTCAGACAAAAAAGTACATATTAGCCAAACTCGGAATCAGCAGGTCAGGCTCTTTAAAGTTCAGTGAGTTCCCAAAAAAAAAAAAAAAAAAAAAAAACTGCAATCGGTGCACCTCTGAAATTTTTACTTGCTCACTCTGTAACTGTGGGGATGTAGCTCAGTGGTAGAGCGCATGCTTTGCATGTATGAGGTCCTGGGTTCAATCCCCAGCATCTCCATCTTCTTTTTAACTTTCAGCAGTAGAACTGAGGTGTGTGTCTAATGGAGAAGTCTCCAACCCTCGTCCTCAAGATCTACTATCCTGCAGGTTTTAGACACATCCCTGCTCCAACACAGCTGAATCAAATGATTGAATTACCTCTTCAGCATGCCATCAAGTTTGGCAAAGGCCTGGTAACAAGCCATTCATTTGATTCAGGTGTGTTGGGGCAGGGTTGCATCTAAAACCTGCAGGATGGTAGATCTCAAGGACCAGGGTTGGAAACCCCTGCTCTGCAGCTATACGCCTTCGAGTAGCACAGATCACAACCTGCAGAAGTGGATAGAAAAAGAAAAATCTGAAATCAAATATAATTTAATGCGAAAGACTGAAAATCCATTTATAAGTTTTCCAAAGCAAAACTGAGAACAGCAGACCTCTGACTCTGATGTCTGGGATCAAATCTATACGACTTCCAGTCCTTATCAAAGGAGGGTAAGAAAAAAACAGCCTAATATGGAGCTGGAACAGTTTTTTCAGACAGATCAACATCTTTATCCGTCAGGATGGAGCTGACAGTTGCAGCTCTCAAAGTTGAGTTCAGCAAAGTTTGTTTTTAAGATTCTTCTGACACTTTTTTTGAACTTGTGACTTTTCCAAAAGTATGATTCATTGACTAGTTTTCCTCCGCTGATCTGAGAAATTGGAGCTTGCCAGCAGTACACCCAGAGTTCAATAAATCCCCTGCAAAGAATTTGTTAGATACCTGGCCTTTTCCGGAAAGTATCCAGTTCAGAGGAAAAAGAATAAAAGTGCCTTTTTTTTTACCTCCACAGATGCGTTGCTGCAGGCCTGGTTGCCAGTGCTGGTGTGTCTGATATACTGCTTAAACTGCTGCAGACTGTCCAGCACCGCCTGTCGCAGAAGATCACCTCCTTGGGCTGCACTTTTGATACAACCTTCACCTGGAATAGACCTCAGCTCCTCAACGCAGGAATGCAGCCTGGCTAAATTGCCACGGACCTGCTGTAAAAAGAAAACAGCAAGATGAATGAGGAGGAGGGTGAAAGGAGCATGAAAACATTGGGGGGGCATAATAAGAGAACTGAAAAACTCTAGCATGCAGCAGTGAAGGGATAATGTGTTTTTCATTGCTTTTGTAATTTTCTCTAACCACAAATGGAAGCAGACACTCCTGCTGCCTGCTGACGGCGTAGAGGCTGAGTAGGGGTATCCTGCAGGGTCCATCCAGGCTACAGGCCAGTGACAGGAAGTTATCCAGGGCATCACATAGCACGGTGCAAGTGTCTGACCAACAGGGGGGCAATGCCTCCACAATCAGGACCCTTGCTGGTTGACGGAGAAATGAGGAGGACCAAAAGACCAAACTCCCCGTACTGGAAGAACTGGTTTGCCTCTTCCTATTGTCCATGGGCCCCTGGAAAACAATGAATACACAACACACAGAAAAGTGTGACCTTAAAATAAAGCCCAATGCTTTATAAAAATATACAGATAGATAGATAGTTAATCATATTAGGCAGACTGCAAGTATAATAAGGTTTTGCACATATAAAGCATTGAAGCTTCAGCCCTGAATACCATCAGTTAGCACCATTATAAGGAGAACATCACTGGTCATGGCTTGTTTTTTCAAAAAGACAGCACACTTTGCTAGCTTGGTGTGGAATTGCATCTCAAGTGGTACAACTGGAAACACCGCCGCCTGTCAATAATTCAATAGTAATAATGAGATACAGTTTTATGTCTTTTAGGGTGTTTTCACACCTGGATAGTCTGGTAGACTCGGTTCCATTGGGGACCAAAATTTCAACATTTGTTACTTGCGCCTTTGTTTTGGTTGTACTGACCCAGAACGCCCTGCGCTATAGTCCGCCTCCTGCTTTTGGAGCGGTCTCCGGTTCGTTTGGCATTCCCATATGCATTCAAGTCGCACCAGAGTTCACTTCAACCGAGTCAAGACCTAGGTTTTTAGGCACACCAGAGTTTGCTTTTTTGGTCCGCATCAGAGTTTGATTCATTCACACCTCCCCAACAAACCGGATTTTCTCAGCAAGCAAACTAGAGTTCAATTAAAATGGACTAAACAGGGCTTCATTTAGTCATTTTGGTTTTATACATTATCCAAGTAAGCAAGAATAGATTAGATGATAGTAACCACTGCTTAATTTCAATATGGCCATTTTTGGTACATTTCTAGTTCAAAAAGCAAATCATCATTAAACACAATGTAAGAAAATTTTCCTCTAGAACAAGTAGCTTGGTGCATACATTCTGTGAATTTTTATCACCCTGAAATTTAAATATCTTTACAATTAAGTTCAAAATAATGGCAGTCCAACATAAATAACTGGATCAGTTACTGGTTTCGGTAAAACTGTATTTCCACAGCAAAACATTTAATGATTGCAGTAGTGTAATAGAAAACCAATAGTCCTGGTCTGCATGGTGCTGATTCTGTGTGACAGATCATTAAATGAAAGGTGCAGCAGGACGAGTTCAATCGGTGGGTTAGGGTTAGAGTTTTGTGAGAAAACGGGTGTCAAACGGGCCCTTTTCTTATCAAACGCAACAAATGTTGTACATGTTGGCTGATGATTGATCGATTTACATACACGCTCCGAAAAAAATCTGCAAATTTCTAACAGTGAGCTTTTTACCTCCTTCACTGTCTTCTTCATGCACGCCTTTAACAACATTCCCTATAGTTCGTTGCATTTACATTTTTGCTCTGTAAATATGGGTAAGTATGCAAGTAGCTCTTTTCTTGAAAAGATTTATGGAGTATTTAACCCCACTTACCTTTATACACAATGGAGGCTGGATTTTCTTTGTGAAGGTGCCAATAAATTTGGAGCCTGTTGTATAGGCCTCTTTTACCATCTAACCTTGATGTTTAATGAAATAATAAAATTATGTTAATAAATTATATTGAAAACTACCAGTTGTTTAAAAAAACAACTTAACTATGTGTCCATGAAATTCGTCGGACATTTTAAAACTGCATAAATTGTCCAAAGCAAGGTTCAATTTATTGCAATAGCTGACAGAGAGTAGTTTTGTCTGCAAGTTTTCTTTTGAATTTGAATTTCAGGTTTGTTTCATCATGTTGCCTTAAATTTAGCCCTGAGACTCTATGACAGCATTTGCTTGTTAAGAGTTTAAACACAAACAAACAAATTGACACCAAGCCTTTTATAAAGCCTATACTAGAAAGCTGAATAAGTTAAACTCTGGCTGAACGTCTAAAAGGTGGTTTACTTTTTGTTACCAGGCTGTGTCATCATCAGTTAAAAATGTGTCCAACAAAACACTTCAGCAATCAAGCTGAAAATTACTGACAGATAATATTCTCCACAAAGACTGAGCTCCCAGTTTCTGTTTTAGACTGAATTTCTGTAACAAACTGAACCACCCATGACGACCATATCAAACACCTTTCACCCTCATACCTTCCACTTGCGTCATCTTTTTTCTTTTTTTTTTTACTTTTCTGTGAAGTAAAAGTAATCAGATTCAGTCCAGCAGTGAAATATGGTCTCTGCAGGCATGCCTGTATTAGTCAGATGTTGGTTGAAATGGATCTTTTTTTTCTCTTACAGGTATGATTGCATTTCACAGGCTGGAACACGGTGCAAAAATTTTACAGTAGAGCACAATAAATATATTTCTGTTTCTGCTATTATACATTAAATAGCTGAAGTCAGCCAGTCTACAGCTGGAATTTTTGGTCCAGTTACTGAACTGGTCATTACATTAATGGCTGTATCATCACCTCAAAAACAGCTTTTTATTTGTTTTTAAGGGTTGCAGTTTTAGATCTTATCATTTCAGGTCTGACAAGCCCAGTTTTTTATTTATTAATTTTTTATTACCTGTAGCCTACATTAAATATAAACTGATTTAAATAATGAGCTTGCTTATCTAGCCTGTGCAAAATTTGGCTTCCATCAAAAAGTGGATATGATTTTTATCTTAATATCATAATTTAACAAAAAGGAAATTTAAATGTCTTTTTGTTTCAAGGCAGAATATCTGCTGTAAAATATAATATACAGCAATAATTCCCAAATTCTCTGAGTATGCCAGGACTTCTAAGTCAATTAAGCAGGGCTACAATGACAAGATAAAAAGTATCAACAGCCAATATATTAGCCAATATTTGGCTTTAATCTATTTCTATGTCCTATTATTTATAGAATAATGAATGAATTATTAAATTTAAATTTATTGTATAATGATAATTTAGTAAAATATTTGTTAAATTCAGTTACATTTTCAGAGCATCTCAAAACCCCACACTTGTTTGGGGACCACTGGTCTGCAGTAGCCTAACAATAGTCACCTTTTGGCAGAGCAAAAGCTCTATTTTAAGAAAAATAAACAAAGAAACTGACATATATTCCAACCATTAACAAAGGCAGAACAACAAAGATTATTTGCTGACCACAATATCTAAACATTTTCTAGAGTTAAGTTGTTTTTGGTGCTTTCTGGTAACTTTTCACTGGTTTCAGTGTGAACTGAAGGACATAAATTTCCTTGAATTTCAGCTTGTAAATTACTGTGGCTTTCCAGTTATCTAACACACATGATCCTAGCATAATTTCAAAGTTATTTTATTCCTCTTTCAGTTGAAATTGTTTTGATGTAAAACTTTTATGATTTTTTTCCCATTGTACCTAGTTGAATACAACTATTTTCTAGATTTCTGCTTTAAGCTAAAAAGAAATCTGTCAAAATAAAGCAGCAAAAATATAAACTAAACAATGGTAATGCCTACAATTAAAATACATAAACACTTAGAAGGTATATATTATCAATTCAATCAGGTTAGGCAGTTATTGGCTTAGCTATTTTCACCACTAATTTAGCTGATTTCATCTAGCATTAGGTTCAACTAACTGTTGCATTAGTTAGATAAACTTACTTCTCCTGTGTCTTGTACAATAAAGAAGTGCTAAATGAGCTACAGCTACACACTTTATAAATGTGAACGGGACCAAAAATAAATTTTATCAACTAATCCAGCAGATTTTAACTGCTATTTTAAACCTAAAATCTTCCTAGCTAGCAGGCTAACATTTGCTAGTGCCAACGGTATGCTAACTAGCCTCATTTGCTCGCATCCTCCTCTAATTTTGTAAAAAAAAAAAAACAAACTATTGACCGGTCATTTGGTGCTCTCTATAACAATATTAAACTTACCTTATAGTTATATCCAGTTATTTACTACTGAAATATTATGTTAACATCAATATTAAAAAAATCTAGTGAATTATGTAGGGAGGGATGGCTTTGGGACCAAACTTTGTCTCTCTCTCTCTCTCTCTCTCTCTCTGTATATATATATATATATATATATATATATATATATATATATATATATATATATATATATATATATATATATATATATATATATATATATATATATATATATATGTCTTAATATCATAATATATAGACATAGATATATAATGACAAAAATTTAATTGGGAAGTTTAATCAAATAGGCAACAGGGACATCCCACTTACATTTAAAAATGCAAAATAAGCACAATATAACTACAGTTTGGCACACAGAGAAAGGTTTGATGACTTTAATTTAGGATGAGATCTATAGATATCAAGTTAAGTCAAGTTTATTTATATAGAACATTTCAGCAACAAGGCAGTTAAAAGTGCTTTACATCATAAAAACCTCAATCAAGTATACAGCAGAATCATCAAAATATCAAAATCATTGAGCAAAATCACCAAAATTATCTAGCAAATACACATGAAAATAATCAAAATCGTCGGCAAAAACATTGATCCATGATTCAATTACTTTATTTATCTGATTTACACTCAAACTTCCACCCTTTGGAAAAACCAAGCTTGTCTTACTCAGATTTGTTTGCAGATGTATGGTCCAGACTACTAATCAAAGGCAGCTCTAAACAGGTGGGTTTTCAGCCTTGATTTAAAGGAATTTAGTGTTTCGGCTGTTTTGCAGTTTTCTGGAAGTTTGTTCCAGATTAGAGGTGCATAAAAACTGAGGGCTGCTTCTCCATGTTTGGTTCTGGCTCTGGGGATGCAGAGCAGACCAGATCCACAAGACCTGAGTGGTCTGGAAGGTTGATACAACAACAGCAGGTTTTTAATGTGTTTTGGTGCTAAGCTGTTTAGTGATTTATAAACTAACAGAAGTATTTTAAAGTCTATTCTCTGAGCTACAGGGAGCCAGTGTAAGGACTTTAGAATTGGGGTTATGTGCTGTTTTCCCGGTCTTAGTGAGAACACGAGCAGCAACATTTTGGATTAGCTGCGGCTGTCTGATTGATTTTTTAGGCAGACCTATGAAGACACTGTTGCAGTAATCAATGTGACTAAAGATAAACGCATGGATTAGTTTCTCTAGATTTTGTTGAGACATTAGTTCTTTAATCCTGGAAATGTTCTTCAGGTGATAGAAGGCTGACTTTGAAACTGTTTTTATGTGTCTCCAAAGGTTCAGGTCAGAGATGTGGCAGCTTTAGATGTGGAATTCAATACAACTGATTTCTTTGAAAAGGAGAAAATTTGAGGGTTTTTCTTTTCCATCTTCCTAAAAACAAAATATTTTGGCATTGACAGAAAGAATTTGGCAAGTATATTCATGGGTGCAACCTTCATACTCAACTCTGCTGCTCAACCCATAGATGTGGTACCATTTAAGGGGAGATAAAGATGCTTTCCAGCAGCATTGTTGCAACAACAAGAAAAATTGAGACACTAATTTCTTTGCTTTTTGTGCCAAGCATAGTTGTTAGATCATTGTTTCAGATAGCCTAATGAGGTACTTTAAAGCTAATTCATTGGATGAGATGTCAGCTTATCTATAGCAATTCCCTTCTGTGTAGCTTCAGGTTTAACTCCCAGTCTATTGCATCGAAAAGCTTTGGAGGACGTCACTCCATCAAAAAAGTTCACACCAACAAGAGAGATGTTGATTTGCAAATAAAAATAATTTTAGTAGGTTTTTAGAGTACGAAGCTATGGGGAAAAAAGTACTTTTGCATCTTATTCTGCCCCATATCCATCTGTTTGATTTCTTTCATCTTTTCAGATGAATGGAGGGAAAAGATCAAGGAGAGGCCAGTCACTGCAGCTAAGAGACTAAGAGAGCAATATGGATGGTTGACCTACTTGACTGAAGTGCTTTCTAGTCCTCACAGCTGCTGTATATGTGTGAGAGACAGAGACCTTACAATCTGCTTGCAGAATCACAATCTAATCAGTGTTAATGAGGAAAAATCTAACTTTACTGATGAATATGTGTGGGTATCAAGGGACTTTGTTGTTGACGTGCTGCATGGTCACAGATCCTCTGAACACAATTTATGCTTTGCTGGGGTTAATGAAGTTGTCATGAAGAAACGTGGAACATAAACATCTGTTTTTGGGAGATAACTCTCTGCACCTGGCAAAACCATTTTCTGATGTTCCGTTTTACCCACTGGTGCTGACTTGAATGTAAGCCTTGTACATTTCTGCATGAGTGTGTGTGTGTCTTCTTGAAGGCACTGGCAGTTCTCCATAATTCACGCCTCTCTTGGTTTCTTCCTTTTCCTCATCAGGAGTCCTCATCATACATCTTACTCTCACAGGTTTTCTCTTTCTTCCATTCACTCACCTTTCTCAGAGCCTTCCTGTTAGAAAGCAATGCTCTATTTTTATCTCTAATGTATATATATAGGGCACATGATTCTTGGCAGGATACTTTACTCTTTGGATATTCACTGAAATGAATGTGGAACATACAGTCTCAAATTCAAGGCCTCTTTAACAGGGATTAAGTGCTGTGATATGACTGGAGCTTAAACATTCTTACACACGACACACTCTTGCAAACTCACACTCGAATAATAAAATGCACTTGTGGATGTGCTTTCTAATTTAGTTGTGACAAACACATACTTCTGGGTCAAAAGGAGCTTTACAACAGCGAGCTAATCCGCCGTTCCTTTCTGATTGACTCTGGGGGATTGGTGGAAACTTTTCCCAGTAGTTTGGGTGATTATTTTGCGCACTAGTTGCTTTTTTTCACCCCATCTTCGAGAGTTCCCTCAGTGTTTTGACTATTACTTCTGGTTAAGTTTTAGAAACTTAAGAGATTTAGAGGAAAATCATTTCAAGTTGAGCATGTTTTTTTTCTTCTGCCTTGAGTAGTTTTGGTTCAGTTCCCTCGGATTTGAAAAAGGGCAAGAAATTAGAAAATCCCTGTGTTTACCCTGGTAGTTTCAACTAAAGAAGATCAGTTAGAAGCTGATGAAAGACAGGAACTTAGTTTCACAACTTTTTGTACAGAGTTGGGTTACACCCTATTACAGTAATGAATCTTTTCACCACCAGTTTTCAAAAATTATTTCCCAATCTAACCTGCTTTATGACAAAATCAGCAAAATTTGTGCATATTTCAAAACAAAGTCTGAAGAAAGTAACCAAAATGGAAGGAAATAACGATCTTTTTGGTCTGTTTCTTTCTATTGCATTGCCAACTGACTTGTTCTGTCCACCTTCTCAAAACTTGGATTCACAGGAACAAACAGTACTAAACATGGGTTTTGAGGGCCAGCAGTTTTTCCATACAGCATAATAGCAGTTTCAAATAATTAACTTTACACCACGGCCTCCACAAATGTTGCTGTTCCTGGTAAAAATAAAGCGTTAAAATAAATGCATCTTTTAAAGCAGTAGCACACTGATAATACTGACACCTCTAACAATTTCAGTGAAATAAATTTAACCAAAGTATTTTTCAAATGTATACTTTTTTAACTTAGCGAAAGAAACTTCCTTTTAACCTGGGGTATAAATATACCAGTGCACAGTGGGTCATTTCCATTACCCATTCTTTAAAATGGGAAAGAAAAGAGAACCTATTATTCCAGTAAGCTGTGATCTTCACATATCAAGAAACAGATATAGGAAATGTGCTGTTCACCTAATTTTACCCAAATCTACAGTTAGTGGCATGATGAAACAAAAAAACCCCCCAAAACAACTGGAACAGAGACAAACAAGGCCGAACAAGGATTCCTGGCACAACACACTAAAAGGAGAGTGGTAAAGGAGGTAAAAAAAAAAAAAAATTACATCACTATTACAGAACTGCAGCATTTTTCTAATGCTGCAGTTATTCTGCTGCAATAAAAGTAATTTTTTTTTTATCTTAACAGATATTTATCAGGCATGCCAGTTAATGTGGACAGTGTCAAGTTTTTTTCACCGTCTATGTCATTACTTATTGAGTATAAACCCGAGCTATTAAAGATATGTAAACAAACAAACAAAAAGCAGGCCTTCCGCTGGGATGACTGTTGTGGTCTGCTTGACATGCACATTTTGAAGTGAAAATTAATTATGAACACTGCTGTTTATTAATACAATACACCATGACTGCAACTGTCATTTAGAAACAAGGACTCTCACTGAACTGTTTCAGATGTTTAGCATATTCAGGATCTTAAAAGGAAAGCAGGACTAATCCCACTGAGTATTGCTGGATTAGGACCAATGATGGCCGACGGCAGTAAAATATATGTAAAATAAATGTATTTTTCAATTCACATATGCAAGATACAGAAGGGCTTTAATTAGGGAAGAATGTTGATGAATTACTTATATATTTACACACTGACGATGAGCTGTATGAAACATCAAAGCTACAGGAAACTGTTTTACATGATTTACTTTGATTAATATATAAATATAAAGAAACGGTGGTTTTCCTTCATCTGGATTTTAAAGTCAGTGCAATCTCATTGATACATAGCATCTATATGGGTCATTCACCTTTAAATGTTACAGTCATAGTAACGAGAAAGTACATCCTCTGTCATTTTGAGAGTTTTAACATATAATAATTTGGTACTTGCCAGGTGGTAAAGTTATTTAAATCTAATGTCAGTGTACAAAACCATACACCACAGATTACACACTCTTATTTATTAAACAAGGAGAACATCAGACTGTAAAAATCTGCGAAAAATGAAGTACATCCAAAAGCACTGTATATGTATAAAATATGCAAAACTCTGGAGCTTTGGAGGGAGGGTGTAGGACTTTGTTCTTTCTGTGAGTGTATAGAGAACTGCTGCTGTAACAAATTTGTCTAGATTAATTCTTTGGGCATCAGCATTAATCTTGGTGGGAAATGAGTTCCTGGAATTCTTTTTGGTTGTGTTTGTGGAACACAAACCCAGACCTGTTTACTGTGAAATTTCACTGTGATTTAAGGATACTCCTGTGATCCAGCAAGCTGCTCTTTTCCACAGAGGTGGATAAGTTGTGTGGCTGAAATTTTTTATACTATGCATGCCATTTGTCCTCAAAAATAATGACTTCTGACTATATCAATGTTGTTTTCTTGTTTGTTTAGCAAGAAAAGTTTTTTATTTATAATAAAAAGTTGATCTAGTTACTTGGGGGAAGTGTTGTGCTTTTTTGCCAGGTGGTCAGTTGATTCTTAAATATGGAAAAAAGAAAACACATGACACATTTCAGCAAGAAGACAATTCAAAGCACTTTACAAAATGAACAGTTCAGGGATGTTATGGCAAAAGTATCCTGCCTATACTGACAAAGTAAAATACAATGAATTATACACCCTTTATCCTCAATACATGCCCTGTTTAGAGTGTGACCACATCAAAAGCTACACAGATTCTTCAAAGACGTGACAACACTTCACACAAAACAAAAATATGCTTAGTTTTCTCACCTTTAGAAGTGTGTAACACATTTTTCAATGGACTAGCATAAATAACAACATAGAAAACAGTGTGACAACAGATTGAGATAAAAACATTAATCTCAAAGTGTAGAGCATGCATTTAAAGTCCAGGAAATCAAAAATATTGGGCGGCCAAAACAAAGTCGAGTGAGTGGTCAAAGATAAAATGTTAGATCTTTGGTAAAAGGTGTATTTAACAAAGAATTCAAACAAAGTCGATCTGCTCTCAAAAGTAGGATTAAAAAAGAACTCAAGGTTGCTTCTATCTTCAGTGGTTAGCAAGATCTGTGTTGATCAAATTATTCCCTTCTACTGGCTATAGTTTAAGGTTTGTCACTGGAAAACCAAAGCCAAAACAAAGGTGGCCTTGTGTTTGACTTTGAGACATAACACAGCTCCCAGGGATGGGTCCCAGAGGACAGCTACTGCACCATGACAGGTATTTTTTTTCCCATCAAGCTTCTGGATATTCTCATGGGAAAGGCCTTGGCTGCTATGGCAACAGTTCGGAAGAACTGAATTCCTCAATAGTTTCTCTTTGGCTACTACAGACAAGTTCTTACAGGATATAAAGAGGCTCTTGGAAATCAAAGTACACAGACTTTGATGCTGAGCTACTTCAGAGTGACTAGCAGCAGGCAGAAGTGGATTGTTTATTTCCTAGTGACAACCAGGGTTTCCAACAACCAGGAAATAAAAGTGACTGCAGTTCAAAGCACTCGACTGTGAAATAAAAAGCACAAGCACAAGCATATCAACAAGGTGACACCGACTCCAAGGCCCAGCTAGATCCAAATCAGAGCACAACACCAGAGGATAAACAATACTGAAATGGTCAATATTTCAAATGTAACCCTGTGGAAAATGTGAAATGTATGTGTGCATGTTACTCTGTTCTTCAAAAAAACCCCGGAATCTTTCAAGAAGGTCATATTTTAAAAAGGGTTTATCATCACAGATCTAATGAGGAAATTACAAAAAGTTCATATTAAATTGTGAAATTGGCTTTTAAAGGATTAATTTTAAAGATAGAGTCATGTTGTAGATCTGTTAAATGAGAGAACAATGTCTAATATGGAGATTATATTTTAAAACCTTCAACAGAAATTAATTAATCTGATAACAAATTTTGGACTTAAGACTTCAATATCTTTTGAGTCTGTTGGGGTGTGTTTAAACCTGAGAGCAAAATGAGGTTTTTTTGATTGACTGATGAAGATTCAAATCTGTAGCAAATAGTGGGCTACTGCTTGTAGAAGCAATGTAAACAAATAGATATATTCCATTAATAATAAGACTTGATGTTACCTTTAAACCTTGAACTTTATGCCCACCAATGTGTTTCTACTCCTATTTCTAGTACCACACTGCTGGTTGCAGGCATCATCACATTTTTTACAGCTCTACATACCCTGAAGGTTTTAAGATTAATGACAGCATTAGCAGAGAATGTGAAGAGATTATAGAGCTCAAATTAGTGACTTTCAAAGCCCAAACTGCTCTAAGAGATGTAGAAACATTTTCAATGTCTTTCTGGCTATTTTTTGAAACCCCTTTTTTTTTATGATAAAATGATTACAGTTTTTCAGATGTGTCAACACTTTGCCAATGTCCACATGATGACCTAATGTTTGCAACAGGAACCACCAAAGTCTCAAGTCATTCGCTTGAGACTGCTAGAACACCAGTGTCACTGTCCATTGTGAAGATAGCTTTGCATCACAATTGACGGAGAGGGTAGACAAAGAATTAAGCCATTGCTCCAAAATCAACACATTCAAGCTTGACTGAAACTTGTAACTAGCTACTTGGATGAGCCAAATGCCTTCTGGAAAAAAGTTTTTGATCAGATGAGACAAAATGTGAGCTGTTTGGTCATAGTGACAAGAAATATGCTTGGGCAAGTCAAGGACTAAGAGCACTGCACCAGCTGTCTAGCATGGTCTGTTTGCTGCCAGAGGTACTATTGCATTGCAAAAGTGGATGGAACCATGAATAAGGAGAGCAGTCTCCAAATTCTTCACCTTTACCTCAAATCAAAAACTACATGGTTGAAATTTCAAGATTTGAAGTGTGTGTTCCAACCAGAAAACGATCCAAAAACCATCTTTTAATTGGTTTTGGAATGAATAAAGCAGGCTAAAATGATGCCATGGAATGGTCTTCATGGAGCCCTAGCTCTAACCCTTTTGAATTCATAGCTTATGCTTAAAAGCTGGAACTGTACCAGGAAAGCAGCCAGTCTAAAGGAACCCCACCCATTCTGCCAAGAAGAGAGGTTGAATACCCAGACAAATTAATGCCAGCTGCTTGCTGAAGGTTACAAAAGTATATGATCAAATTTGAATGAAAGCTAAGACACAATGAACAAAATAAAATGTTTTTTGTATGTATTTATTTGGTGTTCCAGGGAGAATTTTGATCCTTTGTGGTGTACAGAAAATATCCAAGAACCTTAAACCTCTGCATCCAATTCTTGGTTTTTTAAAATCATTGAAGTTGCACGCTCCATATCATTCCAGCCTGGTTTAAATGGTTAAAATAAATTATGCCAAAATTAGTTTGACATTCATGCTCATGATGATGAGTGTATGCAAACTTCTTACTTCAGTTGTTGATTGAGTGGACTAAAATCAGCCTTCACAAATTTGATAAAGCATTAAATGCCTGCATTTAATGTGGTCTTCCAACTGTCCTCTTGCAAACTCAACATTTAGCCATCAACCATATAATCCTTTCACCCACTACCAAATTTAATTAACTATTACTTATCAATTTGCAATCTTATTAAGATAATGAAATCTGAGTACATTTCCACTTTCAGATCAAAAACAAACTGAGAGCTCTTGCTGGTCTGCAGCCAGAAAACATTTTTCTAGTATAATGATATAGATGAGGGGAATTATTGATATTAGTACCTTTTAATTTCCTATTTATGATACCAGAGTCAGACAGATATAGTTTTATTAAACTGCAGCATCCTCAGGGACTGTCTCCTGTTTCATCGTGGCTTTGTTACTGTTTCTTCTTCCTTCCAAAGGGAGATATCTCAGATGTAGGAGAAAGAAAAGGACTATCTTCAGAACAAAGGAAGCTCCTGATGATCTTGTGATTGCAGCTTCATCAATAAGTCAGTGTTCATAATGCACCAACTGAACACAAATCCCTGAGGGCAAGAGACCTCAAGAGCATACATGACTCATCTTTGACAGAACATGATTATCTCCTGGGTAAGTGGTGTAATTTGCAAGATGTGAATCAACTTGGTTCATCCTTTGTCCTTCCCTTGGCCTCATTAACTAACAAACCATAACTTTATGACTCATTGTGTGATCAAAAAGGAATTTTTGGACATTTTAATAATCCTGATGTAATTTCACACATTTTACATCCATCTCATTTGAACCAGTATTGGAGTGCCTTGCAAAGGTATTCCTACCTCTTGAACTTTTTACCATTTTATCACATTACAGCCAGAAACTTCAATGTATTTTACTGGGATTTATTGTGACACACTAATACCAAGTAGCTAACTGTGAAACGGAAGGAAAATGATACATGATTTTTGAAAGTGTGGTCCCTATATCAAGTATTTTGCTCCCTCCGGCTCTCCATCAACCCTGAAGTTGGAGGGTTCCTACAGGATGATATTGTCACCACCATGATTCTCTGTGGAGACAGCATGATCAGTGTAATGTTTGGAGTTAGTTTTGCTTGACTCAGTGTTTTGCAAGAGGCCACAAAGTTCAGTTTTGATCATCTTTATCCACTGGTTTGCTTTGCCCCCTACATGACTTTTGGGCAAACTCGTATGGCTTTCTAGCAACAGTGACTGTCTTCTTGCCATGTACTGCACATATGCTCTAATTCTACAAGATTTATGCAAGTGGTGTTAAGATGTTGCAGAAACAAGCCATTAATAATGTTACTTAATTTCACAGTATCCAATGCAAATGCTCTCTCTGCGCTGATGTAGATTGCCAAACCTTGGCATGCCAAATGCTTGGAGTGGCTCCAAATTACTTACTTTCTTACTAATTCTGATAAGATTTATTGCACCAATTAGGGACAGTCAGACACTTGAATGTTCACCCACACTTAGTCTGACGATCTCTAAATATGGACAAAAATAAAACTAATTGATGATGTCATGGCTAAAGTAAAGCATCCTGTCCTGATGTTGTAGAATACTATGATTTCCACACCCTTCATCCCAGTGCATACATGCTGTACAAATGGGGGTGTATCAAAAGCAACACAAATCCAGACATGACAGGATTTGTTCAATTCAGCAAAATTTGCATAATTTACAATTGCTTTCCTACATTAAGATTTTTTTTTGGAAAGCCAACATACATGGAAAGATACACAGCTTGAAAGCAGCCTAATGTTAGCTAGAAATCCTCTTGGGCCTTCAAAAACAGCTGGATTTATACTGAATTTTAATTAAAAACAGCTGGATTATCATTAGTAATTAGATAATTTCTAAAGGGAACTGGCTGCACTATATTTTTCTTCGAGATCTTAGAGCATAGGAGCTGAATATAAATGCATGTCACAGTTTTCAGATTTTTGTTCGTAAAGGATAATTAAAACCATGTACATTCTTCCTTTCACTTCACAATTAACAATTACACTGTGTTAGGCTATCTACATCTACAAATCTCATATAATACATCTAACTTTCTGATTGTCTAAAAATGCAAAAAGTTTCAGGGCTAAGTAAACTGTACAAGAGTTTGATATTGATGCAAAATATGAAATGAATATACAAGAGCAGAATTTGGTGAAATCTGGTAAATATATCCTTTAAAATTTAGATCCCAGTGACAGCTGAACAAAAACAGGTGGGTATGAAAAATAAACTGATCCATTTTGCTTCTTTTGAATCATGTGCTGTATGAATGAATTCAAGTCTGCTTCTGCCATGCTACAAAATACATTTAGGTAAAAAAAAAAAAAAAAAAAAAGATGCAAAGGTATAATTTCATCCCAGATGTAAAACCAAACAGTGTCACTGCTGATCTTGTGTTGGAGATGCAGGAAACAAAGGACACAGCTCCTCTTTGTGCCCTGCATCACCATATGTGTGATGCTGAAATGTCAGAAAGCAGCTCCTTGTTGTCTCCTTCATATAGTTCTGCACAGTAACAGGACTGCATGGCTCATCTTCTCCAACTATTCACCCTGTTGTTGCTCTTATCTCCATGTTCCACTGTCAGAAAAGGGACAAGCTGCAGCAGAAAGAACAGATTTACCCTGTGCTGACATGTCAATGCCTTTAAGCTAGGATGATTTGTTTGCCTTATTTTCTTTCCAAAAGCTTTTGCAGTAAGTTGCTGACTAAGTGCAAATCAGAACATAAAATCAATTGATTGATGGAGTTAAAGGTCTGTTTCAGCCTTGACGATTACAGAGCTGACCTCACTTCTTAATCGAGCTTAGCACTGATAAAAACTAGGACATGTTGATCAAAGCAGTGAGGAAATCAATGAAACAGAACATGCTTTGTAATTATAAACATGTTTTCTTCTTGCCATCTTCTGTACGCATGAGGAAACCAGCTGACAACATCATGGTAGCGATGTCACTGCCCCCCTTTGTGTTTCTGACACCACTCTGTTGTGTTCCAGACTGCATCATGATCCAGTCACTGTATATTGTTCAAATCCATGACATCCACACTATGCTTTGCTTGGGGGCTGTAGTGGGAGCCTATACTTTTTCAATGACAAAACATATTGAAATTAGTTTTACTGTACAACAATAGGGCAACCTGCTCTCTTGTTCCATACGACACACCATCACTGCGTATATGGTAGTGAAGACTCTGTTTTATAAAGGCACACCTCCAAGAGCTATCATGTGAACAACTTTTGAACTGTTCTGTCACGGGTTTTGAGTCGTGTGTTATTTTGGGTTAATTTCAGATTGTAATGAACCACTGCGTTTGCTCATGTTTTGTTTAGCGATTATTTCCAGATCTGTGTGTTTCCTTGTAATTCACAAAGCTTTTTCATTTTAACATTACCTGTAAAGTGTATTTTCCCCAGTTTCTGTGTTCCCTGCCATTAGTTTCCCTCAGTGCCACAGCTTCCTGCTCTTCATCAGATGTTCCCTATCCAGAAATTAGACTCACCCATTTTTCTTTTAAGCAATCAGTCACTGTTTTTTTTTTACTCGTTTGTCAGATCCTCCTGATACCTTCATCAGTTTGGTTCTTGTCATTTTCTGTTGTTCAGTGTAAGTGCTTTTTTAAAAAAAACTTTTTAAAGATTCTGCCTGTCTCCTGCCTGTTACTGGGTCCAAACCATGCACCAAAGCCTTTCACATTCTCAGAAAAGTGTGCTTAAAAACTGCTTATGTGCTTTAGAAAAATAGTAGAAACACCAATTACTCCTTTTGATACAGATGTGGATATTTACAAAGCTTCTCTCATGTTACTTCAACCAGATGTTAGTGGTAATGTTTTGGTGTTCTAATTAAAATAAGGAGATGTTGTGAGATAAACATTGTGATTTCTGATCAGGAACAGAGGAGGAACTAATTGTTGAGAGGCTTTAGTCGACTGTATAAACATAGCTCCTATCACATTAAAAATTTGAATTTGAAAACTGTTTAAAAAGTGTTAAATAAATCAGCCATACACAGTACTACGACAAGAGCTGTCAATTTTCCATGGATTTGAAAAGAATTATATTAATAGATCTATGCACCTCTGCCAAATGTAAAAGGGAGGCTGACAAGCTGCCACAGTTGGAACCACATTCAACCTGCTCAAACCTGATGATTTCTGCCTTGAAAAGGAAGGTGTAAATTTTTGAAGGGAGCTGCTCCTCCTGTCCCAGAAAGATTAGATGGAGCAAAAGGAACTCGAATTTAAAATGTCATGGTCTTCTTTTGCCTCGCCACCAGTCTCCTGCCGCATGACACACTCCTAAAATTATTTCCACAGTTAACAATTTTTCATACGCATGTTGGTTTTGAAGAAGGGGGACATGCTTCCCTTCCCTCTCCCACCAACCTGAATGAATTCCTTTCATGACTCAACAGCTGGCTCTCCCACATGTTGCCGCCTGACATTTTGGTTTGTAGACGATGAATAATTTAGACAATTTTGAGACCAAAAATACTTTATCATGAAATTCTTTACATGTATTTATGTGTATATTGTTTTTTTTAATAGGATGTAGGTCTGAGAGATTGAAATTGGTTAATTTTGGATCTGGTGTACCATCTCTGTTCTGATTTGTTTTGGATTCTCATCCTGCTGAAAGACCCATTGATGACACTTTCTTTTTTTCTAGTTTTTTATTCCTGTCTCTAGTTATCCTGTATTACTTTTAGATTCCTTTTCCTTGCTCCCTTGTTTATTCTCCCTCATCCACTGCTTCCATTCTCTCGCTCTCCTCAGTCTTCCATCAGCTCTCCTTCCTCACACCTGCAAACTGTTAGCCAATCAGCCCAGGTCCATTGTTTCAGCTCATTTCTTGCTCTCACTCCTCACTGGATTCTCCTGTTGTCAACCTGTTATTTATCCGTTTTCTTCCCCGTCATCCCAGTGGTGTTTTTTCCTGAATTCCTATGTTTTGTTCTGCCCCTACTCTCCGCATTCCCTGGGTTTTTGTATGTTTTTTGTTCACTATTCTTTATTAAACATACTGATCTACCGCCGCCTCTGCATTTGGGTCCACAACCACTACACAACATGACAGTTTTAGGACTATTCTAAGAATAAATATACATCACATTATGAATATTTCAAGGAGTCCATGTTGCCATGCACTCTATCAAGTTTCCCAGGCCCACAGCATCACAAACCCTCCACCGTTGTTAATAGGAGTCATGAGGTGCTTTTCCATGTATTAAGTCTTTGTTGTAAACCAGACCCAGCTGAAGTATTTGTTACTGAAAAGCTCAATCTTAGTCTCACAGGACCAAAGCACACACTTTTAGTTAAAATCAAAGTGGAGCTTAGAGAACTCCACATCTTTCTGTTTGTGATTGTAGGACAGAAAACACCTTTTCCTGACATCAATCACAAACAACCAGTTTGCATGTAGATGGCATATAATGGTTGTTGTGAAGACTTGCAGTCCTCTAATAATAGATTTAGACAATGATATGTTCCCTTTTCTTTCCCATTTTGAAGGGAAATGGGTCTCTGTGTCATGCTGTTGATAAATCCTAGGAAAATCGGAGGTTATGGAACAATGATTACAATTTTCATGACACTCTGAATAATAATAAAAAAAAAATCATAATCAAAGCAACAACTTATATCAAAGCTTTGGTTTTGTTTTTTTAATATAGAAATTATGAACATTTTCATTAAAATACAAATTAACAGTTTTTTTAAAATCTCAAATCATCCTCAAGAGTAGCTTATATTTAGATGAAAAAACAAATGTAGCCTTTATCAAGGGTAAATGTTCTAAGCAGCTGTTTATTTGTGGGTTGTAGACTCTTTCCCATAAATCAATAAGTTCATTCAGTTTCTTGTAAATCATTTTTTTGTTCAGATTGGAGGAAAAAAACAATTCCCTTGACATTTAATTTCACTTCTTCGCTAAATGTTACCCAAGTGGTTGAGAAACACAAGAACAGGTTTTTTTTGTTAGTTTTGCTAAGTCAAAGCATAAAGAAGTATCTTATTGCAGGATTTTCTTTTAAATCCCTTTTATCTTGGCGTCTTTTTTTATTTACTTTACTTTCCTACAAAATCCATACAGCTGCTTTGCTTAGAATCAGTCTTGAGCTATTCTGAGTTACAGTGGCTGACAGTGAAAGGTGCAGGGCTAAGCAATCTTCAGGACAATTTGTACCACTTTCTTCTTTGCTGCCTTGAGCCTTTCAATCATTCCAAATTTCTTTGTTTCCTCTCCATCCTCTGCTCCTTTCCTTTATTCTCAAATGGTTCTCTGAATCAAGGTGCTCTGAAATTTTCTCTGGTGTGTTAGGTTTTTCACCCTAATCCTGTGACCTGTTGTCATGGAAATCCAGCACTCCAAATGGCTACCCTCACAGTCATCCCTCCTCACAAAACACATGATGGATTTCAGGTTTTTTTTTCTTTGAGGAAGCCCAGGAGGTGGGTTTCAGCAGTTAAGCACCCTTTCTTTAAGAGTGGAAAGCAAATTAAACCAAAAGAACAAGAAAAAGGGTGTAGCGTAAGGAGACTGGAATACAAAACATTGGCCCCGGAGGTTTGGTTTCTCTAGAAATTTTTAAGTGTTGTCTGTTTGCTTTGGGCCTGAAATTGCAGCAAAACTAGGTTAATTGCTTTAGAAGAGATAAAGTTGACTCTTCGTTTTGCTATCACCAATGTGAATAAAGAGCTACACAGTGGTAGCACTGTTGCCTTGCAGCAAGGTTGCAGCCTGGGGTTTTTCTACATGAAGTTTATATATTCTCCCTGCATGCTCCAGTACTCCAGCTTTCTCCCAGAGTCCAAAAACATGACTGTTAAGTAATCTCTAAATTGTCTTTCAGTATGAGTGTGTGTACATGGTTGTTTGTCCTGTGAGTTTTTGCGTTGCCCTGTGATGGACTGGTGACCTGTCCAGGTTGTAGCCAATGACTGCTGTACCTACTTGCTGGCCTCTTGCGAGTACGTATAGATATTGGATATATAAGTGTTATTTAAGTGTTATCCTATATATAAGTGATATATATATTGGCTATATAAGTGATGTGAATATATATATATATGCTGTATGCCATTTTTTAATGATTGCCTAAAATATGGAGAGGGAGATAAGACTTATTTTGCTGATTTATTCCTTTTTAAAATTTGCTGCACATGGTAGACTAGATTTACTTTTCTTCAGTTAAGCATCCGGATATCAAAATCATTCAGGTTATCAATAGTTTTTTATATTTTCTGCTGTATTATTTTCAACTTAATACTTGTGGGATTTATCATTGTTCTGTTTGGAGTAGCAGTCTACTAAGCCAGCTTTCAGAGGAGTTAAAACAATACAACCAATTTCAATTGCTTGCAAACTACTTAAACTTTTACCTTCAGGTTGGCGCTACAGAGCGCTGTTTGCAAAAACCAGCCGTCACAGTGACAGCTTCTTGTGTCTTTCTGATGAACACAGCGAACACCTCACAACCAGAGTAGTCAGAAACAAAGTATGTTTTTTTGCACTGTCAAATCAAACCTTCCTTTTCATTCTTTATAAAAGTAGTTATAAAAACATGTACACATTGTTCCCTCTAAACTTAAATATTTAAACTTGTGTCTATATGCTGCGAGCGCTTGAAAACAGAAGTCAAATTCCTAATTTGTGCACACACAATCTTGGTCAATACAACTGATTTCAGATTCTATTTCTGTTGTACTTTATGACTGAATTGTAGATTTGCTAATAAAAACATAATAAATAAAAAATATATAACTTGTTGCACTTGGAGAGGTCGAAACTTGTCAGGAACTATTAGAAAACGTATTTCATGGAGCTGAGATCACACAGCACAGAAAAATACACAGATCTGCACACAGCAGAACTCTTTGAAGTGGATCTAATAGTAATTCTTAAGCCCTTTTTAGGTTTTTGATGGGGAGCATTAATAAAATCAGGCTGTATTGTATAATAATTGTATGCAGCACTAAAAGAAACATGAAATTATCATTATGAAATTATATGAGAGAAAAATGTCAACTGAACACATAGTTTCTAACTTCAAAACTTTAACCTGAATATGAACCAGGCACGACAGTTTGTTTTTTTTAATTGTGTCTACTTCCTGATACTTCAGCCTATCATATTTAAGTGTCCCAGGTTGCCATAGATTCTAGCAAATTATGGAGACATTCAAAGAAATCTCATCTGAGATTATTTCAGCTCTACATGGCCAGCAGGACTGCCAATCACTGCTTGGTTGTCCATTTGTCTCAATGAGCAAAATGTCTATGATACAAATGGCAAACTGCACAGGAAACAAACTTCACTTGCTACAATGAAAAAATTCTTTGCATGTTAAGGGGGTTCTGCTTTTGCTTCTTCTACTACCAACAAGCCCGTCTTTATACACTCTCTGCTCCAACAAGGCTGTCTCATTCAGTATCAGCAAGGCTTCAAAGCAGGGCATTTCCACAGCTGAGGGGGTGCCCTACATTGTCCGGAGATATACAAATTGATTAACAGAAAGCTCATTTGGGGTGCAGGTGCTCATTCCAACCTCATTATCATTCTGTCCTGCACAGTTTGCCTGTATAAGTCAGATTCAGATTAAAGAATAGGTGCAACCATGAAACTTGGCTGAATGAAGTAACCTACAAAAATGCAATAACTATAGTGAATATCTATGTACATTTTTCGCTACTTTTATTTTGTAGCTTGCTTTTCAAAGAAATGTGTGAAGTTTTTAAGTTATTGCACTTAGTTAGAGAGTCTTGTGCTATTATTGCTGGAAGACAGTAACAAAGAAAATACAATTTTGTTGCATTTGTTAAATCAGGACAAACCTCGTGGCTAAATCTTTAGACCACCCCCTAAATCATAACAAAAGCTACTTTTAGTTTGAAATGATTCAGAAATCTTGCTGGAAATTATTTTGCATAACAAGAAGATATATTAGAGTAATTTGAATATACAGCCTGCAACAACATGATTACAAGAGGAGCATTTCTGAATAATTTATCCCTCTTTATTGGATTCCATATATTACTGATATTGCTATGGAAACCCAGAATCTATTTTCTATGATCTAGTTGCTCTAAGTCCTTAGTTTCAACAGAGATAGTTTCATGACCATTGAAACGGACTTTCATATGAGGTTTAAATTATAGCTACTTCAGGCTGCCATTCCATGTTAAATTACAGTATTTATCACCTCATTGCTTTGTTCGCTCCCAAACATTTGAGTAGTGGAGCCAAAGCTCCATTTTCATGCTCATTTTACTCTTGATTAGCAGTGGATAAAATATGTATTAATGGACCGCATTATTTGCAGTTTTCACTGTTTTTCCAACGTTTGATGCCTCAGTTGTCATAGAAACTGGGAAAAAAATGAATGGATAAAATTTCTTGATTGGACATTTAGTTTTTCCAGTCATTAATGGAGAACTAATTTGGTTCTTTATCTTAATCATAAATCATGGATGTCCCTGTGGGTGTTTGAGTGTGTGTGAGTGGGAGAATGTGTAATTTTTCAATCACCAGAGTGAGCCAAAACTTGAACATCATTTTTTAAGACCAGAGGGACTAAACCAGCACTGTGAGAGGATTAATGTCTGTTTGTAGTTATACCAGGAGGTAAATCCTGATCAGTGACATCTACAGATTGGAATCAAAATACAGTTAAACATGTGAGAGAGACTTTCAGCAGAGCATGTGACAGCTTATACAAATGTAGGATGAACTTTTATTTGCAAAAACCATGACATCCAAGGTCCTGTTTATAATAAAACAGCTTTTCTAACGGGGTGTTCCCCCAGTCAAGAAAACCCAAGCTTTTCCTTTTTAGTCTGACATTGTATCAAAAGTTTGAACTCTCGGGGCGCTGGTATCTCAGTTGGTGGAGCCGAATGCAGATGCTGCTGTCCTCGATGCGGTTGTTGTGGGTTCATTTCCTGGTGTCAGACCATTTGCTGCATGTCTCCACCTTATTTCCTGTATAATTACTGTTTAATAAAGGCCACTTGTACAAAAAAAGGCTTGAACTCTGCATTGCTATATGGATTACTTGCAGCAAGTTTATGTCTGCTTTATATATGCTTAATATCTTTTATGGTCTGTGGTGATGCATTAGAAACATCCCCATCAGATAGAAATACCATTCTGATATCTGCAGGACTCAGTCCATTGATGTTTTTAAAGTTTTAAGGAATGCCTTGGGGGTTTTGTTTTGAGAACCTGAAGCTCACTGTGAGGAAATATTTTTTAACTCTTTGATCACTTTTGCACCTTCTGTGTTGGTGCTGCAGAGAGGACAACCAAGACTAGGTTTAAACTTCTCTTATCAGCTGGATAGGATTTGTGACTGCATGTATTGAGGGCAATCTGTCTTGTGAATCAGGTGATAAAAAAGCAAATAACGGGTGGAAAACAACTGCAAAAACTGGAGGAGTTAGCATTGCTTTGTGAATTGCTTTTTAGCTTGTCTATGGATACTTGTTAAATGTTCGTGTTGGAAAAATGATGAAGTTAATCTTTTTCACGGTAATTATTTTTTTCTCTAGAAACCCCAACAACAATGGCAATGATTTCATCAGTTTTTCTTGTTTTGGACATGTTTAGAAGGTGAAATATTCAAGGTAAACAAGAAAGCAATGTTAAAGAAAATCTGAGCTACTATTGTTTTAGGAGAATCTGTAGCTATGCTAAACCATGCTCATTTGAAAAAAAATCCATGGGAATATGAAATTTGTGCACACACTTCCTGTTTTTGAAACTCATTAAAGTTAGCTGCTGTTTAAGCATCCCCTCTGCAAAAATAATGGTTCAAACGCGTCTTTAAAGTCACAGAGTTAATGACAATAATTCCCATGTCGATTAAATGTAAACATCTCACTAAAAATCATTTTTTAAGTGCAGCTAAGACTTGGTAAGCTATGGTGATTTCTGCATATTTATTGAAATGTCTGCTTTCATCTGGTCCAAGATATTTTGTTTAAAAGGCTGTTAAAATAAATAAAAAAAAAAAACAATCAGTATACTTAAATTAAAATATTTAGAAAACTATGTAAACATTACGCAATAGTCAGCATTAATAGTAATTTACTTTCACAATCAAGTGGACTGTTTCCTTTATTGCTCTCTGCTCCTGACTCATATTATCTCTGCTGAACTGTCTTCTCCGATTCAGCTCAAAGTTCATTGCAGCTGTATGCTGCCATGCCATCATATGGTGCTGTTTTTGTTCAGCCTTTCAGATCTGCTAAGTGAAAATTATATTTTAACAAGCCCTGTGTTCTTCTCCACCTCATGAGACATAATTTGTTCTGCCAAAAACTCTCCTCTTTCTAAAAGAAGGCAGTGCAATCATGACATGAACATGAATGAATATTTGAATAATAATTTGATAAAAAAAAGATGGACTTGTGTTCCTTTTTCTTGAGGTGTTTTTGTGCAGCTTATGCACCATTTCCGGTTCCTTTTCCATTCATCAGTACCTCCCAAGATAGGCTGTGTCTGGCCAGTCATTTCCTCTAAATGGATTGCAGCAAGTCTGAATATTCATCAAAATACAGTGCAAAACATTGGAACTGCAAAGTCAGCTGTAAGTCCAAGTAATTATTTAAAACAGTCAGAAAAAAGGAAGTTAACTGAATGATTAGCCATTAAAGAGTTTTATTCTGAGTTCTTCTAATTTGGCTCACTGGACCTTATCTATGAGAGCTGCTGTGTTGGCTAAGCATCAGGAATATACAAGGATCTGTGGAATTGGCATAAAACACACCCACAGACAAAAAAAAAAAAGTCAGTTGTTTTCCAATTAATTTTTTACTTACTCATCTCCTGACTGCAGCAAGCTTCACACCCCTGAGATGATGGCAAAGCAAATAAAATAATCATGTTGGTTTCAAAAAAGACAGCAAACAGAAATGAATTGTACAGATTCAAGCCTTGCAGCCTCTAAATAAAGCTCCTATAATGGATCTATAAACCATGTAAAATGCTTTGATTTAGCTGTTTGCTCTATGATTGTTCTGTGTTTCATGATTAATTTAACATTTTCAATATTTTTACTATTTTAACAAAGTATTTTAGTGCTATCTTGTTTAGAAATGCTGCCTCTATAGGGATAAGCAAAAGAAAATGAAACAATCAGGTGATGCCCTCTTGTCAGCAATAACCATATTGTTCTTCTTTATTGCACCACAGGGCACCATAAGCAACTGTTCAAAACTGAGAGTGTGTAAAATAGGTAAGGCTTGTGACATAGATGAACACCTTTGTCTTAAGAGGAACATAAATCCCTTGCAAAGTTGAACTTTTTGGAGCCAAATGATCGTATTTGGGCTACAACGTTGAGCAAGGAAGTAATATTTGAAAGTTGTTTTAAAAAATGGAAATATTGTTATCTGTCATTTCACTGCTATGACCAAATCACACAGTAATTTTTATGATCACAGACTGCTGTTTTTACATCTAAAGAGGGTCAACAAATGAATAAATGTATTAAAAGTCCCACTCAATGTTTCCTGAAGACAACATGCAATGATATTCAGACTGACAAATGTTTCCCTTTCAGTGTTTTTAGAGGTGTCTCTAAGGCCAAAATCAAAACCAGTGAGCTGAAACTGGTGAAGTGAATGTTGTACTTTCTACTTCTGACATGATTTGTTTTATATCTTTAGCCTGACCTTTGCCAGCTTTCATAACAAATGTTATAGATATAAGTAGATGACAGGCAAGCAAGGAAGAGAAAGTTTAATGAACTTTAACCCACCTTTTGTTAACTTTCAAACAGGAAGACAGAAATCCTCTGAGCAGATGCACTTCCTGTGTCTGCATAAAAACCTGCCAATGGTCCATAATGGATGGTACACAGGTTTAAAAACAGCATGCAGAGTAAAAAGAAAACAAAAAAACAAAACAAAACTGGATTACAGAATCTGAAACTTCTGAGCTATGGGGAAGCTCCTTGCATTGTCAGTAGGTGATTGGCATGCAAGATACATGTCAGAGTTTGCAAATTCATATAACAGATGTTCAAATCTGTGCATTTAGTGTGGTTTTAGAAAGGTCGTGTTCTCAGGTATATGTTTGCCTGTCCAGCCCCCTCATTCATCTCATCTACTCTCCACATGCTGCCAATTTCCAACAAAATAATTAGCCATCGGTCTTGCCTCAGAGCCCCTATTCACTGGCCTGCTGTACACTCACTGTTACACCCCCCCACCCTCCCCCCACACACACCAGGTTACATAACTGACATCAGACTTAAAAATTATATTTTCTGATCTACTCATGTCTGTGTTTGTCTGCAGAAATCTATTATCAGCTACAAAACCTCCTTGCAGGCACCAGCTTTGGGCAAAGAAAGCACAACTGCACTTTCTGTTCTTCTTCCTTGTGACAAAAGGAAGGCAGAAACACAAGGTAATGGCTTAGAAGAGAGACTCGTCACAATGAAATGAAATTACAGAAAGCAGAAAACACAGACACAGAAATACAGCAAAAACAGGATTAATGCAATGACATTCGGAGTGAAACGGGATAATGAAGAGGCAGGGGATTGTGAGCATGCACACTAAACTCTAAAGATGACACATAACAGAGAGGCACTTTTATTAATTTTCCATTTCCATAATAATTTAGTTTTTCTCATTTTATAAACAAAGACATTCTTTCTGTATACCACAGGGAACAAAAACAACCTCCTAATCTTTTATATAGGACTCTTTGGAAGGTTATCAAACTAAGGGGTAATGTCTTCTGACAGGAGATTTTCAGATTTTGACAGCGAATAAAGACTAACTGGGAAGTCCTAAATGCAACTGGAAAAGGGCATTTATCCCTGGAGAGAGAGAGGGCAACAGTGAAAAACAGCAAGAGGTCGGCAGTTAAAAAAAAGGAAAACATCTTCCTTTACTGTCTGTGAGTTCAGAGTCCGGTGTTTGTCTGATTAAGATCTTTATAGTCTTTTTGATTCTTTTAAGATATAAAACAGGTATGTCTACAAGAGCCCATTTGTTTGAGCAAAACCACTGGTATCACAGTTATTGGCAACTAAACAAACATTGTAGTGCACTAGGATAACACACAGCATTTCAATAGTATTACTTGATCTGCATAAGCGCCGCTATTAGTGCATTAGCGTACTGGCAGAAGTGTGCCCACCACTGCTGCTTTCCTTTTGTTCTTGACACACAAATATTTTATCCCAACTGGAGCCTTAAAATGTTGCCCGAGCATGGGTTTATGTAGTGTAGAAAGCTACTATAATATTGTGACAATATGTCACCTAGTAGGTAGATTGCTTTATGATTTCTTTTTAAGTCAATAACTTGCTTGAAACATACAGATAGTCTTTTAAAAAAACTCACTACTTGCTACTTCTAATTATGTTTTGATAGCGCTAAGCTAATATAAGTATGGTTCTCTGTCTTGATATGAAAACTTGGCGACTTGGTTGCTATATTTAGCAGCTAATAAGACTACTCTGGAAACTATTTTTCAAAAAGCCACAATCGACAAATTTAGCAATAATTTATTGATGTCATTGGAGACTTTTTGAACAGCTTTGATTTGAAATGTATCTTCTTTACGTTTCTCGACAAGCAGCAGGTTCTGATGTGAACCCCCATCCCAAAGCACTCATAGGTGGCCCAGTCCTCATGGAGTACTCCCCCCCAACTGCAGAGAGAGCCCATTTACATCCAGACTGCCCATAACTTGTACATGTCTTTAAGACATCTGTGAGATGGAAACATAACATAAATCACTGCTCAAAACAAAACATTGCATTTCTACTTTCTCTTTTTGGTCAGTTTAGTTAATACTGACTGAAAACAAAAGAGAAATGCCAAAAAATTAATGGTTAAATAGTTATTTTACTGTGACTTATTATAAGCCCACAAACTAGACCATAAGGCTAAAAAAGCAAGTCAGACTTAAGAAGGATAAACAAAGGAAAACACCTGAAGAATATAATAAATATTTTAAAGAAACCCAAAACAACCATACCAGAATATCTTTTTTGGGTCACTTTTGCTGGTCACTCTTTCCAAAACCAAGACAAAAGTGGAGAGTTTGAATTGTGACATTAAAAAAACAAACAAGCATCAACAGAAGGAAGTTATTTTGTAGTTATAAACATATTTAGGGTGTTTTTTTTACTCACTTTGTCTACTGAAGCCAGTTAGGCTGACTTTTAGGCCAGCCAATAGCAACTTCCCTTACTGAAGAATATGCAACAATGTGAATCATTACTCGTTCACCCTGTAACATATGTGAGTATGGTTCGAGTTAATTCTTGGCAAACAGTAAAGACAAGGTTATTTTCCTGCTTTATGCATTTCCTGCTTTGCTTTGAACATCTTAAAACTGAATAACTAGTGTTTTAGCTGCTCTCAACATAGCTGTTTCAGACAACTGGGGGTATCTGAGCACCACAACACAGAGCAAGTCACATGACACAGAGCTGCAGCAGCCAGCACAGTCTCTCTTTCACTGTGAACATCATTGTAAATGGTGAAAAACACTTAGATTGTATAGAAAGTCTATACGGACTGGTATAACATAATGTGCACATCCTATAATATGATTCTGCAAGCTATGCAGAAAAACTACAACGGGAGAGATTGGTTGTTTTACTTTGATGTATTTAATCTAAAACATTCTTGACTGGTAGAAAGAGTTGGTTATTGAGATCGGAACACTGTATTCTACCATGTTTTGTGTTATATCCTAATGGCGCTGCCAGCTTGTCTCAAAGATGCTTTGGAAATGAATAATCATCTGCTGCAAAGCTATCTACAGAAACCAGCTTCTGTTTCATAGGCTTCACGTAGAAGATTTTAGCATTCACTGTAGCCTATCCTGCTGTCACTTATTCTTCAGGCTGGTAAAATTAGCTTCATTTATCATCAGAAAAGAAAAAACAGAAGATTCAACTTGTCAGGCTGCCTGCTGACTGGGTTAAATAAGTCAAAATGAAAACCAGGCTGACAAAAATGAGGATGAGTGAGAGAGCAGCTGATGACAAGAAGAAGCTGAAAGAGGATAAAGAATATTTTTTAAATATACACTCTGCACCCCCAGAGCTTTTGTCCAATTGGCTGAGGTCCTGACCGGCAATTGATGAGATTACTGTGTGAAACACGACGGGGAAGGTGGGGCCTCTGCTGGCTCTGGTCACCCTGGCAACAGGTTTGCAGTCAATACATCAACTCTGCCAAGAAGTGTGTTGCCAGTTTTCTTTTATCCTTCGCTTTTTTGGCTTTCGTCACTTTCTAATTTACATTTTGTCTTTAATCTTAAAATAGTTCAGGATTAACGATGAGTGACTTCTTTTCTACTTTCCTTTTTCTCCATCCTTCTCTTTTAGCTCGTTTTTATTTCTCCCCCTTTCAGCACTTCTCTTTCTTTCTCCTCCCCTCCTCTTCAGTCCATTCAGTATTCAGTGGAGTTTATCGTAAGTGGATTGGTGGTGCGCCCACTTAAAAGGAGTGGAGGAATCACACCACTAATCCCATTGTGACAGAACAAGAGCGGAGGCCTACCAATATGCTGGAGTGTGTGTGTATGTTCAAAATAGAATGAGTGTGGCATTATTTTCAGTATAGGGAAAATGCATTTGAAAAAAGGAAGAGAGGGGGATATCCTATGGATGGGAAAGACAGGGAGATAGAGCGCTCTTTGTGTGTCTGGCTTAGTAAATCAGACATATAATGCCAGCTTTTAGGAGAAAGCCTCTCCAGACTCCTATGATAAGTGGAAGCTTCTCTCTGATCTGAACATAAAAGATTCAGAGCAGGGAGAAAGGAAAAAAAGTGGAGAGGAGAGAAAGTGGAAACGGAAGAAAGGGCATTAAAGTAGGAAGCAAGGAATTGAGAATCCTTAAGGTTTGCCCGACTGAAAGGGTCACGTTTTAACATCGCTGGGAGCTTTCTGGTTGTTTTACTTATAGTAGGTAAAGCAGGAAAGGCAGATAGGGCTTTAGATTTATACAAACTGAAGAGTGCAAGTAAATGCTGTCTTTTTCAGTATAATAATACACTCATGGGATTCTGATAACTTCAGATGAATTCTCCAACAAACTTGAGGATTAAACTCTAGGAACAGGGAGGCAGAGCACAAATGGGGAGGAGAAAAAAAAATAAAGGTCATTTTCAGAACTTCTAAAAATACAGGTAACAAAGAGAAGGTAGGCCTGATTACCACTCATCTAAGCCAAACAATCTGGTAGCCCCATCTTTAAGCTCCTCCTGATTGGACTATACAGTATAATATGCAACATATGTTACCAAAATTCCTGTGTGTTTGCAGACATCATGTGTGGAAAAAAAAAATTACAGCAGTTTGCATTTACAGACCACATGTCATGAATGTAACAGCATGTTTTTAAGTTTCATAGCGTAAAAAAAAAAATAAGAAAAGTGTTTAGTGACATAGTCACCACAGGGAAGAACACCATTGGTTGGACTTGATGAGAGATAAACATATCTCAACTGCACTTCATTTTATTAATGACTACATTTTCTACTCAAGCTCTGTTTCACTGAACCCTTGAGCAATTAACCACTTTTTAAAAATAATTCTAATAACAAAATAATTCTTTAATTCTCCTATGACCAATCTACAGAACTGCGCAGTCACAGATAATCTATCAATGCTGATGTAAGGCTCCTCCACGCTTCAACAAGGATGCTGATACGCTGCCACCACCATTATGAACCGTCAACAATTAATCTAATTTGAGTATTTACTTCTAAGCATAATTGCAAAAGTCTTATGATTCCTAAAAAAACATCATACAGCTTGTCATGTTCAAAATAGGGTTCAAACTTGTGTGAAGTTTGTCCTGTATTTCATATTTATTTATATATTCTCTTTTTCCTTACAGGGGTAGCAGTAGATGTAGGTGTAGCTAGTATTCTATCTTTTGAAAAGACAAATAATGTTAATTAATATTAATCAGCATGATTTAGCACTCATAAATCAAGTCCAGAATGACTCTGATTACATTTCCTGTCTCTGAACAGGGTATCTTTGTTTATTATACACAGAATCACAGCTGGAATGTTATGAAATACACACAGAGACTGAGAATGAACAGATCATGGGAAGATACTTTTTGATCTTTGTCCTGTTCTCCTCAGCTTTCATTTACCTTCTCCCACTTCTCACACAATAGCCCTTCTGTTTTGTGACCCCTTTTCTTTTAATCTCTCCCTTTTCCCTCCTTCACACACTTATCGCCCAACAGGCTCAAACACACCTATCTTTCATTTGTGACACCCCTGTTTTCTTCTCTGTGCTCCCACCACTCCCTGCCCAGTGGGAGGCACAGAAAGGTTTATTGAGTCTGAAGTGATATCGTTGTTATTGCTCCCCTCTGAAGCATACACAGCAACACACACAAGCAGAAATAATGAACGATCAAAGGCATGCAGTTGACTGAGCAGGCAATGAAGGGACTCTCACACAGAGACAAGAAAAAAAACAATAATATCCACTCATACACCTCAGAGCTCCTCTGTCAGCTGTCAAAAGAGTGTGTTCCCACATGGTGGGGAGTGTGTCTTATGATCAGCCAGCAATGTGTTTAATGTGTGTTTGTGTGTGTGCTGTGACGCCAACCCTCCTCCCTGGGGATTAAACTCATGTCTTAGGGTCAGACCAGGCTGCACCGCTGCTGGCTGAAGACCTCCCAACACTCACACAAGCACACCATCAGTGACCCATGGATAGAGTTAGCAGATGTCACTGTTGTCCAACAAAACATATTAGCAGAGTCTGAGCTGCATCTTGGTGTGTGTTGGCTATTGTCCTGAGGCAAATCCATCAGAACGACACAGATGGACACACATCCATTAACAGCAGCTTTCTTTTTAGACTACCTGCTCTAGAAATGTGGTTTTCCTCATCTGAATGGAGACATTTTGATTCAAACTAAGGGAAAGAAAGATAAGTAGTTATAATTACTGATTTTTCTGCATGATGGCTGTAAATACTGAAATTATCTGATTAAAATAAAAAGACTTATCATAAAAGTGGTGTAGTGAGCGAGCCTGAGTCTGCTCTCGATCCCCAGATCTTAAAAGAGCTTTCAGGCCAGTCTGGGACCAAAGACCAATTAGTTACAAAACCCAAAAACATTAGCAGGTTCTTCACTTGCAGGTATCTGTTTATAATTCAGATCAAGATTTATATTTGTGAATCACTTTAGTTTGTCAATTAATCGACAGCAGTGATTAATATTCATAAACATGAGATCACTTTTCCTTTGGTAAGCTGAGTAGTTTTTTTAAAAAGAGGATTACTATTGATAAAGTGGGATTAAAATGGAGACCTTGGGTGGAATATTAACTTATATTAATATTCCACCCAATATTAAGCTTAACTGCTTGGAGGTCTGTCTTTAGCCATAAATGCAACATTTTCACTGACCTAAGTGAGAAGATATGTTGTGTAAACCAAACGAAACAGATGACAGAGTAGCACAGCGAATGATATTGAATAAAAAAAAGTTTCAAAGACAGATTGTGAAAACTAACAGAAGGAATAACAGGTTTTAGAATCCATGCTGATGCATAACACAACAAAGGTGAATATAATACAATATAATACAAGGAAAACAGCAGAAGGATTGATGGCAAAACAAATTCAAACACAACAAGATAAAAACCCCAGAAACTACTTTGAAAATACAGTAGTGAACTGTGGCTGCAGAAAATATTTACACACTGAAATGGTTGGTATGATACAGACAGAAGAGGAATAGAAAATCTGGAAAAAAGGTAAACCAGAAACATGGAAAAACACAAATTTCAGCATGAACTGAAACCAAAACAAAGACAGTCGCAGAATACAGAAGTGAAATATGAGAAAAAAAAACTTCAAGGACCTATTTATTCTTGTGAGGAAGGAAGGAAGGCAAGCATTGGCAAGTATGGGGGTGATGCTGTGCGAATTCCTGGAGGCACAATCTGGCAAAATCTCAACTAGTTCAAGGATAGATGAAAAAATTCTAACTCTCTACCAAAGTCTTTATCTGGGGTACCTTCGTAATCTGTTTTTACCCTAGTAGATGCAATGGCAATGGAGGATGGAGAGGGGTCTCACACATTCTACAGGCTGCTGAATAACATAACTTTCTTCTCTGAAACATCAAAACATCTATGATCTGTATTTAGTGTTTTGTGCAAATTTCACAACTGGTGAATAAGATTGAGAATATCCTGTTTTGTTAATGTGTTTAAAGTCTAACCCAGCTTTTAATAATATTTAATGATCATTTCTAATGTAAGAATTAAATATTGAAAACAAACGCTGATTTGTTGTACCAAAATTTCTGAAATTTTAAATCCTAAAAAATATGTTTGGAAAACGATGCAAATTGAATCCTTTGTGTTGCCAAGTTTTTGTCATACATTGTGAAATGCTGTATCTTCCCAGCTCCATGCTGGTTTTTGATTTTTTAATTATCTCTTCAGAAACACTCACTAGTTGGATGACCTTGACCTATGTGATGCTATTTTGACCATCTAATTTAGATTTAAAGGCCTGTCACATGCAGACGTCAAATGCCTTCACTCTAGATTAAACCCACCCCATTGATCCAATCTGGGGAAACACAGCTGGGACTCTTGTGGGATCATGGTGTACCTTTAAAAAGTCTAAACAGAGGGTGAAAGGCTGAAATTGATTCTAGTTTTTCCATTTGATGTGCTTTATCAAAACCAAATATCATCAGAATTGGTGGTTTGTGCCATACAATGTAATTTTTTGTTAGAAATAATGCCACTTAAACATTCTCTCAAAGACACAAGGATTTTTGAGGGGCAAACCTACAGAAATAAAAAGCAGTGCTTGTTTGATTCTGACAGTTACTGTGTTTTTAGTATGAACCGAGGAGGAGGATTACAAAAAGGTTTTTAAATCTGGGTATTAATTTGCTCCTTTTTTTTACTACTGTTGGGCTCTGGGGCTTAAAAAGGATCAACATTTGTCAGTTGACTGGCTTTGCGGGTCAGTGCATCTTTTGGTGTGATTATGTGACTGTCTAGACAGATGACATTATTTTTTTGTTTTGTGTCTGATGTTGGAAAAACAGACATTTGCATGCGGCTGAGCACTCATAACACCAATAATTTCTTAAGTCTGTGAATCTTTAGTTGATGGTTGCTTCCAGAGGTTTACAGTAACTGTTCTGTTGACCCCTCCACAATACACGATTTAGATTTTTACCTGTTGTTACAGCACATGATACAAATGGGAAAGAAATGTTTACATTTTTACAAAGTTTAACCCAAAGCTTATGCATTTATCCAAATATGAATCCCATAAATTGGAACAGGGATAAAAAGGGATAAACTGGTCTACTTTATGGTTCAAGGTGGTCTACCTTATGGTTTACTTTCTCTACAAATATAGAACTGCTTTGCGTGTAAAGCCCCAACACAGTGCAATATGTATTTCCAATTAAAATAAAGTAATGTTAAAATTTTTTATTCTGTGATTAAAAGTCTAACCTGCATGGAATCAGTGTTTAACTCAAAAGAAAATAGAAATAAGATTTTGCACAGAACCACCTATTTATTGCCTCTTTGCAATATAAATAGTTCTACTACAACACATTTTACAGACTCATTCAATAAATTAAGTTGATGTTTTCAAACCTTTTTAAAAAAATTATAATGATTTTTCACTTATTGCTAATAAAAACATTCAAGATGAGAATATAACATCAGACAAAAGAAAAACATTTTTATTACAAAAATGTGGGCTTTTGTTTGATTCCTGATTAAGTCGTTAGTTTTAAAAGGTACTTTTTGACAAACGAGCCTCATCAAAATGCATATTCTAATTTACTGAAAATGACTATTTAGAAAGCAAATAATGTATTTTTAACAGTGATAATCGCAATGATTTTTCAAATTTGAACAGATGAAATATGCAAGGTGCTACAGTGCTAGCTCCATCCAGCCAGAATAGTATTTTTTTTGCAATGAGTAACATTCAGTTCTTTCAGTTCGAGCTGGAGCAGGTTGAAATAAAAGGCAAGGCAGAGATCACAAGGGGAAACGAAACTGAGGAGGGCCAAAAAGATGAGGAGGAAAAAGCTGGTGTTTTTGCTTGGAAATGGCAATCCGACAGTATGCTGCAAAGAACTCCAATTTCTAACTTCAGCTGTTCAAAGTAAGCATTGGGATCAAAACTTTTTCTCAAATATATCAGAATGATGTGTTATAGATACTCAAAGATGCTTCATTGTCACTTTAAACATCCATTCATTACCTTGCAATTTGTTTTGATTTCATGTTAGCTCCTGCTAATGGTGTTAGCTCTAGCTAATATACTGAACAGTAGATTAAAAGATGATCATGTTTGTTTGTTTCAGCAGCGATCATGTGTATAACAGCACATGAAAACTTTGAGGCAGTTTGCCTTAATCCAGACATTTGTTGGCTGCCCTCATAAGTCTCCAGGATCCGGACTTACCTGCATTATCGGCCCGACATACATTGCACAGGTAAAAAAAATTGCTCCCTATATAATAAAGATACACAATTTTTGGAGTAATTATGAGTTTTTGCATATCCCAAACAGCAACTTTTAGGTTAACAGGAAAATTACAACATATTTAGGCTAACATTTTTAACTTGTCGCGGATCCCTTTAAGACAGTTTCAGCTCCCTTGTTGGCATATACAGAGCAGCTTTATATTATAAAATAAGATTATGCAAAAGGTAAATTTTGTAGCAGTATCAAATATGTGTGGTATGTATGTGGCAATGTCTAAGTGGCAACACTCAAGAGTGAAATATTGTGACAGCTTGGCTCAGCTGCAGTTCAAATTATGCATGCTACAGCATCAGATGTGCATGCTGAAGTAATACATCCTTTCCTTCCTTTAACCGCAGCATTGTGATGTAGAAATAACAAAACCAAAGCTTAACTTTACAAAGGATAGTGGCTTCACTATCTGTCAAGATCTATCCACTGTCATTCCAACTTATTTTCCCAACATGTTAAACATCTGAAATTCTTCAAAACATGACACACAAAGGAAATGGGTTACTATCAAAACAAACATACAGTGATCCATATGCCAAATGTTTTTCAGGCTTAGCTTCTGGAAACTGATCACACTGATGCAGGAACTCCCTACAGATGTTTTCTGTATTAGTACAGAGAGCAGACCTTCCTATTCATCTACCTAATCTGATTGCGAGGCCAAGGAGCGCTGACTAGTTAGTTCCAGGTTAAAGGTTTGGGAATAAAAACTTATCAATAAAACAAAGATTTTTCTGACCATGGTCAACGTTTCCATATTTCAACAAAAACAGTACCATTAAATCTGCCATAAGTTTCCTGTGAAATGAACTTGCTGTTCCAGTAAAAATACATTTTCAGACAAAGGGTGTGACCACAGGGGAACAAAGACAATATCAGCTTTCTCAGATGGACCCTGCACCCCGACCTCCTCTCATTGTTCCTTTCAGCTCCAGAGCACATCCTAACCTTTAACAGGCCAGCCTTCCAAGAATTAGAGACAGCCCAGGGAGAGTTAAGACCTTTTTCAACAAACTTTCCAGGAGATCTGCAAAGAATGCATCTATGTTTATGTTTGGTCATACAGCTTACAGTTGAAACCAGAAGTTTACATACACTGAATAAAAAGACACACAACTTTTGTCCTCATTGTCTGAAGTTAAGTCAGACTAAACTTCTCTTGTTTTGTCAGTTAGAATTACTAACATTATTTTATTTGCTAAATGCCAGAATAATCAGAGAAGCAAAATATCAGAGATATATTTATTCATGTCTTCAAAATCAGACGTTTACATACATTTCTGCAGATGATTGTGTGTAAAAATCTCAGTAGATCTACAGTTTCTGAAATACTCAGACCAGCCCATCTGGCTACAAGAAAGTCACTTACATCTCTAGATGTTTGCTAGAATACATCAGAGACCAAACATTATCATGAAGATCAAGTAACACAAGTTTACAGCAGGGCTAGAGCTTTAAAATGATATCCCAAGCTTTGAACATCATATAGAGCACTCTTCAAGCTGTTATCCAAAATTGGAAAGAGTATGGCAGAACTGCAAACCTAAAAAGACATTGCTCTCCAGCTAAACTGGCAGGCCTGGGAAGGAGAACATTATTCAGAGAAGCAGCCAAACAGCGACACCTCAGGTAGGTGAATCTGCTGACAAGACAACTAGTCATGCTCTCCACAAGTTTGACCTTTTTCAAAGAGTGGGAAGAAGAAAGCCATAGTTAAGAGAAACTCATAAGAAATCCCGCTTGCAGTTTGCCACAAAGCTAATGTACGGTTGGTCAGGTTAATGAATATAGTTTTTACTCAATATATCTGGGAGCAGCTGTTTGCTTGATGGTGTGCTCTAATTGGAGAAAATGAATTACATGGAAAGATAAACTGTTCTCTGATTCGTCCATTTTTGAGCAAAGAAAACTGACCACCTATGAGCAGGACTTTTGATACCAACTCTTGACATTCACACAGCCTCATCAGTACACAACAGATCATATTATACCCCCAAACCCCTTTAAAACTATCCCTTTATGTTCAGGAAAAAAACCCAGCTATTCTAACCTGATGTCACCAGCTTGATAAGAATAGACCATCAAACAACAAAGCCTGCAATCATCATTATCACAGTCAAGGAGATTAATAACATTCACTTTTCTTGTCACAAACCAACAACAGGTAGGACCTCACAGACAGAAATAGCCAACACTTCGAGCTGCAGTCAACAGGCTTCCGACCAGACACAACAGCTGTTGGGTGTCTGCGACTGCTGATTGAAGTGACATTTAGTGGGCTGACATCCAATCATGCCTGACAGATAATTGGTTGAAAGGGTGGCCAACGAATATTTTTCATTTCGGAGGAAAACAAGGAAAAGAGGCAACAGGTTATTAAGGCCTCACAAAAAAGCCAAGACAAAAAGTGGGAAGCGGTGACGTCATTAAGGATATCACAGACCTGTGAGATTCTCTACATCTGTGCAGCCCAGAGTTCATATTGACAGTGCTCCCTCTTCAGTGCTTTACATTATTGATTATTCAGAAGACCTACTCAATTTCCTGATAACTCATTAGATGAAAGCCTTTAAGTGCTTTTTTCTGTGGAGGTTTACATCAATATAGAGATTATTCTGCTTTTTTGTAACCTTAATTATTGTTTTCATGTATATCTATGACTATAGAGGTGGTTATTGATTCAGTGGTATTGCATAGATACAGCCAATAATCCCACGCACTTTATTTTCCATACACTTTACCCTCCATTAGAAGTTCAGATGTGTATTGATTTCAGCATTCAGCAGACAATGCTGTGTGTGTAGTGATGGTGTATAATCAAGAGTTTCTCTACTTCATGAAATAGCAAACCACTAATATATGATATGCATAATGTACATTTTTTGGTTCAAGTCATTCTGTTTAGCGGTTGGATTAAAGACGAGCATATATACAACATTCTCCACAATTACTGGTGCCCTTGGTAGACATGTGTAAAAAGCTCTAAAATAAATGTGTCTTATTAAGGGAGCAAAAAAAAAAAAACCCCACACTAAATCTTTTTTAATTATTCAGTCAATTATTATTAACTGTTCATATAGGAAATATATATATATATTTTTTTTACCAAATCACTGGCACCTATTCAATATCTATGCAATGAATGTAACTAAAGCCATATTTTTAGTTCCACTATTTTTAGTTCCACAGAGAGCAGGATGACAACAGAGGTAAAAAAAAAAAAAAAAAAACCAAACAAAACAAAACAACAAAACATTTAAAGTTTATTGTTTGAGAACTGCTGCAAAGAGGGGGAGTTCAGGGTCACCAAATATCCATAACATCCATTTAACATGATTTACACTCCATCCAGTTATTTAAGAGGCCCATACAGTAAAAGGAAGGACTTTTCTGTCCTACTATCACAAACACAAACATGTGAAGCTTGGTAAATGCTAACTGGACCTTAACTGGAACTATATATGGAAAAACCAAGTACTAAGTATGGTGGAAGATCTGCTATGTTGTGGGCTTTTTTTCTTTTGCAAAGGCCATGGGAAACCTGTTAGTGTGTGTGACATGATGAACTTTGAAATACCAGGACAATTTGAATCAAAAGCTGCCGACCTCTGCCAGAAAACTGCCAGAAATTTCACCTGAAGAGTTTTTCAGGTATGATTACATCTTTCAGAAGGACAGTGAGCCAAAATATATGACAAAATCAACACAGAAGTGGTTCATCAGCCACAAAATCAGTGTTCTCTTGTGGATATCTCAACCTGCACGTGGAGAACAACATAAGAGAGTCAAAAAAAAACTAAAAAATGGTTGGGTTTTTTGTTTTGTTTAGGTATTTCTTTTCTTTTCTTTCTTTCTTTTTTTTTTTTTTTTTTTTTTTTTTTTTTTTTTTTTTTTTTTTTTTTTTTTTTTTACAAAGTTTTAATAACTGGGGTGCCAATAACTTACTCAAATGAAAGACAGAATTTTTCTCATCTTTATTGTGTTTGATTAGGTCACTGCTATAAAAGATGACTTTATTTTAGGCCTTTTTAAACAGTTTTACCAGTTTTATCTATTAAGGAACGAGGTACTTTTAATAAAATGTAAAACATTTAAATCCAACATGTTATTCAGGCCAAATTAGACTTGTTGGAATTGTTCTCAGCACAAAAATACAGAATTTTAGAAGGAGATGGAAACTCAAGAATCTATTACATTTACACTCAAAGGTGCATGAAATATTCAAAAATAAGAGAAAACAAATGCTGGTTAGATCAGTGATTAACATATTTTACCCAACCTGTGCACTGTATATGATGGGATTCCAGCACACACAAGGAAAGCAATGCATGTTTAGTCATGCACACACCCTTCCCCCTCCAAATGTCAGAAGGCATTGATTGTGAGGTTCTGAGAAGAAGCCCACAGGCATTTTCAGATTTTGTTTGTCTCAACAATGAGACATAGATAATATAAAAAAAATACTGACGGTGTATTTAAAGGTCAGACCTAACTGTGTTGGCTTCTGTGTGTCTGTGTGCACTGTTTGTAACAGACAGGGAAGGAGATATTTGGCAAGTGAGGAGAAAGTACGTGAAAATATTTGTTGGCAAAATGACAGAAAATGATCAGCAATTGTTTTTCTTTTATCCTAAATGAAGAACCAGTTGATGATTTTCTTCTGTATTAAAAAAAATATCCATAAATGTTGTTAATGTTTTTTTTTTTTTTTTGTGTAAAATTTTGCATCTGATTATCAGTCCTTCTCTCTGTATCCATGTGGTTGTTGTTAGATTTATAAAAAACTGACAACCAAATGTTCTTTCTCACAGAATATTTTCTGGGCTGCGTTTTTGAGCATCATTGCTTGTGGGTTTTGATATGAGTGCAAGTGACTTGGAGGCTTCAGCCTGCAGCAGGATGTGCTCCAAAAGCATTTACAGATGGACCAAATGAATAAAATTATGCCTTTTTCATTATTCTACTGAGAACAAGGATACTGATGATTTTCCAACACTTTCTTGTGATAAAATGTGAAGCAGGGACAAAATAAAAATAAAATGTGAGTTTCCTTTTGTGATTCTCCTTTTGAAGTTCTTTCTAATAATAGAGTTTTGAATTGCAAAATGCCCCTTTTTTCCGAGATTGGTCCATTTTTTTGGAGTCTGAATGATATACCAGATAAATCCTTGAAGCAAGCTACAAAGAAACTACTCAAGAGAAAACATTAAAATAGCCTTCATTTTGAGTTTAGTCCAGATTAGTTTTGTATTCTTTCAGGTGATTATCCATTTTGTAGTGAAGCACTTGTGTTACAGTCTTTTCTTGGGTGTGTTCATATGCTTTGTTTACATCACATAGAAAGTACTCCTGCTCAGTGCTTCTGAGCCTAACCTTGTCTCCTTTCTCGATGGAGTCATTGACAGAGATTTGCTGTCAATTTCTGTATGTGAGCTCTTTGTTTTTCCTTCAATAGAAAGTCCCCCTTGGCTCTTTCTTTCTTTTGCTGGCAGTGTCTTGCTCCTGGATGGAGCCATTAATGGAGTTATTTCTGCCAGTGTCTGTGTGAATTCTCTTAGTTTTTAGTTCAGCAGAAAGTGTTCCTATTCAGTCTTTTTGTGTTTTTTTCTGGGTCTTCTTGCAGTTCTTCCAATGTTCAGTCTGTCATGGCTGCCCAAACTGAGTCTAATTCTGTTGGAGGTGTCTTCCTGTTAAAGAGGAGTTGTGCCACATGCTTGGTAAGGAAAAGGGATTACTGCGAATTCATCAACTTAATACAACCAGACGCATCATTTCTTAGTTGTATATGTACTGAACTGGATTCTATAAATTTAATGTTAATCTGATGCTTTCATCACTGTAAAATTGGCACTATACAAATGAACTTGGGCTACACAGTGGAGCAGTTGGTAACACTGTTGCCGTGCAGCAAGAAGGTCTTGGATCTGAATCCTGACCAGGGGCTCTCTGCATTAAGTTTGCATGTTCTCTCCATGCATGCTTGGGTTCTCTCTGAGCACTCCAGATTCCTCCCACAGTCAAAAATCATCCAGGTTTGGTATCCCTAAATTGGCCTTAGGTATGAATGTGTGGCTGGGTAGTTGTTTGTCCTGTTCAGAGTGTACCCTGCCTCTCACTCAATGACCACTGAAGATGGCCCCCACATACGCACACCACCACCACGACCCTTTAAGGACAAGTTTGTAAAGGGACTAAATAGATAGAAAATTGTAATCAAACAGATAGTACAAAGAGACAAAAGTGAAGTTTAGAAATTACAAAAGCTGTAGAAAGTGCCATTCACAGTCCTTTCAACCTCTGTAGGTAGTCTTCAAAAATATTGTCCCTCATTTTGACAGTCACAATTTCACAAAGTTCACATTATTAATCTAGATTTTGTTATTTATGGTCAAATTCTGTACCCCTATGCACAAATAACTGTGTTTTTTAAAATTTGTGTTATCTCTCTTTTTCCAAGTTTCTAACCAAGATTTACAAAGTATAGCATCTGGTGTCTTGTCTCCACTTTTATGAGAACCAGTAACAAAACCAGACCACACACATACAGGCTGATTGTAATTTGTCTTTCCATATTATAAACTCCTGCTTAGCAAATTTAATCTCAGTCCACAGGCACTAATCCATCAGATGATAGATTACTCACTAAGGACACACACACACACACACACACACACACACACACACACACACACACACACACACACACGTTATTGCCCACCATCTTCATTATTTGTGACAATCCTCTCACAGGGAGAGCACCCCATGAACCTCTGTCCACATGACACCAGTTGAGATCATGAACAAAACAGCTCACATCCACATGTTGCCTTCTGTCGAGCATATCTTCACATGAGCAGATGCACATTTACATTCAACATGCAGGACTGACCCCTGCATGATCACATGCTAACATGCTGTTCTTTTAGATAGACATAGGCTTGAGTGCAGCCACTCAAACCATGATTACGTATCTATTAATTTGCATCGGTTTCAGTAATGAGAAAAACATGCTGACTTGTTTTTTGCATGGAAGAATTAGCATATTTATGGGGATTGTTCTGATGCAAACGTCTATGTGTGGCATGTAATCACATGTAATCTGTAATTAAACAGACACTGGACACAGGCCTATATAATGTATAATCCCTTTGACCTGGTAAGGATGTATGCTATATTTGCTATTTAAACCATTATTGGAGACAGACAGGGCTAGCATTGTCTGTAAAGAATACATTATGCAGCTCAGATTGTGTTTTGAATCCGTTGCATTCTTTAGCAGGTTATAGTTTTATTTTATTGTTCTTAGATTTCAGCAAATAAATGCACCGAACAAGCAAAATGTGTTTGAATGAAGATCTGCTGCGGTGTAAATGAAGATGTTGCCTCTTTGCTTTAAAACTTGATGCACACAGTTGTTGTTAAGTTGATTCTTTGGATAATTTCTGTCTGTAGCTGTTTTAAAAAAGAATAAAAATACTTGGATATGCATTGCAAAGACAAATTTCTTGTGTTACTGCATTTTACTTCCAATTAGGTATTTTAGGTTATCAAACTGATTTTAATATAAGAAAAATATAACCTAAGTAATCACAAAAATCTGTTTTTGAATGATGATTTCATTCATTAACGTGAAAAAAATATTCCAAGTTATTCAAATAGGATATAAGATCTCAAAAAGCAACACATCATGCCTGAATTTTTTAGAAATTCAAGAACAGACGGTAAGCAAACTGACTGACATCTGTCTGTCCGGAAAAGATGAAAAAGCCATTTCTAAGCCTTTGGGACTCCAGTGAACCACAGTCAGAGGTGTTGTAAGTAAATGGAGAAAACATGAAAAAGGCCAGCCCACCGAAACTACTCCAAAAGAACATTGACAACTCATCAAGAAGGTAATAATAGAACCCAGAACAAAATCTAAAACACTGCAGACCTCACTTACTTCAGTTAAGGTCAGTGTTCATGATTCCACAATACCAAAACACGCTGCAGAAAAATTTTGTGGACTAATGAGACAAAAGTGGAGTGCAACTTCTCAAAAGATGTGCTAGTTTTACATCTGGACTAAAACTAGCACAGCATTTCAGAAAAAGAACATTGCACCAACAGTAGTGATGGCTGTGTGATAGTGTTGGGCTGCTTTGCTACCCAAGGACCTAGACTACTTCCTATAATTAATGGAACCATGAATTTTGCTCTCGAGCAGAAAATCCTGAAGATAAATGTCCAGACATCAGATGGTGACCTTAAACTCAAATGTACTTAGACTATGAAGCAGGACAATGATATAGCTGAATGGATAAAAAAAAGCTGCAATAAAGAAAACAAAACAATGGAGCAAGCTCCAACAGTCAGTGGGTCTCTAAGAGATTGGGTATACAATGGACAAGTAGCAAGATCATGACTGAGACAAACAGGACAAACAACCATGCACACATACACTCATACCCAATTAGAGCAACCCATTAACCAACAGTCATGTTTTTAAAAAGTACATGGGGAGCACCCACCAATGCACATGTAAACTTCATGCAAAAAGATCCCAGGTTGAACCCAGGATCTTCTTGCTGCAAAGCAACAGTGCTTCCAGCCACACCACAATGAAGACAATCTTGATGAAACTTTAGCTGTGTTTTTTCTTTGCAATCTATGCACTGTACTGACATAAAAAAGAAAGACATACAGACATATCTATTAATTAGAAATTGCATCTGTTTTAATATATGAAAATTTTAACATGTTTACACATAGTAATTACAGGACACAATTGCAATGAAGTGCTTCAGGCAGATTGCTGTAAAAATAAAAAAAAGAAAAAAAAGAAAAAAAAAAGAAAAAAAAAGCAACTCTTTTTAAACCATGCCAACCTATTTCTGTTTTTCTAATTTTGTCTTCATTCCGTTGTTTCACATTGGCTCATTTTCATTCTCGTTTTTCAGTTCTGATCTTCCCTTTGGGCTGCTCTGGGGGTGTCTGTGTTGTACTGTCTCTGGTTTGTAGCCTTGGTCAGGTTCTTTTTAGCTTTGTCAAAAAGGCAGCAAATATGTCAGCTTTTTTTTTTTTAATGTATGTATTCTGTCGCTGAATAGTAATTAATTCTAAAACAGTTGTTGAATAAATATAAGGATTATAAAAATTTTATTATGGCAGGAAACCCTTAAATAAAGACGCAATTTAATTTAAAGAGCAAGGATTACATTTTGACAGTTTAGAAATGGATAATTTTATGCACAGAAAGAGAGAAAAGGCAGTTTTTATGGAGAACTCCCATAGCTGACAGCAGAGATGGAGAGATGCCAAGGAGTCTGCAATAGCCTGAGATCAGAGTATCATGTAACAAGCCTTCTGCTGTTCTCGATGTTCATTCATGTATGTGCACTTTGCATGGTTAATCGCTCTGATAGTGATAGCTCGTCAGTCTCCTTGTATGTTTGATCATCACTACTTCAGCTCGTTTATCAGCCTCCGGCTCAGCCAATCGGTCTACTTCTAAGCAGGTCACCAGCTATGCTTTCAGAACACCACCAACCGGAAAAACCAGACAGTAATTGCTCCCTCATCTTGTAGCACCACAGAAATGTCAAGTATTGTTAATATTCTGTGACCTCCATAAGAAACATGGGAGATTTGCTGCTGACAAGGCTTCCTTAGAATTAAATCTAATGTAGTTTCTTAAACCTAGCCTATATATGTACAGTTAAAACCAGAAGTTTACATACACCAAATCAAAAGACACCTTTTTATTCTCACTGTTGAAAGTGAAAGACCAAACGTCTCTTGTTTTAGGTCAGTTAGTTACCAAAATCATTTCAATTTGCTAAATGCCACAATAATGAGAGAAAGAATAGGTCAGAGATTTATTTATTAGGATCTTCCAAATCAGAAATTTACATACAGAATGGAGATGGGTTCTGTGTCTCAGAGATGAACGTGTTTTTGTGTGAAATGTGCAAATCGACCCCAGAACAAAAGCCAAAGACCTTGTGAAGATGCTGGATGAAGATTATAAGACAGTGTCATTGTCCACAGTGAAAGGCCACTCACTGAGGGCAAATAAATTATTTCAAAAGAAACACAAAAAGCCAGACTGCAGTTTGGCTGTGGACACAGGGACAAAGACCTTCGTTTTTTGAGACATGCCCTGTGGTTTGATGAAACTAAAGTAGAACTCTTTGGCCATCATGTTGAGGGGGTGCACCATAGGGATGAACAGCAAGGTATTTATAGGAGTTTACTATCTCAGTGTTAGTTCCCTGGATGTTCACCAGGTGTCAGCGTGGTGGATCTGCACCTGTGGAAATTCTCCTCCAGGTCTTTGACTGTCCCCTTGTAGATCAGGAGATGCTTTTACAAAAACCATATGGACTCCCTAAATCTCAAATTACTGTCGAAATATGCCACAGTTCAGACTCAAATAACAGTTTATTCTAGCATCAAACCACAAACTGCGAATCAGTTTGTTGTACCTACATAACCATCATCATCGATCCATCTTGAAAACCCCTTGACTGCAGACTGCAGTTCAAGGAGGGGTTGAATATGAGTATTTGTGGGACCACTTTAATATTTTCTGACAGTGACTGAGTTGTTCACACCACAGGGGCGCCCATTCTCATTGACTAGACATGTCTGTAATCTTTAGAAAGCCCTATGCAGGACCAACTAAAAGACAGCCTTTGTTGTTGTTGTTCCCTTGTGGTGTGCTCTGCTGAGCAGAAATTCATTTTGCTAAAAAAAAAAAAAATAATAAAAAAAAAATAAAAAAAAAATACTGCAGACTTCACCAGATGAAATTACATGCTGACAGTGGATTCCGACACAGACTTCACTTTGATGAGAAACATCTTAAAACTGCTGTATGTAACTTTTACAAAACATATGGTTTTTACATAAGACTGTCACTATGTCGTGACAGTATGGCATGAGCCAGATAATCTATGAAAAAATCAAGCTCCTCCACCTCCTCCCAGTGCTCCTATTGCCATCTGCAGAAATGCACCGCTTCTGGTCAGAAACAACCAATCAGAGCCAGAAGGAAGGTCTCAGTGCTGTCAATCACCCTCGTCTACATGCTGCTCAATGTGCTAATGGTGGAGAGGACATGGAGCGGTGCATTTCTGCAGATAGCACTGTGGGAAGGCAGAAGAGCTCGATTTTTTTTTTTTTTTTACAGATTTCTTTCTCATACTATACTGTCAAGACATAGTGACAGTTTTGAAGAATATGGGAAAAAAAAAATTAAAAAAAAAAATCTTACTGGGATCTTCACAAAGCAGTGTATCGATACGAGAACAGACATTTGTTTTCTTGATTCTATCAATTTAAAGTCCTTCATTCATCTACTGACAAAAATACTTTGTTGTTTTGTCTATTGAAAAAAGATGATTCATTCAAACTGAGTCTTATGAACCATGTATGTGATTCTACAGACAGGGTACATGTCTAGATCATAAATGTTCTATTTTCACATAATTTATGTTGGCTGTGCTTTCACAACTGACCAAATTCAACTAAATCAGCTTTTTCCTGCTGGGTAGACTGCTACCCCGTTATGTTGCTTTTCAGCTACTCTTCTGGTCATGTACTGAATATGCCTTGCCATGTAATGAAACATGTCTTGTTTGAATGATTTTGGAAGCATTTCTTCCATTTTGGCCACGAAGAGCAGTGCTGGACTGGAGCCAAGATGGCAGATGGAAGCTTGTCTGCAGGGTTTGGATTCCTGCAGAATTTCTAAGACGGCAAACACAGACAACTGGGTGGAGGAAGATGCTACCATGACGAGGATGATGGTTTTTATTGTTTCTCTGTGTTTTAATCTCTCCTCTCTGATGCAGCCTCCATTCATTCTTGCAGTTTTTACTTACTGTTATTTTTTTGGCTTCCATACATAAAAGTATTCTGAGACATTTGAATGTTAATTGAGACCCAAGAGAGATTAAAGTTCTTCAGACTGTCCTTCATTTTTATATTATATGTTGGAAGACACCTAAATGTAAAGCAAATTGTAATAATTTCCCAATTAGGTCCTCATATATTTCCATAGAAAGGACATGTAGAGGTTTTTGTTTGCATACACAGTTTAAGACCACAGTGTGATTTTTTTTTTTCAGCATCAACAATATTTGAAATGCTTTGATTATAATTAATGTGTATTTTATTGCTGTAACATAATTCCCCCAAAAAGGATTCAATTACAACTTTGCTCATCTTTGCGGTATCTGATATAAATTACGAAATGCTGAGGTTTGTGGCTTTAACATTATCTACAAATTTGGCTTGGAGTTAGCTTTACTGAACCATTTAATTCAGAAAATATTATCAGAGCTGGGTAAAAATATTGCTTTAGCTGCAGTAGAGAATAAAATACCTTTTTTTTTTCATCTTTATTATTTCTTTTTGGCTTTCTTTTAGTTGTGCGTTGCATTTTCTCCACATTTATCCCCATAATTCTTTTAATCTTTTACTATCTCCATCCTGTTTGCCTTCTGATTATGCCTGACTCTGTATCAGTCCATCCCTCCTGACTGTCATCCCTCTGCATCCCATTCTCTCCTCTATCTCTATCGCTCTCCTGGAGCAGAATGTATACACCCGGTTGCCACAGCAACCGGAGGAGGCCACATGAGCGGGTGGATGAACAAAAGAGCCAGATAGCATGTTTTCCACCATGAAGAGAGGGGGGAATGAATGATGAAGATGGAGAACAATCGGATTTCATTTTTCATAGGCGAGGAGGTTTGGTGTGTGTAAAAAACCTGGAGGAGTACCTGGTGAGGGAGGACGGGGGAGGGGAGGCATGGATAGTGTAGGTAAACTGAGTTCATAAATGACTTACAAGGAGAAAAAGAAGGGGGAGAAAAATGTGGTTGACAAATTAAAAAGAAGTAGGAGAGGTTAAGACAGAAAGCTTAAAAAACAAACGGCATGATGATCAATGAAGCAAAGATTTCAGGATGAGTAGTAATCACTCTGAGGTGGAGAAGATCGCAAAACATCTTTTTAATGAGATAGAGTCATTAATGAAACTCAATATCTTGGTTAAATATATGAGACAGAACTAAATACTTTTTATTCAAATATTAATTCTTTATTCAAATATTTCAAAAATATGTTATGAAATGAAAGTATGTTTCTCTTGTCCAGAGCAGCGCAGTGTAATTGAACCATCAGCTGCCTGAAGATTGAAGCTGTTGCACATTCTGGATATCATGTCTTCCAGATGGCAGGAGGTTAAACAGCTCACTGTAGGGTTGAGAGGGATCATCTTCAATACTGAAAGCTTTTCTCCTTGCATTTTTCTCTTAAAAAAAAGGGTGGTGGGGCGGGGTGGGGGGTGGGGGGTGTAACTGAGACTCACTCAGCCATCTTACTGGGTGCGGCATTTCCTCAAAAAGCAAGTGAGCATCTTTTTGCTTGAAAATAATTTTAAATTGTGTCTAAACTGGGCATAAATACCTCAGCTAAAAATAAGGCCATAACACATGAATTTAAAAGATTAGCAGACTCCAAAATCAGCTGTGCAAAAGTGTGTATACCCAATGATCTGCTTCACATTTTATTACTTTGCAACAACAAACTTCAGTGTGTTTTAATGAGATTAGATGTGTTAAGTGTTACAACATCATTAACGCAGAAACTAACAGTCTTCCTTGTTTCCACTCTTGGGGGTACAGCCAATCAGCATCCAGCAAAATGAATGACACTCCTGGACTGGTTGCTTTGCTAACGCCAGCCAATAGTGTGTCAAGTAGCATTGTGTGTAGCTGCCCAAGCGGCATTTTCTTTCAAATATTGAGATGTGATCTACAAAAAAAATCCATGAATTGGCAGGTTTTCAACAAATAATTTGCAGTTGAAAAAATCAGCAAATAGGTGAATCCAGGAATACTGAATTGCGAATAGGTGGTGGTCTACTGTATATATATATATATATATATATATATATATATATATATATATATATATATATTCAGCACCATTTAATCTGATACCAAGAGAACTCAATAATGACCCATTTTTGGGGTTTATGACAAATGGGTGAAGGTTCTTTAATGAGCTGATGCCAAACAACATGTACACATTGTGCATAATCCTGAAAACACAATCCTCAATGTGAAACATGATGGTGGCAGTATCAAGCTGTGGGGATACTTTTTTACAGCAGGAACAGAGAAGGCGGTCAGAATTGATGGAGAGGTATATGGAGCTAATGACAGGGCAATACTGGAAGAAAACCTATCAGAGGCTGCAAAGGCTGAGACTGGGAAGGAAGTTTACCTGTTACCTGGACGACGAACCCAAACATACTGCAAGAACTTCAACGGAATCACTCAAACTTTAGACAGATGGCCTCAAGTTTGACTCCAGAATGCTTTGGTATCCAGAGGAGTAAATGGTCGACTCAAAGACTGCAGGGTGCCCAGGCCCTTTGGCTATAAGACAAACCTAATTCATCACCTCTCTACCACCATGCTTGACAGCTGATACAAGGTGTTTCTGTTGATGTCTTTTCTAAGTATGCTTTCCACTTGTGGTTCTTTGTTTGCAGAAAAATGGGGCTGAAATTGTTAGACAGCGTCCTTCAAATTCTTCCCACATTGATGGGTAACAACACTTGCCTCTCTAAAGTCATTGCTGAGTTCTTTCCATTCTGGCTTTGTGTTAACACCCACCTGTATGCTCCAGACCAGTAAACTGACACAAGTCAAGCTTTTCTAGAGGTAGTGGCACTGATGATGAACAGTCTAGTAAATTTCACCAGCAGGACCTGGCTGCTACTTCCTGTGTTAAATCATGTGTCAGTAGCTTTTTATTGTATTTAAAATAAAAACTTTGTGTGCAACGTAAAAAGGTTATGCACCAAGCATTAATTCAGATTTAATGAACTCAGCCAACAATGTCTTGCACTTAAATTAATTTCAATGTTTCCTATTTTAAAACAACAAAAAACAACAATAAGGCTTTTGAGCAAGTAAAAATTTGTAAAAATGAGCAATTAAATGATTAATTATTGCAAATCACAACCCAATCTGTCTTAGTTTCTCTCTTATTAACACTGCTCCGTACCAGTTTGTGCATGCATGCTATCTGCTAAGCTGTCTATTATTCATCTGAAAGGATCATAGAAATCCAAATGAGGATTTGATGGGCCAAGTGTGCGAAAACCTTGGCCTCAAGCCTAAATTATCACAAAGTGATCATTTTCTGAGTATGCTTAGCTTGTTCCACTTTAAAACACGACTCCAAATCACCACATTAGATCATTAAATAAATTAGTACTTAAAGTTTATTATCAGCAGTTCAGCTGATTGCAGCTGCGCCATTGTTTCACTGAGTAAATGTAAAGCTTGTGACCCTTCATATACATACGTCCTTGAGGGCACAAGTCGGACAACCATATTCAATTATCCTGTCGATTAAAACTCGTCAGTGACAGTGTATGAATGTGTGAGTGCATGTTCGCTGAAACAGGATGGCCCTATGCAAATATAATTACACCAATTAAACTGTGGAGGGGCCTCAGATAGGGGGTCTGTGTGGAAAACCTGGCAGCAGTTGCATGTAGGAGTTGGTGTGTGTGATGATGGGTATGGTGTTTGGATGTCTGCTTTATCTGGTATGTATTTGTGCGTGTGTGTTGATGTAGATTCATGTGCACATGTGTGGGTGTTGACATTCTGGTAGAACACTGCTCCTCACACCCTTCCCTCCATCCCCCATCAGCACCACCATCACCCCATCCCCCCAAAAGCCAACTTCCCTTGCCTTGCCTGCCTTCTGGGAGTTGGAGGCGCTCAGAGCTTGTTTGCAAAAAAGAAAGAGAAACGGATTGGGGACATCGAGAGAAGTATGTGTACATGAGGAAAAAAAAAAAAACAATTTGACATTTAATGGGTCGAATGACTTTAGCTTACTCTGTGTTGCAGTTAAAAGTCATCTGTGAGAGGTTGTAGTGAGTGGAAAGGCACTTTTTTGTAGTAGTTTAATGTGAGCGGATTAAATAAGGGTTGTTGCTTTTGGCAAAACTACCTTTTAACAACAGAAATTAGCAAAGAATGTTATTATAAATACAGGTAGAACACAACACGGATACCGACCCAGTGGTTCTTTACACACAGAGTAAATAGATCAGCTTCTCTCAGCAGATAAATTACAGTTTTTCTGTTGCTTTGGTGCATTTATTATAACAGAATTAAACATCTCAAAACTACCTGCTCAATCTTCAAATCACTGTGTCACTTGTGCATATCAAAAAAGCAATTTCTGTGAACAAGTTGCAAATGCTTTTGTACATCCATGTAAGTGATTATGTGCAATTCTCTGCTTTTTCACACATTTTCAATTGCTTTTGTCATGTTGATCAAAATATGTTTTAATTGTCTCTGTTGAATTGTCTCAAACTCCATAACTTTTAAGCATAAGTTTGTTGCATAAATCTTAACATAAAAATTGATTGAACAACTTGTCATAACATGTAATGCATATCTCTACATTTCCATTAGACTTTTTTTCTAAATCTGTCCTCAGTCAGTAAGTTGCTCCCAGGTGAATCCTGAGTTTCTCCAATGTAGGCATTAGATCAACCAATAATCAACCAGTTTTCTGAAATAGCTCAAAGGTACATCTCATGAGCCATCAGCTGGCAAGTATATAGTGTATATAGCCAGAGTACAACACAATGTTACATTTCTGACAATGGAAGGGCAAGGATTTGGACAGGGTCAATAGCCAGAGAGAAGAAGAAGAGGAGTGAGACTGTGGCGGAGGAGTTAGGAGGCAAAACAGAGGAAGATGCAGAAAAGACTGAGGACATATGCCAGTTTCCATCGCTCCAACATCATCATGATATGGTTTACGACCCACAACAAGATGCTAATGGAGTTCCTCCCTCCTACTCCTCATCCGTAACCTCATTGAGGGTGAGTAGATAAAGACTACGCTGTAGTTTCTCCAGCACTGCATGTCTAAACTTCCTTAATGAGATTGTCTCATGTTCCTATTTCTACTTTAGTTTTTTCTTTGTGCTCTGCAGTGCTGAGTTTTACTTCACAATGACCTGGTCTGTCAACAAATTATGGTAAAAGTGTAAATGTGAATCTTGTCCAGTTTCTTGTCATTGATCTCCCACAATTACAAATTGCAATACTTGTCATCAAAACTTTAGCCATAGTTTACAACAGAGCATCCCTTCAGAGTATACTGCTATATTGACAACATAACTAATCAATTTGACCGTCTTATCCGTACACAATGAAACAAGGACTTGTCATACTGACACACTGACATGTTCATTGACACAGATATTTACTTTTGAGAGACGAACTCAGGATTTTGAGAAAGAGATTGGCTTTTGCAGTAATCCTTGGTGAGAAAAACTGTAACACCTCATAAAAATAGAAAGTCTTGGATTACTAATTAGAAGTTCAAAGAAACTCTTAACATCTAAAGATGTGCTCAAATTGAAATAAAAAGTGAATTTATTTTAAGGCTGTTTACAGATCTTTACCAGTGGTGCCAGTCTGTGTAAAACCCTAGAATTTATTAAGATGTACTGTAATTTTACCATCACTGTATAGGTGAGAAATAGAGATTTAATTGCAACTATTACTGACATAATAAATGTTATTTCTTAAAGGTGATCTTAGTATAAAAATATATTTTTTTTATGGATTCGAGGAACTGATTAGCAACTTAAGATCCTACTTGGTATTGAGTTAAATACGACAAAAAATTCCTGCTGTCACAGTTGATCCCCAGGCTATTTATGCTGCTCAAGTGTATTGAAGTAACAGTCCAGATGTAGCTTCACTCATTGTTTTATCAATAAAAAATGGTGTTCATTAAAAGGAGCAAACTTTCCCTAATCATAGGTCAATGATTCGTTTACACTTTCACCTTCTTACCTTTAGGTATATAAAATTCACCATGCTCATTGCCATATCTTAGACAGTCAGACCAAACTATAAAATGAAACATTTTGGGGGGTGGCTGTTCAAAACAGCAGGCATCTCACAAAACTGATATAAACCGCCCTGACACTTACTGGTGACGTTTGGTCCCGTTTCCCCGAGACAATCCTTTAACCGGATCAGACGTCCCTGTTGTTTAGCCATAGGGTAACAGCAGTAAACAAGCCTGTCAGGTTAAATTGAGCCTTAAAGAAACTACCGATATACAGTTAGGGGGTGACGAGAAGGACTTAATTTATTTTGACTCTGTTTAACCACTCTGACCACAACAGAGTTAAAGCCATAACAAAGCTGTTAAGTTATACTAAACTAGTCAGCTCCAGCAGATTGACAGCGACAATGTTTTAGGCCCAACTGCAGTTTGTAGATAGATAGATAGATAGATAGATAGATAGATAGATAGATAGATAGATAGATAGATAGATAGATAGATAGATAGACCACCTTTCCAACAACTAGCCTTATTCCCCTAAACATCTGTGGTGGGCGCAGAACTGAACCCAGCAGGGACTTTGGTTTCACAAAGATTTGTCTCCATCCTGGATAATGCCCACTACCCTGTACACAGCATCTTTACAAGTAGGAGGGGTATGTTCAATAGTATCTGTTTGTGTTTGTTAGATTTATGTCCAACTTAAAATAAGAAAAGTTAAAGCTTTTTTTTCCAATATAAGTTTAAAAAGTATAACAATCAAAATTAACACTTTCGCTGAGTGTTAATGAACCCTTGAAACGTACCTGAAGTACAGCTTATTATTTCAATTTCTGTACACCATTATTGTTTTCCAGCATTTTTCACCGTATCCACCAAATCATCAAAGTACACAGTTTTGCTGAATAACTTAAAAGCATAAAGATAAATCCAGTTGTAGTAAAAACATTAGAATTTGTTTTAAAATCCAGTTACTTCTCACCAAAGTGCTAAACCCAAACTATAGTGCTAGTCCTGATTAACTAAGAAGCTTTGATACCTAAACAAAAACAAAAATAATGGAAATAAATTAAAAGTAAAGAATATTATTTGAAAGAGCAGCAGAATGAAGATGAACACAGGGGGAATGACACTCTTCTGTATTTTTCGATCTCTGCATGGTATTTGGCTTGTAGATGGACTATCTTGCATTTTCCTCTGAGCCAGTAGCTATTAGGCTGTTTAGCTATTAATGCTTTAGGCTGTTATCAGCAGTCATTTCATGCAGATGAGACAAAACTTCCTGAACCAACCAAATAACATACAGAAAAACAACCTCATTTGTTGAGAAAAAAACTTTATGTGCTTATTTTGCATTTGAAAACTTTTCACTTGTTGACCTAATCTGTTTTAAGGTTGCTTTGATTGGATTTCATGTGTTTTGGAGCTCTGAGACACAAGAAATTTCATTCACTTCAAATGTACACATTAGGCAGGAGATGAGAGGTTAGCCAGGGTTGGACTTATATCTTTTCTGTCATCATTTAATAATGCATTCACAAATTTCATGCAGTATTCATAGAACATCTGGAATATTCTGTCTCCTCGCATCTATTTCACATATAACTCCCTAAAGAATTAAAAGGAAAACCTCTCCTGATTTTCTGTGATTCTGAGTTTGATTGGCCTTCCCTCTTCTGCTAATCAGTAAACAGATGCTTAGGAGGGACAGATGCCTCACTCAGTCTCCTCCCTTATGTCTTTCCGTGTCCCATACCCCCAGATAAGGTCTTCTGAGTTGGAAAATGTTAAAATTAAAGAGTTTTTTTTAGTGTGGAGAAAAAAATCTAATCTGCATGCAGCCCTCCATCCACACTTATTGGCCTTAAATAATATAGTCTCTTTTTTTCTGTGGTTTAATCCCACCATTTGAGTGCATGTATTGAAAAGGGGTGGCAGTTGTGGCACTTCTGATAGATTTTAAAGAATAAATGTAACCAAGGTTTTATTAGTTTGTACTTCACTGTTTTAAATCGATTTTAGAGTTTCTAGGAACTTCTTTTTAGTAATCGATGCCTTCCTGTTTTCCTGACATAACCGAGGCACATTTCTCTTGGCCACTCTTCAAATTGGGAAAGACAAGAAAACATGTTTCAAATAAAGGCTGATACATACTCAGCACAAACAGAGAAGCGTGTTATTTCTCCCAGCACTGGAAGAAGAAAATGACATAATTCTGTTCTTGCAGTTTGTTGTTTGCACATACTTCACACATACACTGTTGGTTACACTGCTGGAGAAAGACAGGCTTGTTTAAAATTGACTGTAGCAAATTTGTTTTAAAATTTAAAACTAAAACATGTAACTAAAATATACATTTTCTAAATTTGGAGAAGACAAACCATGTCAGTATAAAGGGATATAACTTATCTCAAATGATATAAATCCAATAAGTCAGCAAAATGAAAATGAAAAAAGAAATTTGCTGACTGGTTTTTCAATTTGCTGGCCACCCTTGCAGATGAGATGATTCACCATGCAGGCAGCTGTTAAACCTTCCCTCAAATGCAGAGTAAGCTGCTGTTAAAATGTGCTTCCTCTTCTTCTGCACGCCCACACTGAAAATCCTATTTCTCAGATTTACACGCCGTGGATCGCCCAGATTTTTCTCAAGTATTTTTCACACCAGTCAAGTATTAATGTCCCAGTGAGCCGCAGGGCTTCACTTTGTACCGAGTACTTGTTTCTTCAATTAGATCTCAGCAGGGTGGAGGGGGTACAATGTCGTAGTCGCCGCAGGCCTTCTCCCACTCTCTCGGCTTCTTCACACACTCAGGAGTGGGTTGATGGGATTAAAGGGACATGCACTGGTTTGAGTGGATGTGTTAGCAGGGACTCCATTATAAGTCTTTAAAGTTGAATAACAGTCTAAGAAGACAACACATAGTATATGTATATTACATTTAAGTTTTGCAGATATTAATCATACAAACACATCCTGCAGATGTTTGATTCAAATCTAGGATTCTTATTTGGTAGACAGAGAAGTAAATTGGTATGCATTTATGGCCCGATTAAAAGTAAACAAGTTGTTGAGGGATTTGTAACTTTATTGTATGTGTTTATTTAAGAAGTGTGGTTCAGGAGGGAGTTCATGTTGGCATAATCTTCTTAATCTGATTGAGGGCAGGCTCATCTTCACAGCCTCAATAATTGATAGCACCATCTGCTGTCAAACCGGTCCGCCACAATGCAAAGAATTAGGTTACAACACCACAGGCTAATTGCATTTTACCCTTTGTGTGAGATAAAGACGACTGACACTAGGTAATTAGTGTAGCACAGATCTTATATCTCAATGTGTTGTGTGGAAATGTTTGGGTTTGTGGACAGGCCTGCTTTTGCCTCAAAAATTACAAATTAAATTAAGGCAAATAAGCATTTTTGGTTAGGTATTTGCAACCTCTGAGATAACATATCTACATTCCTGATTCTTTCAACCCAAGGTTTAAAAGTCAAAATTATTTATTCTGTGGTAAATGTGAAAAGACAATGCAATACTTTACCAAGCAGTAGTTTTTAAAATTTCTAATTATGTTTTTACTCACCTTTTATTAATTTAAAGTTATTTTTTTTACTTTATTACGGTTTAGGAAAGGTAATTTTACTTTCAGAATCAGGGCAACAGAGTTCTATTCATTTAATCTGTCTGTCTAATGCAAGCAGTTTTGCACCACAGTGAGTAATAGGTACACAGATTTGAGGGATTATTATTTCATTCTGCATTCATGTTCAGTTAAATTCAAATTAACTGCTTTTAAGATGCTGTGACAGTTTCCGATCTTGCCATGTTTGCTAGTGTTTTAAAAACAAATTTTTTGGGTCCTAATATGTTGAAATTAGATTTTGTGGGATAAACCTGGTGTTGAATTCACAATGTTCTGCAGTGTCATGACTGGGTATGTAACTTTTCTGCTTTATTTTTTATATTACGAGATCAACTGACCATCTGAAAATAAAATTTCAATACTGTTCAACTTCCTTCAAGAGGTCAATTAATTATTAGCTGCAATAATCAAACAATAAGAAAATACATAAGTTTTAAATTCAGTTTTAAACAGACTGATTGTATAGATTATGTTGGCGCTGCAACATTTGATTTGCAGTTGCATTGTTTCTGTAGAAGCAGTGCATATGTGCCCTGAACATGAAGAAGAAGTTCGACTTCATTTTTCAACATGTCCAAAATAATCTGTGGCTGAATGGTTTATGTAGGGATTTAACTTTGTATGCTACAGTGATAAAACAAAAGGCTGAAATACCAGGGCCAGGGGTTTTAGCTACGCAAGGCTATGACAACTTATTTCTGCCCATTCTATGGATTTAGACAATAAAAAACACGTAAAAGAGCAGGCTTACCGATAGAATCTTAGCAGCACTGTGTGTGCCTCTGGTTTAACATGACGAACATCACCAGAGATCTATATAAACAGTTTATTCATGCAAAATGTTGTGGTTTTTTATATGTTGAAAAGCCAAATCAGATATTGAACTGAGTATGAATTTCTGAATGTCTATGTCAGACAAGACTTCATTTTAGTCCATCTTGTAACTGCCAAGAGCAACTAGTTTTAACTGCAAGAGTTTTACTTCTTGGTAATATTTTAATTAAAAAGCCAGGCTGGAAATCTCAAAGAAAAAACAACAAAGCTTTGTCAAAAGAATAAAATACACGTTAGAGTTTGATGTTGCGCAGAAAAGAAAGAAGGCAGAGAAGACACTGAGACTCCTCCTTCATGCACTATACATGTGGACTATATTATATTTATTTCAGGTTCTATTATAAGACCCAGCAGAACATCTCTGATAAAAAGTCACTTCATAAGCAAAGCAGATTTGATAGGATTCAGTTTCAGTGACCTTTGACATACAAGTGTGTGTGTGGGTGCGTGTATGTGTGTGTGTTTTTACAGTATAATCCGTATTTCTTTGACGAGTGAGTGTAGAAATTTCATTTCAGATAAACGGCTTCTACATTCAATCTCAGATGAACATCAGCAGGATGTGGTGTGCATGTATGTTTTTCACATGACCAAACTGTGTTTGTGTAGTTCTTTTGTTTGGCCTCTAAATAATTCATTGAAAGCATTGTTTTAACATCTTTAATTTACAGCACAGAGATCGATAACACACATAATTTTCCCAAATGATGCAATGGTAGAACTGACAGGAAATCATGTGCTAATATTTATGAGACTTAAACAGTTTCATTGATAATATTAACATCAAATATCATAGACATGGAAGATGAGCTTTTTCTGCCTTTGCTTGTTGCTTAAATTAATGTCACAAGAGAACAAGTAAAACCTATTACGTTACCCCTAAATATAGACACTGGAGGGCTTTAGGTTTTTAGGTTTCATTTGTCTAATTCAACTTATATTAGAGGATAACTGTATAACAGAAAGAGATCATAGTGGCCTAAAGGCAGAATTACAGAGATACATTTCTTGTGCAGAAGGGTAAAGTGACAAAGGATGTTTTACATTCTTCTTACTGTACTCATTGGGCCACGATGAAGGTGAAAGACAAATCGTGCTGGAGAGACACTGAAATCAAAACTGAGTGAAGGGCATTGCAGGCTTTCACCTCAGAAGCAGTACAAGGCTAAGAGCTTTTATTACAAGTACCTGCAGTTTTCTTTCCCATATTGCAGCATTGTTCAGTAGAAGAGGAGGAGAAGCTGGGGAGGGAGCCCTTATACATCTTATACATGCAAAGCACAAGCTCATCTTCTGAAAAACCTCCCCCCATTGAGGAAAAGCTCTTTGTTTTTTCAGTGCTTTGTCCCAGAGACTGTATGCTTATTTTCTGAGCAGGGATAGTGGTATTCTTTATAGTTTACCCAAAATGTGTCTATATTTGAGATACTAAATGCAATTTTTCACCTCTCAAAGATGTTTGCATTGTCTTTATGTATCGTAAAAGATAGATATGCAAACAAAACAGCTGGAAAAAGACATATCTGTTTCCACTCTGTAGCCACAATAGTCAAAAATACAACTTCATAGTCATGATAGTACTCCTGAAAAATCATGTCATGTGTTGTATCAAGTCAGACATAAATCCCATTCTTAACATTCTTCCTATTGTATGGTAATGGTCCCAGTAACTGATGACTGTGGAGTAGTAACACTAAGAAATGCACAAAACCATTTGCTTAAATGTTGATCAAATCAAACGTAAGTCATCAGATAATGTAAAGTTGGCCGTACAAGTTAGAGAAACAGTGTGGTGAAAAAGCACTGTTTCAGATTTATTCCAAACTAAATAATTATTTACTTTATTGGGAGTATTTGATGTATTAAGGGAAAAACACAATCCAAATCAACCTGGCCCTGTGTGAAACAGTTGTTGCCCCCTAAGCATAATAATTCCTTCACCAGCACCAACTGTCATCATTTTGCAATTACTGGTAATAACTCTGACATCGCTGTGAAGGAATGTTTGTCCTACTCTTCGAAGAATTGTTTTAATTGAACCACACTAGAGGGTTTTTGGGCACAAACATTGGGTTAAAGCTCATGCCATAGTATTTTTTTAATCAGATTTTAAGCCCAAAATTTTACAAGAATCTTAATTTTTTTTTTTTTTTTCTAAATTATTCAGAGGTACACTAGTTTTCTGGTAAAGAGCAGAATTCATGGTTCCTTCAACTATGGAAACATCTTCCAGGTCTGGAATAAACAAAAATAAATTAAAACAATCCACAGGGGAAATTGATAGTTAGGCAATTACTCTAGGATATGTAGGTTTCAGGTGCAGGTAAGTCTTTAATACATACACGTCTCTGCTGAGGTGTGATAACTCAACGTTATCGCTTGTTGCCTCTTTGTGTAGGTGAGATTTTTTTTTTTAGACATGTTTCAATGTGACTGCAACATTAATGGTTCATTGTCTTTCCACTACAAAGTCAAATTTTCCAAATTCGCAGTTGGAAGCGCAACAAGAATGCCCTCTGAAGCCAAAATTTCAACTGGAAGTTATAGCTTACCGAGCAGCTCTGAGTTAATGATCCAATATGGCTGCTGTGGATATACTATTACTATGTACTATTTATCAGCACTCCTTTTTCAGGTATTTCTGGTGTTAGTGGGCTTTATTTGCAGCAGATCAGACAGGAAATGGGTAGAGAGAGAAGGGGTTAAGACATGTGCAAAGGTCCCAGATTTGGGAATCAAACCCTGGATTGCTACGTGGAGGACTAATAGCCTTTGTATATGGGGGTGGCCGCTTGTTCTCTACAGCACACACCACCCCATTAAAACATCTATTTGTGAACATATTCCTTCTCTATTTGAATGCATTAAATGGAGAGAAATGTATTATCCACTTGTATTGCTAATAGTAGCTAGCACCACTACAATGAGCATGTTCTACTAGTTTTCTTACTTGCAACCTAAAATGTGTTCTACTCAAGTGTGAAGTCAATCCCAGTTCATTCAAAGCTCCAACATCCAAGACAAAATGGACAAACCATAAACCTATTGACTCCTTGGCTGGACAAACCCTAATTTGAGTGCTTGCAAACAAATTTGACTAAACTTCAGAAACTCCTTTTCAAAGCCAAACATTTCACCATTCAGCAGCATGTTGTATAAGTCACATGACTTTTGAGTATGTCCTCTGAATAGTACGATATTTAATGAATTACGTTATTGCAGAGATCCTGGTGGGTGACATGAGGTAGATCCTCCATCTGTAGGGACTCCAGGGCATTTTTAAAAATCCCATTTAGGGTTTTTCCAATCAAAGCGTTTCCAGGGCTTAACCAGGAGAGGTCCTGAAGCCTCTTCTGAACAGGTTCTTTCCCAGAGCCGCTTGGTCTGCTTTAAATGGACTGGAGTATGTCTCCTTGGACAGTCCGCTTCACTTGGGCAGGTAATAAAGTTCACCAGACATCTGGTCTCCCTGAAAATATGGGTCTCAGTTTACAAGTAGGCTGTCCTGCCAATTATACAGATGAAGCGAACCAAAGAGAGTGAGGGCTCTTATCCATATGATTTCTTGACATATTTGTGATCTGAAAAATTTTAATTCCTCACAATACCTCAAGGTGCAACCAGATGCACACCTTAGTCTTTCCTCTCTGCTGTCTTTTTTCGGGAATGCTGCATTCATCTCATGTACAGTATGACATGTTGGATAACTCAATGCCTCACATGGTGCTCATTTTGGGCAGCTTCTTATGATAGCTTTCCAAATAAACTGCTGTTAAACACAGAAATAATGTACAATCCTTTTATGCTTGTTTAGAAATTTGATTGTTGGATAACATGTTAGGTTATTTTGTCAAAATTTTGTAAATAATAAGAATGTGTGTGTTTGTTGGATCTAATGGATTTTCATGGGGGACCAAGAAAGAAGTAGATTTAGAGTCACTGGATAAAACACGCTGCTGCATATCTGCATCCTTGAGGATGGGGCTAATGTACTTTCATGTATCCAGCAATTATGTATCTTATGACTGTCAAAGAGTGCTAAAACCAAGCTGACACTTAATACCATTTAATTCCTGTTTAAACAAAATCACTTTCCCTTTTTTCCCACTTGAGTAAAACATGTTTATTTATGAATCAGCTGCGTGGAATGGCTGCAATGAAATGTTTTAACGGAAGAGTTGATCCAAATCTGGAGGCTTACCTGAGCTCAGTGTAGTTCAGCTCCAGTGCTTGAATCCTATCCATTCATTCATCCCCCCCCACCGAAAATCCATTGTTTGAGGATTAGAGGCAAGGGTTTTTGTTCCATTTCCTCCTCAGCAGAGGTAAGGGACAGGGGGTAAATCAGTTGGCAACCAGCTGGCTGCTGTCCAAATACCGTGCAGTATGTAGGTTAAAGACTGACCTCCATGCACACCTGTCTGGTAATCTTGTTTAGCCAGACAATTAGCATGAAATTCATACATCCAGCATTGTACTTTACACTTTGTACTTGTGATTTGCCTTGATTTTTGGACTGAGATGGAAAGAATGAATGAAACATGGACAGATGGAGTAAAAGTCTGAATTTACTTTGCTTTTAAATCAGTCAAACTTGAAATACATTTAGCTGTCTCACTCTGATACAAAATACCAGTCCCTGTTTTAGCCTATTTTGCTATTATGCTGTATAATGTTATTCGACTTCATAAAAGACACTCTTACAACAAACCAGCTTTTGAACTGCATATTCATCATTTGGAGATGTCACTGAAGGCATTAGTTTGCAGAATAGAGTATTGCTAAGTACAGCTAACATACTCAAAGAACAATTATTTGTGTTTCTCATCACAGTTACATTGTATTTTGTTAGGATTTGTGTGATTGGCTGTGTTTTTGTCTGTGTGTGAGTTCTTTCCTGAATAGAAGATCTCTGCATGAAGGCGTGATCCACCTACTGCAGCTGCCACACCTGGCTGTGATCAACTGTTTTGTGTGCTGCAGCATTTTTAATGGGGCAGTTTTATGTAAAATTGACTTTTTTGAGCTTTATATCGTACTATAATGTTATTCCCACATGAAAAACATACCTGGAGTGTTGCTTTCATTCTTTTATGCATGCTTGAGAAATCCTTTAATCTCCCATGGCAACCATTCAGCTGTGCAAAATGTCAGGATTGACCCAGCTCTGCCTTTGAGATGCAGCTCCTCCTTGGAGCTTCAGTTTCTGAGCTTCCAAGCTTCCACCTCACATAACACCCCTCCCCCATAACTTCCCCACTCAGGTCCTTCAGACTAACCAGCAGCAATTAGCTGTGGGACAACCAAATGGCTCCTGATGATCAACCAGACCTGATAGGATCAAGCCAGAGAAACTCCTGAGTGCTCTCTTTGAGAAAGGTCTTGGTGTTTATGCCTTCCACATTCCTTTGTCTTACCTCCAAGCTCTCTGTGCCTCACTGGTTAAATTATTGGTGTTTTCCACACCACACTGGTTCCAATTCTCCAGCCTCACCTTCCACACAATGCTCGTCCATTCTCAGTCACTTATCTCCCTGGATCCTTCTTATCCCTCCACATTGGAACTCCACCATCTAACTGTAAGACCATCTCTGATCCATCCTTTCATTAAATCACTCCTGTTGCTATCCACCTCCCTAACCTCTCCTCTTCCCCCCTCCAGACACCACCGTGGGCCCAGAAGCCATTCCTCTCAACTTGCATTTCTTCTTGTAAAAAAAAAAAAAACCCTTCTGTATTTCAAGACTGCGTCAGGCCTTGATTCTGCATGTGGGTCAGAAAACTTTCTGAAACTATGACATGTTTACTGGTATTCTACAGAAAAGACCCTTGGGCATATATGAAAACACTGCATAGGTTTTCTGATAATTTGACAAAAGAAGAAACATAATCTATTATGTGAAGTGCACCAGTCCCTCTTGCGGCAAAACACAAATATGATGCAACCATCCCCTTTCTTTACAGTTGGGATGGTATTCCCAGGATTTCTTGTTCCCCTTTTTCACTCCAACTACAACGATGATCATTATGGCTAAACACTTCAGTTTTTTTTATTTTTCAGACTACAGCTCAAGTCTCCAGAAATTGAGGCCCTGTGTGCATTTGCAAACTGTAATCCTACATTTTATGTTACTTTAAAAGCAATGGCTTTTTCCTCTTTGAATCTTTCACACCAAAATACGTTTATCTCTGGGGCACAGACTCCAAATAATTTCTAAAGGGTATGATGACTGGACACGACCATGCTGTCCATACTCACATATAACTGTTTGAACAAATTAATTTGGCATCTTCAGGCAGCTGGACATTGTTCCCAAGGAGGAACCAGAGCTGAGGAGGGCCACAATCATCTTCCTTCTATATTGATTCAGCAGGAAAATGGTTTATATAGAATAAAAAGTTACATTTGTACCATTTGTACTGTTTAGGTTGCAAAGATGATCATCCTTTTCATCATTTGGTTAAGCCCCAGCATCCACATTAGCATCCACCATGGCCTGAGGATTGTTGGGGTCATATAATGCTGGACATCTTAGAGCTGGAACACTGCCTCTGTTTGACCTTTGCTGTATGCCACTCCATTTCAGTAGTCCTAAGGGAAAAACCGTCTGTCAGACCAGATGACAATGGCTCAGAGTCCACACTGGCATCTGTTAAAAGTTGCTCATCATGTACAGCATTAACTGAAGCCAACAAATTTTTCTGAAACTAGCTTCTTTGTGTAAATCCCGGTTGTTTACTAGTACTATCACAGTCTAGTGTCAGTTCTTACAGTCCCCTGTGACATCAACAGCCCACATATTTACTACGTTGATTTATTTATTTATTGTTTGTTGTTGTTGTTGACAATCTGCTTTGAAAATTCATAATACTATTTTTTTTTTATCCTGCTATGATTTGACTGAGGGAACTAAGGACACCAGGGTTAAAGAAGAGAGAGAAGGTAGAGAGACAGACAGCCATAACTCACGGTATCATCACTTTAATTCAGAAAATGAAATCTTTTATCTAAATGAATTGGATCTGAGAGTCTGTGAGTTCATGTGGATGGTCTGATCCTAAGGGCGGAACATCATTTGTCTTTAGAGACCTCCGCAGTTGCAACACACACTTAAAACCTGTGACTAAAAAGCTCAAGAAAGCAATTATTGTCTCCGAAAACACACATTACACCAGAATACAGTACATCAGTCACAGATTTGCTAGAGTTAAATGCATACATTTGGTTTATTCTTTTTTTTTTTTTTTTTTTTTTTTTTTTTACCAAATCAGTGTTGTGTCTATGTCCAAGAACAAGGTCAATGTCATGTGTGTGTTTTTGTCTGATCAAGGAGCATCTCCCCAAGTGATTCAGTCATATAATTACATTTACTGGAGGAGGGGGTCTCCAATCTGTCCTCATCACTTTCCCTCTGTCTCATTTTCCTTTCTGTCGTCCTCCTCCCTGACAACAACTCCTCGAGCCTCCACCCATTAGTGACACGCATGCACCGTCATGTAGACCCACAAAATCCTTCTCCAGAGTCTGGTTGGTACGCGGCAAAACCCACATGCATGAACATACTAACACATATTTATATTTGGGAACAAAGAGCCATGCATGCACACCGACACATACATTAACCAAAGGAGTGCAGGGTCACGGATTGCAGACTTTTTACATCAGGTTCTGAATATTAATGTGCGGGGACGGATAAGCAGCCGTGACAATCCCTTTAAGGCCCTACCATTCTCTGGCTGGTGCATCTGGTTAATATATGCCAATCTTTAGCTCCAATTTATGCAAATTTGAGGTTTTAAATGATGTGGGGAGTGATTTTTATGGTTCCAATCTGACGTAGTTGTGTGTTTCTCTATTTCCTTCATAAATATTTGGAAAAAAGTTTAGCTATGTTTTTTTTTATGTTTTTTTTTTAAATAATATTTACATTTTAAATAATTAAAATAAAAATGATCTCTCTCTGCTTCACCTGTCCAGAAGGGGGCAGCAGCTGTGCTTTGCAACTATGTGCACCTACCTTACCCAAGATGGACTCCAGTTATTTTTGAAAGGGACTGACAGAGACAGATCAGAACTCTACAATGACATTGATAAATATGCAAACTTCCCAAAAAGTCATGGGGTTGCTTTCTTAAAAATGCCCTGAGCTCTAAAGGCTGCTGCGGCTGCTCCCGATGAAGATATCTTTTGTTATACAAAGCAATGTCTAGCCATTCAAAAGTCATAGCTTGCATAAAGATGCGACACGCACAGCGTGAGATTAATCAAGCTCGATTAGTGATGGCGCCGCTAACTTCTTAGCTCCCCTTGGCTTCTCTTAACCATTGCTGCCTCACCCTTGACCCCTGCCCTGCTCCTCCTTCTCCAACCCTCATCGTCTACCAAATCCTTTAATCTGGTCTCCTCGGTGACCCTTTCCTTTATTCTGTCGACTAGTACAAGTCTCTGCCCACGCCCCATGAAATCTGTTGGTCAGCGCTCCAAGCTAAGCTACTCTCCTCCTGGGAAGAAGAAGAAAAAAAGGAAGCAGGAAATGGAGGTTATGGCTGGAGTACAATTAATCAAGAGAGATTAAAACACAGACTGAGCGGGAAAGACTGCAGTTAATTTTTTAACCTACTTTTTCTAGGATTTCTGTGTTTTATGAAGTGTTTTGCCCTGTAAATGTTATCTACCTAGGATATCCTGCCTCCTTATGATGATGTTTGATTGACAGGTATTGCTGAAATCACACAACAGAAAGATCCCAGTTAAAAATGAAACTCAAACCTCTATGAAAGGTGATCATAGCATGTAGACTCTTAGCTTTATCTACATTTACCTTTGATTAAAAAGTGACTCCTACCACACAGATTTAAATGAACTAAAATACATTTTTTATTTGTTTAAAAGGTTTTAGATGGATTGATTTAAATGTTATTAACAAGAGTGGTTTAGGGTTGTCATCATTTATGAAGTTTTTGTTCCCAATACCGATGTGAGTCAATTCAGAAGAGGTATGAGTTGATTCAAAGTTATAGTCTGATACTTTATAAAAAAACAAAGTCTTGAAAACTCAGTAGCCCCAGCAGAAAAATAAATACTGGGTTTTTGAGACTTCAGATAATGTGTCAAATATGGATCAACTGGAATCTTGAGTTCAAACCAGTTCTGAGTTCAAACCAGAAGCAATTTGAGGCAGTTTTCCAAAAGTAGTCTAAAAGATTAACTAACTCCAAGGATCAGACTTGTCTTTTGGGCACATTTCACAAATGCTTAATTGGTTTGAAATCTGGAGAATTTGGGGTCAAATCAAGACATTAAACTGTGATAGGCCTTATCCGCGCATATTCATGCAATGAATTCCATTATGTTATTGTCTTGTACCAATTGTCAGTAATTATTAATGAGATAGTCTCCTTTTTGAGACATAGATCCTTTATTAATGACTTGTTGAGTGCCACAAAACATTAAGCAGCTGGTTTCCCATTTTTGTGAATAATGAGTGTGACGTTTTCACTATCAAGGTTTTACCTTTTTCCACACAATTTACACATTAAACTGGAATTTTTCCTTATGAAATTATCTTAACTAAATCTCATGAAAGGCTGTCAGTCAATAGTATTGTGTTCAGGCTGCTCTCTGGTTCAGAATAAAATTCACCTGCGCGCACCTGCCGGTGTGTGACATCGCCTTACACCTGGACTTCCCTCGCGCTAAGGCTCAGCGGCGGAGCTCACTGAAGGAGGGCGGGGCCATCGGCTTCCATTCAGCGCTCGAGCTTCCCTGCTGAACACATCCCCAGCGCGAGCCGCTGCCGCCGCGCTCCGTATCTCTGTGATCTCGTTCCTGCGCTCCAGACCGAGACGAATGCTCAAAGCGACTCGTTCCTCTTCAGACATTCAAAAATTTTAGCCTTTAAAGGAATAAACGTTTTTTCCCCCCTTGGAACAGACTTGGAGACAGCAGGGCACAGACCGAAGGGTGAAAAGCGTAGCTGTTCGGATTATTATAGCCCGGGACAGTGGACATTATCCCCCCGCAGAAGAGGACGATACTTTGACTTACTTCGTAGCGCAGTTTGAGTCCGGTATATTCAAATAAAACTGCTGTTTCTCGCTTTATTGCTGGAATACCAACCCTTTACATTTGCACCGAGCGGATGCACACACTTCTGTGCGCTTTGTGCAGACGGTAGCTGGTGAAAACACTAACCTGTAGGAGGATAACAAAGTAAAACGCGTTTTGATCTTTCAATTAGATTAAATAAAATCAACACATTCAGGTAACGCTGCAAACCCGGAAACTGGATCAGGATGCATCGATGAAACGACCCTGTTGTTGAAGTCAGACCTGCTGTAGTTTCTGGGATGGGAGACGGGATGACCCTCATCGGTGTGGTACTTGTTCTCGTCCCGATGTGCTGCCTGATGTCCGGGAACTGCCTGGCAGCGACTCTGGGTGGACTTGGAGGACTTGGAGGTGAGTACTGTCTCGCAGAAGAAGTCTGCTGTTAAATCAAAAGAGTATTTATGTCTGAGCTTTGCGTTTGTGAAATCAAAACAGTCCAACGTAGCGAGAGAAGAGGCAGACACCTGCAACTTTATGGAGTTCCCATGTTTTTTTTTTTTGTTTGTTTGTTTTTTATTATTATTAATTAATTTATTTTTTCATTTAACATTTTTACTCACTGACATGCAACGGTTTGAACAAAATGATGCATGACTTACTTTGCATCCTGACAGTTATTTTAACCCGACTGTTATGTTTGCGTGTTTATTTCCACGCTCTGCACCCCGGTTTTACGCGCTCCAAAGCGCAGAGCCAAACGGCTGCCTCCAGCCTTTGTTGCAGCAGTTGATAAATGGAGATTTCTGGCAAAGAAAGCAGGTGCCAGACTTGTTCTGCTCCAACCCTAACAACGACTGCTCTGGCTAAGCAGAAAGAAACTCCGAGCTCCAAGGCGGGTTGATCCAAACACTCGTTGGGTTTAGAATTTAAAGGAGAAGTTCAGTCAGATGAGTTTTCTGCAAATATGAAATGTATTCTTGCTTTGCAAGAATTTGCAAACGTCGGGTTCTGGAGCTTTGTAAGGCTGGTAGGGATTTATTGTTTTGCTCATGCTCAGTTAATCGTTTTTCCAGCAGAATGCCTCTGCAAAATTATATTTATCCTCATTTCAGTGAGGTTTGAAGTAATATGCTGAGTTAAAAGGGTGATGTGGGCTGATAAACATTTTATATGACTTTGAGTGAGGATGGAGATAAGAAAAGCCTAGCAAGTCAAATCTTTGTGCTTGTTTGATCAAAAGATGTGCAGGCTTTTATTTCTCCAAGAAGTTGACATAAAAAAAATAGAAAACAGAAAATCAGAAGCAAACGCAAAAGTCACACATCAGTTTTGTGAACCGATGTTGATCGGATTAAAATTCACTTTCTTTGAATTTGTTCATGAATTAGTGCAGTCTTTTTTCTCTGTTTTTCTATATTTGATGCCTTATGGTTTAGTCCAACCTAGTTCCTTCTCTCACCCCCATGTGATGGTGCTTATAGCTGGGTACAGTAGGGGAGAAAAAGATTTAGAGGCTGCGTCACTGTGTCCGTTGACCATTAGTCTGCTCTTAGGTCACCTGATGGTATTAAAAGGCTTTGTTCCCCCTGGCTTTATTCTGAAGCAGAGCTTCCCATCTACATCTACGGTCTTATGCTTGAAACTGGCTTGGTTTTAAATCAAGCTGAATGAATGCAGGGTCTCTAAGTTAGACACTGTTTTATATTATGGTGCAACTGTGGCCATATACAGTTTGAGCAAATGCCAAGAACTGTGCAAGAAAAGGGCAATGTAGGAAATCTTCAGATTTTTGGCACCCCAGAGTGGTTTCTTTTATTTTTGCAATAGGACAGTTATAAATGAGGATATGCATTACTAGTTTGTCTGGATGCAACACTGACCAGTTTCAGTCAAGAGTGTTTTAAAGTGGTTCTGAGAAGTGGAAAGAGCTACTGCTGACTCTCAGCAGGGTGTCCCTTCCTCTTACAGATTCATTTCACTACTGAACAACTCTCAAAGCCTATCATGCTTCTCCACCTACTCCACCTGTGTTATCCCTTAAACTGAATTAACACCTGATGCACATAATGCCTCACAAAAGCATTGTAAGTGGAGATTGTAAAGTGGGGGGACAATGTGGAGAGGAAGATAATTGGTTCATCGGGTGTAAATGAAATGTGTATGACACAACTTCTAACCTACTAAGATACGGCCTAAACTGACAGGCCAGACAAGGAAAGCATTAATCAGAGAAGCAGCTAAGTAGGCAATAGTAACTCTGGAGGAGCTGCAGAGAGCTACAGCTCAGTTAGGAGAATGTGTTGATAAGAAAACTTTTATCCCTGTAGTAAACAAATCTGGCCTTGATGAAAGAGGGGCAAAACAGCCATTGGTGAAAGAAAGCCATAACAAGTCTTGTATGGACAAGCCAAGTAGAGTCCCTGCTTTAGCCCACCTGATTCAGATGATTGTATCATGTCCTCAGCATGCCATAAAGTTCTGCAGGAGCCTGTTAATGGTCCATTCAGTTAAATCACAGATGGCAAAAGGGAGATATCTACAAAATGCAGGACAGCGGTGCCTGAGGACCAGATGTTGGGACCATTGATACAGTGGAAACAGGAAATGTGTGGAGAAAAAAGCTCTGCTTAGATGAAAACAAAACTGAGCTTTTTGGCATGTAAAATATGTGAGACTGAAAACTAACACTGCACATCACCCTGTGAACAGTATCCTAACTATGAAACATGATGGTGGCATCATCATGCTGTGGGGATTCTTGTCCTCAGCAGGGATAGGGGAGGTGGTCAGAGTTGATGGAAAGAGTCATGGAACAAAATACAGGGCAATCCTGGAAGAAAACCTATTAGAGACTTAAGACTGGGGCAGAGGTTCACCATCCAGCAGGAGAATGACCCAAAACATACAGCCAGAGCTACAGGAGAATAGTTTAAATCAATGTTTATTTATGTTTAGGAGTGGTCCAGTCAAAGTTCAGACCTAAATCTTATTGTGAATTTGTGGTAGGGCTTAAAAATTACTGTTCACAGATGCTTTCCATGTATCATTTTTTTTACAGTAATGTGCAAACATTGAAGAAGGTTGAGTCTTTAAATGGACTCAGGTGTGACCTTTGTTGAGGTCTTTAAGGGTGTAGATTTAAACACCACATCTACCCTCTAAAGTTAGGCACATCTCAGATTGCATGAGTGATGAAAATGTTTCAGCTGCTGAGTTAAACAGTGATCATCTTTATAAGAAAAAGTCTACAGGCTGTGCTTGCTTAAGTAGTATTACAGAGCATAAAAGCCTCTTACGTAGGACACAGTAGTTTGTATACACAGTAAGTCAGGTGACGTGTGTGATTAAAACCTGGGAAGAATAACATCCAGGAAACATCCTGCTTCCAGGTACTGTTCTTATCTTGTCTGGCAATGTTCTATGTTGCTGCAAAAGTGAATATATCTGTAGAATAACATGCATCTGATCTGCATTGGAAACATGTTATTTTCTGCATATATGACACACATTTTTATAGTTTACATAGGATCTGTTGGCATTGCTAATTAGACTGATGTATCAGTGTTTGGAGACGGTTATCTCCAAACACTGATACAGTAAACCCATTGTGGTTTACTGTAGGGGTGTTGACTTTCAGGTTGAAGAAACCACTCTGCAGACACCTCCACCTTACCCTGCTCCAGCCAGTTTCACTGGTTTAGCACCAGTTTTAATGCTTCTCACATGAAACTCGTTAGGGAGTCACCAAACATGGGTGATTGGAGGGGTCTGTTGCCCACCCGTGTAGCGACTTAATGGATCCTCTGATTTACGGTGAGAAAGAAAGAGAGCTATGACTTTAATTTCCCTTGCTGGTCAGGAACTATGTAGGTGTATAAGCATGCTCTTGAGGCCTCCCAGTGTCCACCAATTGTATCTCCTGAGTGGGCCTTCAAAACTATATTTAATCTCTGTTTGCAGTCAACAGAAGCTTTACAGAATCTCCATTCAAGCACAATTTCTCACCCTAGTAGCCATTAGGTTTAAGATTTATCACCCTCTTGTGACATTTTGTCTATAAGCCAACACTTAACTTGGATGGTGATGGTTCCTTTGTGGTATTACAGGAAGAACCATCATTCTATTGCATGCTGCTGTACATATTTGTCTGTTGTGGGAAAATAGAGTTTTGGTGGTCATTAAACCAGGATCTAATCAGTGCTTCTTGGGAATTTCACATGTAAGGTGCGAGTTAAAACTTGAGAGGATACATCCGGTGATTCTCAGTGATGTGGGAGCGTTTCTTGGGCCACCAAGTTGAAAGGAATTTCACCACTTGAGCTCCTGCGTCTTCAGCTGCTCTTTTCTGGGTCTACAGATGCGATGCTACCGGACCACACAGTTTGAATTATACCGACTTTGTTATTCGACCTGACCTCACAAATAGCTTTTACAACCATATCTCTGCTTTTTATCTGTTTATGAGGACTACTTTTATTGTTGGTATTTTATATAGAAAGCCAATGTTATTACCTATCATTTTTAATTTGATTAGATTTATGGAGATCATCTCAGTCTCCCCGCACCTGGTGTTTGTTTATAGGTGTATTTTGGCTGTATTTTTTTCATTGGTTCATTGAAAAGGAAGTTACCCTGATGGCTAAGACATCATTTCAGTACAGATAGTTTGTTTCTTGGTTAATCATTTCATAGAAATATGTTTAAATTAATGTTTTGAAAATGATTAACTTTTATGTATGCCTTCTGTGTATTTAACAAATTAGGAATTCATATGGTTTTAAAAAGTTACATAAACCTTCAGATAACTTTTCATATCTTTACCCTTTGGGCGAGCATTACTGATTATAACCATTTTTTTCTGGGCTGATTGATAATCCAACATGAAACTTTAAAAATAAAAAAAAAGGCAGGAATTGGACTTGCACAAGTTTGAGTTAACTGTGGAGTTTCTCCTATCTGAAATGGGTCAAAATTACATTCAGAGAGTCAAATATATACATACTTCCTTTACTAGCATTTGATTAAACGTCCAGCAGCAAGCTTTCTGTAGCCATCAACGATCTTCTCTGCTGGGTATATGACCAGTGCTATTGCCTAAATAAGTTGAGTTAATTTAAATTTGTCCTTTTTTTTCTCAACGACCTGGCTTTTCAGCCACCAACAGGGATGAGCTGAAGGCTTTGACAAGATCATTCCAGATGATGGGATCAAATATCCGACCCCCCCAAAAAAACTGCCATTTAGGGGTAACTTGCTAAGGAACATTTACCAAAATATCAGTGGGTTTGTGCATATACATTTGTGGATCAAGAAAACTCATAGTGCATTAAATCTTGGATATCCAGTTGTTTAAAAAATCATTTAAATCATTGAAGTTTTGGTTGTATAATCATTCCACTCTGGAGTAGAACAGTTTGTTGCATCAGGAGAAAACTGCAAAAGTAAAATGTTCAGTATTGTGATGACAGGATATATACTTTTACCCAGAACTGCATCTTTGCTTTGTTACTCAAAGTATACCTGACGAGGGTGCAAACCTATCTGTAAAAGTTTGTATGTTCTAGTCTGATCCTTGAAAGAAATACATATACACCTGCACCTAAACAGGTGCAAATGTGCAGTAAGCACATACAAGGACCTTTTTTAGTGAAAATTTAAAACAGCGACCTTAAAACTGCAAAATGACAGATCACCGTTCAGTTGTGCGACACATAGTGAACCATGATGACAAGTAGAAGCGTTTTCCACTGACAAACTGAGTGAAGTACCAAAGTAATTTCACAAAACAAACATCTCCTGATAACAATTTTGAAAATAGAAATTAATAAAAGTAGCCTCAAGTAATGTGATAATGTTTAGCCTACCTTTCTGTTTCCGTCTTGGGGTTATTAAAGATATAGTACTGTATTCTTAGTGGTCAGCTTTCTAACTTTAAAATGATGACAAGTTCAATAGCATTTCAGTGAATTATTCTAGTTTGCATGGTACACTTCTGATATCTTCACCAATTAGTATGAAATGACCAACTTAATTTTACTGTAAATACTGTAATTGGATTCAAATTAGACTACATGTCACTGAATCTGAGTCTTATATTATCTGATTTGGTCTGAATTGGATTCTCTTATAACTGGATTTAATTGGAGCAGTTTGTCTCAAGATCACATTTGTTGTGAATTTGGACTATATAAATAAACTGAATTTATACATTTTGAAAGAACTGTTTCTCTTTTTGACAGCTATGCATGACATGGCGACTCTTATGGTGTTTGCTTGTTTGAATGGATGGTCTGGATTCTTGTCACTGCAATTTTTCCATACCACAAGATTGTCATGGGATTAGACAAGAAATTTTGGTAACCACAGATTTGAAACTTGCTTTGCCCATGAGAGTACATGAGGACCTCAGCTGATTATGTGTTTGAGTTGGAGCTGCATTGTTGTGTCCCCCTGGAGATAGTAATGTGGTTATACAAAAAAAAAAAAAAAAAAAAAAAAAAAAATACTGCCTTCTCTCTCTTATCCCTCCATCCCATTGTCTCCCTCTCTCCCCCACTGCTCCATCCGTCCTAGAAATGGAGCTGATAGGGTGTGGTGGAGTTAAGTGCTTCCAGGGGAATGGAGGAAGGACTCACAAGTGCTTTTAGCTCTTCTTTCAACCCTGCCTGATAAGCCCTTGTGTTGAGCACCTAAAGGTGCTACATTTTAAAACTGGACTTCCAATCTTCCATATTCGTGCTTAGGCTCGGTTTCCCAACTCACGTGCATTTACAACACTGTCTTTGTCTTTTTCTTTTACTTGTATGCTGTGCCTTGTAAAAGTATTTATATTCCTTCAAGTTCTCCACATTTTGTCACAGTATAGCAACAAATTACAATGTATTTCATTCTGAATTTATGTACTATGCCTACACAGTTGTGAATTATTGTGAAGTGGTTTTAATCTGAAAAAATGTGGTCTACATTTGCACTTAGCCCCCTTTACTTGGATACCTCTAGATAAAATCCAGTGCTTGCCACTGTCTTCATAAGTTACCTAATTAGTAAACTGAAGAACACACAGAGAGGTCAGATATAGAGTTGCAGAGTGGTTTAAAGCAGGTTTTGTTTATAAAACAATTTCCCAAGCTCTGAATATCTCACAGAACACAGTTCAATGAAAAAAGAAAGAATATGGCACAACTGCAAACCTACTAATACATGGCCTTCAACCTAACCTGATGGGCCAGGCAGGAGGAGCATGGAGAAGCAGTCAAGTGATCCATCGTGGTTTGGGAGGAGTTGCTGAGATCCGCACCTCAGGTAGGAGAATCTGTTGACTGGAAAACCACTAGACTTCCTCTGGAAGAACAAAGCCATTGTTGAAAGGAAGCCAGAGGGAGCCCCTTTTGTAGTTTGCCACACACCATCTGTGAGGTACCACAAACATGTGGATGGAGGTGCTTTGGTCAGATAAGATCTAAGTAGAACTTTTTGTCACTCTGAACACAAGATCATCGGATTGTTGATTTTCTTTCAACAGCAGTGTAAGGGAGAATGGTCAGAGCTGATTAGAAGATGGATGGAGCTAAATAAATAAAACCTATTGGAAGCGACACAAGACTTGAGTTGAAAGACTTGGGGTATATTATCCAGAAGGACATCAACCCTACTAGACAGTCAAAGCTACAACAGACTGAATGCATGTTTAGAAATAAAATCACAATGAAACACATCGAAGCTTGTAGTTGTACTATGACAAAATGATAAAAAAAAATTCAAAGTGCATGAATACTTTTCAAGGCAGTGTTCATTCATGCTTTTTAGACTATCTCTCATACCCTTTCTTGATATTCCCTTAGTGAAACAAAGCCAGAGCTTCAGCACAGCTAAAGCTTTTAAGAAACCACGGCAACAATTTTCTGTCAGATTTTACTTTTTGAATAAAAACAGTTTTATACATGCAGTTACTCACCTGTGGTTGAGAAAGAAATATTTTAGAGAAACAAAAAACTAGAGAATATCAGTCTAAAATCATGATGTCATGGTCATAAAGAAGATATAAGAGAGTTTGAATGAATGAAAGATCCAATGAGTAAGCTGTCTGCTGTCGCAAGCCACCTACAGGAAATACTTTCTCACTCCTCTTTATGTTCGTCACCATAGTTCATTAACTTCTCATATGCTCTGAATCATAATGCTTCCTCTATAAAGTCCAGACGCTTTCTTTGATACACAGAAGTACACTGGCAGCGCACACAAGCATTGTTGGCCATGCAAGCCCTTTTGTTGTTTGTCAATGGTGAGCCCACAGTGGCACTCCTGTGACTGAGAACCAAACAACTCAGAAGTCAAAGGTCACACACATGTAATCAAAGTCAAGCAAATTTATGTTCCTTCCCAGAAGGATTGCATCATCTATGCCATTTTTTTCACTCTCATGACTTTGTGTCTCTTGTTCCATTTCGCCAAGTTCAGCCTTGGTGAACTTTTCGAACTGTGTGACGGGTCAACGACATGCTTGATGGATTCCAGCATTGTCTTCAGTCATTCATTCATTCATCCATCTATCCCGCCTGCCTGGTTCTCACTCCCCCGTCTGAGAAGAGCTCATGAAATATGCGTGCCTTGTGTCAAAACCTACCTTTTTGGAGAGTTAAGTATTCAGGAGTTGAGCAAAGAGTGCATTTCTGTGTATTACCTTCAGAGTGAAAGCATTTATTAGGACCTCATTGGGATTCTCACCTGCTTTCCTCATTTCCCTCGGCAGCTTGAAAGTCCCATCTGATAGAAGGCAAGCTGAGACCAAATAAAATGCATGGAGGATACTTTTCTGCATTTATATGAAGAAAGCACACCTAAACTGTGGATTATTTAAGATACTCTTTTTTGCTTATCGACTGCTATTTATTACTATCTATCATAAATATTAGTATGGAACTGTGATCTTGAACTTAAAGTAAAAAGACAAGAAAAATATGACAAGACAGGTTTTGATTACTCAAGACATGTAGGATTTTTGAAGTATTCCTGTGAAAATTGGGGTTGCAAGGAATGAAAGACAAGTGAATTGAGGTTGAAATTTATCAGGAGATACGTGACAGAAACTAAGAGTAATTGATGACCTGAAAAAAATAGAGATAGAGAAATTGATCTCTCAGTTAGGACAAAACAAACTAGACACACAGGTCCCAGTACGCCTCACATATTTGAAATGAGGTCAGAGGTCAGGCCGAGTCACTTGGCTGATTCTGAGACACTGCATCCACTTAGCCTGTTAGCATCTTTGCTATCGCAGACATATGGAGACACACGTGCTCAGGTGCTGTCAGAGTGACATGATCCTCAGAGAGTCAGGGACTGTTTACTTAGACAGATTAGAGGTCCTGAATCAACAAAGGCCATCAGCTGATTGACCTGTCAATTTATTAGTCTGTTTCTATGTGTTAGGGTGTGTATGTGTTCAGGTCAAAGAGGATATTTAATAATGGAAAACCATGGATGTGAGCGCATGCTCCATCTATTAATGCCATATAGTGTTTTTTTGTTCAAATCTTTACTTGTTACAAAGCTTTTTGCCATGCATGAACATAAACATTAGATTTAGGTAGTGAGTCTTAATATCTCCTTTCATGTCCTGCAATTGAATCTGTAGGGGTGTAATGAGTTATGTTCAAACAGTTCATAAACAATCTGAGAATATGTGTCTGTACTCTATTCCTACAAGGTCACCTCTGACAAAACCTCACTTATGGTATTCCTTGTAGGTAGCTTGTTGTTAGCAGTAATAATAATTGCATTACTGTGTGGTCATTTGTAATTCAGGTTGGATATCATCTTCTGCCAAATGCATAAATATAGACATAAACATAAGGAAAGCTTCTACTTCTGGGCACTAAACCATTTAACTGTTTATTTTAAAGAAGGTGGACTGCATTTGATTGTCTAATCTTGAAAGCCGAACTTGGATTCTTTAAAACACAGTTTGAGATCCATGAAACACTCATTTTATTTGGAAAAACACAAAAAAGGAGGATTTTAAATGTATTTTTGGCATTAAGACCACTGTAGAATGAGCATAAAAACTGCAGTAATTGGACTTGTCACATTTGGACTGACTTGTTTAGCACTTATAGCAGGTTCTTTAAAACACATTTTCTAGTTTGTGAAACCTTTGTTCTGTTTGACATTAGAATCGTGCTTTTTTTCAAAGATATTGTCAAAATATCATTCTTGTGTCTTATTCTTGTGAATTCAGTATTTCCATTGTCTCGTCTTTTGAGCTGAACATATCATTACACCTATTCATTTGACTCATAATGACATGAGTTGGTGAACCTGAATGTATGTTTATTGTTGTGTGTGTTGGTCTTTGTGTTTGACCTGTGTCAGCAGTAAGGCAAAGGAGGAGGAGGGTGGAAACCAAAGGAAAAATATGCACACTCTGCTCCTCTACGCTTCCTTGAACCTTTTCCTGCAGGAAACACACATAAACAAACACACTTCATCAAACCACGCTTGTTTTCAACCTTTTGATTCCTTCTTTCCAAGTGGGACTCCATGAACAGCATGCTGTTGTCCAAGTGTCTGTATGAAAAGTGGATTCAAAGGTAGATGTATTAACCGAGTCAAATCATTGCTGCAGTGAGCAGTCAGCTTTTTTTTTTCCAGATTTGTGCCTGCTGGCATTTTTTTACCCTCAGTGACAGCTGGAAGCTGGAAAAAGCCACCGTGTTCAGACTACTGAGTGGAAACGTCTGGTTCAATTCAATTTTACGTGCTCCTCATGGCACTCACACTAAAACAAAATAACAAGCTATGCCACACAGCAACATGACAGTGTCCCACATACGTTCAAACACATTAGGTATGATAAATATTCTTTCAACAAGTTGGGTGAGGTTCAGAAGGTCATTCTTCATGCTAAAGATTCCAACTTCCTGACAGCCCATGTTGATGTATTCCTTACCAAGGCCTCCCACTTCACCCGAACATGTTCCTAGCTATTGAGTTTCTTTGGACTAAAGCATCATTTCAACCTAAGTTCAACATTTTGGAGCAGTCTTGTTGACATTTGTAAACCTTCTTATATTGTACCATACACAAAGGTGTTTGGTGAAAGGCTTGAAAGATGCACTGTAAAGCTCGACTGTGATTGGTCAGAGTCGCCTGCCTGTGTGGGCTGCTTTCTCCTACAAGTTTGCATTGTTGACAGTAAACACCACGTCAGGGAAGTTGAAGTAAAGCTCGGTAATCTGCTGTTTTCAGTGGCAAACATTCCACAAATCCACCTGCAAATACCCTGATTTCAGGGCAGTTTTAGTCTTGAAATCGTAGCAAGATGATTGTGCCTCAGTTCTTAAAAACGTATGAACTCAGCTCATATATGAGACATCAAAACACCAGAAATCAGTCCAGTAGGTTGAATTTCTTACTACTCTCTGGTCAGATTATATATCTTTAGGTATTTTTTATTGAAACATTCTGATTTCCAATCTCCTTTTTTTTGTAAAACTTTGACCAGCTGATTTTACTGATTTTAGCTAATTCTGATTTCCTGTTTTTCGAACTGTTAGTAATCAAACGTTGTTTCCCTAGGTTTTGTGCTGTTTTTAATCTTGTAAGTTGAAACCATCTTTGTGTGTTTGTTACCTAGAAAATATAAATCCTTACCTTAACTCTGAGATTTCAAAAATCTGCCATTTTCAAAATAAAAAGATTAAACGCTTAAATGCATACAAATTTTTTTTTACCAGTTTGCCAGTTAAACCAAGTCCAGACCCAATGTGTGATGGAATTAGGGATGCACAATATCAGGAAACATTACATTATTAGAAAACTATTGCTGAATATAGCAGTGACAATATCAATTGCATTTTCCTGACTGCTTTTCCGTCATTTCACTTATCACAATGTCCCAACATTCTTTGTGAGCTTTGGCTTATAGAACATGTATGCATGGCACTTGGATTGCAATATCATACCAAATATAGCATCTAAGCAGACCTTTGTGATTGCAGAATTGCACATATCGATATTGCGATGGCAGCTGCAATTCAATATATCATACAGTTCTGGTACGAATTGACATCCTGTAGCCGATGGCACCGTGTCATGTCAGAAGAAGCTCCGAAATGACCAAAACTAAAGAAAATGCTGTCTCTCTTGTATATATAGTGTGCAGTGTCCAAACTCAAGAGTGTTACTGTTAGTGAGACCTCTTAGCATTTCGTTATGGTGCATAATCAGATTACAACACAGCAAATCTTGGGTGAGCTATTGTTACAACCTAGTAAGAATGAGAGGTAACATGAAAGCAGCAGCAAATATTTGTTTTATATTATATATATATATATATATATATATATATATATATAATATATTATATTATATATTAAAAAAGAAGTTAAATGTCTTTTGCCATATTGATAATACACAGGGCCATGTCATTAACTGGGTAATGAAAGAGTAAATATATTATACACGGAAAAAGTAAAATGGATTTTCAGGTTGAACCAGCCTGGAATGTAAGCATGACACTTTGGTTCAGCTGGTTTGCTAAAGGAAATGCTTTTCTACAGGATGTGTTGCTTATTTACATGTAACTGAAAATGAGAAAGAAAGCATGTTTATCGTATGTACAATGACTAGTTGTATGATGCATTGTGCAAAGCTTTTTACCCCTCACTCAATGATCAAGGTAACACGCCTGGTTGTAAAAAAGACAGAGCAGCAGCTCATCTGTTGCTCACAACTGAAGTCTTCAAAGAGAACCTGAGAAATGGATCTTTTAAATTAAATGAATAAACCAACGGAGCTGCCGCTGTGTGTGAGAGTGTGTGTATATAATGGACCCAGATCCATTTCCTCTGTGTGAATTATGCCATGTCTCCCTTTGGCAGGCTAGTAAATCAAAGCACCTCTCTCCACTTCTTCTCCCACAGTTTTTTATGCCTGTGTTTGTTTGTGTGTCTCTTGGCAGTCATGTTTGGCACATGCTAGTATGAGGCCCATTTCATCCTCTCACACACACATGCTTGCTCACACAATGACAGCTTGACAGTAGGGGCTGCCCTTCTGCGCCAACTTGGAATTCATTGATTGATTGAGACTTTCTTAACTGAAAGTTTCTGTGGTATTATTTTACATCCGTGTATTTGTGTATGTGTCAAATTTCAAAGTTCATGCTGTATTTTTTTATTTATTTTTTTTTTTGATTTCCAGTCCTGTTTCCTTTTTATGATGCTCTTTTGGCATATTGACCTTCTTTCTCATTTTGTGTTTCCTCATTGGGAAGTGTACGCTTCTGTTTTTGTGTACAAGGAGGACTGTATGTGTGTGAGTGCACTGTTAAGGGAAGCATAGCAACACTGGGATCCTTAATGACAGGAAACAGGCTTAGGCAAACATAAAGGAAAGCTGTCAGCAATCCTCCCTGTCTCACACAAACGCTCTCAGATAAAGTTATATGCTGATAAAGTTACTGACCCTCTGGGAACTAGTAATCCTAATGGGTACCAAAGTCCAGTACAATGAATTAAAGATCATCTTTGGAGACATGGTAAAGGTTAGAGAAAAGATCTGAGTTCAGACTGACTTAGGGTACAATTAAATGCAAGCAGAACACTAAAGATATTATTTTTTTTTTTTTTTTTTTTTTTTTTTGAAATATGCCCTTCTTCTAGATGCCCGAGAAGTACTTTACCTATAAATTTACCAAACTTCTGGGAACAAGTAATTCAAACTGGGACAAAACTCCAGTTCAATCAAAGGAGACAATCATATTTCACTGAATGATATAAGGATACAGTTAGACAAAAAGTAAGGGTTTCATTGTTGGCTGTGTGTTGCAGTGCTAAGGATAGTGTTTGTTTGCAAACAAGACCTTGTTTTGATGCCTCATTGGGACTTTTAGCTGAAAAATTACCAACCTTCTATTGGTAGATTAATCTTATGAGTACAAAAAAGCTGAGCATCATCTGTAGCTTAGTCAAGGTTACAGAAACGTTGTGAATTAAAATGTAATTTAAGGTTAGATAATGTGGTTAATTTTGCAAAATGAATAGAAGTTAGTATTACAATAAGGATAGCTGCACAAGGTTATATTTGCTTGTGCTTCTGTGGACAAACTGCTCATTAAATTCTTGCTTCTCCTATCCCAATACCTCCCCTTGGTCTCCCTCCTCTGCTCTCCTTATTGTGGTTTCTTTTAATTGGAGTCTGAGGTGGTAATTACAGGGAAGGAAGGAGGGAGGGAGTCTGGGTAGGAGGAGGGGATGGTAGGAAGCAAAAGGCGAGGAGATGGAGGGGAAGCAACAAGAAGGAGGTGGAAGGAAAGGAAGTGTTTGGTTTGGATGAAAGAGGAGAATGGAGACACCTTTTTAAGTGGGTCAGTTGTGCAGAGCTGACCATAACAATGCTTGTATTGCTAGCATGGTGTTTAAAAAATCTGACAGTGTAGATAGACTTTATCCTAAAGTTTTAGGCCTTTTTATTTATTGGTGCATATGCACTGAATAGTTTAAGCATCCAAATAGTCTGAAAGGCAACTACTTGTCTGCATACTTGTGATATCTCTTCAGATAATTACTTTTATGTTGTCAAATAAAAAAATATATAACAGCACATGATTGGAGTTTCCCTCTTAAAAACTGAAGCAACTTTTTCTTTGTCTGTATTTTTTCTCATTCACACAGAATTCCCACATGTGAATTCTGTTAAAACTTCAATTCTGCCTTTGGATCAAGGTCCCTATTTGTACATCCTTTTTGTGCAAGGCTTCTGCAGGGAGTAACCTGTGTTAAATGAGGTACAGTGAACACCCATCCTCTCCTGCTGTCTGGAACGCTCACACACGTTCACGCCCAACATCTCTGAAAACCCGCCGTGCTGTAAGGATACATTAATGCTGATCCACATTATCATAATTGAGGTGTCTGTGGAGCCTGTTTGTGTATTTTGTGTGTGGCTGTGTGCCCATGGGGAATACAGATGCAGAGAGAGAGGGTCTTTAGTGCCAGACAGACACTGTACTTTCATCTTTTAGCTTAACATTACAATGAAAGACAGACCATGTGTGTTTGGTAAATCATAGGCTGAAAAAGCCTTCTGAAAGCATTATCACTGATCTAGAAAGCATATCAACATTACAAAGCACTATATGGGCACTCCATGGATGTAGCTGGTGCTTTCACACTAAGAACACATCAACTGAGCTTTTGTTTTGATTATAATCATGATCAAAGCGCCAGTAAATTACAGACAACACACTTCTTGTTTAGTTATTAGACCAGAACTACACCTTTTAAGGTTTAAACTATTGAATATATGGCGAATGAAACTGCTGGATACTGATCTAGATGTGATTTAAAGCTACAATTAAAGGATTTGAATGATCTCACTCCTCTGAGTGGGCAGTCAGACAGCATCATGACACCACAGCAGCCCCCATCTTGGTGAATCTCATCAGATTAAGTGCTTTTATACAATGGGTGTATGGAACAGAATGAAAATGACATCCTTGGAGTCCAGAGTTGATTAATAAAATACTGCCTGATGCAGAGGCTGCCTAGGGAAGCGCAGGAACTGAAAGAAGACGCAAATCCAAACGGGTTTTTGGACACGGCTTTTTATCCTTGAATATTAGGATGACATCATAATCTGTATGAGCCACTGAACTATTTTAGATTTAATCTAAAGCAGTGGTCTCCAAAAACTTTCTGCATTCAACCAGCAAAATAGCAGAATGAGAGACATGTTAAATCAACTACTAGTTGAATATATAAGAATTATTATTTAGTCAATTAATCAGGGATATAGTGACAACACAAGCAGCATCCATAGTCACCGTATGTTTTTTTTAAATATCTGTATTCAAGTGCTGTTGCCTTACAGGATGGAGTTTGTATCCTTCCAGGTACTCCGACATCCTCCCTCAGTCAAAAACATTAATGTTAATTTAACTTGTTACTCTAAATACATTCCTTTCCTCTGCAACATCACCCAGTTCCCACTGGTACTGTGTGTCCAAAAGTAATTCCAGGTCAGATAAGATACAGTATGTAAACTCGCCTCCTTTTCTCGGCTGACCCAGTCCCAGGCTGTGCCTAAGATTCCCCCTAAAGTTAAGTACCAGAGACACTTCCTTATCAGACAACCCCAGTTATTTCCTTTTGAAGCATAAGAACAGTATCTCTGAAAATTTAAACACGTCTTCTTCCTATCTTTCGGTCAGAGGTTAGCTTTGCTTCAAAGCAATCTGGCCTCAGTCTCTTGCATTCTCAACCCTAATGTTTCTTGTTGTAACAGATCACATTTATGTGATGATAAAAAAGAAAATATTGTCTCCTGAGCTTCTTCTTCACACATGTTCCATTTTTCCATCTGCACCCACATTTTGAAATTGTAAATACATTCAGACAAATAAAGGCTTAATTATTACTGTTAACAGGAAGGCAAAAACATATTTTCAATACTATCCTTATAAGTTTTTATGTTATAGATAATAAAGAGAAATTGTAATTGACAAAAATCAGTGTTGGAAATAAAAAAAAACAAAACAAAAACAGGTACATATGCCATCTTTTATTTTTTTCTTAATTCAGAACTACTAACTCTCTCAAGTAACCTGAAGCACATTTCTTTTATGTTAATTTAAAATAAATATTACTCGGTTTCGATTGTGTACGTCAGAACTGGCAGGTCAGACCTGAAATAAAACCTGTATCAGCCTCTAAAATCCTCATTATCATAAACCTGTTTTCAACACAACGATTTAACCTTATGTTTAAACTGCTGTTGTTGCAAATGAAAGCCTGCAGCTATAAAACTAATAGAAAACTGAGAGAGGAGGAGCTATTTATCAGGGCAGTATGCAGGGCTTGGCTTTTGCACTAATAGTAAATAAAATAAAACATTGGAATTATTGACACTAAGAGGGGATGTGGACTTATCCCATCCTGACATATGGGTGAAGCTGAACTGTGTGTGTGCTTACAGGGGGAGGGAGGGGTGTAAAACAACTAATAAGCTTTAACTTTTGAACCTTACGTCAATTACTTTGATAATGAGTTTTTCTAAAGCTTGTGTTGGTTTCCATGTATGTGTGTATCTGTATTATGCCGCTTGGGGGTGGTAACTTAATGAAACACTGAGTTAATGTATTAACTGCTTATGATTATGATGTCCTGTTTTGGAGCAAGTTCACACAAAGAAGGCTTACGAGTTAACAGTAGCACATTGAGTCTCGTATTGTTTACTTTACGTTTTCTGTGTTTAATGATTAACATTATTAATGGTTTACTTATGAATTCCATCGAGCTGTTATTTACCTTCCTTAACACCAGTTAATGAGTCACACCATGTGAACAGAAAATCTCAAAAATATCCCATAATTTAACTGAACTAAACCCAGCTTTGTTTATGTAGCGCTTCATGGACACGCAGGTAACCAAACGTGGATAAAACTAAACTTATAGTTATAAATCAAAACTTAAAGCTGGGATATAGTTATAAAAATAACTAAATATATTTCAGCCCACCATCAGTTTTGCTGTAAGTAGCTGTTTCCATTCAGAAAACACGTCTTAACTAAACATATTTTACCAGCCGTTTGGCTTCTTACCACTAAATGAAATAAAACTCATGCTTGTTGAAGTCTTGGTGGAAATCATCTATGCATAAATCAGCAGAAGTTTGTTTATGATACCATAAAAGAGCTATATCTGAAAATAAAAGCTTGGACTCTTTGGTGGTAAAATAAATGGCTGTACGGATTTAGCTCTAAGGGCACAGTCCCCTAATAAACCCTATAAATGACACTTACAGCAATGTTTATAGTGGAAAGAGTGCGACTGATCAGGCTACAAACTGCTGAAGGTTGACCAAAGATTTGAAAGACATGTTTTTATAATTTTGTTTAACTGTTGGAGGAGCTTGTTTCTGAGAAAATAATGCAAGGGCATGTGCTGGCTTTTGTATTTATAAGTCTGGATACAGTCAGTGTCACATTGGATGTCACGGCATGGGTGTGTTTGTTTTTGTCACCCTGACTCGTTTGCATTGGGAATGTGAAGAGAGTTTGCATGTTATTGTTGTACTTCGAGCAGAGACTTCCTCAGATTTACTTGGAAGTGCTGGTCAGAAACTGAGAAGGAAGAGGTGCAATAAATGAAGACAGGAAGAAAAGGAATGTTAATCATAATTTAGGGGTTTATGTTTTATTTTAGTACACACAAAAATGAAAAGACAGTAAGTTTATCCACAACCGATGTTGTAATTGTTGAACAAAAGCCAGTTTAAGGGAGTTTATAGAAGATAACCTTAACCATGGCCACAAACTTTATTGAAGCCCCCCCCACCCAAAAAAAAAAAAAAAAAAAAAAAAAAAAAAAAAAAAAAAAAAGAAAGAAATCACTGTCAGTCTTTATTTTATTGTATTTTTGTACTATCTTATTTTATATTCTTGGTTTAATTCATTTATATTTTGTTTTTTTTAACTTTGTATTATTTCATTTCATTTTGTTTGAATCTGAATTACATTTTTTTATTTAAATTATTTCTGTTCCCAAATCAAGTACTTTATTTATGTAATTTTTATTCTAGTTTTTTGTCACTGTTAAAGCTTTAATTGTCATATTTTGTATGGTATGAGCTAGACAAAAATATAGATAGGAATTTGGGAGGATCACTGTGAAATCTTTAATAAAATAACAAATCTTACAACAGAAGGATAAGGAAAGCAGGACATTAAGCTGGATTAAAAGGCACCTGAACGGTCAGGGTAACTGAAGGATCCAGCCAAGAACAAGGAAAATCCATGTTAAATACAGAGGAGTTTGATTTCTGAGAAGAGACAGGTGGCTGATTGAAAACAGAGTGCAACTGTGAGAGAAGCCAAACATGGAGACTGAGGGAAGATGAATAACAAACACAGGGAGGTTGAACTAGGACTCAAATAAGTTACAAATCAAGGAGGAGAAACATTTATGAAAAAGAACACCAGAATAAATGAAGAAACTACATATAAAGGAATGAAAACATACGGCAGGACTTTTAAAGCAAACATAAATAACACCCAGGGATCATGATACTAATGTTAAATATCCCTGTCATTTTGATTGATTGTTTACGTTTGTTGACTTCATGTCACCAAGCATGATCAATCTGTGCAGGGAGTCTCTGTGTTATCAGACACTGATAAAGATCTCCAATAACATGCATCACTTAGCTTATAATCATAGAGTTGACAGGAAACTGTTTTGCACAGATACAGGAACTGAAACATGTGCTGATACATGTCCTTATAAGAACATGTAGGTTTGGACATAATGAATGTGTGACAGTGATATTACTAAAAGATGATCTGATTCTGCTCATAAGTGGGAGGTCTTCCCCAGCATGTTGACTTACAGCTAAAAGGCACTGAAGGACAAAGAGTTCCTTGTTGGGTCAACCACACACACACAGGGATTTCTGTATTTACCAGGAATGAGCTTAGGGTCATTAATCTTGCTTTGGAGCGAACCAGCTAAATTCAACATTGTGCAGGCCCTGAATATTCATGTTTAGAAGCACATACTGAACAGAGCTGACAGGAAACAACTAACAATTGTGGTCTGAATGTCACCCATCTTGTTTTTCTTCTCTGAATTGTTTCCTTTTCTCTCTCCGTGTTTACTATCTTTCTGAAACTAGGTGCCATTTAAGCTCCTCCCACCAGGTGGATGCCTACATACAGGTGCAACCACTTGTTTGCATGCTTTCAGTTCAGAAATGTTTGAGTTCAAGCCGGATGGAACAGCTTCACAGGAATACTACTAGTTTTCTTTCAGGTTGTCATAGGGCTGCGCGATATGGCCAAAAATCAATGTCATGATAAATTGAACAATTCACCTCAGTAACGCGATAATGATACCCTCCCCCCAAAATAAATAAAATAAAATAAAATAAATAAATAAACAAATAAAGAATGTGACCGGCCAGCATAAATAATTCACAGCCATTTATATTGATGGTATGATTCCCCTGGACTGCAATTATTTTTATTGATACTTTAGTGGACTTTAAACAACAGCCTCTGTAAATAAATGAGGAAAATGTACTTTTAGCTGTTAAGCGTTATTGAACAAATAAGGACAACTGAACAAGTTTAGAAGTATAAAAAAAACTTAACGTCCAGTGTCCTTGCTGAACCCAAAATGTTGCCAAACGACTGATGACGTTTTTGTCTAAATGGACAAAAGCAACTTTTCTTTTAATTTTTTTAAAACACCAAAATACTGGCATGGACAAAATAACGTCGGTCATTGTCATAAATTTCGGTGTCGGTTAATTTTCGGTTAATCACCCAGGCCTCGGTTGTCAACCATATTCGACTCACATTTTTAGGACCATGTAATAAAATTGATGTGTTTGTTACCCATAAACATCATTACAAGACAAATGAAGTATTGGAGATGAATTTCGGGTGGTTCATGGATTTTGTGGTGTGAATATAGGATTTTATGGCCTTGTGCAGATTAAAAGGGCAGGGGGTAGAGAAGATTAACAGAACTCCTTCTAATTGACAATGTTGGTCAGAACCTTGTGACCTCAATTCAGTATTGTCTTGACTTTAAATGTGCTGAACTCTGTGTCAGTGTTTCTTGGTTCTGATGCATACATGCAGTTTAAAATGGGGAAATTTTATCTTTATCGTTAGACACCAGAATCTAATTTATTGAAAGCGAACAATAGTGTGCTTCATTTGCTTTAAACAATAGCTGTTTCAGCTGAGAATCACAAACATGCTAAAGTTAAAGGCGCTAAAATTTAACCTCCTACTTTAAACTCAAGGAAAACATTAAAAACCTATAAAATGAGCATGCTGGAAAATTCACATTTTAGTATTTTCTGCATCCAGTTAATGAAGGAATATGTCAGAATTTCAGTGGAAGTTGTTGCTATGAGCAAAATGGTTTTCTGCTCAGGGTGCCACAAGTTTGGTGGGGGGCTGCACACGCACTCAGAAAGGTAAACTCCATAAGTTTTGCCCCATGTCAGTTTTCTGTTGCATTTTCGCATGTACAGTCAGTGTCTTTTTTTTTTTTTTTTTTTTTTTTTTTTGCTTTAGCACCTCCAGTTTTTTGTTCAATTACAGTCTGTTGTTTACAGATTTTTGAAAGCAAATTTTGTGATTTCCTGTAGCTGTGAAAACACAGCAATGGGTCTTCTGAAAAGCATAAGTAAAAATCCCTTCTTGTCTCTTCCTCATGAACCCAGCTAATGTCACAGTGAAAACATTTGCTGAAGCAACCTCATAATAACATACTGTACCTGTTCAGAGACACTGAGGCAACTATCAGAAGGCAGTCTAGGTATGTTATTTTTCATGGGATAAATATTGAAATACATACTGAGATATAAACAGTCCTTTTTAAAGATAGAATTATTTTTCATCTCAGGAGGTTACCAGTTTGATAGAGATGAAAGCAGATGTCTTTCAAATAATTAAATAGAGAAGCAGAATAAAAAGAAATCATCTTTAAAAATGTAAGTTTTTGTTTTCATTTCAGTCTGTAATAAATTATTTATGTCAGTTTTGCTTGTCTTGGATGATCAATCAGGTTTATGTGAAAAAGTTTGCATAGGGAGAGACAATTTTTGTGGAAGAAAACTACAAGGCTTTATCCACACGAGAACACAAAAGACACTGAGAAAATTTTTTTTCATCTACCGTCCATCCACACAGAAACAATATTTTAGGGTCAGAAATTTATATATCTTTTTGGAAACCGGGTCTTTGAAACGATAATCTCGTGGTTTCGTTTTGATAACCAATATACAACAGCCCCAAACTGCAAGCTTTAGATTCATGTTTCATGCCTTCTTCTCTGTTTTGGTGTATTTCTGTGACAGAATTAGTGTGTCACGTACAGGCCTGGTATACTTACTAAAGCGTTTTGCATTATTTTTGGTGTTTTCTTGAGTGTGTATATATTTGAAGTAGGGCTGGGACTTAAATGCACTAATTTCGATTAATTATTTACATAGATTTTAACCCATTAAAAATGTTAACACAAATAGTCGCTTCTTTTTTTTAATTACAAAAGTTCCAAGCTGGAACCTTTCTATTGTGTTTCTGGTACACCCGTAAATCTAATGCACAAGCATTGACTGGGGTCCACTGGGGTTAATTTTTGCTTTGGTAAACAAAGTTGCGCAATGCAAAACATGTTGCAGCAGCTCAGACGTCCCCAAAGCTAATGTTAGGGGTTCCTAAAACACTTGAAAGCTGAATGGGTATAATAGCACTTTGCACCAATCTGATGGTTGAATAACCTAAATAACAGATTACAAACAAGCTCATATGTTTATTTATTCAGTAATTTAGCAGCAAAAAGGATTTTTGAATTAAAAACGTTGCTTATTTTGTTGCCATATGGTTTTAAATTAAAATTCGATTAATTGCAGTTTAATTAATTGCAGACGCTGCAAATAACTTGATTAAAAAATTTTAATCGTGTCCCACCTCTAATTTGAAGAAACAAATTTGTGTTTACGAGGAACTTTTTATTTTAGAAATTAACAACAGAAAAATGTTTTTTTTTAAAATACAAAGGCCTTGAGAAGACAAGGCCTAAGTGAATGCTACAGAAAGGAGACCAAAAGTCAGAACGTTAAGATGTCAAGTTTTGTAGACCGATGGCACTTTGAGAGGCTCCTCCTCTTTCTCCCCGTCTCTTTCTCCGTCTCCGTCTCTTCCTTTGGGTTTAATCAGGCAGACAGTCGCATGAACCCGATCCAGGGTGGAGAGCTATCATCAGTGGACATTAATCTGTATGACAGGGGCTTATTAGATAAGAGTGGTCTCCCCTGCTGGCTTACACAGTGGAAGGAGCCAGTCCTGACAGAAAGATGTAGCTGAGGGAAATGCCGTTGTGCAGGGAGGGCATGTGAAGGAGAGACGGTGATTTAACTTTAAGAAACTCGTCTCCTCCAGAGGGAGCAGAAATTGGATAGAGGAGAAGAAGGGAGGGATTTATTCTTGTTTGCTCTGACCTGGAGGTAAATTAGAAGTATCAGGGAGATCGAGCGCCTGTGTTTGGAAGGTCAACAGTGGCTCCATATCCTGCAAAAGCTGAATAACTCTTTGGAAATATCATTACAACTCTCTGTAAATTAGAAATTGTGGGTGTTTTTCTTCCTCGTCTGGTCACACACAGTCCTCACTCATGAATGACTGATCTTTAGTGCAGATTACATAATCATGCCGCAGCTCTCCCGAGTTTTTGCATCACAGTGTCTCCTCAGGCTAAACAAAAATGTGATGACATTTACTCTTTCAGTTTTTCTCCTCAGTTTGAGCTGCTTGATTGTTTTTTTTTTTTATGCCCAGCTGCATGTGACTGACTTTATTTAACTTGTTCAAGGTAATAAACAGCAGAAACGAAAGTAATTCATCTCTGCTGAGTCACACCTCTTTGTACCTGATTAAGAAAAGACAATGAAGTAGAATGCAGTGTGGACAGTTTTCAAACCTGTTTGTTCACATACATACCAGATAATGATCTGGTTTTTTCCAGATGTCACAACTAAGTGATTGGGCTGTCAGCAGCACTTCAATTACAGTGGAGATGTCCCAAAATATGATTAGTTTTTGGCTGATTTTTGCATTGCATGTACAGAATCAATTGCTGTGTGTGTATTTGTGTGAAAAAAGAGACCTTTTGCAGCATGGAGTTTTGCATGAGTTTCCTTCTGTGAATAATTTTTCTTTCATTATTTGATGAAAGAAAATTAGTTAACAGTGTAGGGTTTGAATAGGTAAAAGGTTAAAGTAGGTCACTATAGCAACACAATAGTATAAATTTTGCTACTGTTTGGTTTATCAGAAACCAAGTTATTTTGACCTAAGCTGATGTTGTTCTATCAGAGGACTTAAAGTATCTGTGTCTGGATGGAATGACTGAAGTATCTTGAGGAGTGTACACTGTTGATGTGTACAGGAACAGTATGTGCTGGTATTGCAAATGTTAGCGTTAACACAAAGTAGTACAAGTCACAGTCAACACATTGTCTCCAGATCTGTCAAATATTGTTTTACACGTTCTTTCAGTTGCTTCATTGATTTCTCCTTCTGTAAATTGTTGATCTTGTGTCTTATTTATTTGTTATTTACTGTATCAAAATTAGGGCTGCACAGTAAGCAACCATGCAGTTGTTATAGTATTGTGGAATAATGCAATGACAATATAGATTATGATTAACCATTATTTTTCACACTACTCTTCTTCTTGTCCATCGGGATGATGTCCTCACCACTAGACATGAGGTTTAGCATCGTAGTCACTAAGATCTATATCATATGTTGGAATGAAACAGAGTAAAGCTTCATCCATGTGGTCAATATATTAAGTGCATACAGAGTTTTAATGCAATGCTCCTTGAGTATTCTATCCTGTCAACTATTGCATCCAATCAGTTCTTTGCAATTTTAAAATTTGTGCAACTCAAATTGAAAACTAATAATAGATACATCTGCCATAGGACAGTTCTACAAGTCTTAACATTGACAAGTCATGCTGGTAGATTTTATCTTAATTGACTTCCTGTGTGCTGCTCAGTAAGCGAACCATGTCTCATCAGTGTCTCTGTATGTCTGGAAACAATACTGCTGACAAGACGAGGGACTATCGTTTTTTATAATCATCGAAATGGCAAAAATATATCAAGCAGAAGGCTGGATTGTCAGTCCATCAAAGGGCAACACAGAGACATGCAACCATCTACATTTTCTTGCACCTAATTGTAATTCAAAGTTCAGCTAACAGGAGTATCACAAAAAGGATGATTTTCAGTGCAATATTTGTTGTCTTTCCACTAATCAGCTTGTAAGAGGGAGTCTCAAAGCACTGGATGTTTACACCTGACTCTTAAGACTGTCCTCCAGTATGTTTAGGACATTTAAGGAGAGAACCCAGGAAAATGTGGATTTATGCAACTGATAACGTCATTGCAACCTTCAAAACTAACCTCACTATTGCATGTTTTTTTTATATTGCAGTGCAAGGTTATAGAACAGCTTTGGACAGAATGTGATATGGAGTCGACACCATGATCTCTCTGTTCTCATTCTTTTATATCATCATATCGTTCATCCCCTAGTTTGAAGCCGTAGGAAATGATGTAGGGTTCTCCAAGGCAACTGAGACCACAACAAAGAAAATATCTATTGTCTTCTGATCTTCTTTCACTCTTTTCACATTTACAATTGCCTTTTTTAAATCAAATCATATGATTTGTCTTGTCATTATGCCTGCACAAATGTCAGATGTACCACAAACAATGATACAAATGAGGTAAACAGAAAGTTTTAGAATAAGTTTTAATTTCTGAACTCAAAGGTTTATCCAGGGCTGTTTGTGATCAAACTAAGAAGAAAAGGAATCACATTTCACAGCAGTTTTTATGTCAGTTACTGGGTTGTTATGAGGAAACACATGGAGGATGTTGCATTCCAGCAAAGGAGTCAGGCACCTTATATGCACATTTAACTTACCCTATGCTACAACACATTTCCACAATGAGCTTCCAGTTTCTTTAATGTACCATATCTTGTTTCACAGCATTTCAACAAGTTAGTCAATGGCTAACCCTCCTGTTAACCCAAGTTTAGTTTCTGTATAAATACACACACACCCACAAACCCACACCCACACCCACACACACAAACTCACACACACACACACACACACACACACACACACACACACACACACACACACACACACACACATAGACTCATGACTATTAGTGACCGTGTACCGCAGGCTCTGCGTCTTTGTGCTAAAATAAAGGTCATTTGTGTTTGTTCTTATCATTGCACCTGCTGGTGTTCCTATGCTTCTGTTTTTTGTTGCTTAAAGCAACTCAGTTTCTTGTGATCCTTTGGTTTCCTTCTTTGCATACTGCAGTGCCTTCTGTAACACAAATTTATTTACCAGTGTTTGGTGCCAAAGAGGCCATGTGTTTGTGTTTTTTCACTTCTTATTTTAATAACACGTCATTTAAACAGTGAGGTGAGGGCAACTCTTCAGTTCTGCTATTTCTGGATAAAAGACTTCCACAGGATACACTGGGATAAAGGAACTAATAATTTCAAACTTCTGCTTTTGGATTTTTTGGCAACAATCAACAAAGCCTCCTGCTCTATACACGGAGTTCTACTTCCTGTTGCAGATAGAACCAATCCTGATCTAAATCCTGCAACTGGTCATTTTTGTTTGTGAATTTTCCTCAAAGGTTTATTGAGAAGAACAAAGTTCGTTAAGATTCAGAAGCACATGCACGCATTCCGACATTTACAATGTTACAGAGTTGCCATCCAGGAGCTTTTCCTGCATGGACCAAAACAGTATAAACAGTATGGCTCCCCATTGTATTGGAGGTTGTGTCAGGAAGGAAAACCCCCACCTCTATATTTCCTCTTGTCACCCAGAGTGACGATGACGTCACAGTGGACCCGAGAGCTGCAAGGCCTCGTGGGAAATGACCTTTAGTTCTGGTCATATACAGTAAAAAGATGCACGCAAGCATAAATGTGAAAAAAGTAAAATTAACCCTGTGTGTTTGAGGCAAGGGCTTAATCTGGGAACACGATGTAAAAGGAGAAAGAGATTAATGAAACCAATTTAAGGGAGTCCTGCGCTTGCTAGCAGCCTGTTTAACAGAGGGAGTTCAGGACTAATGTGATAGATAAAGGCAAAACCACCATCATGATGAAGAATGAGACATTATCTGTTCTGCATTTGAACTGCAGTGTTATTTCAAAGCTGAAACATATTAAATGTTCTGCAGGTTTAATTAATTTATGATAGATATAAGGCTATTATTCTGCAATCAAAATCACTGAACCTAAATGCAGTCTTTTACCATTTTCAGTATCTTATCTATCTCCACTAAGGTCTGAAAATCAGCCACTGTCCCATTTGCTATGACATGAGCGAGAGAGTTGACTGACAGACCTGCCCAACACGTCACATCTGCATGTGTGGTTAACAAAGTCACCCCACTGTTGCAAGCTTAGCGACTTTGTTGCTGTATTTAGCAACTTTTCATACAAAAAAATTGGTATCAGCCAAAATCGGAATTGGGAGGTCGTGCTTTTTTTTCAGTGATCGACGAGGAAACTGCAATCAGCACACTCCTAGTCTCAACATCATTCTTGTTTTTCTGTGTTTTAAACTCATAGCCTCAGCAAAGAGAGTTATCACTGACATAAACACGTCTACATACTAAACAAATATAATGGTGTTCTTTCTGTGGCTTTGTTATTGATATATCTGCTCATTGAAACTCTTTACTAAGTAAACAAGCTTCTTCAGATATGCTTTAAATTTTTTTGCAAGCTAACTTTCATTTACTTTTTATTCCCCTTCTTAATGCATATGCTTACAATGGATTGAGGGTCTCTATTATTTTGTTGTTTTGTTCGACATATTTTTAGTATTTTAGTAAGGATTTTGCATATTTTATCTTTAGTGTCTCATTGCATGTTTTCAGTCAACATAAAATTAGCTTAAGCAGAATTTCTTACTTTTTTAGTCTTTTAGTTGCTGACTCTGTAAAGTAATGTAAGGAAAAAATAAATATATGTGGAGCTGCACTGATCAGTTTTCTGGCATATTTTCAATCTCGAGCTTTTGTAAATCTTTTACCTGCTGATATGGATTTTAACCTGTTTTTGAGGAAGAACTGTAACATTAGAAAATTCAGGAACAGCCTTTACAATCTCTTTGTTTGAGATCTGATGCAAGAAGTCAAAAACTTCACACAAGGAGCAGAAGCAATGTTAAATCATGGATGAGAGATTGAGCAGTTGTGAAAAAACAGGGCTTTTCCTTATTATATTAAAGGGGAGACAAAGTAATTACAAACTGTTTATATCAAACTGTCATTAGTACCTTATAGTACTGGTTAGCAGCGTAATCAGAGCAAGCATTTAAAAAATAAAGCTCGATAAGGACGACGTAATAGATGGATTGAAACACATCTTCAAGCTAACTCCACTGTGTGTGCAAATGTGAGACCACGAAATGAAGGCAGCTGCTTATGTCTTCCTCGCTTCCTCCTTACCACCGATATTTTATAAATGTCAAACCAAAATTATCTCAACCTCACAGGCAAATAAAGAAGCTATTTAACCTAACTGTAGCAGCAGTATCTCAAAGCAGAGGAGGATAACACTGAAGTGACCTAAAAAGCATTAGAGTCTGACAGCTATGTGCGTTTGGTATTTTCCAGGGCAAGCTTTGAAACGGTGGCCTCGAGCATACTAACGTTTACCCATTATCATAGAGGTAGTCAATGAGGAATCCCTTAGTGTGTGCACTCACTCATACATGGAGTGGGAAGTATTGATTTCAGGTCAAGCATTAATTACATGAGGGAAAGAGAGTGAGGAGGAAAATGTCTTTCTGTTGAATAAATGGGTTGCTTTCAAGCCTTATTTTCATTAAGGAACACAAGCACTAGATACAAGCTGCAGATGAATATAGGCACGGGACCATAGGTGATTTTGATATTGTGATGAAAAAAAAAATTAAATGCATCTAATTTTATTGAACAGTTTACCTAAAAACAAAAAAAATAATATATACAGACAGCTAGAACACTGATAATAACTATTTAAAATTACAATAATTTAATACAATGATAATAGCAAATTTTCACAATCACTAAGTAAAATACTAAATTATGGCCAACTATGTATTTAATAAGAACAAAAATTTATGTAAGCTACTACTTTGTAGTTAATCAGCATTGTATGATCAGCTGAGGGCTGCACGGTGAAGCAGTTGCCTTGCAGCAAGAATATCCTGTGGTTGAATCCCAGCCTGGGATGTTCTTGCAACTGCTGTTGTGAACTTTGCTACACCCTCAGTAGCACCTCATCAGAAATTTCATATAAACAGTCTTCCTGCTTTCATTCCCCACCTCTGTTTTTAGAAATACTCAAACTGTGTTCAGTATCTATGATCTCAGCTTGTGAAAACACAAACTTATGTTGGAGTACAACTTAATGATGCATGCTTGCTGAATGTTTGTGTGTGTGTGTGTACTCCGGCTCATTGAGAATGTAGTGAATCAGCACAAGAACCTCAGCCATCTGCAAAACTTCTGCATGGAGTTTGTATGTTCTCCCTGTGCATGCGTTTGGTTCTTTCCTGGTACTCCAGTTTCCTCCCACAGCCAATTGGTTTCTCTAAATGTCCCTCAGGGTATGAATGTATGTGTGTTGCTCTATGATGGACTGTCGAGCTGTCCCGGGTGTACCCTGCCACTCGCCCAATCACCACTGGGGATAGGTACCCCCCCCCCCCAACAACCCATAGTCCTAAAGACTATGGATTGATATAGATTTTGGCTCCAAACAATCATAAAAACAATGTTATTGTCAAAAAACAGTTATTTTTATTGTACTTTTTTAGCATACTGCACTTTGCTAGTTTGTTCTTACTCTGTGTTTTTTGTGAAGACATGAAAAATGCATTTATTTTCTGTTTAGCATTTTGTTTTGCAAAGATTGTTCAAGTCGCATTCAGAGCCTAAAAAAGCGAATAAGCTTTGCAGTTAGCTCGGGTTATTTTCCCCCGGCTGAAAGGCTCTTTATCATACCAACAGACTAACTCAAGTTGCTTGTTGCTAAAATTTGAGCCTCAAGACATGACTAGTCTTGTTTATCGCTACCTTAAATATTTTTCTCTTTTTTTGAGGAGACAGGGGTTTTGCTCTCTTGGCCATCATACACAGCCGACAGCTTGCACAAACCAGCAGTTTAATGCTTCTTGTTTCACACTAATCTTTGTCTCTGAAATCTCACTCAAATCACAAGGGCATTTTGACAAACATTTGTATTTTTAAAAGTGTGACCTTCTAAAACCACTTTATGCTATATAACAGCTCACCTATTTGTGCCTATAGTCTTTTTTCTCTGTGCTTCTCAGATGGCTTTAGGTATCCTGGTTCCTTGTCCAGATCCAGGTTGACATTAATATGCAGCAGAAAACTGACAGGCTGGTACAACTTGATCAGTGTCTCATGAAAAAAGATGCCCAATCTTCGTGGGAAGCACTGTTTCTCCCTCCCTAAGGAGTGTACATCTACACTTGGTACAAAAACAAAACTGTTCATATAGGTGAAACATTTCCTGTGTCTCAAGTGTTATTTTGTTAACAGAGACAAGAAAACACACCAATGCTCATTGCTTCCTCGAAGCTGCAGGATGCATGCAAGCTGCTGCCGTTGTGAACTTTGCCACACCCTCGGTACCACCTCATCAGAAATTTCATATAAACGGTCTTCCTGCTTTCATTCCCCACCTCTGTTTTTAGAAATACTCAAACTGTGTTCAGTATCTATGATCTCAGCTTGTGAAAACACAAACTTATGTTGGAGTGCAACTTAATGATGCATGCTTGCTGAATGTTTGTGTGTGTGTGTGTGTACTCCGGTTCACTGAAAATGTAATGACTCAGCACAAGAACCTCAGCCATCTGAAAATAACATGCATCATTTATTTAGCATTGAGTGTCCTATGCGTGTGTGTGTGTGTGTGCTTTCGGTACTGCAAGGCCACATTACATTATTAAGGTTGGAGCATAGTGTGTGTGTTTGTGTTTGGTGTTCTCATACTTGAGAATAAGTCAGTTTTCCCACCTTTCTAATATTCCTGTGCATGCTAAATGATGACAGGACATTTCTGTTAAGTGTCAAATAACAATTTGTCTACAAATATCTACACAGAAGCACAAAAACCAGATGACGTGTGATTTGTGACAGACTAAGATGTTGTGAAAGAGATCATATAGATATTCACACACATCAAACAAGCGGATATGTGATGGATCTTTGTGTTTATCTGTATAAAAATATGTTACCACTGATAACACTGCTAAAAAGCTGTGGTTTGTAGTTATTTTCGAGTTGTTTTGGTGCAGATGTTGCAAATGATTAGAGACATTTTCTGCTTTAAGTTTCTTTGCAGACGCTATGAGCAGATGCGCCTCACAGAAGACTGATGTCTGATGGAAATGCGTTGTTATGACAATAAATATCCTGAAGTGGACACGTGAGACATGGTGCATAAAGGGGGCAGTGGAAATTGCTCTGTTTAGTTTACAACACATCTTAAGTGACAGAAATGCTTCCTTGGAGGCTGTTTTAGTTTTGATACTAGTCTCACTTGTACAAACATGTCTACAGCGCTCTCAAGTGAGTGAAGCTCAGTGCACTGACATGCATCAAGATGCTGACTCTAAACACTATGTTGTATGGAGGTAAACAGTCAGGAGGAACAAATATGAAAATAAATCCAATAGATGTAAAATTTTAGAGCCCTTGCACAAGTATAACTATTTGAGAGTGTTTTTTTTACACAAGTAAAAGATTTCAGATCCCAGAAAGCTAATAGCTGAAATGTTGTTTGAGATCAGTCTCAAACTGGTTTTATGAGGTGAAATCTGACCAGAAGCAAATCTTTTAAGCTCCAGTCTTGTTGCCATGGCTCAAATCTACTTCCTGGTGTTACCACCTAACCCTCAAATTTTCATCACCTTTTGCCCAATTATTCCAATTTGCAACAGGCTTTGCTCTCCAACTTAGTGCTCAAAACCAGGTTTTGAAACCTTCTAAATTTTACATTATTCCATTCCTATGGTTTAAGTACTTTTAATTAGAAAGGTTTAGAGTGATCAGAGTTTTTTTTTGTATGGATCATGCCCCTCCCCCACACATTGCAGCACATTTCCAGACATTTGGGTGAAAAAAGGCGAGAAGACTTTTTTTTCTTTTGTTACAAGCAGGCATGGGTTGCTCATCCCTATCAAGGTATACCAGGGTTTGAAAAGGTTACAGCTAAAATTGTTACAGTTTCTTTCATACTGTTCTTGTGGTTTAAAGTCATGCAATAGTTGCCCCTTCCCCACCTGTTGTTGGACACTTTCAGTCCACTGGACGCTTATGGTATGAACATTAAAGAGGCACTGCCATCACTCCCATTAATGTATTACTGTTTTACATCTACAGCTAACAAGATACATGTCTGTTAGGGAGCTGACTGCAGGCTCTGCCAGAGCAGATAGCCTGACTAATTAGCCTACTAGTAACAGCTTACACTTACTTGTGTTACTCGTGGTGCACAATAGACACCTGAAAACTGCTACTAAGGTCAGAGGGTATTTTTATTCTGCATTTTTACTTTAGGCTATGTATCAGTTTCAAAACCATGACAAATCAATGTCTTAAATAATAAGATTATTATGCAATAATAAACTTTCATTCATTCATCTATTATCTATGCCTGTTTGATATCATTCTGGGTCTCGTGGGGGCTGGCTGCCAATATATGATTATAAAAAAAACAACTACATTTTAAGAATTGTTTCCAAAAGTCTTAACTTGATTTTTTCCATAGTCCTCTTGTTTGCAGTTGTTCTACAATAAAATGTAAAGACTGAAGTTTTTAGTAATGCCTGTGGATCAGTTTGTGCCGTCTGCTGTAGTTTGTAACATAATAGGTGGTACGTATAGTGTTAATTATTTATGGTTATGTATCATTTTAAAAACAAATCTGAATTTGCAGGCTCATAGAGCTCCACCACTTTGTGTTTCACCTACAAAAAAATTGGGAAGGCCTTGCTGTAACAAAGAAATGAACAGATAGGGCTGGTAATACTCCAGTTGCCATTCAGATGCAAATGTTCTGGTGTGTAAAATGCCGCCTTGATCTATATATATCTAAAGATTATAATTAGCATTTTAACAGATCATTATGCATGTCCTGAGTCCTTGATGTCACAGTGAAACATGTATTTTATGAACTAAATCATATCTACAAAAAAAGCAAACGTAGTTCTGACAGGATATTGATATTTGATTGGAAACTTGTGAGGTGAGTGTCCTTCTTTTGGAAAAAAAAACTTCATACAAGGTCCATTCAAATAAGAAACAATGAAAAGGTACAGAAAACAGACACTCAGAAGAAACATAATGAGGCTTTCATCTTCTCTTGCTGTGCTGATGCAGAAGTCTTTGACAATCAGACAATGACAGAGTAAAGCCTACTGTACCTAATAGACCTTTGACATTTATCCTTTGTCACTTTGTATGACTCTATTGTGGTGATGCATAATGACAAGCACACACACACCCTGATATCTTTAAACAACAGTTAACTTCATGCACCGTAGAAGGTATGGCTCTTTTGTTACGCTCAACAACAAGAGAAGGGTGGACAATAAATTTAGAGCATCATAGCTTCAAACAGACTTTCAAGGATTGTTTGTTGCTCTTGTTGTTCTTGATCTATTATTTCTGTTTATGATTTTGATTTCCCGAGGCAACGACATTACATGTTGTAGTACCTCTTAAATAATTAAAAATCCATCTAAATTCACATGCGTGGCCCTGATAAATGTTTGGCAAATTTAAAAGATGAGATTTAATTATTTCCTGACAAGAGGGACTGCTCATCCAGCAAATCCAGCAATATATGAGTTTATGGTTGGTAGAAGCATTAAATTATTAGGGTGAAACATACTCATATTAGGTTAGTTTTCTCCATGTGACATTAAACTCTAGATTTTTAATTGCGTTAGTAATCTTTCCTTAATATATAAATTTTAAACCATTTATCAATAGCGCAGAGATTCATGATGTACGACGCTCCATCTGCTCTTTCAATTTGGTCTCTAGATCTTGAGAGTTGCCTGCAGGACACACACGTCTAGCTCCTCTGCAGAGGCACAGAGCACCTCAGCACTCATTCAACAAGAACAGAGCAGTTAACCCTTTGACCTCTGAAGACGTATATCACCTTAGACACGAGAACTGAACCGCAGCAGCACTAGTGGTAAAAACAGGCTCAGAAAACGACCCTGGCTCGATCTCAGAGCCATATCTGTCCACCCTGCCCTTTCTATCTCTGACTCTTGAGTCAGCAAATTCATGATAGACACAAAGAAAGGGGTGTGTGAGTCTTTATTGATTGTACAATATGTCAGTATGGATATTCTCAGTGTTTTGCTCAGTTAGTACTTTTTATCATTTTTACTCAACTTGCTTAAGTCTGATTAATTAATTTTGGGAAAAGCTTTAGATGCAAAGATATTTTGAGATTAATTAAGATCTTGTAAACCGCTTACAGAGATACACAGGAGTTCAAGGAATGCCTTACTGGACAATGGTTAACATGGATCATGGGAAAAGTTTCAGTTGAACACGATAAAAAACCCCCATCATACTTGAACATAAGTTCCAGTTTCCTTTGAGATTCGACCTGCTGTCAACCTCCTGTCCTCCCTTCACTGGATTCCTGTACATCACAGAATTAATTTCAAAGTCCTTATGTTGTCTTATAAATGCTCCTCCATACCTTCTGATTTGCTCCAGTCTCATCTTCCTTCACTGGCCCTTAGATCAGCTAACCAGCTGCTTTCAGTTGTCCCAAAAACTTAGAGGAGGCTGAGCTTTTTCTGTTGTGGCTCCCAAACTTTGGAAGGCGTTGCCTTTAAATATTAGACAGGCGTCTTTACTTATTTAAGTCTCTTTTAAAAACACATATTTTTTCAATAGCGTTTGGACCGGTGTGAGTTGCTCTTTTTATTGTCTTTGTTCTATTTTTGTGTGTTTTAATGTGTTTTTATTATGTGTTTTATGACTTGAGTTTTATTTCTTTTATTTGTCTTGTTTTTGTGCAGTACTTTGGGCAAACTTCCTGTTTTTAAATGTGCTTTATAAAATTTGAATTTGGAATTATGATTAAGACAAATCTTTTTCTCTTTTGTTTCTTTACCATCATTATGATATTGTACCTCTTTCCCTGAGCTTTAGTCTCATTCACCAAGCTTCAGATCATGCATGGATGGTCAATGTCCTTCCAAGTGGTCAAATATGTTAACAAGCATAGTTATTTGTTGTTGCGATATTGCACACATTGATATTGAGATGGCAATTGTGGTTTGATATATTGTGCAGCTCCAGGTAGTAATTCTGCTGACATAGAACCAGCATGTGTCTTTTATTCTGAAACCGAGCAGTTGTGAGGGTGCAAAGTGATAAGCCCTTTGCTTCTCAGCTTCTTATGAGTGAAATCACATCTGAAGCTACAGCTCAGAAATACTTCTTTGAAAAAATAGTTACTCGCTGAAAGCATTCTTTGTACATTTGTTGCATGTAAATATAACTGTTTCTTAGAAACATAGTGGCACTACACAGTATTACTGTCACAGCATAAGTTTCAGCCAAGATAAGAAGCCAACCAGAAGACAATCCAAGTCGACAGAGTAAAATTTAACCTAGTTAAGAATAATTCAGGCTTGGACACAAATGGTATAAACAGCTCTGTTCAGAAATACATGTTTAAAGAGTAGGGAATTAATATTGATGCTGATAAAAGTTTGTTGGCACTCTTGGTGAAGATGTTTAGAAATCCATCAAAAATCATCTCATTACTGCACCATGATTACATACTGAAACTTTTAGAAAAACTAAACATTTAATTTGAGTACATTTATTTAGTCAGTTCTTGGTACTCCTAACAACCCTTTAAAAATAAATGTAAATGAAAAAAAAGTTATTTGTAATTTTCTTTAAGTTGATCACAGTTTCTTGGAACTTCTTATCAGCAGTGAGGGTTTTTATTGCACTTATTGTTAGAGAGGGACACCGAATAGAAGGAGGGAAGGCGCAAGGAAAAGGGAGAGCATTGGGAGCACTCATAGCTGGGCAAAAAGAGGACATTTTTCCAATAAAATATCTGACCCTGCTTAAAATTTATTGTCGGTAATCTGTTTCGCTTACCACCAGAGATCTTTCTCACAATTTTCACCAAACATTTTGTCTAAAGTTAAAGATAATTGAACAGTGTGAACCCAACTCTAGAAAGCTGCAGCAAAAAGTGGCATCTTGGCCATCACTATGTCTCCATAACAGTCTTCCATGTGCAAACCAGTTGTTAGGAATTCATTCCAACTAAAAATCCCACCATCATGAATGTAAATGTTAGCTAAAAGCCACTGGGATTTTAACTGGAATTGTGAGCTTTGGTCATATGAGAGTAAATCACAAAGGTTTGATATTTGGAAAAGCAAACATACCCACTGTTAGGCGTAGTGGAGGATCTGTATTGCTGTGGACTTGTTTTTTTCAGAGGAACCTCTTCCCCACATCCCCACCCTTTCTCTGAATAACTGTACTCAAATTAAGGGTCAAATTTTTCTAAAATTTCCAGTATGAAATTATCATATTACATCATTTTTCACAGAGTTTGCTTGGTGATTTTACAAATTGCTGGCATTAAAATTAGCAACAGATGCATTTTTATTTTTAAAAAGCGTTAGAAGACAGTAAATATATTTGTTGCATCTTCCATTGTAAAGCTCTCAAGTTCTACTGTTATACTTTCACTCCTTGCTAACTTCCTCCTGCAAATCAGCATATTTGCACATTTATTATTTATATTCATCTTGATTAAGATTCATCCTAATACAGTATGTTTGCTTAATATTTGTCAGTTTGTGGTTTGGTTGTTGTGTTTCTGACCAGATTTAGAGACAGTATTTTTGGATCAGTCCCACGGGTTTTTTTCAGATTTTACTTCTCAATTTTCTAGCTGCCTCTCTTGGTTTCTTCTTTTTGTGGAGCTTCCAGTTTTGTGATGGGATCATATGCTAAATAGTTTATAAAGCTGCTCAGACACACTCGTACAGTGTGTGTAATGGAGGCAGCGAGCTGGGAATGAATGCAGTTTAAAGGAGCATCAAACAAACTGAGACGCAGCAAACAAACTGAGACGCAGCCTGATCCTAATGAAGCTGTCAAGAAGAAAGAAGAAAAAAGAAGTTTCCATCAAGTAGCATGCAATTTTTAGTTTCTATCTCCATCTCAATGCCTCCGAGTTTTGGAATCTGGCTAAATTTCTATTCTCTCACTTGATGAAACGAGTCTCTGTTCAGATCCAAGGTCCTTTCTCTTCCACACAGACACACACTGATACTGAATTATCAGCTGATGTGGTGCTTAACTTGTGTGAAAGGCTCAGACTGTATGAAGGAGGGCTCACAGGTCAAAAAGGGTGCCATGTTTATGTCAGTGTCTGCTGAAAACTGCCAGAGCGAAACCTCTCAGATAAACACCGGCTGCCACATGGTGAGGTGCCTGTTTGCATGGCTTTAGGCTTTGCAGCACGATGGCAAGCTTTGACTGCATATAACCCAGCAAGGGGCAATTATTTTTGTAATGTGAGACAGAGACTAAAAGAGTCACTTATGACTCTGAAACAAGGCGACCATTGTTTTATGCAGCTCAGTGAGAAGAGAAGACCCTCTTTCTAGGGGAAGCAGGTCTTAGTGATGAATCTAGGATGAGAAGTGGCTACTGTACCTGGAGGGAGGCCAGTCAGTGGGTAAAGGAAGAAGTCCAAAAAAGATTTACACCAGCTGTCAGATGATAGAAGATAATATCATGAACAGATTTTTAAGGATATTTTCAAAATGAAAACAATGACTACTGATGGTAATATTAAAGGGTCTTTCCATTTTAGCTCAAACATGCCCTCTGGGTTAGTCTGTTGCTTGTGGTTAAATGTTGACAGCTTTGAACTGTGGCCAAACTGAGTTTGGCACACAGGGTTCTTTGTGCTGTCAAGAATAGAGACCGACATCATTAAATGCCCCAAATATGTTGGTGGTAGAATAGCTGATATTTAATTTTATATTATTGAAGGTAATTTTTAAATACCATTCAGTTGATTCAGTATTATCAGTTGGTAAATTTATCTATTTAAGGAAGTCCTGCTGGGTCATTATTGTATTGTTTGTCATTAAAGGGATCTTTATGGCAATAGGAATTATGATTTAATTGTGATAATGATATACTCTCATTGATGGAAACCCCCTAAACTAAGGGTGCAGTGGACCATTTCTGTCCATTGTTTCCATTAAACCATCAATAAATATAAATTTCATTGAAAATATTGTTAAATGGACAAGTTGTGTGCCGTTCAGTGGTCCTAGTGCAATACCTAATGTCAGGTGCATTCATACCAGGCCTGTTTACACTGCTTTAATCGAACTCCAGTTCGTTTGCCTAGAAAGTCTGATTCATCTGGAATTTGTGAATGCATAATCGAACTCTGACAGACCAACAAAGTGAACTCTGGTCTCTGCTCAGTTGAATTGAACTCTGATGTGGTTTGAATGCATATATATGCCCCAAGGAGTCTGGAGACTGCTCCAAAAGCAGCAACCGGGATAAAGCACAGGGCATTCTGGGTAAATACTATCAAAACAAATGAAGAAATGATTTGTGGTGAGATGTGGAGTGAGTTACATTTGTCAAAGACAAAATAGACATCCTACAGCTGCTAAAATCTGACGCACTCCATTTTGGTTTGAATTTCATGAAGAAGGAAATTGCTCACAATGTCTTCTTCAGAGATTTTTGTGTTGTTTAATTCAGTGGTTCTTGGTGCAGCACCACCACAGGTGAGGGGTTAAACAGGTTGCTCAAAGGATTTGGTTCGTCTGGCACAATGCAGGGTCAAAGTAAACCACACCAGCTGAAAATGTAACAAATGTCCCAATTTTGGTCCCCAATCAAGCTAAGTCTACCAGACTGTCAGGTGGAAAAACACCCTAAATGCTCTAAAGTATTGCCTAACTTGACTGTATGCAGTGACATAAGGTCATAGTCCTACAATCTGTTGTCAAAAAACAGTGTAGTGGATTATTTAATGCTCTTTGTCACCACTGTTCTCATTATCGCAATGAATGGCACTAAATATTGTAATAACATTTTTAATCTATATCACCCATCCTTGCTGCTGATTATATTGTCACTGACTTTACAGCAATTCCCCAAGACTTTGATGTCCCGAGTCTGCATCCATTCACATACATTTTGGCATAAAGTTTTGATGTAAAATTCCATATTTGTCACGTTAAAGCTGCACCTGGAGTAACCATCCCAGATAGCTTAGTCTTTATGTATCTGCTTCAGTCTATTGAATTATCATTTTCTATTGCCTTAAGAAGGGACTGGCTTTTTAAGTCTCTAAGTGTACCTGAAGTCAAAGTCTGTTTCTGCTGGTGCTGAGACTTTCTTTACCTTTTTCGGGCAGAGCCCCAGCAGTCAAGACTTGATCATCAGGTGTTTGCCGACGAGCTACCCTTCTGGGCCAGGTGGTCTGTCTCTGCTTTAAGTGATGGCTGGATAGAGCAAGAGATGGAGCTATGTTGGGGCCTAGCTTATATTAATAATGGCTCAGTTTTTAACTATATAGGACCCTCACCTATGGTCATGAAATATAGGTCTTGACCAGAAGACTGCGATCCTGAGGTTTTACTGTAGAATGGCTGGGCTCAGCCTTAGAGATAGGCTGAGGAGCTCAAAGTAGAGCACCTGATCCTTTGATTTGAAATGAGTCTGTGTAGCTGGCTTAGGCATCTGACCAGGATCCCTCATCTGCACCTTCTCTTGGAGGAATCTTCCTCTGGGAGGAGAAACTGGGTCAGACCAACAATTTGTTGGAGGGACTAAATGTCCTTTCAAGCCTGGGAATGCTTTGGGATTCCTCCAAATGAGCTGGAGTGCTGCTGGGTGAGACGGATGTCAGAGTTTCTCTTGTAGCCCTATTACCCCAGTGACCAGATCTTTGATAAGGAGAAAACAATTACATTGATTAATGGACATAATAGGCTTTAAACAGAGGAACCATTGTGAAGCTATTGAAGGGATTTTGATTCCATACATGGTTGAAGAAAGACAGTGGGAAGTAATTGCCAGACAAGTCTCTTGCAGTGCAGGTTTAATTGAAACCACCATTTCACCCAAAACCAGCAAAGCCAGTCAGGTTTTCTGACAAAACAAGATGGAAAAGTGGTCCATGGAAAAAGATGTTAATGACGCTGTTGGAGGTTTAGGTTATGAGATCTAGGATGTGGGGTCACCTGGCATGTGTTTGTGTGGTTTGCTAAACTGGCTCCATGGATGGAAACATTTCTCTTTTTTTGACCACATGCGAGACACCTTTCAGATTTCCTTTAGTTTCAGTGTGACATTTGCAGAAGTGCTGTGTTTACTTATTTTCTTCTCCCTCTGTGTTTTACCCTTGGAAATCTTGCATTCAAGTTAAAAACAGATGGACTATAGAAAGAAATAAAAGATAGCTGACCTCGTGGGCTTCTACACTGTAGATTTCTCCTCCTTGAGGCAAGGCAAATGTAACCCAAATGGGACATCATTGTCTTGTTTTTATTCCTGAAGGACAGATTCTTTGACTAAACGCCTTTTTAATTGAGCTGCCATTAGCCATTGGTTGATGAGACACTTATCCTTGATGCTCCTTCACCCCACAGATGTTTCCACCAATTTACATCTTATTGAGACAATAAGATCACTATTAGTGACTTGACCTTTACCCTCTAGCTTTAATCTAAGAGCGCAATGACTCCATTACCGAGGACAGACATGAGAAGGAAGCAGCATGTTAAAAATTAGAGCGAAAAAACGACATTGACAGATAGTTACTGTGTTAATAAATTGCCCCTATTTCAATAAGCCTGTCAAGAAAATCTGTCTAAATTCCTTGTCCTTCCTTCCCAACTATCTAAATATTTTTGGTCTGTCATCCATTTTTGTTTTATTTTAGTAATTTCTTAAGAAAACCTAACAAAAACCAAAGAAAGTGACATTATAAGAAGACCCAGCTGGTCATGAGACAAGCAGAAGGATCAACTAAGGTGGCTATATATGGTTGTAAAACTATAGAGAAAAATGACTGAAATAAGTCCTTGATGACTCATTTTATTCTCTGAATTTCTCTGTCATTGTCATTAAAATTAGTATAAACCTAAGTAGAAACCCTAGTAACTTGTGCTTTTATTTATCCCTGCCTCTCTCATGATAGCTAATACAGATACACTGCGTTTTTAAATTATTTTTTTCTTGTTACAGAAGGGGATTGCGCAAAAGAGGGCTTTGTTAGCCTGCAAAAAGAATACTTTATTCTTGTCCTGAACATTTTTAAACAAAAACACAACTGATAGGCCATCAGTTTGGACTGAAGCAGCTGATATTAGTTTACACTGATAGGAGGCAGGATTGTTTTCTAAATACTAAAATATTTCACAGAACTTATTGGCTTTTTATTCCTTGAAGCAACCCCTTTTCCTAATTTATTCGGTACTTAATTTCTGTATACATCCACTTTACTAAAAAATAATATTTCATAGACTAAAATGTGTTTATTTCTTGAATTTCTTTGGTTGTTACTAACACGTGTAATGTTTTTTTAAAAAACAAATGCCTTTAGATGATATTTGTTGTGAATTGGTGCTACATAAACAAGCTGAATTGAATTGAATTAGGCATTAATTTTATGTAAAAATTCCCAATAGAAATATATTTGGAGAAAAAAAGCTTTATGTAAGTGTCCCTGCTGTATAAGACTTCTTGTAGTTTTCAAATACACTTAAATCTGATAAGAAACAAATTTTATTCTGAAGGTTCCTTGATAGATGTAGTTGTTTTAAATCCAATAGAATAAGAAAGAAATTGGAATAATATCCCCACTTGTGCATCAAAATAAATGTCCCTAGCATTTGTTTTGAGTTTCTAAACAAAAACTGCATATTCAGCACTTTGCCATGTCCATTCATAGCATGACATACATATGACATAATTGTGTTATTAAAAGGAAGTAACAACAGTGACTTAGTCATTCCTAAAAATAAAAAAAAAGAAAAACTGGTATATTTTTTCCCCAGCTTAACTGTTTTCATAGGAGTAAATAAAGTTGGTTAAATGATTATGTAGACAGAATGACATGACCACTTGCAATAATTATGACAAGTTAAACATTAACTTTAAAAAGCCCAGTTCTATTATTGCCAGTGTTGGCAAAGAACAGGAAACTGTCTTTGTTAATTATTAAACGCACACGTCACAGAGACTCCTATTTGCTGATTTATCATCATCAGAATACTAGTGAGATTCGTTTGAATTCGTTTGTCGTTTGAACTGCGAAAATAGAGTCATGGGTTGTGGTTTTCCAGAGCAGTGACGAGTTTCATGAGAATAAACTTTTTCCATTTAAAGCAGGAAAGATAAAAATATGTAGCCACAAAAAGCAACCAAGTGACGTACAAAATAGCTGTAATCATCCAGAAGAGCAGAGTTAAAACTAAATTAAGGTTTGCAGTTGTTGTTGCCCCATTGTTTTCTCTATATTGATTTATTTTCTCTTGCTTGTCCAGCTTGAACACTGCAACCCCAAAGATGATCAGCAACACACATGCAACACTGATCAGCTGTGGTTGAAGTAATCCAGTGAGGCATCTGGCCGTTGTGTGTGAGGATTTTTATCACATGCAGATGTTAACTGCCACTGTGTGGTTTCTGGAGTTTTAATGAGAAATGTGTGGGCTCTCCGTGTGGCTGTGTGCTCAGCAGAGAAAACATATGAGCATGTTTTAAAAAGCACACAGCTCAGTAGAAATCTAAACTGACTTTCTGTGTGGACAGCTGGGATAATCTTACAGTAGCCACTTGTGTGTTTTTTGCCTGGATATTTGGATTTTATGCTGCTTGTCTTTCTCTTTGCGTCGATAGTCCCCTGTTGCTTAATCTGCACCAGGGGGAAAACATCTGTAAATCACTCAACTAAGCACGAAACGCAGGCTGCACACCCAGTTAGTGAATCACATATTGTTTTCTTACCACTTTAAAAGCAGTAGGAAAAAAGACATTTTTACATTTTCTAATGTGAACATATTAAAATCTCACACTTTTCTTACACTGAGGACGTTTTCTGCTCCCTGAGCACACAATGAAGAGGCTGTTATATTCTACAGGATAAAAACAGTAGTGACAGAACAACCGTTCTTTTGTGGCTGATGTTATGTCTGCTTTGGTTCTTTTTGGCTGAGGAAACAAGGATTTTTCCTGTTGTTTAGTCTAAATCAAGCACCAAGAAACCCACACCCAGTAAGGCAGGTGTGTGGGTTCCTTTGTTTGAAAATGATTATTTTGTTCAACTGTAAGAAACCATTTTTTAAAGGATTTAATGATAGTCAAGTTATTTAAGAAGAAGGCTATTTCTTCTTACTTACTTTAGTTCACCTTTAGATTCCAGTTGTCTAATATAGATTTGAGCCTCTCTACTGTACTAAGCCGTGTTTTTTGCATGAAGAAAGATTTCTAACTTCTCTGGGAAATATTCTGAACTAATTATACAACAAAAATTGCTGAATTATTTAGCAGTACAGTTTTACTTACTGTAGGATAAAAATAGCACAGTTATTTCTACTTGATGACTCATTGAAACACAAGTAGTAGAGTTTCTCATTCACACTGGGCTTTATTTACGTCCTCTCTGTGCAGACTGGCGAATCCTGCTGCTGGCAACCATCTTCTGAATCAACATCGTACACCCAAGCTAATCCTGCGGGGCATGGGCGAATTTAGGGCAAGCCTGATTAGTAGTGCCACCGCTTATCATCCACAGCCAGAGGGAGAGGGAAATGGGGGTGGGAGAGACATTGGGAAATTGGGGGGAAGGTAAATGGAAGTGATGGTGGGAGTCTGGAAATGGGAATACGGTGGTGAGGGAGTTGAAGGTGTATTTTGAAAGGATTCATCTGAATTCATCCAAATTTAAGCATAAATGCAAACCCCCAATCTAACAGGAAGAATGGGATAAATAGAATAAATTGAAACAAGAAAGGAGAAGAGTAGCATTCCATTAAATGATAAAGTGTACAATCAGCCGCTGCAACCTTTACGCTTATTCCTGATTTTTATATCAATTTCAGCTCCTCTCCTCTCTCTCTCAGCCCTTATTTCATGGTTCATAATCCCCCATTTCCCTTAAGACCTCACTGATGTGTGTGTTGCTGCCCCCACTTAAGCAGAACCTCAAAGGAGATGCCAAGGCTGTGTCTCAGGGTCATTTGGCTTTTTTGATGTCTTCACCTCTGAGTGGAGAGGAGGAAGGCCACAGCGGACGCGGTCACCAGCTTTTCGAGTGAGGGAATTGTTAACAAAAGGGTTTATTAGCTGTGACTAATGGCTTCCCCCCCGCTCAAACATGTTTCTTGCTTACTGTTACATCACAGCTGAAGGATAAAAGCAAACAGGTTGAGCTCATACTGTAGAGGCCTGTTTTACCAGTATTCACCTGAAATCTGTGTACAAAACCTCTCAGAAAGGCATTCAAGATCTAACTCAACTTATCTCAGCCCACTTTCAACCCTTTAGAGGTCCTGGACAACAGAAAATCCAAAATTCAACATGAATTAAGTGTTAATTCTGCATGCAAAACCAAATAGACCTTTATTTTGAAGGTCACAGCCTATGTGTAGGTAGCTACATTAGCACCTTGCTCATCCACAAGGCTCTTTGTCGCCTAATGCCAAGAAGGAGACTATTCCATAATGTGTTGTTTTTTAGAACACAAGGATTTCTTAGTGAGGGCTACACAGTATATCATTATTGCAGTATTACTGCAATAATAGTTGAGCAAACAACTGTTTGGATTGCAATATTTTGGGTTGCTGTTTCCAGTTGCATGGAAGTAAGATATTCAGGCTGTATATTCTATGTGATACCTCATATAGAACAAATGCAATAATTCTAAATTTCCACCAATTTTTATTTAGGATGAGTGAATGCTGCAAGTCAATGACTTGATGCAATCTGCTGGGTTTCCTTAGAAACTTTTTGAACTACTTTGAATAATTGATTGAGCTACTCTACTGTTTGATTACTAGGATCAATTGGAATGTATGTATGATTGAATTGATTTTTTTTTCTTGTGAAGTCCCTCAAGATGACATTTGTTGTGAAATGGCGCTATATAAATAAACTGAACTGAATTGAATTTAGAAGTTACTGCAATCAATCAGCACCAATAAAATTAATTATTGTTGCAAAAACCTCTTCACTATTACAAATTATAACAAATTATGAGCAGGGGTTATTACTTTTAAGTTCCTGCTATATACAGGATTTTTTTCAACGCTTATGATGTGAAACTTAAGCTTTACTTATAGCACCAGTAACTGATTTATGAGCTAATATTCTTAATACTTCAAAAAGGGCTCCTTTTTGACAATTGAATAAAAATATTAAATATTTTACTTGAGCTTCTGTTTTTAGAAAAGCTGAAGTTGCTTCTCTTCTTCCGCTTGAACAGTTTATGATTTAGTGAGACATAGATTTAATATTTAGCTGCAGAGCTTTTTACCACACCCAGTTTCAGTTTCAATGCCCTGTGGTGTTCTGTGCTATGGTTTGTTAAATAAATGCACCTCACCCACACAGGAAATATGTCTGTTTTTCCTATGTAGATGTTTATTCCTTTGCCCCAGACATTGTAAATGCCACGGGTCTATAGTTTATAAGTTCTTAAATTTGACATGCTAAAATTTTCAGACACTCTGTAACCAGAGAAACAGTTTGGTGTGGATATAATACATCTAACTGAAAAGTAAACAAACTCGGGGAAATAAACAATGCTTTAACACCATGTGAGGCCTAACTGCGGAGCTCAATTTAATATATTTCGAACACTAACCCATATTCTTAAATATCAACCATGATATGGATGGTTGCAGTTCAATGTAATTTTAATGGGTGTTGTGTGCCAGTATAAGAGTTTCATGGTTTGATAACCAAAAATGTCATAGTGTTACGGTATTTACACAGATACCATGATCAAACTGCTTTTGATTTAAACAGTAAAGCACCAGTTATTCCTATTGCTGGTAAAATGAAAATGATTATTAGTTGTAATAAATATTATAAACATTTATTTATTATTTTGATACGTAGACTCAAACAAAACTACAGCTAAATGTGACAGCAGTTTTTATTTGCCGAATGTATAGAATATAACCCCTGTTTTGCTTTTCTGTTCTTTGACTAACACAAGTATAAAAAAAAACTGATTTTAGCTGTTTAATTAGTCAGGTTATATGCCTAGGTAGATCCTACTATCAGCTGCTTAACATGTTATTCACAGTTTCCCATAATTGGGTGATGCTCTTTAGTTTCAACAACCGGACTGTCTGTGTTTTTTCTGCCAGAGACATTTCTAAATAGGTGATCAGCAACATGTGGGGGAGGGGCAGGGGTAGGTTACTGTATGCTCCATACAGCCGGAGATGACTGAGGTCACTCCAGCACTTTTTTTGGTATCCCACTGAAACAACTTTAACCTGTTGGAATCTGGGAGTGAATGAAAATCTCAGCAGTTTTGAAACTGTGACTTTGACACGTCAAGTTGTCAGTGGCCTTGATTTTATATGTTTATAAAAATGTCATGCAGGGTTTATGTATTTGCTTTTGTAGCTTTCAAGTGTGTTAGTTTGTTTCAAGATATGTAAAGAGAAGTGAAATAGAGTGTCATGGTCTGCATGGTTTTTTGGGTAATCTTGGCTTTTGGGTTTGTTTGCAGTCTTAAAATTTTTCTGTTTTTTCAGGATTTTTAAATTTCACTTTGTCTGGCTTACAAGATGTTTTTCCAATTTGTTGATATTTTCGTTTTAAATTTAATGATAAACCTTTTTGCAAGTTGACTTCAGTTCTAACCTTGACAATCTAAAAACATTTAAGGCAGGATATACTTGAATAGCTGACATCTGTCATCAGTGAAAGCAGAGACAATGAGCCCTTTAAAAACAATAAGTAAGCAAACATAAGACTCACAAATGAAAGATAAGTAAATGTTTTCCACAGTTTAGTCTCTTTTTTTAAACAGAACCTACATTTGTCTTGTTAATGATAGTAACATTATTGTCTGCATATAATGAATAATTCCATTTGTCATCTTAAATGTGCACAATCATTTTGCTCATTTGCTGTGTTTTAGTGCTCCAGTACAAAAGCAGCACATTCTGAAATTTCTAAAGTTTGTTTTTAGTTTAAACATTCAAACACTAAAGGAACATGATTACAAATAAAGGCTGTACAGGATTGTGTTTGACACTGGTTTGATATAGTACACATCATCAGAAGTGCTGCTAAATAGTTTTTAACTGCAACTTTCATTATGTTTTATTTGCTTGGCAGCCATGTTGGACACTAAACTCTAGATCAGTGGTGTCCAAAGTTGGTCTTCAAGGGCCGGGATCCTGCATGTTTTAGCTCTCTCCCTGGTTCAACACACCTGGATCAAATGATGGCTTGTCTGCAGGCCTCTGCAGAACATTGACATGCTGAGGAGGTAGCTACCACCAGGGAGAGAACTGTGGAAGATAAGTTATTGCTTGTTTGTGTGCAAAACTTGGCTAATGAAGCTGTTTCAGATTTTCTGTTGGGTTCAAAACTATTACCCCTATCAGAAACTGGCCTTACTTGCATTTTGTGGTAAAGGTTTGTTACATTTATTTGTGTAAATATAAAAAAAACTTTTAGACGTTTACATCTGCTATTGACCACAGAAGAAAAAGAAAAACAGCAACTTGGCATGAAAAAACGTTCAGAGAAGCTGAGTTCAAACTGAACACGAAACTCCTAACAGCTATCTAAAAGCACAGAATCATTCAAAAGCTGCAAGAAATTATTTGTTTAAAATACGTTTCTGTGTTTATTTCCATCAGGACTTTGGTAACATCCTTAGACATTAGAACTGCAGGGGTGTGTGAACAGAGGAAGCAACATCTTAAGCTAAGCTTCATGGTTTGAACAATGAAACACTAACATTAAACAGTAAAACATGACTTTCTTCTCTACTAAAATGACAAGTGAACTAATCTCTTTCATTCTCTCTATTTACCCTTGTCATTATACAACAAAAACCCTTGAAAATGTTTACCTTGAAATATTTAAAAACCATACCAATTTAGTCCTGTATATGAACTGGTTCTGTTTATTGTACAAATTGTATATTGTATATTTATTGTATAATTGTATATTTATTGTACATAGTGCCTTGAGATCATGCTTGTTGTGAATTGCCACTTTATAAATAAACTGGATTAATAAAGCACTGTAAAAACTACATCAAGGCTGACTCAAGTTCTCTAAAATAAACTGAAAATAAACATTGACCAGAGAATCAAAGGTACACAAACAACCAAAATCCTTGTTATTCTGGAGTTGAAGAGACAAAGGATTTATCTTTGCCTCCCTAAATGTGCACGTTTTCATTTTTTTTCCAACAGATTTAATATGAAAAACAATGGGAAACAGTTCGCAAAATAACATGATATTGATGTGTGTTTGCGTTCTGGAACCAGACATTAAGATTAGCTATATGTTTTAATCATCCTAGCTGAGTAACTCTCAACAGGTGTTTATGGCTGACAAAATAGAACAGGAAGGCTGTTTTCCTCTTTGGCTCATAGAGAGGCAATTATTTAGGGAGAGATGCAAACATGGAGTGGGTCAGACTCCCAGTTCGTTCAGAAAGTCCACCAATAGTTGGTTTTCTACATTAACCCTGTGAAGTAATTTTGCCAAAACGTATCATTTAGAGGAAGCTGCAGCAGCATAATTTAAAATGGCACTGAGTGGCTGTACACGTGTGTCTGTGGGATTGTGCAGCTGTGTCCTGTCTCTCTGCAGGCGCTGAACATTCATGTGTATGTGTGTGAGTGAGTATGTGTGTGTTCAGAGACTGTGGGGGAGGGAGTATGTGCGTCTCCCCCTCCAGCTTTCCTCTCCATCCCGTCAGTTTTGATTGACAGAAGGAGGAGGGAGGTGTATAATTTATCACTTCCCACTTGGTCCCTCGGTGCCCTGCAGCCACAGGACTGAGGTTGGTCCCTCAGAGCAAAAGTCAGATTATTAAATCCTTAATGGACAACACACACATGCACACTCTCTCTCTCACACACACACTCTCCGTTAGCATACCTCCCTGGAAGCCTCTCTGTCATGTTTAATGTATAATAAATGAATGATTCATGGTGGGGGAGAGAATTTTGTATTTTAGGAGTACTTACTCATTTATACTGCTACCACTCGCTTTTTGCTATAGATTTGATTTTTTTTTTAACTTACTTAAGATTATTAGACATTCTGTATTCTATATTATAATAATATTATTATTATCTCATATCAAACTCTCACTTTTTATAGATTTTGCTATTAAAAAAAGCTTATTAGTTGTCTAAATATAACTATAAATGAGATGAAAAGTATGCAAGAAATCTCTTAATGCTTCACACTCAAGATCAGTATAAAAAACAACCTCTGGTCGTCCACATATTCCCCCAAATCCTCCAAAAACTAACCAAAAAAAAGAAGAAAAAAATCTGAATTGCTCTCTTTGTTGGGAAGCAGGCTGTCAAGATGTCATCAATCCTTGCTTGATGAAGGATCCAAATGGAGGCAGAAAGGAGGGGAATGAGGAGGCAGATACACTTAAATAATTGAACTGAGACTCCGGATCTCAAAAAATAAACCGTGAAACTGGCAGCTTAGCATAAGCCAGGAGAAACCGACAGGGTACAGGAAAACAACAGGAGGATCTGATAAAGACCAGGAAGTATTACTGATTGATGACCGGACCGCTGATTGCAGATGGGTAACAGGTGCAGGGAGCTTGAAACCACCTGGGGACATCTAATGGCAGGAAATAATACAACATTTAGAGACTCTCCAAACAGAATGAAAACAAATCTGAAGTTCATTAAGAATATATAAACTATCATATGAAGCTTAACATTCTGAAACAAGAATTCACTATGTTTTCATTTGCTGCTGATTAATTTGCATAAACATACAACTGCAAACTTGTAACCTAGTTTTATTCAGACATATATATGCAGTGCATGTTTTGTCTACTTATTCAGAAACATAAACCATGATACCAGATGTGCTGCATCAGACATTGTAATCCTTCTCTTAACTACAAAGTCTCTTTAAATGAGATTGTAGCATCTGTTTGCGTTTGTTTGGACCTGATGTGAGCTAACCCTGCTCTTCACTATAATTGTGCAAAATAAAGGGATAAGGGTAAAAGTGGAATGTAAGCTGACAGAGCTTCACAATATATCGATATTGTCATCGCAATATAGTGTTTGCAATATCACAATCAGAAAGGTCTGCTTGGATGCCATATCTGGTTAGATGTATTTCAATTACCTTTGCTGATTCACACTCATCATGCTTGTATTGCCTTGGTTCAGTGGGATAGTTTCTAACTGCCCTGGAGGTACACCATATTTATATTTTTAGTCGCTAAAATGCTTAAGCTAACAAAAAAATGATGGTGAAATTGTATTGATGGATGTAAAAGTTTATTTAATACTGTGGTATGCAAGTAGTACAGTTATACAGGGGCTGTTTAGTGGCTGATATGAGTCCCAACCCTTTAGCTGGTTAATCTTCTTTATAATCTTTGCATACATAGATTTTAGAGATTAAAGCTTCTAAATAAAAACCTGTCCAGCTGTTATTTGTTTCTGCATGTGTCACTCTGATATTGGAATCCTCACTATAAGGGAGACCAAGGGTTCCACTACCTTATAAAATGTAATTATTGATATTGTGACATATGATTGAGTTGGTTGGGTTGTTTGACTTGAGTTCTTTATTGTGCAGACATTTTGAGAGGTGGTCTTGAGGAGCAGAGGGACTGTCAGTTATCTATTGTCTATATTGCTTATCCTTGCAGGGTCACGGGGGGACTGGTGCCTATCTCCAGTAGTCATCAGACAAGAGGCAGGGTACACCATGGATAAGTCTTCAGTCCACCACAGACGCATGCACACACTCACACCTGAGTGAGAACATACAAACTCAATACAGAAAGACCCTATGCTGGGATTTGAACCCAGGTCCTTCTTGCTGCAAGACAACAGTACTACCAAATGTGCCAGCTCTTCCTGGTTTGTCTCCCTGGTTGAGCTCTTGGAGAAAACCAGCGAGATGAGAAAGGTAGAGCTGAGAAGAACGATGTTGAATTAGATTTTTTCATGATTTTCTTTTGGCTGACCTTAGTTTGTTGGGTTAGAGTAAACACCACCTGCAGTCAAAGGAATAAATCTCAAGTTTTATTTTGTTGTGGTGCTTCTCCACTGGAGAGGTACATCTGCACCCACACACGTCCCATTTAAATGAGGACGCAAAATCCCACAGACTGGATGTGGGATTTAATGGGCATCACCATAAAGATATAAGTTAAAACCTCAGTGTTGTATGTATGTCTGTCAGAGTCCTGCATTTTGTTAATGTAGAGGCAGATGGTGCAGCTCTAGGAATCATCTCTCTACATTGGGTGAACAGCAGGTGGTGGCATCATGTGTAAGTTGTGTGTGTGTGTGTGGGTGTGTGTGTATGTGTGTGAGTGTGTGTTTGTGTCCTACACAGCAAGTGAGGAGAGTTCACAAGGACATGGCTCCAGATCTTGCCTTTGGCTTGTGTCACTAACACTTATGTCTACTTTGCTGCACATTACTGCTTGCATATGTGTGTGTGGGACTCCAGAAATGAAGAAATACGCTGTTTAAGAAGTGGTCTCAGTGCTGTGAGGTGTGACTCCAACAAAAAGCTGGAATGGCAACAGATAGAGTAAATAAAGAAGAGGTTTTATTACTTCTGTCTTTGTGTTTTAAGAGATTACAATGATCATTTGAGGATGGTGAAACTGGGCCTAAAACATGTAAACTTTAAATTTTCTTGGATTGCTCAACATCTCCGTCCTCACTTCGACTAATTTCCAGGAAGTGCAGGCCCCCTCTGCGGGCAAATAAGAGCCGCTCTTGTGATTTGACAGCCTGGAGGCCATTAGCGGAACAGATGGCTTCTTAGTAAATGAGAAATGACATTCATGTGAAATGTTATGGGAAACAGACACAGACTATCTGGTTGATGGGGTCTGGACAGAGGCGAGAGGAGAGAAAGTGTCTGTGATTGGGTTACTGGCAGATGTCAGTGTGGTGTTGGGATCCTCTCGATTTGCAGAACAGAACAGCGCAGCGCAGACAGACGGACGGCCTCCTAAGTGGAAAACCATGTCAGCCCTGAGTGCCATTTATCAGACTACCCTGACGTGGTGCTTTGAGTCTCATGCGCCATAAGAGAAGCAGGATGATTGCACCGGTGTAAATCTTTCAGTCGACAGCTGCTACATTGGAGGTCATGTTGCTCCAAAATGTATTTGGAGTCATTCTCTATCAGCTCCTCCAGGAAATCTCAGTTTTATGTAATCTATAAAATTTAACCTGGGCTCTTCATTGACAGTCGATGTCTTTATGTGATCAAATGAATGTCTTTTATTCTGTTGAACACAGTACCAAACGTGTGGTTTGCTTTTATATATTGCGTGCTGGACTTATAAACTAATGCAGGGTGTGTGCTGATGTCTGCTTTTGTGCCTCCCTCATCAATTCTCTCTATATTTTTCCATATTATTATTTGAGCAGATAAGAAAAAAAAAAAACAAAACTAGGAGAATAGTGCTTGACCTATTTTTCAACATTTCTCAGTAGTGGTTTGCAGCCCAACCTTCCTGTGACCTTTTAAAAGTGGTGTTGATCAGCAATTCTTCACACTTTCTAAAGTTTTTCATTTCAGCGTAGTTCTTGTACCTGACCGTGACAGCGTATTTACAGATACCGCTTAGGAAAAATGGATAAGGTGGACAAATGGAGAACAAAACTAGAAGTGTCAGGCCTAAATAAAATAAAAACTCATGTTTTTAAGAAATATGAAAACATTTTGTCAACCACTCTATGAGATTGTGTCCTTCACTTGATCATCTATATGTCAAGTTTTCTGCTAATAGCTCTTTGGAAATTATCTTTTTATAGGTAAAATAAAATGTTGCTATCCTTCAAACTGTTATTTGTGATATTTTTCATAGTCAACTAAAAAAAAGTGGAAAAATTGGTCTTTGTAACAATATCTGAAGAGGCTCCCACATACTTGAGAATACTTCGCTCCGTTAAATATATGTTGTACCCTCGCAGGCTGCTCTCTTTGTAACTAACATAAAGTGCTTGTTTTGTTGCCAGCTATAAAGTGAGATCTTAAATGCTACAAAATTATCTTATTTTTGCTGAATCTTAATCAGGAGAAAGAATTATGTTACTGACATATGAGTTTTGGCAGCGAAATGCTGTTACTCATATTTTGGCACTGTTAATAGAAAATAGTGGGCATGCAGCCCATGCTGCTTGTCTGCGCTCTTTGTCTTTTTTCCTCATTATGGAAATGTTTAAAGGAAAGGTGAAGTGCATAAACTGTTTGAATGGAAGATAGCCATTGTGGTGCAGAGCATAAAAATGTTTGTAGCGTTTGCACATTTTTGGACATTTTAGACAAGTCAGTTTGGCTTTTTTATACTGTAGTTCATTTTATTTTATTTATTAGTAGATTTCTTTGACCATAAATCATTGAAGTAACAATGGATTTTAGTGAGCAGATCTATGAACTGCTTAGGTTGTGTTAAAAGTGTGTTAAATACTTTAATACGTACAGTATAAACATGATGCATCTTTTCCATAGGCGCCTAAAACTTCACTCTGCACACAAGAGTGTAAGCCATGTTGTTGTGAGTCATGATTCATTAATTAATCAGTTTTGTTTGTGTTGCTTTACTCCCCATGCCTGACTGATCAGCATTAGTATTAAATCCTCTGTAATCAGTGTGTTTGTGTTCTCTCAGTGCGTGCTCAGGTTGTGTGTGCAAACCAGTCTCTTGCGTTACCTTCTTTGGACATGACACACTGTGTGTGTGCATCTGTTGTGTCCTTGATTATGTTCGGCCTTTTTCACTAAAGGTCAGTGCTGTAGCACTTAAAAAAAAAAAAAAAAAAAAAAAACCCGGCCAAATCTTTCAGATTTTCACACATTCAGCTACACACAGGTGCAGTTAAAGTCTTCCACCAAAGATACTGAACACACAGCTGTGCTTTTCCCTCTCTGTAGTGAGGGTGTGAACACACACATACACACATGATGCTTTGTTGTAAAGAGGAAAAGAGTAGGAGGAAGAGTGACTGACTGAGAGAGCAAACAAGAGCTGGGGCGCTATTCAAAAGCTTTGGGGATTTGATTTATGTGATCCGTTTCAGAAGGGGAGACAAATATAGCTGATATTGCACACCATGTATTATGTAGAGATGAGTCTATTGTTTACTGTACATTACTATGTTGCATTATTTAGCTTGTTTTATTTCTCCCAGGAGAGTGAATTTGATTCTGAATACAGAGCTCCAAATGCTAAATAAATGAAGAAGAATCCACAAAGATATTTCAAAACAACGATGAAAAAATACTTCGGCAGAGACTCATGAATTAAGATGTTTGCTGCAGAACCCGCTCTCCTAGGAAGTGGTGCTAATCCTCTCTCTCTCTTTATCTTTTTTGTTTGATAGACATTATTCTGGGCCGAGAGACATTCAAGAGCGTGACGAACTTCAGCACCTTCCTGCTTGACCCTTCCTCAGGCACCCTCTTCCTGGGCGCCAAGAATGCCATCCTAGCTGTAGACACCAAGAACCTGAAGCAACAACCAAAAAAGGTGACACTTGGGGGGATAAGAGCAAATTTCCATGTGTCTGTATGAGCTGTGTGGATAGAAATGGACCCCAAATTATCAGGGATGTCTGTGTTAATATAGGCTCAAATATTACCTTTTCACACCAGATGAAACAAGTCATTTCAGAAACTATCCATTGTTATAAACCTATGAGTTGTGTTAGTATGTAACCCCCCTGAGCGTAAAATTAGCTATTCTTTTATTTTGACAAAAATCCTGATTATAAAAATTGGATAACTTGTATATAACATAAACTTTAGAAAAGTCTTGATCTTGATTTGATACAAATTTCATAAAAGGAGGAAGTTGTTAATTTGAAAAAACACACTGAAGGAAAGAGCAAAAACATTCTTAAAGCTAAATTTTTCTGAAAAAATGAAAAGAAAAGTTTCAGTCACTTCTGGCTCTCACATATGCCATATTGGATTATAGATGACAAAGTATAGTATTTTTAACTCATTCGTTTTCTTGGCTTTGTCCTTTTACAACATGTTTCAGGCACTCTGAGCAAGAAAACAAAGAAAACTTCTATCAGAATTGGAGAAAAGAGCATGTCTTAATATGAAAACATCAATTGTGTTGAAGAATCATAAAAGATCAGCCTGTTCCATTGACTAGAATAGCAAATCTTTTAATATATTATGAGTTAAAGAATGTGATTAATCTGACATTGATCCCCAATAAGCTACTGGTAAGCAGCTGAAGGTGACTTATCCGGTTCTTTCTTCTTACCTTCGTTTAGATTGTTTGGGCCGTGCCAGAAGAGAAGAGGAGGTCTTGTGTTGGGAAGGGAAAGACAGAGGTAAGACCCTGCAGTGGCCTTCATCTTCTGTTTGATTTAGCTTAGATAGAAAAACCTCTGATTTATTGACACAGTAAGGAATTGCAAAATAATAATGCGAAAGATAATTAGCAACATATGAAAATCTTTGTGTCGCTTGATTTAGAGTAATTCTTATTGAGTGTTCCAATGTCATTAATCCTGCTGCGAGACTCTGGAAAACAGAAAAATCAATAAACTTTTATTTTTTTCTAGACATAGGTTGTGTTTCCGGTTTCAGTATGAAACATAGATTTAGGGTGTTTTCACGCCTGATAGACTGGTAGACTTGGTTTAGTTGGGGATTAAAATTGCAACATTTGTTATGTTTTCAGCAGCAGCGGTTCACGTTCACACTGCACTGCATCAAACAAACCAAACCCTTTGAGCAACCTGTTCAACTCCTCGCCTGTGGTGGTGCTGCTCTAAGAACCACTGAAGGAAACAAAATGAAAACCTCTGAACAAGACACTGAGTGCAACTTCCTTCTTCAAGAAATGTAAACGAAAATGGAGTGGGATCAGATTTTAGTGGTTGTAGGATTTTTCTTTTGTCTTTGGCAAAAGACCATAAGCCACTTCACCTGTTAGCACTAGACACAAGCATTTGTTTCAGTTGTATTTACCCAGAATACCCTGTGCTTTAATCTGCTTCCTGCTTTTGGAGCAGTCTCAGGTCCTTTTGGCATTCACATATGTGTTCGAACCACACCAGAGTTCACTTCAACCGAATCGAGACCTAGGTTTGTGGGTGGAACCAGAGTTCACTCTTTTGGTCTGCAGCAGATTTCGATTACGCATTCACACCTCCCCAAATGAACCGGACTTTCTAGGCAAACGAACTAGAGTTCGTTTAAAGCGGATTAACAGGGCTGGTGTGACTGAACCCTTAAAAAGTCAGGTTTCAAAACGACAGAAATTTCTGTTATACCGTTTCTCAGCCCCACCCAATGATGCATACTGTGGTGTTAAGAATGGGACTCCCCTAAACTTTTCTACTTGTTAAGAGGGGCTCTTCAGCATCATACTAAAGGGATCAGGTGAACTGACAATCTGACAATACGCAAACTTCTTTTCGGTTTGGCTGATAATGAGCAGAACAGTAATGATATTTCTGTTGACAAGCAGGCATGGCATCCCGAGTATCATGGTAGTTAAGATGGTAATTAACAATTTTAATTAAAATTGTGTTATGAGATCTAATTGGTTTTATTTAAAATAAAAAACTGCAATTATTCAAACAGTTTTGAAAATAATGGAACATATAGAATATTACACCTACAATGAAGAGATCTATAACCAGAAATGTTTTTAAAATGCTTAGTTTGTCTTGTGAGCGTGGGATAAGTATAGCAGGCTTCTTTCTGCCAGCTGACCGACAGTGTGCAGCAAGGCAAAAACTTGCTCTAATTCTGTGGTCAATTATTTTCCTTTTTTCTTGGTCTTGGAAAAATTTATTGTCTATTCTGTACAACAAGAATGTGATACAGGTTGCAGGTAGCTCTTTCTTCTATTTTGCTAAGTTCGATGAATGCTGGATTTTTGTAGTCTCATTTTCTATAAAAAAATTTTTTTTTAAAATTAAAAAAAAAAAAGTTAAAAGAAAACACACTCAAGCAAAAAAGATAAAAAAAAAAACAAAAAAACCAACTAACATTTAATGTCATTTTGTGAAATTATTTAAGTATTTTTGATATATACTTTTAAGTGGGATGTATTGGTTGCAAGTCGTATTTCCCTCTGCACCTATTTTTGGTAGCATAGATGTGTTTGTGTGTGTGAGTGTGTTTCACAAGCCCATGCTGCTGGGCATCAAATAGGAAGTTCTGGGACTGATGCCAGGGCCCTCATACAGGGTGTTAGCTCGCGAAGGGACACAGAAGCAGGAGACAGGCTGTATATAAAGTCACAGATGTCCACTAACTGACTGTGGAAACTGAATAAATAGAGCGTAAAGTACAGTCAAGCTTTGCATCTCATTCTACAGTGTCTACTTACAGTAGATGCCACACTCCATGTGTATTTGTTGATTCATGCCAGAGTGATTCATTTGTTTTTTAAATGCAATATTAGATTTAAAAAGCTTCTAAGCTTTAATGGATACTTCTGAAACTACCATCCCTCAACCGTGTTCCAATAAATCACCTTTCTATGCTCAAACAGTCAATTTTAACAGTTTCAGTGATAGCTTTGAGCAGATTTCTTTGTTCCTGTGTAAAGAAGTGGGAAGCTGACTCACTGTTAAAAGCAGCAATACAAAGGGATATTTTTTTCCTGCAAAAACATTGATTAAAAGATTATGCTTTAGTTAGAGGGAATAAGAAGACTGAAGGAGAGAGAAGGAAGCAACTATGAGAAAAAGCAAGACTACGATTAAAAAACCAAGGCAACAGACTCAACAGAAGACCACCTGCATGTGTTTGTGTGCTTGGTTATCTTTGACAGAGACAGCTAAGAACCACTGGAGTGAGAGCTTTTCGTAGAACTGAGGACATTTGTCTTTTCACATTTCACAACATATTTAAGGGTTTAGACAGCTTTAGAGTGAAAGTGGTGCCGACACTTAGATATGCTGGGAAAACTTGGAGTCTGGTTATTTATTGGAGAATTCATCAGCTTAGAAACTCTCTTCCCAAGCTGTATTCCTAAGGTGACCATAACATCATATATAGTTCATGTCATATTAGTTCTGGGCTTTTAATGTCTTTTTCTAAGATGCACTAATAATATTGTCAGAAACAGATATTGGGTGCATGTATTTGAATGTTTCTTTGAGTTTTCTTCAATCAAAACTGGACCAGAATTGCACATACTCAAATTTATACATACACCCTAGATAATATTTAGATAATTTAGATAATTATATTTAGATAATTTCCCCAAAGCAAGATGTACCTCAACCACATGCTTTTTGTAGCCTTTTATAAGCTACTGGTGCTTGGATAATTGTCCTGTCCAAACACCCAGCTTTTGACTTGAGGTAAAATTATAGAACTCCTAGGCAGCAGTACTACTAGGAGCAAAAGGGAACCACAGCATGTTACTGCCGCCACCATACCACATGGGTTATGTAGTGTTTATTGGTTTGAAAATCTCATTTGAACTCATGAGCTGTTTGTCATTGTTGCCAATTAGGTCTGTATTTGTCTTATTTCACCATAAAACTTTACTTCCTCATCCATGTGGGCAGGTTCAGATTTCAGTTGAGCTTAAAGGTGTCATCTTTTGGGGCGGGACCTTCTTTATTGGTTAGTCAATAAACTCCAGCTTGTTGATGGCTACAAAATGTATGAGGTTAAAGTTCAACTTACTAAAGAACATTAGTGGGGATGTATGTACTGTATATTTTTGACAGTATATCACTTAAGTTGTATGTTATATAGTCATTCCAGCTTGGAAAAAACAGTTCAGATGCATCATTAAAGCCCAAAATTAATGTAACATGCATCCCAATGATTAATATGGCTCAACCTTTGAGCACTTTTGTATCAGCAACTGAATAAAACCTTAAGTACAGGTCCCAGTGGCTGAACTGGTCAAATTTACCTCATTACTACATTGCCTGACTTCCACCTGCAGGATTTTATGAAACACAGATTATAATTATGGAAATGACAGATGTAATATTTTTTCTTCAAAATTAATGTCATTTTCTTCTTCATCATATGACTAAAAATGTCCAAAACTAAGCAGTTAGTTAAGGAAGACATGCATTATTCTGTCTGGCCCAGGCAGATTTAGTTGACAAAACAATGAAATCACTGAAGATTTAAGCATAAAAAATAAATTATTAATAATTATAAATGAATTGTGTAAAAATACTCTTATTGTCATGTTAATTTCAAACTCCACATTAAATGCCTAATTCTGATTTGAGCCTATATTTAATGACTGGAGCGCATTTTCTCCACCTCCTGGCTGGCTGTGAGCCTCCCACTGAGCTGAAGTAGCATGGCGGTGGTGACTGGTGCGAGTTAGTGGTGGGGGCTGATTCAGGTGACATGATCTGGGCCTGGGAGAGGATCTGTTCCCTGGGGAAGAGGTGACTCAGGCCTGGAGCTCATCCAGAAAAACATGCAGTCTTTGTGTTGCACACACACTCCCACGCACACACACACACCCTCGCACACACACTTCAGTATAAATTACCTGCGTCATGGTTTCCTGCTAAGTGAGGTGAGACTATGAGGGTATTTTTCCACTTCAGACAGACAGAAGAGATAAAAATACGAATATTGCTGTTGAGATCGTTAAAAGCTGTGGAGGGTTCAGATATACAGTTAGAGCCACAGATACCTGTTCCATTTACATCACCCTAAAATTTGTATGGATCAAGAAAAAAGAAAGATACTTTCATCCTAAAACAAAAAAGATCAAATGTATCTGCTTTTAAAAAAATATCAGAACACATGCAAGTATATCACCATTGTTAGAGTTATTTATTTACTTAGTGCATCAGTCTGCATTATATCTTCAAATGTTGTATATACTATGAATATTTATATGAAAAGATTTTACACAGAAATCTAAAAATGTGTTGTTATAGGTACTAAATATTGAAGTTGAACCAAGGAATCAAACTCAGGCTTGACTCTTATTTCTGTAACTTTGTCTCCCCCTGCAGGCTGACTGCAACAACTACATCCGTTTGTTGGAATTCCTGAAAGATGGTCGCATCTACGTGTGTGGCACCTACGCCTTTGACCCCCAGTGTGCATTCCTGGTTAGTGTGTCCATCATCGTTTTACTTCTAGGCTAACGTTGTCAATCCACTGCACAAGAAAAACACACACTTCAACAGCAGGACGTGCATTATCACCTGCAAACAAGTTACTATCTGTTCTTAACTGTGGATATCACATTGTAGATGCAAACCTTGATGCAATCTTTCACAAATCAAACCAAAGCAGTTTATAGAATCGCATAGAAATTAAAACATAGCTTTCCTACTTTATTTCCAAATAAAAATCTAAAAAAGGGTTTGGTGGATTTGTATTCAGCTTCCTTAGTTGACAGGTTATAGAACAACTCTCGTTGGATCTACAGCTGTCTTTTGGGGTATAGCCTCACCATACCCCAAAGCATGCTGCGTGCTTTGAGAGTGAAAAATCACTGAAAGTTTAATCCTATGTGATGATTTCATTATTTTATTTTATTATAAATTTGTACTCATTATTGTCAAGGAAATGATTCTTAAGCCTTCTTAGTGTGGTTGTAGTTATTTACAAGTTGCCCATAAGGCTTTGCACATGTATGCATACTATGATTATAGTTAAGGGACCAGATGAGATTCAGCTTTATTCATCAAGACACTTTATGATGTACACATAAACACTTTTTCCTCCTGAATCACACCCAGTATTGTCTCCAGAAACTCTTTAAAAGTCATAGTCAAATAAAGGCAGCTGATAGTCTGATGGTACCATACCAAAACCAAGAGCCAGAACAAAACATGGAGCAAGGGTGCTGAATCTGGAGTGAAGACCCAAGTTCTTTAAAAGTGCATGCTTTGAAAGCTAAAAAACTACTAAAGAAAAAAAAATTAAATGAATGAAACAAGTCATAATTGTCTTGCATATGAGACCATCCATCCTGCGAGTCCAGTGTAGGGGGCAACACACTTTTTGGAGGAGCCATTGCACCATTCTCTTCCCCAGACCCTTGTTGGCGCTCCCACTGGTCACAGCTTCCCTGAACAGAAACAGTTTAGTTTTATCCAATCACGTTCTTTTTCTGTCATCCTGCAGCACCATTCCTCCTTCAACTTGGAAAAAACAGAAGATGGAGCGGTGAAGATGGAGACTGGAAAGGGCAAATGTCCTTTTGAGCCCAGTCAACGTTACACAGCTATAATGGCAGGCAAGTGAAAAACTCTTGAACAGTTATTTACTTGCTTATCTTGTGCTTCCCAAACCAGTTCTGTTGTAGATGTTTCTATTCAGTTCTTTGTCTTTCTTTTTTCAGATGGTATCCTATACACAGCAGCCACCAGTAACTTCCTGGGAACTTCCTATGACATCTCCAGGGCAACGGGCCCCGAGCAGGAGCGTGTCCGAACTGACCAATCCATCAACTGGCTCAATGGTGAGATATGGAGATATGTTCTCCAGCACATCAACACGCACATTTTATTTGGTGTCATGTCTTATGAATGACCTTATTGAACATTCCTTTCATTATGCATGTATTCAGACCCGGAGTTTGTGAGTTCGGCTTTGATAGAGCAGGCCCCAGACAGCAACCCAACAGGAGACGATGATAAAATCTACTTCTTCTTCACTGAAATGGCCAAAGAGCACGATCTGTACACCAAAGTGCCGAGGGTGGTGCGGGTCTGCAAGGTAACCCAGAGATTTGACTATCTTGACTTATCTCGACATTTTTTTGGCTTCAGTGGAGTAAATTTGTGCTGACTAAATGTTCAGTCTGACGTGGGAGGGATGAAGACTCTGCAGCGACGATGGACCACTTTCCTCAAGGCCCAGCTGGTGTGTGAAGACAAACCCAGTGGTCAGCGCTACAACATTCTGACAGATGTTTTCACAGCTCAACACTCCCCAGGAGACCCCAGCAGCACACACTTCTACGGGCTGTTCACCTCCCAGTGGTAAGATGAGAATGGTCAGAAAAATTAGCCTAAAAATTTAGTCTCCAACAAAAATATCAAAACTTCTGTGTTGTTTCCTCATTTTATCACTTCACAACCATTGTAAAGTGACAGTGATGGTATTTTATTGAGATTTTGCTGATAGACCAATATAAAGTAGTGCATAAATGTGAAGTTGAAAACCTGTGTTAGGTTTTTATTTTTTTCTGAAAAGTGTGGCATGTATTTGTATTCTGCCCTTTTAACTATGGTACCCTAAATAAAATCCTGTCCAATCAGTTGCCCACAGTAGGTGTTCATTATGGAAATAGACCCACCTGTATGTAATTTAGTCTCAGTAGAATTCCAGCTGTTCGGTGAAGGCCTCAGAGGTTAGAGAACACTAGAAGACCAATGGACACTCTAAAAAGGTTCGGGATAGAGTTGTGACAAAGTTTAATCTTTGAACATCTCACACAGCTCTATTCATTCAGATGCTCTATCATCTGAAAATGAAAAGTGTAGTACAACTATAAATCTACAAAACATGGCTATTCATATAAAGGGCATTAATCAGAGAAGCAGCCAAGAGATTCATAATAACATGTGACTTCAGTTATGCTTGATTTTATTCCCAAGTATCAGAATAAACATAACAGACTTTTCAATTTTGTTTGTAAAAAATTCAAAACTACTTATCATTTCCCCCCCACTTCAAAATTATGCACCACATCTTATTGGTGCATTACATAAAATCCCAATAAAATAGATTGAAGTTTTAGTTGTAATGTAAAAAAAGTTATTAAGGTAAAGGGGTATGAATATCGTGTGCTGTTTTCGATACTGTAAAACAACCACGTTCATTGAAACAAAATAAATTTATTTGGGGGAACAACAGCATATGGTAAAACAGCAACAGAAAGTTGAAATGTACCTTTTCTGATTACTTCTTTGAAAAAAGAAAGAAAAGTATTGAATTTGTGGGTTGAAACTAAAGAGTAAAGATCAAAATATAAATTGAGCTTGACGTCCTTCTTTCTGGGTATCAAGTCATCCATTTTCTGGTAATATTTTACCAAGGGGATATAAGAGTGTTAGGGGCAACTAAAACAATCCTAAACTTTAAACCACTCTTTGTAACTATTCCCTTTTTTCATTCCTTTTTTACAGGGAGCCCAATGATGTTTCAGCTGTGTGTGTTTTCAGTCTGTTTGACATCAGCAAAGTGATGGATGGTCCTTTTAAAGAGCTAAAGAAGACATGTGAGAACTGGAACAGTCCTGAGACTGTCCCCACACCAAGACCAGGCCAGGTACTAAGCTCTACCACCACTCTTCCTTCTTTCATTACTCTGTTTTGTTTTGAATCCTCATTAAACTATTTTCTTTCTTCCTTTAATGTTTAGTGTTTGAACAGCGCTTTAAAGGCTGAAGGATTCGAATCGTCTTTGAAACTTCCTGACAAGGTGCTGACTTTTGTGAGGGACCACCCTCTGATGGAGAACAGTGTGATAGCGGCACCCCTGCTGGTCCGGAAGGGAATTAAATACACCAAGCTGGCTGTAACTCTGATGGGTGAGGCAGAGGACCGAAGAGGAGCAGTCCTCCATCTTGGAACAGGTCAGAAGAGAGTGTTTGAGGTGAAATTTATGAGTCAAGTTTGTTGAGTCACTGTTAATTACTTTATGTCTTACATAAACCGAGACCCAGTTTCATGTATGTTTTTTAGCGAAATCTTCAAGCTCCTAAGCTCAAGGGCTAAACCAATGTTGAATTTTAACAAAGAAGTCATTTAAAGAAATCTGCCAAAAACCACTGAAAATTGTAACAGTGACAGGGGCTTCTGGGCTTTAAGCTTAAGTATTTACAACATAGCAACAGAGAACAAAAATCAGTTTGTATTAATTTAGCTAGATCTTTTTCTTATTTGAATTGAAATAAATCATTTAAAAAAGTAAACTTGTTTCTTGGTTTCTGTGTTGTAGATCATGGTGAGCTCCACCAGGTGGCGGTAGCGGGCCAGAATGCAACTTTACTACAAGAGATTCCTCTTTTTTCATCACAAGAGCCTGTTAACAATATAATGATGCATCAGGTAAAGCATTTGCTTTTGTCCCTCATATCCAGCCTTTCATTTATTTATTTATTTTGTTGAGCCTGAAAACTAAAAAGCTGTTTTTAGTGTTTAGTGATTCAGTAAGGTTTCCCTGTGTTTCTAGGGGCAAGCGCTGGTGGGGAGCCCGCTGTCTGTGGCTAGAGTTAATGCTGAAGGCTGCACTATGTACTCCACCTGTGAGATCTGTGCCAGAGCTAGAGGAGTGGGCTGTGAGTGGAGCGCAGAGGACAAAACTTGCAGATTAACAGGCACAGAGTGAGTATAACAGCACTGTCGTAAAGAACAGAAAGATGTTTGAAACTGGAAATCTCGGGCAGATTATAGCTGTGTTAGACTGCAAAGACTCCTTTAAGAGTAATTTTGATCCTTTCCTTTTGATAAAATGAGTATACTTTGCTTTATTAATCAAATATTGACCAAGATTGTCCTTCATACACCACTGAAAGCAGTCAAGACAGTTTAATATAAAAGAAAGAAAGAAAGAAAGAAAGATAAACTAAAAAACACAATGAGTTTTAAAGATTTACTAATTAAACAACAATTCAGAGTCATCTACCCTATAACAGCAATTAACAATCAAGCAATGATTAAAGATATCATTAATCAGACAAACATCAAACAAAGAACTAATTAAGCTTTCATTTTTATTCATTGTTTTTCTGCCTTAAACCAATCACAAATCTTTTAAAGATTTTTTTGTGGCACTAGTTTCCTTTATCCACTGTATTTTGACAGAAAATGGACAGAAAGGGAAGGGGGGAACTCATGCACTTTTTAAAATTAAAAATTAACATTTCAATTAGCACAGTAACACATATAGTACTAATTTTTCTTTTGCCATGAAATTTATTGGATTATTCTTGTCACCTAATTTTTTTTATTTGTTCTTCTTAGATTGGATTAATAATGTTCAGTTCAAAACAGTAACTAAAGTTGGTATTTATACAAGAGGTCCATTCTGTTATAGCTACGTCTTGTTCTGTTGTCTGTTGTTCCTTATTAGTAATAAATAGTAATAATTAACAATCAAACAGTCAGAAAACATAATGAGAAAAAAAACATCACACAATTAATCATCAGTGAACCAAATAGATATTAAACAAGAAAAAAGAACAACTAAACAGCTAACAATTCTTGAGTGATTTGTATTTTTTCTGCTTCCAGCCCTGGTTCAGGTGACGTTGTGGATGAGGCCTTAAAAAGATGTGATACTCAAGAGGGTAAGTTAAATCAGGTGTCATATAATATGACCATAAGTTTCTTTTTTATTTAAAAACTTACATGTCCCATGGTAAATATTGTTTTTAAGCTCTCTGCTTCACTATTTGTGCTGTAGGACGATGCAACCCATCCACCAGGGAGCTGAAAGTCTCTCTTGGCCTGCGGATCCTGTTGCCATGTGTCCAGCTTTCTCCTCGCCCTTGTAGCTGGGAGTATCCTCCCCACAGACACACCAGGCAACACCACTCTGACTTGGCGGTGACCGTGACAATGGACAACCTGGGGAAATATGTGTGCACTTGCCAGGTACAGAAACATTTTTATGTCTATATAGCCTTGTGAAAGTATTCATGGTGATTCATCTTTATGTGATAGAGCAGCATAAATTTTTATGAATTATTAGTCTAAATAATGTGACTTCTGTCAATACTTTGTGGCATCACCTTTCGCAACAGTTAGAGCTGCAAGTCTGCATAAAACAGACTTAGTGGCTGTATGTTTAGAAGCTGAATCTCCGCCCCAGTTCCCCAGTTCTACCCTCTAACAGCTTTTCTTTAAGCTTTGCCCTGTATTTAGCTATATCCAATTTGTAAATTAAAATTCAATTAAAATTTTCAATTGCATTGCTAAAGCGTTAATTCAGAGCAAATCTTGTCCGAAGGCACTTTACAAAACAAACTTATCCAATTTATGTTCAGAAATGTGTAGTCAGTTTAATCCAATCTAATTGAAAGATTCAAATTCAGTTACTACATTAAAATTTAATGCTAAATATAAATCCAGTAAAATTCAGTTTATTGTTTTAACTGGTAAAAAATGTTGTCTAAGAAAAAGCAGTGGATTTTATTGAGTTGATGGTTTTGCACCAATCCCTCCTCCTGAACAAGCATGTGGCAACAGTGGACAGTTGACTGCATCCAGTTGTTAACTTTGCAGAAACTCCACATACATACTGAGCAAGAATGTGGCTACAGTGGAAAGGAAAACTCCCTTTTAACATAAAGAAACCTCTAGTTTAATCCAACTCTACTGCAACCAACTGGGGGCTTAAGAACTGAACAGAACGCCTTTCACATTAATTGTGTCCCTCACATGCCTTGCAGTAAACTTTAGATTGAACTTATTTTTATAAATAATAATAAATATAATAAAGAAATTAAACATGTTATGGCTTTTTGTCAACAATGGATTTCTTTAAAATAGTGTAAACATATTTTTTTCCACTTAACATCTCCACAAAACTTTTGTTGTTCTCCATAGACCACATTCAAGTTTGTGGTTGTAACAGGATAAAATGTGAAAAATAAGAGTCTGAATCCTTTTGAAGGCATTGTGTTGTACTTTTTACATTATCACAGAAAATCATTGACTAAAATGTATATATTTTTTGTCTGCTTCAGGAGGGAGGACCTAACATCAGAGACCCGACCCCCTGCCAGCGAGCAGCTTTTTTCCTGAACCTGGAGGGCCCAAGTGTTGAAGGAACAGCTTCCCTAGCTGGAAACCGACATGTTTTAGCAATCTACATCCTTTTTTTCTTCATGGGTCTTATGTGTGGTGCAATTCTCCTCTTCTTCTTAAACCGGAAGAAAAATAGTACCCGCCCGGGCAATCGCGCTCCCGATAATTCGTTGTCATCGGGAAAGGAGCAGAAATTGCTGTGCTCCTCGACAACTCCCCAGTCCCAAAGCAGCTCCAGCCTGGTGTCGGACGGATTCAGGTCGACAGAAAAACAAAACGGCAAGACGACTTCAACCACAGCCACTACGCTCCTCAGCAATCAAGGTAACGGTGGCCCCCATGCTAACAGTTACAATGGCGCCAGGATTAGCAGCAACCCTAGCAATGGGCATTCTCTGTACGCCAACAGCGACACCAGTAGCAGCGGGCTGAAGCTCAACTCAGAGATCCTAATAGCAAACACGCTGGGGGGAAGGACGGGGGTGAGGGAGAGGGTGCGGCCAGAGGTGGGAGAGAAGGATTCAGGGGAGGGAAATGGGTTGGATGAAGGGCTGGGAGACAGGAAGAAAGAACTAGACGATGAGTTCGTCAGTTTTCCCATGCTGGAATTTCAAGCACCACTTGCTCCTTGTGAAGAAAGCTCAATATGAAAGAAAACATTCTGCGGCCTGCAAAGAAACTGAATGCCACTTTAGGTACTGCCAAATGCCTTTGAATGGGAGCTGTGGCATGAGGAGAGAGACTAGAGATTTATAAGAATATATGTCAAAGTCTCTGAGAGGACTTCTATAAATGGACTGAAGCGCACCACAGAAAATATAAGCGTGTGATACACCACTGTTGTAGACACTCAGGAGAGCCACAGCTTACATTGCTTGGATGTAAATGTCAAATGTAAATAACTAAAATGTGAACATGAAAGTCAGTTGTCATGTAATTCCAATGTTACAAGGAAATCAAAGATTAAATGCCTACCTGTGTAGACGTGAAAAAGCCATATTTTGTTGTTGTACTGTCTGTCATTCACCTGTACTGATGGAACTGCAAAGGCAAAGTGCACTTCAGTCTTAGCTTCTTTCTCTGTAACTAGGTGTCGCTAATTCTCTCTCTGTGGTCACACCGCTCATAGCACACACCCTGACGGATACAAAGGCACCAAAGGACTGCTGAGTCATACAGAGCCCAGTTCTTCTGCACTGGTCCTGGGCGTCAGAGACAGAGAGATGTCACTTTCAGAGGCTAAAGATCCAAGAGTTGACTGCAAAACCAAAGACAGGGCTGTCCCTGTCAACATGACTGCTGTTCTCGAGAGGTTCACAGATTCAGGATCAGATTCCTGTCCTGTTTGGGAGCTGACTCGCTTTCCAGATTATTGATACAAGTCGAACGTCTTTCAAATGATGTCTTACAGAATGGACCTTTTTTAACTCAGAGCCACCATCACCTCATTTTGTGAGTGGATTTCAACCTAAATGTGTTGTTTTTTGTCATGTGTTTTATAATAAAAAGAGTAAACAGCTGCCATTGGTTTCTTGCTATTTTGTTCCCTGAAATCATTAAATATTCAAAAAGAAACTACATTTTATATTTACTCAGGCTGTGTTTGTCTGATATTAAAATGTGTTTGGTTCTCTGAAACATTTAAGAGTATCAGATCAACTTCTGCTGCTATAACTTGTGTGGCTCATATTATACTCTTTGCAAATACACTCCTGTTGTCATAATTTCTTTTATTAAGCCTTTAGGCTTCATTGGAATCATTGAAAGTAAAAGTTTAAAAGTTTTGTTTGGTATTTTTTACTTATAAAACATTTATTTATGTATTTTATCAAAAATGATTTCCAGAAAATGGATGAAAAAAAGCCAAAGTCCAGAGGAATACCTGTACTTTAAGAGATTACAAGAAAGTCTAACTCCTTTGAAGGACAGGAAATCATTTTTACAGATATTAAACATTTAAAGATTTCTTCTTTATGGATCTTATTAATATCTTAGTTTTTTTTGGTTATGCATTTTAAATTTGCTCTTGCTTTCCCTTTCCCTTTTTTTCTGAAGACATTTTTCCTGTTTTCATGATGATTATTAAAATGTTTTAGATCCGCTTAATTAGATGAGCTGGATAACATTCCACCAGCCTGATCACCTGCAGGAAACAGCTTAGCTCTCCTCTCGAAGTATCAGCTGAACATTTCTGACTGAATGGGGAAAAAATGAATGACAACTGACCTAAAACACTTTGAGAACAGCTGAGAGTGCACTTCCTCCAAGTGGTATAGTAGCCTAATGCAGGTTTTTAATGTATATGGATTTTAAAAATTCTTCCTTCATGAATTCCAGGGAATTCAAACAACATCTGGGACTTCAGGCCCCAATGTCCATGCCAGATTTGGTTGAGATTTACACATGCTGGGCACAAACTCATTTTTTGATGTTTACAGACATTTTGTCATGTCATGTTATAGGCACACACCTTAATGCATTATATTGAGATTTTATGTGACAGAATAACACAAAGTATTTATCTGTGAAGTAAAAGGAAAATGATACAGGTGCAAATCTCAAAAAGTTTTTTCCAAATAGTCATAATTGCAGGAACTGTGTGTAGAATTTGGAGGAAAGAGATTAATTTAGTACAATTTGTAAGAAAGCTGCAACATAACAAAATGTAGAAAAAGTGAAACACTGTGAATACAATCTGGATGCACTGTATAACATCAGTTGAGTGGTCCTCAATTTTGCTTGGCCTCATACATACAAGTAGTAATTTGCTGAACTACTTTCCTAACTCTTCTTTTCAAACTATTATGCTTCAACCTTAAAAGTGAGCTAAGAGACAAGATTTTACTGTCTATCTGGGATCATTAGTTAACAATAGCAAATATAAAAGGTGGAAATTTTAATATCGTCTTGAATCTCCAGCATAACAAAGGATAAAGTTAGCTGTTAGATTCGGCTTAACTCAGTTCTGATTTATTTAAAATCTATGCTTGTAAGAAAAATGTATTAGTCATAAAAATTACAACTGATTAACAGAAACATCACACTATTGTATTGCATAGAAATTGTGTATAATTTATTTCAAAATTATATTCTTACAGAACGTCCCTAATGCATTAAGCCAACCCGGTCTGACTCTCTGATCTTTTATTAAAACAAGACCTCAGTTCCCAAATGTCAAAACTGTAAAACACAATGCCGACATCTAACATATAACTTATTATTTTGTGTTGATTTGGATATTTATGTGGATTTTTACATAAAAACAAATTAAAACAAAGAAAAATGATTTCACAAAAGCAGAAACTTAAGCAATGCAGAATCAGATATCGGCATTCACAGAAGGATTACAGCTCATTGTGTTTTTCTTCTTGATGTTCTATGTAGGCCCAGATGTCCTCCATTTCCTTTATGAAATCCTCTATCTTTTCAGTGACCTGTTGTCTCTTTTCATCAAAAAAGTGTTGGATGACTGTGGGTAGATCTCTCAGGTAATAAGAGCTCTCTGTCATGACTTTCATATACTTCACAAAAGGTTCAAGCTCCTGAATTTGTTTTTCAAAAGAGTCTGCAAAATCTTCAAGTTCATTCGCATATTGTGCCTGTTCGGAAAAATTGACAAAAACACCTTGATTTAAGGTAAAATTCTCTGCAGCAAATTGTCTTAAAATACAGACACTCATTCTTCATTTGTTCATTTTGATCAAGTAGGTATTATTAACTGGTAACATACACACTTGGTGATGGAATATTAGGTGTGACCAATGACCCACCTTCTTTTTGGCTGCTTCTTTCAATCCACCCTGATGGTATTTTGTGAGAATTTCCTGGAAATGTATCGAAAAAGACTGATATATAAGTTTATATTACTTGGTCATCCTTGAGGGAGATTTATAATCATTATTACTGAATGTTAAAAACAAAAAGAGAGGCTAGGAAAAGTCTAAAAGCAGACAAAATAACTTGATGCTGACTTAAAAAGTTTAAATAAAACACTTAAAAGTAAATAAACTGTACTTTTTTGTGCTTAATTTCCCTATTGGGCATCCTTTTTTTAAAATAAACTTTTATAAATAAGAACAAACTTTTAATAAACTTATTTACCAGATGTTCTTTAGCTTCCAATGAGTGTGCGACATAAACCATACTCAGCAGCGTGAAGACAAGAAGCAGTCCTTTGGTGGCTCTAACACCGGCCAGGCTTCCGAATATGTCTGCTGCTGCTGCCATTATTCTAGGAATGAAAACACTGTACGCATTTTTGTGAAATTAATAAAACAATATTGCCAAGAAGCGAAATGTTGCTCTTTCAAAGAATGTTGGTATTAATTGCTGCACATCTTACCTGCTGGATCAGAAAAAGAACAGCTGCTTTTCAGATGCCAACAGAAGAAGTGACTGAATGATGCAGCAAACATGCTTTAAATACTCCTCAGGCTACCTGCTATCTGCTTGCTGCTTACGTATCATTTCAAAACAACTTGCCTTTAACTTTCGCTTTATAACAATAGCACATAGTACTCTGACACAAAACACAACAGAAACAAAGATTGTGTCCAAGTCAACAATCCTATCAAAGTCCACCGTCTTTGTTTCCAGTTACCCTCATGTAGATTTGAAGCAGAAGCAGCTGAGATGAGTATTTCAGTCACTTTGTTGGTGCAAAAAGTCCCAGTGGTGATTTCTGAACAAACTAGATTATCTTTGTCCTCTTTTTCCACATGAAATTAAAGTCTACATTAGGGGGTTATGACAACATGTAAATGAAATAGATCTTTTGCACAAGTATCTGTCAGTGTTAGATGTAACACTTGTTCATGTCTTGTTGGCTTTAGTGACTTTGTCATGGTGAACATAACTCTGAATATAAGTCTGAAATATACATAAAATATACATTTTGGTTGAAAATAACCATAAAAATGTTACTGTTCCTTTATAATTGTCATTTTTATTTCAGTTATTTCAAATTATTATAAACTATTATTATTTTTAATGTGAATGGCTATTTCAATCCAGAACAGTTAGCTGAATATTTATTATTTTGCCTTAAAAAAAAAAAAAAAAAAAAAAAAAAAAAAAAAAAATTTAAAGGTAGTTTTCCACCAAGCAGGCATTAAACAACATCAACTTACAGCTTATAGTGAACTATTAAAGCTGCAAGCTTTAATAGTTCACTATAATAAGCTGTTTTTCTTTCTTGCCTGAAAACTGCTGCTGTCAATCCTCGCACATCTGAAGTCATGAAACAAACAATAAGGCTGATACACTAACAGACACAATCTATTGTGTTAAGCTCACATAGGTTTCTTTTTCTTGATATTCTCCTGTATGCGGTTATTGTAAACCATGTGATTTTAAGGTGAGATGAAACATCCAAAGGTGATTTCTGAGAAGAATAAATGAGTAGGTCAGAGTCATATCTGTTGTGCACGTTGTATAATCAAAACACAGTCTGAAAAATGTTTGAGATGAGGGAGGAGACACAAGAAGTCATTAAATTTTTTCTGTCCCTCATCACCTGATAAAAAGCTGTCATCCAGTAAAAGGTATTAGAACGAACATCAAGCTGCAAAGTTTTGCTCTAACTGTAAATACCATTCAGTTTACATGATTACTGATCATGTGGATGGCGGAGTATTAAAAGAAAATGTCTATATCTAATACCCACATTTTCAAGTTAATGATTAAAACAGCTTCTATTTTAAGGGAAACTAAAGCATTACCCAACAAATTCTTGGTATTATTTTTGCTGTGTTGTCTAAAAATGTCTTTTTTTAATCCATTTCTCCTGTATTGTGGAAACCTTTTCTGCTGTTTATATATTATTTATAGGGGGGTAGACTTTTATTGAAAGTCTTTATGGTGACGTATTTGTGGATGCTGGATTTTTACCTTTGGATTTTGGCCACCCAATATGTAACTTTTTAGTCCAGCATCTCAACCATCTGAAGATTTTTTTTTTTTTCCTGAATGACGATGGGTGAATGGGTGAATGACTGATTGTATACAATAAACTCAAATCCCTTGCCAGGACTCAGATCCTTTTCAAATTTAGGTCGATGTCAAAGAGCTTCGCTGGAAATGTTATTCCAATTTAATGCAAAACCGTATTAGTGGAACAAGATATGAGGTCATATATTTACTGTGGTTTTCTTCATCAATGGAATTGGTTGAGCTAATGCCTTTGATGAATGGACTATACATTAAGGTTAGCATGGAACTGCTAAGGTACTGTATGAGGTTGGTGGACAGAGGAAGACGTTGAGATCTTGGCACAGAATGGTGGTCTTACAATCTTATCCCAGAAAAACTGTAGATAAGGGATGGTTGGATGGATGGAAGAATCTGTCCAGATTGTTTTCCCTCTTCTATTTGGACTGTATGATGCAGCTGTGAAGTAATGAATTGAAAAAAAATTGGAAACTATTATGGCTTCAAGACCAGTTTGTATCTGTTACAACAGCAGCAATCAAGAATGCTGTGAAATATTAGAAACAGTTATGGTACTGTGCCTAGGTTATACCAATTTCTCTTTTATGTTCTGCAGTTATAGAAAATGCAGTTATATTCCTGTAAGATGAAACTGCCAGGAGTTATTTCCTTGAACTGAAAAAGGTAGAGAAGACTAACATACACACCTATCCTCCATGCTAACATGTCAACAAAGAGACACACCCTGGAATTTAACAGCACTGAAGAATATCCATTTGCCATGTAGCAGCTGACACGTGCATTTTCTGTTGATGTCTCACTCCATCAGTCATGTCTCACATTTCCCACTGAGTATAATTCCATGTCATGTGAAAATATGTAGAAACTGATTTTAGAACAGCATTCTCTTCACTGTTGGAGGAAAAACTGAAAACATTTTTCCATTTAATTTGTTATCGAATGCTAGGGTTAAACATTTTGCTTGGATTTTTCATACTAGAGTTGCACCATGTCCAGACCAGACAGCATACGCATCTCCAAAATTCAGTTTCAAATCTACAAGGTGGTAGATGTCGTGTGGTAAGCCTTTTTATGATGTTGGAAAGCTTTTCCTGTGTATGCATCTCCAGCTTTCTCCCAGGTTAATTAAAATTTTCTAAATTACTTGTGAATTCAGGGTAGACATGTTTGGCTTGTGTTTCATTATGTTTTCTAGGCCCGTGGAACTTATTAACAGGCTTCACACTTTGTCACTCCTGGGATACTCGGTGCAAACTTAAAAGATAACATTAGAGTTGGAAACTCTAGATTTTGCTGTATCTTTGTCAATTATAGAATGTACTGTAGTTAAATTAGGAGTTTAAGTGATGTTTAAAAAGAACTGCTTCTTAGTCGTGTTACGTCTTTAAAAAGTAACCCAAAGGAGAAATGTATTGCTCTATGCATTCCTGCATGTTTGACATTTTGTGTCATGCCAACTGATGATGCACTTTTTTAAAGAAATGAAAATGATAAATAGTGAAACTTAAGAGTTGGTTCAAGCAGGTGGAGTCTGGCAGGTGACAGGTGACCTGAAGATTATTTTAAGCAGTTGTAGTCCGTCTTGTCATTAGTTTGGTTTTCATCTGTCCATCAGATCCTCCGTCAATCACCAAGCAGGTAAGGTCTGCCACTAAGCAATCAAGGTTCCAGTATAACATTGTTAACAAAAAAGATGAAAGATCTAGCTCAGATGTTCTTTTATTAATTTTATCTAAACTTATATTGTGTTTTAATTCCAGCAGTCATGGCCATCCATGTCAGACCCACCACAGGACTGCTACTCCTCTTCAGTCTTCTGGCTCTGATCAACCTCTCAAGCTCAGCGGTTGGTCAAGAAAATTTGGTAATATAGCTTCATGCCTGGCTTTGTTTTGAGATCTAAACTCATGTGTCCATCCCTGTGTGTACCTGTAACAGTGAGGACAACAGTGGGGTGCACAGACATTTTTTTTTTGGGGGGGGGGAGGAGGGGGGTCCATCACAAAGTGTGGTACACCTTGTGAGAGAAGAGCAGCCCTCTGAGCCCACCTGTGTGCTTTGTGCTCAGTGCGTGGGGGAGGGGGGTATCTTATCTGGCAAAATTACAAAAAAAATTGAGCACATTTTTGTGGAAAAAGGGCAGGTGCTCGAGCACCCCCTGTTGTCTATCTGTGCAAATCTCTGGAGGACGATGCTTAAAAAAAAAATAATGGGAGCAAAAAAATAATTCAAGGAATCTATATCAACAAAACTAAAACTTATACAGAAGATTCACTTTTAATATTTTACATTTTTTATTTTTATGTCAACAAGAACTTATTTTAGAGTGTCATTTTTTTTAAATTAACAACAGCCATCAAACATTCACATGATCTATTTAAATTAAGAAGTGTTATTTCTTTTTTAAAATTTCAGGATATTCTACACAAATACTTCCAGGGAGGAATAACAGAAGCAGCCAAAAAGAAGGTTTGTTGGCTGTGGCTGACATAATGTATTCACCATAATTTGTCATTTTACATGGCTAATCAAACGTTCATGAAATGAATTTCTCCTAGGCACAACTCATGCAGAATCTTAAATTGGTGGAATACTACCATGAAAAGGAAATTGAGAATCTTTATCCCATTTTGCGACAACTGATTGAAGCAACTGAAAATTCTTCATCACTGCGGGAACTCAAGGATGTCATCATAAAATTCTTAGTCGAGAAGAAAACTCGGTTTGCTGAAGGAAAGAAAGCTTTTGTAAAGGAAATTGAGGACATTTGGGCTGTAGTAGAGCTCCAAGAATATGGCTATGATGAGCTGTAGTTGGTGTTACAGCTGGTTTATGTGACTGTGTGGTTTGTGACATTTTTCTTTTGTTTCTTTTTCTCTCTTTTTGATAAAATTAATAATCCGTAACAACAATGGTGAACGATGAAATAAATGGAATATATAACATATATAACATGAAAGTATGATAATTTTCTGCTTCTGGCTAATGATTCTGTTTTTGATCAAGTGTGTATTAATCAAAGACATAACTCTAAAATATCATTGGATTTTATCTAATATCTTCTGTAAAACTGCTGTTTTCTGTGACTATTCTTATTATAGTTCATTCATAAAAAACATATCGGAACATGGATCTAATGTTTGTAATGGCTATTGCCAGCTATATATAAGGCAATAGTGATCATCAGTTGCATTATTAAATGAATCACAATAAATTTTGGGATTATCATCCCACCAATCTTTTTTGTTTCTCCCCTTCTTGTGTTAAAGGTGTGATATTATGTGAAACTTTTTTTTTATTATTATTTTTTTTTTACTTTGCATCATGTTATAATGTTATTCCCTCACCAAAAACATATCTGGAGTGTTGCTTTGATTCTTTCATGCATGTTTGAGTAATGCATGAGTTTCCCATGGTAGCCATTTGGTGGTGCCTAAATGCTCGCTCTCACAAAGCTCCTCCTCTGACCTGCAGGCTCCAAGCCAAGGTTCCAGCTTACAGACCACCACTCCCCCACGCCTTTCCCACTCAGCTCCACGAGACTAGCCACAGCAGCAATTAGCAATCACCTGGTGGAACTGCAGGTCTTATCATACAAACTACTTCTCAGTCCAATGCTCCTGAGAAAGGTTGTTGAAAGGGCAGTATTCTGTAAAATCGACTTTTTTGAGCTTTACATCATATCGTAATGTTATTCCCTCATTAAAAACATACCTTGAGTATTGCCTTTATTCTTTCACGCATGTTTGAGAAACCCTTCAATCTACTGTGGCAACCATTCAGTTGTGCAAAATGCCTCGGTGAATACAGCTCCTCTTTCGAGACCCAGCTCCTACTCAGAGCTACACTTTCCAAACTTCCGAGCGTCCACCTTACAGAACACCCCTCCCCCGAAACGTCCACCTGGTGGATGTACGCATCTGCAGAGCTCATTATGGACCTACTTCTCAGTGAAACACTGATAAAAACATTGTTAAAGGGTTAATAGAGAAGAGCTGTTGTAATGACTTCCTGAAGATGGAGTTTCAGAAAGAGCAGGAGTTTTTACAGAGACAGAGGCCAAATTGCAAGGCGTTAAATTATGACGTCAAATTTCTTCTAAGTCATATTCGATATATACAGCATTTTTGTATCAACTGAAGGTTACATAGTTACTTGATTGTGCTATAAAATGGCACCATGTGTCTGGAAAATACAGATTACTGCATCTTTCATGGTATAATGAAAGAGCACTGTTGTGATGACATGCTGAAGACAGAGTGTCAGAAAGGGTTGGAGCTTCTTAAAGAGACAGCGGCCCAATTTCAAGGAGTCAAATTGCAAAGTCACATTTCTTTTAAGTTATGTTTGACATATACATCATTTTTATAACTGAAGGTAACGTAATTCCTTGATTGTGTTATAAAAAAGGCACCATTTGCCTGGAAAATACATAAAACCCCCTTTAAAACCCCAAAACAAGTTGCTTAAATTTCGAGAAGTTTCCAAACATATATTTTATATTTGGTAGAATTGCCTTTCAAACTGTATGACTTTGGTAAAAGTTCTTCGTATGCTTCCACAAGCTTCTTCCTGTATTTTGCTGGAATTCTGGCTCATTCCTCCTGACAGAACTGGAGGAACTGAACAGAACGGTTTAAGAAGCTCTGGAAGCTTTAAATGACTGTTGACCTGCAGGTTCCTCCCAGAGAGCGGGGCTGGGCAGTGTGCTCTAGCACAGTGGTTCCCAACCTTGGTCTTCAGGGTGCGCTATCCTGCTTGTTTTAGATGATTCCCCACTCCACCACAGCTGAAAAATGACAGCTCTATGAAAGGTGGAAAAGGTAGAAATCTAATTTACTGTGATAATTAACATTTCTGTATTTATCATCAAAAATCTTTAAAAACAAAAAAGCACACCACTGAATTACAAATCTCAGGGGGAAAAAAAGCCATATGAATAGAAATTATGTTTACAAGTGTAAATGCAACCAACATCCAACTTAAATTAGGTAGGTCTAGCAGCACTCAATCAGAATGGCTATAAATTTCAATTCAAACTTTCATTATCCTAAACAGCAGCCAATCAGTTTCTTTCTTGTTTGGTGCCATTTTCTCATATGTGTTTCTGTCAGCTTCTTATGGAGCAGCTCTGTGCTGCCTTTGGTATAATGAGATGTCAGAGTATCATCTATAACATTCACTCACATTACATTTTGCAATGTGAAACAGTGCTTTAAGTGGAAAAAAATAAGTGCCAGTTCTCCTCTTAATGTCACACAAATATGGGACAAAGACATGGATGACATTTTTATATAGATCTGTCTATTGATCTAAAGATCAATAGTTTAGTTGTACAGTAATAAAAAAAAAAACCCAAAAGAACAAAGATTGTTCTAAATTAAACCTTTACAGTGGCTTGCAAAAGTATTCATGCCTCTTTCCATATTTTGTCATATTACAACCACAAACATAAATATTTTTCATTTGAATTTTATGTGAAAGACCAACACAAAATGGTATACAATTGTGAAGTAGAAAGAAAACTACACATGACTGAAAACATCTTTTACAAATAAAAAACTGAAAAGTGCGGTGTGCAAAAGTGTTCTATCTTTTAGGGTCTGTCTCTACCAGCTTTACACATCTGGTGACTGGAATTTGAACATTCTTCTTTACAAAACAGCTCAAGCTCAGTCAAATTAGATGGAGAGCGTTTGTAAACAACAGTTTTCAGATCTTGCCACAGATTCTCAATTGAGTTTAGGTCTGAACTTTGACTAGGCCATTCTAACATGTGAATATGTTTTGTTTTAAACCATTCCATTGTAGCCCTGGCTTTATATTTAGGATGGTTGTCCTGCTGGAAAGTGAAGCTCCGTCTCAAGTCTTCTGCAGACTCCAACAGGTTTTCAAGATTGCCCTGTATTTGGCTCCATCCATCTTCCCATCAACTCTGACCATCTTCCCTTTCCCTGCTGAAGAGAAGCACCCCCAGAGCATCATCATGATGCTGCCATCATCATATTTGACAGTGTGTTCAGAGTGATGGGCAGTGTTAGTACTCCGCCACACATAGCATTTTGGATTTTGGCCAAAAAGTTCAGTTTTGGTCTCATCAGACTAAAACATCTGCTTCAAGATGTTTTCTGTGTCCCCAACATGGCTTCTGGCAAACTGCAAATGGGACTTCTTATAGTTTTCTTTTAACAATGGCTTTTTCATGCCACTCTTCCATTAAGACCACATTTGTGCAGTGCATGAGCAATAGTTGTCCTGTGGACAGATTCCTCCACCTGTGCTGTGGATCCCTGCATTTGGTCCAGAGTCACCATGGGCCTCTTGGCTGCATCTCTGATCAGTGCTCTCCTTGTTCATCCTGTAAGTTTCAGTGAAACTTTTTCACAATAATATAACATTCTTCATATAGCAAAACATGAAAGGGTCAATTATCCAAAAGTAAAAGGTCTGTTTAGTAACTTGCAAAATAGAGAACTGACATGAGTCTGTGCGGAAAAATTCACTGTTGAATGAGTCAGTTGGTGGAAATGTTGTGAAAGTAATACAAATTACATTTAGGCACACAATGTTAAGGACAACAGGTTAATACAATTTTTAATCATGTTTATAGATCATTTATAGATCCCCCCCCACCTCCACATCAAGGAGTATGGCACTTCAGCCGTATGGTCCAGTATGGTCCAGCCGCCAACTGGTCAGCTGCAGGGTTAACAGTTTACTTCTCACTTCTAGCTAAAACTATCTTAAATTAGTCCACATTTTTGTTCTGTTCCATTCGCAGGTACAAGCTGATTAGCAAAATAGTTATAAACTAAAGATTACAGAGAACCTTGACCCATATCAGATGATGCTGCCACTCTTAGATGACTTGTGTGCTGATTTTTATAAGTTGTTTAGATGCAGTGACACATTTAATGACAGAGTGGCTTTGGTATTCATAATACTTCATATTTTGTGTTATTCTTCCCTCTCTTGTCTTTATTTTTATTTTGTCAACACAAAATACTCAAAGATAGTTAGGGCCCTGGCCATACCAGCCCAAATGATTTTGCAGTCCTTAACCTGTTTGACTTAAGAAAGGAAAACAAGGTCAATCATAGACTATGTTTGTTTTTGAAAAAGGTGGAGTACATAACTCAATGACACATTTTCAGGCAATAGCGAGAACACTTTGAGAATCTTCATAATCTGGTAAGCAGATCCTCCACTGAGGATGGATGGACAGGATCTTAATGCGTAGCTGGAGATAGGAGGTTGCCTAGTTTGGGAATGATTGTTTTCAGACGACGTTCTTTCTCATGTTCAGAGCATCTCTTCTCAGTGTACCTTCATTCACCTCTCATCTCCTCAGAGCCTCTGCTGTCCCAAGCTGTCAGAAACTCTCCAGGTCAAGATCAAGTGCACCTTTCATAACCACTGTTCTCAAAATAAACCTTTTAAAACTTTCCTCTGGTCTCTGAGAATAATTGTGCATTTGAGTCAGGAAGCCAAACAGAAAAATTACAAATACGTAATTGATATTTTGCATCTTACAATAAACAAGCAAGTTCTTAATGTTGTTGAGTAATCTTTGTTAGTTGCTTTGTGAACATTACATTAATAAACACAGGCACCACTCTGAATACTCATTTAAACATTCAAATATTCTTCACATCAAAGAAGTTGGCAATTCTTTTATGTAAACTCTTTAGTTACATCCTAAAAATGTCAACAAAATTTCCTAATTATACGGTTCAAAGTTGGAAAAAAAGCTAAAGCCTCAGGGACGTGTGTGGAAACAGATAACCAGATGCCCCATCAATAGGTTGGAGAAGTTATAATTCAGCCTGCTGCTCTTCCAGGTAATTAATGAATGTCTCTGCTTGTTTGATATTGTTTTCCATGTTCTCCATTTTTACACCTAATTCAGCATTTACTTCATGTCATAAGCCTTGCTTTCCTCAGCAATAATCTTTACATTCTTCACAAATTGTTCCACCGATGGATAGTCATCAGGAAGTTCTCTCTTATGTTTCTTGATCTTAATTTGTAGTAATCTGAGACCTGTGAAGAGAGATCATTTCTTGCCTTTTGATAAGCCTGGTAAACTGTTTTTTAGGACATGGCACAAATTGCAGCAGGCATTCTGATAACTTAAGTCATATAACAGTCATAATGACGTAAATTTTTAAGGGGATATAAAATACGTCAGACCAGGGCCCGTATTCTCAAAGATTCTCAGAGTCCTCTCAGAGAGTTCCTACCTTAGCCTAAAAGTTCCTGCCAGGGAGTCCTAGCTTTAAGAATGATTCAGGCAGCTGCTGAGAACAACTCTAAGCGGAGTCGACAGAAATTCCCCTCTTAGTGAGGAGTGGTCGACCTTGTTGCTAAGGGTCTTCTAGGGACTGTCATTAGTTTGCCTTCTTCTTTTTCTTGTTTAATGGTGGTTGGCAAATAACTTAAGGGAGCATTACTACCACCAGGTAGTAATAAGGTCTAGTTTTGGATGTTATTGGCTGATACGAATGGTAAGTGTGGAACAAATGTCGCCAAAAAGGAAAAAAATAGTCATCCTATCATTTGAATTACAGTGTCTTAGAAAATATGGCAAGGTAGCTTTTACTTCTTAAGTCTTTCTGAAATAAATCAATAAGGTCTAGTTTTGGATGTTATTGGCTGATACGAAAAACAAAATAAGATACACACACACACACACACACACACACCCTCAAATAGGCTACAGTAATCAGTTGCAGTTGATAAAAATTAACCATTCATAGACTAGACTGAATTAAGAGAAGTGTGTTATGATGATGAAACTATGCAAAATTAAATTAATTGCCACACAGCATGAACATGCAGTGCCTGTTTTTAGCACAGCTCTATCCATTATACAGAGAATTGCTCTCCTTTCTGTCAGTCTTTCCACCATTGTCCCTGCTAAATCCTTCCGTAGTCCCAAGAGGGGTCAATGAAGAGTTTCTTTTTTTTTTTCAATACTTTTTTTTTTTTTTTTTTTTTTTTTTTTTGTGGTTTTGGGAAATGACAGGCTGATGGGTCACCCCCATCACATTGCTGTTGCCCAACCGTGACCCCTGCCCCCTCTCCCCGAGAGTCGAGTTGGGACTGCCGGAGGCTCTTAGGTTCAATAAAAGTCCTCCTCACTACCCCAAATATTTTGTCACATTAGGAGCTCTCTTAAGGCTTAAGGTACTTTGTGAATAACTTTTATCTTACCAAGGTAAAATTCTAGGAAAAATCTTAGAATTTCAGAAATTCTAAGAATTTCCCTAAAATCACGAGGAGCTACTTTAGTCTTATGATTCCTTGTGAGTACGGGACATGATCATTGGGAAATTTTTCTTTAAGCTGACATACAGGATGAAGTCTTTTTAATTTATTACTGTACATTATTTCTTGTATTCAAAATTTTTCATCATTACTATTTGTCACTGAAATAGAGCTAGAGGTTTTAACCAAAACTTTATATATGTTTACCTGATGAGACACATTCAATCATCTATGTGGATACTCGTTCAGATAGGCCTATGCAAAGTAACTTATTTTACAGTTCCATCATAAACTCATTATCCCATGCGCCAATGTAATGTAAGATTTCATTTTCTGAAATCCTTCTTTTGTTTTCTCATGCATTTTCTTTATCTGTTTCTGCAGATTTGGGAACTATATCTTTAGTTTCACTCATGCATAAAGAGATGTAGCTGTGTTTAAAATATCTCATCAGTTTAAAGACCATTTTACCAATGTTGATGACAAATTTACCAGCTATTCTTGGTCAAATGGGGAACTTGTGAAGCAGAACAGACAGAGCAGAGTGCAAATTAGGAACAGGCCTTTTGTGGTTTTGGTACCAGCAGTTCCACTGTTAATGACAGTTGTTACTGCTGCCATGACTGTTCTGAAGAAAGACTTGAGAGTGACACTTGTTAAACAACTAAAAGCTTGAAATTATAGGGCATTGCAACTAATGTGAACTTGCCAGAGATGTGAAGGGGGTAAAGATGAGTAAAGCAAAACTGGAACTGTAACATGAACAACACATTGTTTTTATCTGCTCTGGCAGGAACCTCCCCCAAAGCTTGTGGATGGCGTGAGGGAGGATGACGTAACTCCCACTATCTGCACTCCACTGTGTATCCCCTTCTTACCATGTTTTATTTCCACAAAAAAAAAAAAAAAAAAAAAAAAAAAAAAAAATCCATTTTTACATTCCTGCTTTAATGAAATGTACTGGTGTGCTCATGAATACATTTAGAAACAGTTTTTCCCAATACTAATGCAGCTAACGATTGTTACAAAATAATGACTATGCCAAGTATACCATATTAATTTACAGATATATTGACTCAAAGGCTGACAAAATGAACCCCAAGGAGAATAAATATGTTCTATACTTATATATTTTTCTCATCTCATTTTAAAATGGCACTCTTTTGACCATTCAGGAAAAACTAAATAACCACAGAATACTATAGACGTCAATGAATGTTTAAAATCAGTAAATGTTCTGGCTTAATTGATATATTTGAGTACGTATTGGTTGAATTTCCCTACAATACTTTTGTCTTGGGGTGCCGGAATGGGAATTTTTTTTCTAAATCAATGTTTCACACAAGAACAAATTTAGATAGAGTGTAAGATTTTCATTTCTCTGTTAGTATTTGGTTGTTTTTTCTGTCAAGTAAATATATGTCAAAATGTTTACAAAAGTAAACATTTCTTTTAGGTTTTGGACCCAAATAATTTATTACACATGCATGTCAAATTGTGGATAATGTACATACATCAATGTACATACATACATCTCACACTGCTTTAAACCAGTCAAAAACAATAAAAAATTGTAATAACACATTTTTCTCTTTCTTGATTCAGTTTAATTGAATATGTTTTGATCCTACAGTACAAAGCTGGATGTGTTATGATGTATTAAGACAAAACAAAGAAAGATGTGACTAAATGAGATGGTTGTTTTACTGACCTAACAGAAAAAATGACATTCAGAAGATGGCTCTGTATCAGTTTTTTTCTTGACTTTGATCACATTCATTATCACACTTTGCAAAGAAAAAAAAATGTTTAGACGTGTTTGTTATGTTTGCTTTGTCTCACCTGACAATTTTTAAATTTTGATCCCCACCTGACAAATTTTGAAACTTACCTCTGCAACTTTCCTCTACACTTTCATTTTTGCTGAAGTGATACTAGGTAGATCCTTTTCACAGGAAGGTAGCTACAGTTTTTTTAAGCCATAACATCGCAGAGGAGATGGGTGTTTTAACCCACCTAAAAGAGATATAAATTGCATGTTGGGACTGTAAACATTCAAATGTTGCATGGTTTCTGAATTCATGAAGACTGTACCACTTTACAATGAGGGTCTTCTTATGAATGGCTAATAAGTAGCTTATTAATCAGTTAATTAAGCTGAAAACTGTTTTAAAATATGGTATTAGTATTTTAAAAAATGAACCAACAGATGCACCAAAGTAAACTGATTTAAAGTAGGTCAAAGAATAGAGTGTGCATCTCTGCTTTGTCTATCTATCTATCTATCTATCTATCTATCTATCTATCTATCTATCTATCTATCTATCTATCTATCTATCTATCTATCTATTCATTCTATAATAATTTCCCTCTAATAAAAGCAATGTTATAAGTGTCTTAAAAAAATGTAGTTATAACTGTCTTCTGCTTTAGCTGACAAAACATTAAATCAGTTAAAAATTATTGTGCTTTTCAAATGTTCTCAAGACTATGAGAATATTTGGTCCAAATCTGTATTATGACTTATATTGCACTTTTCAGGAGCCTTAAAGATGCTTCATAATGAAATCAGGCACCACCACCAGCAGCAGGCAAGGTTGGTGAAGTTTCCTGCCCAAGGACATAACAACAGAGATGGACGAGGCTTGAACCAGTGACCCATTGACTGCAGCGTGAACTCCTACCTCTGTTGCCACCCCCCGTCATTAGACCATTCTGTCATCATTATTAAGTAAAAGCGCAGCTGTACTTGATGTTTATAAAATATTTCTTATCATGATGTGAAATCAAAAATGCCTGAAGAAATGTTAAATTTAAAGTATTGTCTGGATGAAGAGAATAAAAAGAAAAAAAAAAAATCACAAAAATCAGCAAAATGAATTATTTTATTCAAGTAAAAAGTCATTAGAATTTGATCTGTTCAACACTGTATACTTTCAAACAGTTATAGGATAAGTTTTATTAATCACTAAATCTTTTAGCTAAAAAGTGGATATTACCTCCAAGATGATGAAAACTGTCAAACCTACTGAATTAATCTCAAATCAGGTTCAAAGAACTTTCAACATTTAAAATGAAATCACACATTTAAAGACATTCAGTACATTGAAATGAAACACCCGGTCCCACACTAGAAGTCTGGACCAGTTAAAATTCAGCCTGCTGCTCTTCAAGGAAATTGATTAGCATCTCTGCTTCATTAATTTTCCCTTCACTTTCCTTGATTTGTACACCTAAATCATTATTCGTCTTGTCGATAGAAGCCTTAGTTTTCACCAACAAATCTTTCGTCTTCTTCATCAGGCCCTCCAGTGGCAAAAAGAATTCAGGAAATTCCCCTGCATGTTTCTTCATCAGTGCCATGAATGTATCCATCATGTTTATGTAGTCAGTCATCAGGTCTGAAGAGCTGATAATGCTTGAATGGTCATTCTGAGGGGGAAAAGATAAAACTTCTTTATTGTATGGAAAACATCTCACAGGTTCTTCTCACCATTAGGATCATAATGCTGTTATCAGTTGCGTATATTACATCTTGATAATCGAAAATTCATTAAACCAGATTTTTTTTTTAAAGATTTTACATTTAAGCAGAGATTCAGGGTAAAGGTTCATTGGTTGGTAGATGTTGGTTGTATATATAGGTATAAATATCATTAACAAACAGTTCTCTCAGTTTAGATGTAGATTAAAATTAATTTAAAAAAAATTTGTGGCATGTTGTTTAATGCAATATCATTATGCTCACCTTCAGCTTCTTAAGCATTTCCTTTACTTGCTGATGCTTTTCATTTATCTCTGCCTAAAAGTGGAAGAATGGTATTTAGTTCCTTTTACATACATGAAAACAGGTAACTGATGCATTATCAAAATTTCTTTCAAAAATCCTTCCACCAATGTTGCTAATAAACTTACCAGCTGTCTGTTGTTTGACAGACAACTTGTGAAGCTAATCAGACTGAGCAGAGTGCAGATCAGGAACAAGCCTTTTGTGGTTCTGGTAACCGCTGCCATGACTGTTATGGAGAAGAAAATAAGAAACTGTTGTTGAACAGACAAATTTTAATTGTAGGCCTTTACAACTATTTGAACTTACCTGAAATGTGGAGAAGGAGAAGGTGGTGAATGAAAAACAGTATGGGCAGGCACAACACTAAGGGTTTTTATAGTCTTCAGAAGTAACATCCCCAGTGTGGTGTTTTGGGTGTGTGAATGTGAGTCACTATTTACTCTCCACTGTAACAATATCCTGTCTGTTGTGTTTCATTTACAGAGAAACCATATTTTTCAGTTACACTTTAGAAACTGAAACATATGGTGTAAACTAACAACACTAAATACAGAGGTTACAAAACTTAGCATCGAAACAGCGAGTTAATCAGTATCTTTCATCCATGCCATGAAAGGCAATTAATTAATTATTATCAAATTATCCACCATATGATCAATATCTTAAAGATACATTAGCTTCAAGATTTAGATACCTGACGAAATGTATATCATGGAGAAACAACAGATGCTTTTATGAAACAGAAATTTTATTTAAAAAATGTGTTTTTCTTCTTTTTTTACATATTTGTTAAAACGGTCACTTTGTCATGACAGTATAGTATGAGACAGATAATCTGTGGGAAAAAAAAAAAAAAAAAAAAAAAAAAAAAAAAAAAAAAAAAAAAAAAAATCAAGCTCTTATTCTTATTTGACCAATATTTTGCCACATGTATATAACCTGAATGACCTTCCTGTGTTCCATAATTGGTTTTATTTCTCTCCATTCTCTTTTTGACACAGTCCAAACATCTCAGATCCACTTTTCGACTCAGTTGTGGTGCTGTTTCTATGTAATAAAGTCATCACAAGAGTAGATAGCAGGGCTTATCTGTATCTCTGAAAATATGGAACAGTCAGGTTGTAAGCACCCAATGGGAAAAATGACCACATGGTACAGCTATTATTCAGATGGAAGAAATTAGGCTTCTGAGAGTTCCTACAGACAGCCAACTGGAGTGGTCTCAGCAGACAACTAATTCTTATAAGATTTTCAAATTACATACCCTTAACATTAATCCCTCAGATTATTCACACTGTTGTCAAATCACACTTCCCATATTGCCTCATGGTGTGGTCTAGTGCTTCACAAAAATTAAGCAAACTACAATCAGTCCAAAATAAGGCAACGCTCTGAACTGTTCCACATACACAAATAGTCTCATTTGCACAGAGCATAAGGTTGGCCATTGGTTGATATTGCCCTTCTTTGCTTTTTTGGAAGCATTCCAGTTTCTAAAATACCATGTTTTGGATAATGAACTTTCATTTTGCCGCACTTTGCACAATTTTAATACAAAGCATGCTTCAAATGGTTGTTTTGCTCGCAATATGAAGGATCCATCCTCAACAAACCTTAGCAGCCACAACAGTTTTTTTTAAACATCTTATCTGTTAATTTATTTTAAAGATATATGTTTACATAAGATGTTACAATAGAGGAGATGCTTATGCTTCAGAGTGAACTTAAATGCTGAAAACAAACAAAAGGAAACTATCCTATTAACCAACATTTACTTATTTAAAATAAATAATAGTTATTATTTTTGCTTGAAAATAACAAAAATATTGGTCAGAAAAGAGAATAGTAATTTCTATAATGAATGCAAATTAGTAGATTAGCCAGTAAACCACGAATTAGCCAACGCCTTACTGGTACTTCCAGCATTCACCACAAGTAAGACCCATAATCGTTTCTACAATAACCCTCCCAGGAATAAGGTGGATAAATATAATTTAAATCACAAAGAGAAAACAGTGTAGGAACCTCTTTAGACAAAGAGTAACTATGAGCTCTGTCCCATTTAAAAATCTTCCTCACCAGACTTATGAATGAGACAATCCACAACCTCAACATTTTACATCTTTGTTTTATAAGACCAGGCTTCCAATCCATATCTTCTTCAGCAGTTTGCTTAGAACAAACTTTCCACCCTTAAAACCTCCACCTTATAGCTCTGTAAAAGACGAAATTAAAATAATAAAATGCCATGTGACGCAATACACCAACAAGTAAAGTACAACACACTTAAAATGTAACAAAAACACAAATTGACACAAAAAGAAAACAAAAATAAGAGCATTAAATTTGTTAGACCAAAATGATCATGTTGCATATTTTATTTTTTTTTTTTAAACAAATTTTATGCTGACAAGGATAAGTTGCTTGTTGCAGGCAAACGTAAGTTTCACGGGAAAAGAAACAGTAAGGGGAAAAACATCACAGAATTCAAAACGTGAAACATGTGAAATGTTGAAAAAAAATCATTAAGTAAAATATTTTGTATTTACAAAAGGACATAAGAAGGAGTCAGTCCACAAAAACTGCACCTACTCAGTACAATACAACAGAGTAAACCAACAGAGAGAGAAACAGTTATAGCTCTTCATGCTGCTCCTGCTGGGATTTTTTCAAAACCTCTTTCAGGCTTTTTCCAATATCCTCTGCTTATGGAACTATCACCTATTTCTTTAGGGTAAAATAGGTCCTGAAGCCTTCAGTGAGTTGCTCTGAGACACGTAGAAGTTGATGATCAATCGTTGATAGTTTTTTTCCATTCATGAATTTTAGGATAAAGCTCAAGCAGCTTCAAATCAAAGAACTGTGATCCAGCTGTGATTCTGTACTTGTTGTCTGTCTGGAGACAGGAAAGAGAATTAAAATAAGTAAAAAATGTATCCTTTGAGAAACAGTTTTCATCTACCACCTGTATATGTGCACCTCATATTTTTTTGCAGGGAAAATTAAAGAAGCAGAGATGCTAATCAATTTCCTTGAAGAGCAGCAGGCTGAATTTTAACTGGTCCAGACTTCTAGTGTGGGACCGGGTGTTTCATTTCAATGTACTGAATGTCTTTAAATGTGTGATTTCATTTTAAATGTTGAAAGTTCTTTGAACCTGATTTGAGATTAATTCAGTAGGTTTGACAGTTTTCATCATCTTGGAGGTAATATCCACTTTTTAGCTAAAAGATTTAGTGATTAATAAAACTTATCCTATAACTGTTTGAAAGTATACAGTGTTGAACAGATCAAATTCTAATGACTTTTTACTTGAATAAAATAATTCATTTTGCTGATTTTTGTGATTTTTTTTTTTTCTTTTTATTCTCTTCATCCAGACAATACTTTAAATTTAACATTTCTTCAGGCATTTTTGATTTCACATCATGATAAGAAATATTTTATAAACATCAAGTACAGCTGCGCTTTTACTTAATAATGATGACAGAATGGTCTAATGACGGGGGGTGGCAACAGAGGTAGGAGTTCACGCTGCAGTCAATGGGTCACTGGTTCAAGCCTCGTCCATCTCTGTTGTTATGTCCTTGGGCAGGAAACTTCACCAACCTTGCCTGCTGCTGGTGGTGGTGCCTGATTTCATTATGAAGCATCTTTAAGGCTCCTGAAAAGTGCAATATAAGTCATAATACAGATTTGGACCAAATATTCTCATAGTCTTGAGAACATTTGAAAAGCACAATAATTTTTAACTGATTTAATGTTTTGTCAGCTAAAGCAGAAGACAGTTATAACTACATTTTTTTAAGACACTTATAACATTGCTTTTATTAGAGGGAAATTATTATAGAATGAATAGATAGATAGATAGATAGATAGATAGATAGATAGATAGATAGATAGATAGATAGATAGATAGATAGATAGACAAAGCAGAGATGCACACTCTATTCTTTGACCTACTTTAAATCAGTTTACTTTGGTGCATCTGTTGGTTCATTTTTTAAAATACTAATACCATATTTTAAAACAGTTTTCAGCTTAATTAACTGATTAATAAGCTACTTATTAGCCATTCATAAGAAGACCCTCATTGTAAAGTGGTACAGTCTTCATGAATTCAGAAACCATGCAACATTTGAATGTTTACAGTCCCAACATGCAATTTATATCTCTTTTAGGTGGGTTAAAACACCCATCTCCTCTGCGATGTTATGGCTTAAAAAAACTGTAGCTACCTTCCTGTGAAAAGGATCTACCTAGTATCACTTCAGCAAAAATGAAAGTGTAGAGGAAAGTTGCAGAGGTAAGTTTCAAAATTTGTCAGGTGGGGATCAAAATTTAAAAATTGTCAGGTGAGACAAAGCAAACATAACAAACACGTCTAAACATTTTTTTTTCTTTGCAAAGTGTGATAATGAATGTGATCAAAGTCAAGAAAAAAACTGATACAGAGCCATCTTCTGAATGTCATTTTTTCTGTTAGGTCAGTAAAACAACCATCTCATTTAGTCACATCTTTCTTTGTTTTGTCTTAATACATCATAACACATCCAGCTTTGTACTGTAGGATCAAAACATATTCAATTAAACTGAATCAAACTGAAAGAGAAAAATGTGTTATTACAATTTTTTATTGTTTTTGACTGGTTTAAAGCAGTGTGAGATGTATGTATGTACATTGATGTATGTACATTATCCACAATTTGACATGCATGTGTAATAAATTATTTGGGTCCAAAACCTAAAAGAAATGTTTACTTTTGTAAACATTTTGACATATATTTACTTGACAGAAAAAACAACCAAATACTAACAGAGAAATGAAAATCTTACACTCTATCTAAATTTGTTCTTGTGTGAAACATTGATTTAGAAAAAAAATTCCCATTCAGGCACCCCAAGACAAAAGTATTGTAGGGAAATTCAACCAATACGTACTCAAATATATCAATTAAGCCAGAACATTTACTGATTTTAAACATTCATTGACGTCTATAGTATTCTGTGGTTATTTAGTTTTTCCTGAATGGTCAAAAGAGTGCCATTTTAATATGAGATGAGAAAAATATATAAGTATAGAACATATTTATTCTCCTTGGGGTTCATTTTGTCAGCCTTTGAGTCAATATATCTGTAAATTAATATGGTATACTTGACATAGTCATTATTTTGTAACAATCGTTAGCTGCATTAGTATTGGGAAAAACTGTTTCTAAATGTATTCATGAGCACACCAGTACATTTCATTAAAGCAGGAATGTAAAAATGGATTTTTTTTTTTTTTTTTTTTTTTTTTTTGTGGAAATAAAACATGGTAAGAAGGGGATACACAGTGGAGTGCAGATAGTGGGAGTTACGTCATCCTCCCTCACGCCATCCACAAGCTTTGGGGGAGGTTCCTGCCAGAGCAGATAAAAACTATCCTAGCTCCTAATGTGACAAAATATTTGGGGTAGTGAGGAGGACTTTTATTGAACCTAAGAGCCTCCGGCAGTCCCAACTCGACTCTCGGGGAGAGGGGGCAGGGGTCACGGTTGGGCAACAGCAATGTGATGGGGGTGACCCATCAGCCTGTCATTTCCCAAAACCACAAAAAAAAAAAAAAAAAAAAAAAAAAAAAGTATTGAAAAAAAAAAGAAACTCTTCATTGACCCCTCTTGGGACTACGGAAGGATTTAGCAGGGACAATGGTAGAAAGACTGACAGAAAGAGAGCAATTCTCTGTAAAATGGAGAGAGCTGTGCTAAAAACAGGCACTGCATGTTCATGCTGTGTGGCAATTAATTTAATTTTGCATAGTTTCATCATCACAACACACTTCTCTTAATTCAGTCTAGTCTATGAGTGGTTAATTTTTATCAACTGCAACTGATTACTGTAGCCTATTTGAGGGTGTGTGTGTGTGTGTGTGTGTGTGTGTGTGTGCCTGTGTGCGCGCGCACATATGTGTGTCTTATTTTGTTTTTCGTATCAGCCAACAACATCCAAAACTAGACCTTATTGATTTATTTCTATTTCAGAAAGACCTAAGAAGTAAAAGCTACCTTGCCATATTTTTCTAAGACACTGTAATTCAAATGATAGGTTGACTATTTTTTTCCTTTTTGGCGACATTTGTTCCACACTTATCAGCTGGTGGTGGTAATGCTACCTTAAGTTATTTGCCAACCACCATTAAACAAGAAAAAGAAGAAGACAAACTAATCACAGTCCCTAGAAGATCCTTAGCAACAAGGTCGACCACTCCTCACTAAGAGGAAAATTTCTGTCGACTCCGCTTAGAGTTGTTCTCAGCAGCTGCCTGAATCATTCTTAAAGCTAGGACTCCCTGGCAGGAACTTTTAGGCTAAGGTAGGAACTCTCTGAGAGGACTCTGAGAATACGGGCCCTGGTCTGACGTATTTTATATCCCCTTAAAAATTTACATCATTATGACTGTTATATGACTTAAGTTATCAGAATGCCTGGTGCAATTTGTGCCATGTCCAAAAAACAGTTTTGTCTTTTCCCACCAATCTTATCAAAAGGCAAGAAATGATCTCTCTTCACAGGTCTCAGATTACCAGAAATTAATGGATTTCATGGTAGCAGAGATCAAGAAACATAAGAGAGAACTTCCTGATGACTATCCATCAGTGGAACAATTTGTGAATAATGTAAAGCTTATTGCTGAGGAAAGCAAGGCTTATGACAAAGAAGTAAATGCTGAATTAGGTGTAAAAATGGAGAACATGGAAAACAATATCAAACAAGCAGAGAGAGTTCAGCCAGTTATGTTAAGTTGGGACTTTCTGGCGGGATTTTGATATTGCATTTGGGGCTGGGGTTCCCTCCGGTGGAGAGAGATTTCTATCAGATGATTTTTGGATATAATGGAAGGTTTTTTGTTGAGGGTGGCGAGGAGGGGCTTATCCCACTACTGTGAGGACAATTAGGAAAGTAAAAACATTTTTTTGTAACTTCAACACCAGACCTATGTTTTTCTTGACAAACAGGTCTATGTTGAAAAAAAATATTCTTGCCAATAATTTGATAGTTGGAGGGCCCAGTCTGCTCCTCCAATCCCTTCTATGGGTCTGGAACAACTGAGGACATGGAGGCAGAGGCACATCAAGGATGAGAATTGGTTCATAGTCATTATTTGACAGAGGGGAGCCAGATCAATTTAATTTGGCAAGGGCAGAGGCAGGCCTCCAGACACACACATAATAAAAAAAAAAAAAATAAAAAAAAAAAAATAAATAAACAAAATCAAATAAATTAAAACAGACCACTTGGGGCATTAAGGATGAAAGGGGAAGGTGCTCAAGGCCCCCCTTACCCTACTGCTCAGAACTTCTCTCTTCAGCTCCCAATCAGCATGCTTTTTGAATGCCGAACCACTGGATTCAGAACATCGACTCTGTATTTCCTCATCTTCTGTTTTGCTCCTACCTCCTCCATCACAACCTAACTCCTTTTCTTCTTGTCCGCCCCCTCCCACACACACCATGTGCCTGCTGCAGACAGGAGGAGAGAGAGAGAGAGAAAGAGAGAGAGAGAGAGAGAGAGAGAGAGAGAGACACACTTGGAAAAACAATACTGAAAGAGGAGAATGGAGGGGGAGCCACTCTGGTCATTTTTCCAATAGGGAGTTTCAAACCCAATTGTCTCATATTGTCTGAGATACAGACAAACATTGCTACCTACTCATGTAATGACTGTTACATAGAAACAGCACCACAACTGAGTCGAAAAGTGGATCTGAGATGTTTGAAGTGTATCAAAAAAGAATGGAGAGAAACAACTAACTAACTAACTAACAAGATGTAGCTAAAAAATACAGTATATATTATTTTTATGTAAAATTCTGGCAGGGAAAGTGTATGTGAAATGCCATAATCAAATGGAATAGTGTACAGGAACATTTGAGTTTGGACTGGAAGTCCCACTGTAAAACTTTGAGAGACCACCAAGTGTCGTTGAGAATAACAGAGCTTGGATCCTGTGGAATTTCCAGATCAAATTTGATATACATATGATAACCAGAAACTGGAAACTGTGGTATAGAAAGCAGAAAAAAACCCAGCAGTGATTAATAAACCAATCTGAAGCAAAAGCAACATAAAAGAGGAACACAAGATGCTTGAAAAGCACCAAGAGCTCAAAGAGGAAATAGCAAAGCTGTGGAATGTCAAGACTTTATCATTCCAACTGAGACAGGGACCTCATAACCTTGGAGAGAGGCTTCAGCATATTCCATGACCAATGTCTGAAATCTCTATACATTTCAGAACAGCACAACCCTAAGAACAGCTAAGAAGCTGTGTAGAACCAACAAGCTACCAAGCTTCTGATAGAGAATCTGAGCTTGAAGTATACACAATGGATGGCAATGGAATCTATTTTATAGCACAACTGTAACTGATGTTATAACTACTACTTTCCTGTGAAAAGGATTTGCCTATGACTTATGGGAAAATGAAAGTAAAGAGGCACCTTACACAGCAAGTAGTGATTTACGAGTCACAAGAAAGCAAGAATAATGCAGGGTGTGCGTAGTTCCATTTGCCTTTGTTTGACTAAGCATTTGCAAATTTTTGTCCAAACAAGATAAGAAACTTTGCAATGTAAACTAGAAAATGTGAATGAAGCACCTGTTAATTTGCTTCCTGCCAGTCTTGTGAAGGAGCAGAAACAGTGGTACAGTCTGGAACACCAGATAAACAACATATTTCTGAGATACCAGTATTTTTGTTCTTCACACAGCGTCAATTTTTGCCACATATGGGCGACAGTGGATTAGAGGGTAGTAGTTCATCCTGTGGGTTGCTGGTTTGAATCCCTGCTCCATCTGTCTTAGCCGTTGTGTCCTTGGGCAAGACACTTCATCTGCCTTTTCTGCTGCAATTGGCTTGGTGGTGCCAATTGTATGACTTGTAACCTTGCTTCTGTCAGACTGCCTCAGGGGAGATGTGGCTACAATGTACCTGACCACTATCAGTGTCTAAATGTGTGCGTGAATGGTTCACTGGATGTAGAGAAAAGTGCTTTGGAGTCATCTAGACTAGTTTAAGAGCTATACAAGTACAAGTCATTTAATTAATTTTAATCTTCATGACATTCAACAGTAAAGTGAAGAATAATCCGAGAGAGAGAGCGATCTCAAAATATAAGTTAGCTTAAATGTAACCAAACACTGGCAATTAATCATTTGTATGAACAACTGAATCCAATCTTCTAAAAAGATTATTATTAAAAGCCCCAATCCATCAGTCCATCTGGTACTTTAGCCTACCATCACTCGTGAACAAAACACCAGGATACTTAAACTCCTTCACTTGAGACACAGACTGACCTCCAACACAGAGGGGGCAGTCCACCTATTTCTGTTCGACAACCAAAGCCTCAGACTTAGAAGAGCTGAATAATCCATGGCTGCTTCACATGGAGCAGAAAACTGCTCCAGTGCATGCTGGAGGTCACAAGTTGAAGAAGCCAACATTCTGTGCAAAAACAAAGATGAAATCCTGAGTTCCCCAAACCAAACTCTCTGTGACTATGAGTTGAGATACTGTTCATATACAGGAACAGATTCAATTTTGTCCTGAGTCTTCCACTCCAATGGTGTTGTCCCGATCCTCCATGCAACCATAGCAAGATAAAATTATTGACAAAGCACCTTAAACCTTAAGAGAGCTCCTAATGTGACAAAAAAGAGGAAAAAGTTAGGAGTAGTGAGGAGAACTTTTATTGAGCCTAAGAGCCTCCCACAGTCCCAGCTCAATGCTCGAGGACAGTGAGGCAGGTCTAACGGTAGGACAACAAGGAAGCGATCGGGGTGTCCCATCAGCCTATCAGTTCCCAAAACCACGAAAAATTAAAAAGGTCATCAACCCCTCCTGGGACTAAGGAAGAATTAAGGAGGGAAGATGGTGGAAAGACTGACAGAGAAATATTCTCTGTAAAATGGATAGAGCTGTGCCAACACCAGGGACTGCATGTTGATGCTTTGTGGCAATGTATTCAGTTTTGCCAAGTTTCATCATCGTGACACACTTTTCTTAATTCAGTCTAGATTCTATGATCAATGAATTTCTTTCAACTGATTACGAGGGCCACAGCCTATTTGTTGTGTATGTGCCTTATCTTGTATCAACCAATCACAGCCAAAACTATACCTTACTGATTTATTTCAGGATGACTCAAGAAGTAAAAGCTACTGGGCTAAATTTTATTGTTAAGACACTTTAATTTATATGATGGCATATGAGCTTTTCTTTTGGTGACATTTGTTCCACACTTACCTGTGGGTGGTCTGTGGTAATGCTTCCTTCATTTATTTGCCAACTGCCATTAAACAAGAAGAAGACAAACTAATCACAGTCCCTAGAAGACCCCTAGCAACAGGATCAACCACTCCTCACTAAGATGGGAATTTCTGTTGACTCCTGTGGGGGTTTGCGTTGTAGAACCCTCAAACAGGATGAAAACCAGCAGTTAGGAGGAGGACCATAAAATCAAAAAGGCAACAACTGGTTGCAGATTCTGGTACAGGTGTACTGCATCAATGGACAGGGAAAAATGTAGTTTTAGAGCAACCAATCTTCACAAAAGAGAAGAAAAAACCTCAATTACACTGCAGTCCTGCTTAAATATGTAGAGACCCTACCACTATTTAGATTTGAGAGGGGTTTCCCCAAAACAAAACAGATACAAAAAGCTTTACAAATGACTAAGAAAATCATTTAAAACACACAAACCTAATTACCAACTTATACAGATAATATGCAAAACAACAAACCAAGAGCAAATCAAACAAAAGTTTCAGTCCATTTTAACCCTCAGCTTCACCCAGTGGTCTGCCCCAATGAGATGGATGATTAGGGAATTCATTCTATGAAGCTAGCCCTCAGGAAGTTGACCTCAAAGAAAAAGAAGTTAGTCTTCAAAATAAAAAACATAACAAAACAAACTTCCTGTTAGTGTCTCTGTGTGTTTCACCTTAGTGAGGGAAATGTTTTCCAACACCCTCACAACTCTGTCCAGAGTTGCTCTCAGCATCTAACTGAATCACTCTTAAAGCTAGGACTCCCTGGCAGGCTTATCAAATGGCAAGAAAAGATCTCTTCACAAGTCCCAGATTACTACAAATTAATGGATTTTATGGCAGCAGAGCTCAGGAAACATAAGGAAGACCTTCCTGATGACCATCAGTGGAGCAACTACTGAAGAATGCCTGTTGAGTTCCCACCCCTATTCATACTGCTGGGGCTGCCAATGTCTCTTGGTCAACCTGTTCATCTCCTTTTGAGTCTTCTGTTAATCTGATTCAGTCAGCCAGTCACCCAGTGTTTCTTCCTCCACTTCCTGTTGTACTCCCATCCTCTCCAGCCATCCTGTTCCATCCTCCACCCTCCTCCTTCTGGTCTTACCACTTTGCGTCAACAAGTTGTCAACGTGCTCTACATTAGTTTGGTCTGGCTCCTTCAGCCCTCTCTTGATTTTTTTGGTCAGCCTCAGGAGTTACAAGGCACTTTGGGGTCAATATAGCTGGATTGTATGTTCTGCCCCAGTTCATTGGACCTTACGCCCGCGGAGTTTGTTCTGGCCTTCTCCTTTTACAGGGTCACATCTGCTTTCTGTTCCCCAACCGCTGGTCTGAGCTTAGGGTTTGCTTTTGGTTGTGCTCACATGGCGCTCAGTTTCAGGGACACCAGGGTCTACCAGTTCCACATACATGTGTCATTTACCAAAGAAGTGCGATAGTATGCAGCAATTTCAACAACCTCGACTACTCCGTCTCCAGTGGCCAGTTGTTGTGCACCTACTCTTTCTGTGTTGGTTCTCATGCTGTTCCCTCCTTCCGGATGGCCTAACTAATACTGCACCTTGCCTGCCCGTTATGGTGAGCACTCTCCTTTGTACTCTGACACATCACCATGATAGGGTATTTGTGAATTTTGTTGTTAGTGGTCTTTCATTTTGGTTTCACCTGGGCATTGGGATCCTTCCAGCTTGCACCACTTGCTGTTGTCACCACCAGTCTGCTGCCTTGCAACCTGTTATGATCAATCAAGACACTTTAATTTATATGATGGCATATGAGCTTTTCTTTTGGTGACATTTGTTCCACATTTACCTGTGGGTGGTCTGTGGTAATGCTTCCTGTTGAAGAGTCAACTCTTTTAGCTAGGAAGTTCAGTCGAAGTTCACGTTGGGTCCCTTTCAGCCAGCCTCCTTTCTTGTCTTCGTGCCTGACCCATGTGTCTGCGCTATGCATTATACTCTGGCAAGGAGGGCATGAGTATAGACCTGTCAGGTTCATTTGGTTTTCACGTGCCTGGCATTACTTGCCTTGTTCCCTTTCCACACTCTTGACATAATATGCCACCGTTGATCACACCATTACACTCATCTGCTTGGTGGGCCGGGGTCCCTAGCTCTGTAAGGCAGACATGACCAGCGGTTTTGAGGTCATGCCCATTCAGTCAGACTTATGCCATTTCTATGAGGGGGCCTTCTGCTTAGCAGTTTGGCTCACCTTCAAATGCAAACTAGTTGCAAAATCTTCCAATCTCTTTTTTTTGCCTTTTGTTAGATCCTCATTAACCCTTATGGACTCCCGTACATTCTATACCTCCTCAATGCCTTCCTCATCATCACTGCTTCTTCTCTTTCACGGATTGGGCTCCATGTCCTTACTAGGGCTTTCCTGGATGTGCGTCAGTCTTTCCAGGAAAGAAAAAAAAAAAGCCTGTTTGTTCCCTCACTTTTTTGGAAATTTCTGTTTATCACTTTTGGCTCATCCTCCTTCCAAGCATCCTTGCCTCTCACAGGGTGCAAAGGATCACTTACATCTCTTCTGACCCTCCGCCTGCCGTCTTGCATACTATGCGACAGCTTTTGACGCTTCTTGGCCACTCAACCGTGCTATGTGCATCATCCCCCAGGAGAAATCTTTCATCCCACAACTCTCATCTGAGGTTTCCAGCTTTGAGTTTCTCTATGGCCAACTCATCCCAAAGCATGCAGGATAGGATGCGTCTCATACCGTTTCACATATCACTTGTACTAAATTCAGATAATCAACACCAGCTATGGAAACTCACCCAACTCCGTTCCCTCCATTTCCTGTCCTAATCTTCAACCAATCCCTAAGCTAGACGATTTATTCCACGCCACTCAACCTCACACTCTTTCATCATACTCGTCAGGCCAGATCAGCTCCAAATTATTTCACATAATGAAATCTGTCCTTCAAGAGTGTCCATCATCCCCTCTGTCGCCTACTCTTCAATCCTCATTCGTGCATCTACTACTCGTATTACTTTTGGTATTAATTTCATCTTTAATCTACAATTGGTATCTCCTGTTCGCAATCAATTTCCCAATCAGGGAAAATTGGCACCAGCCTACACACTGAACCTTTGACGAAACAGGAAACAAAAAGAGGGAGGGGGCAAAAACACAAACAGTCTGGCAGACATGTAACAGGCTAACTGAAGAAAAAGATAGGCTGTTGTCAGACTTACTGAACACCTTATCTTCATCCTCTCTCTGCTGAGTCTGATCCACATGGGAGAGACGCAGTTTATTGATGAACCATTGGTAAATTGCACATTTAGATGTTTTGTGTACTTTTCTTTAAATTCAGTACCTGAATGGATGTGTACTGTTCTGGAATTTTTTTTAGGACCCCTTAGGGTTCTTGCAGGTTTCAGTAAGTTAAATTTAAGACATTCTAAAGACCTTTTAAGACCATTATGAATGAAATTTAAGACCTACACAACACATTACCACTTTACCTTTCCACTTGAAGATCTGCAAAAATTATTGAATCTGAAGTGATAATTTCATAGTAGGTTACCAGCATTAGATTTACTCTTACAGTGATGGTCCATAAAATATATTTTTTCTCAGTATCAGGCCTTCCCTCAATAAACTAATGGCACTAAAGCAATATATTTTTTTGCCTTTTATCTGAAAAAAGATTATGTTTGAGCTTTCACAATTGTGTCACAGTTCTTGTATGTTTTGGTTTGATTGTTTCTTGTGGGTAATTTATGCTTCTGCCAAATTAGGTCTTTCCATCAAGTCTATTTTCATAGTTTATTGTTGTGTTCCCTTTCCTGAATATTTGCTTTAGATTTTTTTTTTCTTTTTGTCTCTCATGAGCTACTGTTTTTACTTCAGTTATGGCCTTGCCTTACTCTGTTCAGTCCCCTGTATTAACTAGTGCTCGAAAGGTCTTGCCATATCAGTTTATTCCTTTGAATTTGGTTTCCTTGTTTTTTCTTGCATTTTTAGTCTTTGTACATTTCTATTTTGTTTCCTTAGATTAGTGTTAGCCTTTCTTGGTTTATTATGTCGTCTTTAATTTCTCTCAGGTTATTAGGCTGCCTCCTGTTTCTATTATATTCACTCTCACCAGTAATCTTCACTGATGTTATTTACCTGCTGCTGCCTCATCATTCCATGTATTTCAACTGATCTGCCACTGATATAAGCTCTGGATTTTTTACTGTTCATGCCCTGATTTATATCTAGTTCTTTGGTCTGTTCTTCCGTCTTTAAGTTTTGTTTATTAAATTTCTCAAAGGGATCAGTGGCTGTATGTGCGCATTGCCTCCGTCTCTTCACCATGAAGCTTGACAAGTTACTGTAGTCCCTCTGTTTGCGAACAGAGCCGTGCTGGTTATGGGCTTAGAGTGAGCACCGCCTGTGGGGTGTGGAGTGGTAAGGGGAACATACCGATGAACATAATAGTCAACTTAAAGCACAGACGACCTGACTGAACACTTTGCTGCAGACAGGTCTTCAACTGGGCCATTTCTTGCCTGAAGCTATTATGGGATATCAATACCAGTACCAAACCTCACCCCTCAGGAAGACAGACGGCCTCAAATTCTGATGACATTGTTTTACTCAGTGTATGTGGCCAATGCTTCTCGGTAACGATTGAAGAAAAAAAAAAAAGAGTTGACGAAATTAACTTTAAGACAAAAATCTGGGCATTTTTAAGACTTCATGCTGACTTGTTGTTGCCTGAGGATCTGTAGTTTTTTTTGGGGGGTGTTTTTTTATATAAACAAAAATAGATGTCTATTGTGACAAGGTGTGTGTTTTTTTTTTTTTTTTTTCCCATCAGAAAACATCAAAACAATTTAGAGATGAAATTATCTTGACACTTTTGGATAAGGCCAGATCTCTGACAAAAAAAGAGCAATTGATAAATACCACTTCTTGAACTCTATTTTGGTGAACAATTTCATATACAACTAAAAGAAATGTATAAATATTTGAAAAGACAGTCTGTAATGAGCAGTGGTTCTCATTTGACTTTTCTGCTAAATTTCTGGAAACATTCAAGCAGAATCTGCAGAAAGCAGTGGATTAAGCAGCATGGGTTGGTCAGCATTTACTGTTATAAGCTAGTTAGTATGGTTGATTATAAAAGTGAAAATTCTAAGGTTATAACACAGCCTATAGTCTTTCTTCCAGGCTGCAGACAAGAGCATCACTGAAGCAGCCCCAACACAATTAAATGAAAGGTTGCCCGAATGTTTCCTTGAGCTACAACAAATGAAGGAAAAAAAATCAAAATTTGACTCTCTGGAGAAGCAGGTGCTGCATTTAACAGAAGGTTTCCTTGGAAAAGCCTTTGCATACTTTCCTCACAGAAAAGGGTAAATGCTGGGGAAGAAGAAGACACTAAAGGTAACCAGGATGAGAGGTCAAATGCTATGAAAACTCAATTAGACCATCCTGCTGAGCTGTAACAGTTTGATCTATTGTCATCTTTCTACAATATTGTGTTCTGTTGTCTTTTTTATTTTCCCTTTTAATTTTATGTAACTGTGGATGACTAACAGTGGAACAAGATTAACATGTGTGCTGAGGCAAAGAAATTTATTGCACAACATGCAAGCTTTTGTGTTTTTACCTTTTCAAACACTAAATATGTTAAACTTTTTTTCAATTGTTATTACATACAATCAACTAAATTAATCTTAACTGTCATGAATTTAAAAATGACACTCATTCAACATTTTTTTTTTTTTTGCTCCATTCCTCTTTTTTTTCAAATCCCTGTGATTTAGACAACTCTGTCCTCTTCTCTGTGACAATTCAAAGGTTTGATGAAGCTCATAAATGTGCCTCTGTTTTTGCTGCTGAGCTTTTCATATGTTTTGCTCTGTACTTATGAGCCAACAAATGGTAATGCTTTTCTGCAGGAGTCCTCAGTAATGCGAACTTTCAGATCTAACAATTACAGAGAACCGTCTCACCCTTTTGTTATTTTATCATTGGGTCTCTCCTTTTTACTACAACATATCCTATTGTACAACTGTTTGAACTTCAAATAAAAATTATTTCATAAACAAAAGTCTGATGCCTTATTTGTGTAGTATCGCTTACCAAGGAAAATATCAACAAGATAAGCATTTGTCACGCAACTAACAAATCTAGGAAGAGGATCAAGAAGAAACAATGCTACAACCCATGTTGGGAACTCATCTGACAAATGAAGGAAAATGCTTTGGTCAGATGGGGTCAAAATGTAACTTTGTTGCCTGCATACAAAATGGTGCACAACGTCCCTACCTAATGGGTGGACCATTATGTTGTGGGGTTGCCTTTTGTGAGCAGGGACCATAAGGAAAATGGGGTGTTCTAGCTTAGATAGATAGATTTTCATATATATATTTTTAGATGTAGATATTTATTTATCTATATTGACGACATTCAACATTAGAGCAAAGAGTCCAAGATATATGTATTCCAAGATATAAGTTAGCAAAATTGTGACCAAACATTGTTTATTCACATTTATGTGAATAAACAAATGAAGCCACAATCCTGTAAAAAGATTATTGCAGACAAAACCTCAAGCCATCAGTGCATTTTCCACTCCATCCTACCATCATTCATGAACAAGACACCAAGATACTTAAACTCCTTCGCCTGATGTATTTCTACAGTTTGTACTGGGAGAAGGCAGAAGAGCTCAATTTTTTTCACAGATTATCTGTCTCATTCTATACTGTCACAAAAACGTGACAGTTTTAACAAATAAGTAAAATGCCTATTTTTCTATAAAGGTTACATACTACAGCTATAAATAGAATAAATACTTTATCAAATGTTGAGAAAGATTATATAACAATGTATCATAAATTTGTATATAAAACCTGAAAAAATGGTTTTGTCAGTACAGACATTTATTCTACAGAGTCCAAGAGTGAAGTGATTTTATACACCATCTGTTGTATTAATGTATCAACAGCATTAAGAAAAAATTCTGCTACACACGATAGGGTTGCTGTTCGGGTCTGGGAGTGTTTTCATTCTTTTCTGCAGTTCCTTCAGTCATCCGCCAGATGGCGGCGGTGAGCATGGGTGTTGGGCTGACCTGCAGCTGATTGTTCGCACCTGCAGTGAGTTTGACCTCATTACTGAGGAGTATATGAGGAGCCTGCTGCCACTCCGCCAACATTGAGTGTTAACCAAAGTGGTAAAAGGTAAGTCCTCCACAGAGCCTGGGTTTTCCCTGCAAAGAAGATGCTCTATTGCTGTGGGTGTTGTTTTTTTTTTTTTTTTTTTTTTTTTTTTTTTTTTTTTTTTTTTTTTTTTTTTTTTTTAAATAAAATAAACAGCAGAGCCAAAAAATAGGTGGATGTGACATAAATAGGGTAAAGTAATTGGATTACATGAAGTCTGTATGGGTTTTCAATTTTAACTTCTGTTCATTGGAACAAGTGTGACTTTGCTTATACAAACATGTGGAAGTTGTCAATTTTAAGTCAAACTTTTGTAATGTGGCTCAACCTGTAGGCTTTTATCACCACTCTTTTGTTACACAGATCTATTCATCGGGTATTAAAAACGTAACTGCTGAAAAATCAAAGTACTATTTGTATCCAGAAAATGTGGACTTCTACTCTTGAGTTTAAGTTTCTTTTACCTTTTACCCCATCGCTTTTTCTGCTGCTTAACAGAGGCGTCATTCAAAAGCTCTAAATGTGTATAGAGTCAAGGTGTACTCAGCCCGGTGAAATGTCAAGCAGGAATTTCTGCTGTTCTTGCTCCCCATTCTTGTCCTTTCACAGCTTACCTCTGCAAGGTGACTGCTTCATTTCATTTTAACTGAAATGATAGTAGGCAGAGTCATTTCACAGGAAACAAGCATCCATAGCATGAGTTACTATTGTGGCATTAAAATACATTAAATTCTCTCTTCTCATGCAGCTAATCATAAATAATGAAACATGCCCATGTATAAATATCTAGACCAATTTAAGACATGGTTGCTTTGTATGCGTAATATAGAAAACTTCAAGAGACTTCATTCATTGTGTGGTCAAAACACTAAACTGCAGGGTTAAAACAACCCAATATTTGTTTTTCTCTTCTTTCCAGAAGAATCATGGCAGCAGTAACAAGTGTCCACATAAACGCTGGTACCAGAGCCACAAAAGGCCTGTTCCTGATTTGCACTCTGCTCAGTCTGTTCTGCTTCACGAGCTCCCGGTTTGACAAGCAACAGCTGGTAAATTTCTTGGTAATATTGGTGAAAATTAATTATAAATTGATCATATATTTAAAACACAATGATCTCTCCATATGACTGAAATACATTGTTTCCAAAACTGCAGAAAGAGATAAAGGAAATGCAGCAGAAATTAAAGGAAGAAGTTCAGCAGATGAAGGTAAGCATGATAATCATTTAAATAAAATAAAAAAAAATATTTGTCCCACATTACATTTGGTCATGAGATAATAAGCTGATAACAGAACTGGAAAGTAAGAGAATTTGTATAGACCCACTATAAAAGATGCATAGATAGAAAACTTTATTAATCCCTTGAGTATTCCAATGTACCGATATTTCAGTTGACATCCCCATCTCCTATACAGAACCTTTAGGCATGGATACATGGGGGGGGGGAAAAAAAAAAAAAAAAAAAAAAAAAAAAAACTCAGACCGACCGACGGGTCTATTTTGACAATCTCATCTTAAAAAAAAAAAACATGTCAGATAGCACAGGTCTGGTTTAAGATCCCCTTACATACATTTCAACCATTACAAATGACTGTTATGAGCTACATTATGAGAGTACCTGCTGCAATTTCTGCCACTTCCTAAAAAAACAGTTCTGTCTTTTCCTACCAGGATGCTCATAAGTCAACAATTGAACCTGCTTTACCATTGCTGGATTACTACAGCAAAATGCTGGATTTAATGGCAGCAAAGCCATGTATGGAAGAACTTCCTGATGACACTCCACTGGTGGCGCAATTTGTGAATAATGCAAAAAAACTTTTTGAGGACAGCAAGGTTTATACCGAGAAGAGAAATGCCGAGTTAAGTGTTAAAATAGAAGACCTTGAAAATAAGATTACAACAAATGAGAAGGCTATTAAGTTCATAGAAGAGCTGCAGGGTGAATTATAACTCCGCTAAGCTTTTGATGGGATGTCTGTTTCCACAAATGTCTGAAGTTTTAGCTTTTTGCCAGCTTTGACCTTCATAACTAGGAAACCTCTTTGAACTGTTTAAGATACAACTAAACAGTTTACATGAAAACTGTGCCAACTTGTTTGCTCTTAAATGTTTGTAAACAAAGACTGATTTGAGTGTTCAGTGGTGCTGTATTACCATTATTAAATAATAAAACAGATCTGCTCCAAATTTTTGTGCCTTATTAAATCTTACTATTCAGCTCCAATGGAATTATATTTTTATCCCATTACCTTGGCCCCACCCACCCTCTGTTTGCATACAGTTGGATCTAAATCATATATCCATGATCCAATTGAATTCAAATTAGGTATCATTTGTCTCTGTCAACCTCTAAACAGCCCAGTTGGATTACATTGCAATTTTAATCAATGGTGTCCCTAGAAATGATCAAACAGCTATATGTCCTGAAAACATCACCACATAAGTAGGATAGCTTGATGACAGGAAGCTCTCAATTATTCCTCACTGCCAACCAAATGACTATAACACCTTTTGGGAAGGTTAGATTTAAACCACACTTTTAAGACTTGCTCCGAGAACCGACCTGAAGGTAACTTAGTCGGCTTGTTAAAAGTGCCACCTAGTGGATAAGTCCAGGGATAGTGTAGCGGCTTTACTAATGGCGGTGAGATGGCAGAGCTGGAACTCCAGCAGTTGTGACACAACCGGAGCAGCACTGACATGCAAGGGCTGTCCAAAGCTGCTTATAAATTTTATTGTAAGATGAAACTGACTCCTTGGACATGATTGTATAAGCAAATTTGGGCTCATTCCAATGAACAGAAGCTAAATCTGAAAACCCTAACAAACTTTAAGTAATCTGTTAAGGTAGAAAAACTGGATAACACATAAAGCTTGAGCATAAACCACCCTTGGAAACACACACTTAGACACAGAGAGGGTATAATTCTGTGTGTATTTCTCAGTACAGTATCCAGGCAATCTTAATGGTGTCAATGATGTATCTATTTAGGACAGCAAATTACTATGGACAAACTCTTGGGGGGGGGTGCTAAGATACTTTGCTGGGAATGATTTTTTTTTTAACTGAGTGATGGTTGGATCGAATGGGTGTATAAACAGATGGATTGGGGTTTCGTCTCCAGTAATGCGGTCACTGCTCCTGTCTGTTGTGAACAAACAGAGCCAAAAAGGAAAGCTCAGCCACCTGATGACAAAAGTATTACATTGGAAAAAACCCATCAGTCAACATGTATTCAAATATATCAATGAAGTCAGAAAGTTTGAGTTTCTGTGCCATCGCAGACCAGCTCCATTCACATCACAGGTAAGTATAAAATGTGAATTTTCTGTAAGTGAAATACAGAAAAAAGGGGATTGTTACACAGCGGAGAGCAGTTGGAGAGCAGTTACCCCACCCTATTCCATGCCATGTACACACCTTGACAAAGGTGTGTACATGGCTTTGTCAAGGTGTGTACAAAGCCATGTACAGTCAAAAACACAATGTTTTTGGCTGGAACATCCTGTAAGTTTCGGTGAAGTTATTTTTGTCATGATTTTCTTTTTTTCGCTGTATTCTTTAGTAGTGGGGAAAAACTGTTGCTTAATGTACTCATGAGAACCTCAGTACAATGAAGCAGAAGTGTACAATTAGATTTTTCTGTAAATGAAAAACAGAAAAAAGGGGATTTGTTACACAGTGGCAAGCAGTTACCCCACCCTATTTCATGCCATGTACACACCTTCATAAAGTCCTGGGGGAGGTTCTAACTGGAGCAGTCAAAAACATTGTGTTCCTGTTTATCCAGTTCTTCTTTGCTCACTTCACATTGTTCACATCTCAGGTAAGTTACTTACACTACTTGAAATCCCCAATTATATAAATGATTTTAATTATTCAACAACTTCGCTTTCAAGTTTTTCCAGAACAATCATGGCAGCAGTAACAAGTGTCCACATAAACGCTGGTACCAGAACCACAAAAGGTCTGTTCCTGATTTGCACTCTGCTCAGTCTGTTCTGCTTCACGAGCTCCCTGTTTGACAAGCAACAGCTGGTAAATTTCTTGGCAATATTGGTGAAATTATTTATAAATTGATCATATATTTAAAACACAATGATCTCTCCATATGACTGAAATACATTGTTTCCAAAACTGCAGAAAGAGATAAAGGAAATGCAGCAGAAATTAAAGGAAGAAGTTCAGCAGATGAAGGTAAGCATAAATCCAAAAATATTTGTCCCACATTACATTTGGTTGTGAGATAATAAGCTGATAACAGAACTGGAAAGTAAGAGAATTTGTATAGACCCACTACAAAAGATTATCTACCCAAATGATTGTATGTCTCTTCAGGAAAATGTATCAAAGTTTCACTTTAATAAATAAAATCTGAAAAATTCCAAATACAAGAAATGAAGTACAGTAATAAATAAAGACTTAATCCCATATGTCAATTTTAAGAAAAAAAAAAAAATCCAATTGATCACGCCTGATTTACTTTAGATCCCCTTATCTATGATTCAAGTCATTATGATTGTTAAATGACACAATTTTTTACCATTTTCCTAAAAACAATTTGATCTTTTCCAACCAGGCTTATCAAAAGTCAACAATTGAACCCTCGATGCAGTTGCTGGATTACTACAGAAAAATAATGGATTTCATGGCAGCAGAGATCAGGAAATATATGGGAGTACATCCTGATGACTTTCCATCAGTGGAACAATTTGTGAAGAATGTGAAGATTTTTTATGAGGAAATGAAAGCTTATGACGAGAAGAAAAATGCTGAGTTAGGTGTTAAAATAGAAAACCTGGAAAACAGCATCAGACAGGCAGAGATGTTAATTAATTTCCTGGAAGAGGGGCAGGCTGATTATAACTCCTCCAAACTATTGATGTGGCATCTGTTTTCCACACAAATCTGAAGTTTAAGCTTTTTGTCAGCTTTGACCTTCATAACTAGGAAGTCTCTTTGACCCCTTTAAGATGCCACTAAAAAGTTTGCATAAAAATATTTCCAATTTGTTTGATGTTAAATATGTTTGTAAACAAATACTGTTTAAATGACTGTTGAATGGTGCCTGTATTACCATTTTAAATAAAACATTCACAAAGCAATTAATAAAGAGAACATATCTTGCTTGGTTATTTTAAAATGCAAAAACTATTTTTTTTGCATATGTTTCTCATTTTATTTTTAATGCTAAATTACAGAGAACTATTTAATCCTGGTTCCTTTCACAAGAAATAATGATGCTGATAATTGTGATTTCTGGGAATGGTGGAGCTTTTCAAAATAAAAATAAAATTTTTTTCTCTGTTATTATGTGAGTGAACAGTTTTCCTTAAGTTCAAGTTTATTTGTATAGCACATTTCAGCTGCAAGGCAGTTCAAAGAGCTGCACTTTCCAAACTTCCAAGCTTCCACCTCACAGAACACCCCTCCCCGAAACGTCCCCACTCAGCTCCTTCAGACTAGCCAGCAGCAATTAGAAAACACCTGGTGGAACTGCGCATCTGCTGAGCTCCTTATGGAGCTACTTCTCAGTGAAACGCTGATAAAGACATTGTTAAAGAGTTCCTAGAGAAGAGCTGTTATAATAACTTCCTGAAGATGGAGTTTCAAAAAGAGCAGGAGTTTTACAGAGACAGAGGCCAAATTTCAAGGCATTAAATTACGAAGTCAAATTTTTTTTAAGTCATATTCGATATATACAGCATTTTTGTAGCAACTCAAGGCTACATAGTTATTTTATTGTGCAATAAAATGGCACCATGTGTCTGGAAAATACATATTAGTGCCTCTTGAATGATATAATGAAAGAGCACTGTTCTGATGACGTGCTGAAGGCAGGAGTCAAATTGCAAAGTCACATTTCTTTTAAGTTATGTTTGACATATACATCATTTTTATAACAACTGAAGATAACATAATTTCTTGATTGTGTTATAAAAAAGGCACCATTTGCCTGGAAAATACATAAAACCCCCCTTAAACCCCCAAAACAAGTTGCTTAAATTTCGAGAAGTTTTCATACATATCTTTTGTATTTGGTAGAATTGCCTTTCAAACTGTATGACTTTGGTAAAAGTTCTTCGTATGCTTCCACAAGCTTCTTCCTGTATTTTGCTGGAATTCTGGCTCATTCCTCCTGACAGAACTGGAGGAACTGAACAGAACGGTTTAAGAAGCTCTGGAAGCTTTAAATGACTGTTGACCTGCAGGTTCCTCCCAGAGAGCGGGGCTGGGCAGTGTGCTCTAGCACAGTGGTTCCCAACCTTGGTCTTCAGGGTGCGCTATCCTGCTTGTTTTAGATGATTCCCCACTCCACCACAGCTGAAAAATGACAGCTCTATGAAAGGTGGAAAAGGTAGAAATCTAATTTACTGTGATAATTAACATTTCTGTATTTATCATCAAAAATCTTTAAAAACAAAAAAGCACACCACTGAATTACAAATCTCAGGGGGAAAAAAGCCATATGAATAGAAATTATGTTTACAAGTGTAAATGCAACCAACATCCAACTTAAATTAGGTAGGTCTAGCAGCACTCAATCAGAATGGCTATAAATTTCAATTCAAACTTTCATTATCCTAAACAGCAGCCAATCAGTTTCTTTCTTGTTTGGTGCCATTTTCTCATATGTGTTTCTGTCAGCTTCTTATGGAGCAGCTCTGTGCTGCCTTTGGTATAATGAGATGTCAGAGTATCATCTATAACATTCACTCACATTACATTTTGCAATGTGAAACAGTGCTTTAAGTGGAAAAAAATAAGTGCCAGTTCTCCTCTTAATGTCACACAAATATGGGACAAAGACATGGATGACATTTTTATATAGATCTGTCTATTGATCTAAAGATCAATAGTTTAGTTGTACAGTAATAAAAAAAAACCCCAAAAGAACAAAGATTGTTCTAAATTAAACCTTTACAGTGGCTTGCAAAAGTATTCATACCATATTCTCTTTCTTGATTCAGTTTAATTGAATATGTTTTGATCCTACAGTACAAAGCTGGATGTGTTATGATGTATTAAGACAAAACAAAGAAAGATGTGACTAAATGAGATGGTTGTTTTACTGACCTAACAGAAAAAATGACATTCAGAAGATGGCTCTGTATCAGTTTTTTTCTTGACTTTGATCACATTCATTATCACACTTTGCAAAGAAAAAAAAAAATGTTTAGACGTGTTTGTTATGTTTGCTTTGTCTCACCTGACAATTTTTTTATTTTGATCCCCACCCGACAAATTTTGAAACTTACCTCTGCAACTTTCCTCTACACTTTCATTTTTGCTGAAGTGATACTATGTAGATCCTTTTCACAGGAAGGTAGCTACAGTTTTTTAAGCCATAACATCGCAGAGGAGATGGGTGTTTTAACCCACCTAAAAGAGATATAAATTGCATGTTGGGACTGTAAACATTCAAATGTTGCATGGTTTCTGAATTCATGAAGACTGTACCACTTTACAATGAGGGTCTTCTTATGAATGGCTAATAAGTAGCTTATTAATCAGTTAATTAAGCTGAAAACTGTTTTAAAATATGGTATTAGTATTTTAAAAAATGAACCAACAGATGCACCAAAGTAAACTGATTTAAAGTAGGTCAAAGAATAGAGTGTGCATCTCTGCTTTGTCTATCTATCCATCTATTCATTCTATAATAATTTCCCTCTCATAAAAGCAATGTTATAAGTGTCTTAAAAAAATGTTAGTTCTAACTGTCTTCTGGTTTAGTTGACAGAACATTAAATTAGTTAAAGATTATTGTGCTTTTCAAATGTTCTCAAGACTATGAGAATATTTGGTCCAAATCTGTATTATGACTTATATTGCACTTTTCAGGAGCCTTAAAGATGCTTCATAATGAAATCAGGCACCACCACCAGCAGCAGGCAAGGTTGGTGAAGTTTCCTGCCCAAGGACACAACAACAGAGATGGACGAGGCTTGAACCAGTGACCCATTGACTGCAGCGTGAACTCCTACCTCTGTTGCCACCCCCCGTCATTAGACCATTCTGTCATCATTATTAAGTAAAAGCGCAGCTGTACTTGATGTTTATAAAATATTTCTTATCATGATGTGAAATCAAAAATGCCTGAAGAAATGTTAAATTTAAAGTATTGTCTGGATGAAGAGAATAAAAAGAAAAAAAAAAATCACAAAAATCAGCAAAATGAATTATTTTATTCAAGTAAAAAGTCATTAGAATTTGATCTGTTCAACACTGTATACTTTCAAACAGTTATAGGATAAGTTTTATTAATCACTAAATCTTTTAGCTAAAAAGTGGATATTACCTCCAAGATGATGAAAACTGTCAAACCTACTGAATTTATCTCAAATCAGGTTCAAAGAACTTTCAACATTTAAAATGAAATCACACATTTAAAGACATTCAGTACATTGAAATGAAACACCCGGTCCCACACTAGAAGTCTGGACCAGTTAAAATTCAGCCTGCTGCTCTTCAAGGAAATTGATTAGCATCTCTGCTTCTTTAATTTTCCCTTCACTTTCCTTGATTTGTACACCTAAATCATTATTCGTCTTGTCCATAGAAGCCTTAGTTTTCACCAACAAATCTTTCGTCTTCTTCATCAGGCCCTCCAGTGGCAAAAAGAATTCAGGAAATTCCCCTTCATATTCCTTCATCAGTGCCATGAATGTATCCATCATGTTTATGTAGTCAGTCATCAGGTCTGAAGAGCTGATAATGCTTGAATGGTCATTCTGAGGGGGAAAAGATAAAACTTCTTTATTGTATGGCAAACATCTCACAGGTTCTCCTCACCATTAGGATCATAATGCTGTTATCGGTAATGGCTTCAGTTGCGTGTATTCCATCTTGATAATCGAAAATTCATAAAAAATTTTGAGTTGTAAATCTTGTATTTGGACTTCAAGAAAAACAAAATTCATGGCACATTTGAAAAAGTTAGAGCCAGGAGAAGTTAGAGTCAACATCAAAGAGCATACAAAATGTTTATTTCATTGTTTTTTATTGTTTTGTCAAACAAATTCATAAATTTTAATAAAGATTTAGCACACACTTCCTAAAACTACGGCATCAGTATCGGTATTGATCAGGATCCCTGAAATCCAGGCCATGAGGAGCAGTGTCCTGCAGCTTTTAGATGTGTCCCTCCCAGATCCAACACACATGAACCAAATGACTGAGTGAGCTCCTCAGTATGCAGTCAAGTTCTCCAGATTCCTGCTAATGACCTCATTATTTGACTCGGATGTGTTGAAGCAGAGACACAACTAAAAGCTGCAGTACACCGGCCCCCGAGGCCTGGATGTGAGGACCCCTGGTAGATGTTGGTTGTATATATAGGTATAAATATCATTAACAAACAGTTCTCTCAGTTTAGATGTAGATTAAAATTAATTTAAAAAAAATTTGTGGCATGTTGTTTAATGCAATATCATTATGCTCACCTTCAGCTTCTTAAGCATTTCCTTTACTTGCTGATGCTTTTCATTTATCTCTGCCTAAAAGTGGAAGAATGGCATTTAGTTCCTTTTACATACATGAAAACAGGTAACTGATGCATTATCAAAATTTCTTTCAAAAATCCTTCCACCAATGTTGCTAATAAACTTACCAGCTGTCTGTTGTTTGACAGACAACTTGTGAAGCTAATCAGACTGAGCAGAGTGCAGATCAGGAACAAGCCTTTTGTGGTTCTGGTAACCGCTGCCATGACTGTTATGGAGAAGAAAATAAGAAACTGTTGTTGAACAGACAAATTTTAATTGTAGGCCTTTACAACTATTTGAACTTACCTGAAATGTGGAGAAGGAGAAGGTGGTGAATGAAAAACAGTATGGGCAGGCACAACACTAAGGGTTTTTATAGTCTTCAGAAGTAACATCCCCAGTGTGGTGTTTTGGGTGTGTGAATGTGAGTCACTATTTACTCTCCACTGTAACAATATCCTGTCTGTTGTGTTTCATTTACAGAGAAACCATATTTTTCAGTTTCACTTTAGAAACTGAAACATATGGTGTAAACTAACAACACTAAATACAGAGGTTACAAAACTTAGCATCGAAACAGCGAGTTAATCAGTATCTTTCATCCATACCATGAAAGGCAATTAATTAATTATCAAATTATCCACCATATGATCAATATCTTAAAGATACATTAGCTTCAAGATTTAGATACCTGACGAAATGTACACCATGGAGAAAAATGTAGTCTTTATTTTTGAATTATTTTCCTCATTTTATTGTTCTTATTTGACCACATAGTAAGATTTGACATAGTTAAGTTTTGTTGAGACACATCCAGTGACTTTTCTACAGGTTTCTAAGGCTGACAGTCCAACTACAACAATACCTGCAATTAACCAGAAGAATAAAAGCCACTGGTCCCAACATGTATGCTACATGAAAATCTGAATAAAGGCTTTTATATAAAGCCACACTTTCTACAAAATCTGAAAAGCAACTCAGTGAAAACTATCATGTATACCAGATTTTTAAAATATTTTTAATATATGAAAACAACAGATGCTTTTATGAAACAGAAATTTTATTTAAAAAATGTTTTTTTTTTTTTTTTTTTTTTTTTTTTTTTTTTACATGTTTGTTAAAACGGTCACTTTGTCATGACAGTATAGTTTGAGACAGATAATCTGTGAAAAATATCGAGCTCTCTGCCTTCTTCCAGTGCTCCCTGTACGAACTGCAGAAATACACTAGACGAAGGAGTTTAAGTATGTTGGTGTCTTGTTCACGAGTGATGGTGGATGAGTGGAAAATGCACTGATGGACTGAGGCTTTGTCTGCAATAATATTTTACAGGATTGTGGCTTCATTTGTTCATAAACACATAAACATTACACATAAATGTTAATGACCAATGTTTGGTCACAATTTAGCTAACTTATATCTTGGAATACATATATCCTGGATTCTTTGCTCTGATGTTGAATATCATGAAGATTTTCTCTCTCTCGCTCTCTCTCTCTCTCTCTCTCTCTCTCTCTCTCTCTCTCTCTCTCTCTCTCTCTCTATATATATATATATATATATATATATATATATATATATATATATATATATATATCTTGTATTAGCTTTATCTAGCCTTGATGACTCCAAAACACTTTATACTACATTCAGTCATTTACCCATTTTGCACACATTCACACACTGATGGTAGTCAGTTACATTGTAGCCACAGCTGCCCTGGGACAGAAATGACGCTGTCATACAGTTGGCACAATCGTGCCACTTGCAGCAGGGAAGGTAAGTGAAGTGTCTTGCTCAAGGACACTACGGCAAAGGCAGATGGACAGATGGGATTTGAATTGTCAACCTACCAATTACCAGACGAACCCCTGCCCTCTGATCCACCGTCGCCCTATATGGTGAACATTGTTGCCGTGTCAAGAACAAAACTACTGGTACATCAGAAATATCTTGTTTATCCTGTGTTCCAGAATGTACCACTATTTCTGCTCTTTCTTAAGGTTGCCAGGATGCAAATAAACAGGTGCTTCAAGGTAAGTTATGTTAAGCTTATTTGAATAGCACATTTCAGCAGCATGGCAGGTCAAAGTGCTTCAGATCATAAAATCATCAAGTATACAGCAAAATCATCAAGCAAATACACATGAAAATCATTAAAATCAAACATTTTCATTCGCATTCTACTTCTTATCTTGTTTGTACAGCACTTCATAAAGGCCCAATGCTCAGTCATACGATGCATCAAAGTAAACTGATTCAAAATAAAGTCAAAGAATAGAGTGTTCATCTCTGCTTTGTTTTTCTCTGTCATTGATTGTTTCCATCTTGTGTTGAAGGTACGTAAAAGTAAGTCAGTTATTAAGTGCCCAGTTATTAGTGATGGGAAAATTGATAGCATCAATACCAACAGTGAAAGTGACTGATGAATACCTATCAATAAATTAAAACAAAGGAAATGCAATGCATGTAAAGCATCTGAGAAAATGTGAAAGTCAAAACAATGACCTCCAAAGGAATCTGAGAAAAGAAGAGGGAAATCAGTCAGGAACTCTTGACACACAGAAAGTTAACTAAAATTTTAGAGTTGGCCAGTAATTTAGTTGTGAAAGTAAGTTGTTTGATCTTTATTTCACGTTTGATTTCTGTCAGTTAAGTCATGTTATTGATGCGTCAGATTGATTACTGATTTATTTATATATAATATTATTTCAGTTATTTGGGATTTAAAAATATACTTTTTAGCTAAAGTATGGCATTCACCGGTTTAATATTGCTAAAAAGGCTAAAATGCTCTCATTGTAACTACAGTAGATGATTAACATGCGTCAAATGCATCTGCTTTTAAAAAATATTAAAACACATGCAGGTATATCACCATTGTTGGAGTTATTTATTTACTTAGTGCATCAGTCTGCATTATATCTTCAAATGTTGTATATACTATGAATATTTATATGAAAAGATTTTACACAGAAATCTAAAAATGTGTTGTTATAGGTACTAAATATTGAAGTTGAACCAAGGAATCAAACTCAGGCTTGACTCTTATTTCTGTAACTTTGTCTCCCCCTGCAGGCTGACTGCAACAACTACATCCGTTTGTTGGAATTCCTGAAAGATGGTCGCATCTATGTGTGTGGCACCTACGCCTTTGACCTCCAGTGTGCATTCCTGGTTAGTGTGTCCATCATCGTTTTACTTCTAGGCTAACGTTGTCAATCCACTGCACAAGAAAAACACACACTTCAACAGCAGGACGTGCATTATCACCTGCAAACAAGTTACTATCTGTTCTTAACTGTGGATATCACATTGTAGATGCAAACCTTGATGCAATCTTTCACGAATCAAACCAAAGCAGTTTATAGAATTACATAGAAAATAAAACATAGCTTTCCTACTTTATTTCCAAATAAAAATCTAAAAAAGGGTTTGGTGGATTTGTATTCAGCTTCCTTAGTTGACAGGTTATAGAACAACTCTCGTTGGATCTACAGCTGTCTTTTGGGGTATAGCCTCACCATACCCCAAAGCATGCTGCGTGCTTTGAGAGTGAAAAATCACTGAAAGTTTAATCCTATGTGATGATTTCATTATTTTATTTTATTATAAATTTGTACTCATTATTGTCAAGGAAATGATTCTTAAGCCTTCTTAGTGTGGTTGTAGTTATTTACAAGTTGCCCATAAGGCTTTGCACATGTATGCATACTATGATTATAGTTAAGGGACCAGATGAGATTCAGCTTTATTCATCAAGACACTTTATGATGTACACATAAACACTTTTTCCTCCTGAATCACACCCAGTATTGTCTCCAGAAACTCTTTAAAAGTCATAGTCAAATAAAGGCAGCTGATAGTCTGATGGTACCATACCAAAACCAAGAGCCAGAACAAAACATGGAGCAAGGGTGCTGGATCTGGAGTGAAGACCCAAGTTCTTTAAAAGTGCATGCTTTGAAAGCTAAAAAACTACTAAAGAAAAAAAAATTAAATGAATGAAACAAGTCATAATTGTCTTGCATATGAGACCATCCATCCTGCGAGTCCAGTGTAGGGGGCAACACACTTTTTGGAGGAGCCATTGCACCATTCTCTTCCCCAGACCCTTGTTGGCGCTCCCACTGGTCACAGTTTCCCTGAACAGAAACAGTTTAGTTTTATCCAATCACGTTCTTTTTCTATCATCCTGCAGCACCATTCCTCCTTCAACTTGGAAAAAACAGAAGATGGAGCGGTGAAGATGGAGACTGGAAAGGGCAAATGTCTTTTTGAGCCCAGTCAATGTTACACAGCTATAATGGCAGGCAAGTGAAAAACTCTTGAACAGTTATTTACTTGCTTATCTTGTGCTTCCCAAACCAGTTCTGTTGTAGATGTTTCTATTCAGTTCTTTGTCTTTCTTTTTTCAGATGGTATCCTATACACAGCAGCCACCAGTAACTTCCTGGGAACTTCCTATGACATCTCCAGGGCAACGGGCCCCGAGCAGGAGCGTGTCCGAACTGACCAATCCATCAACTGGCTCAATGGTGAGATATGGAAATATGTTCTCCAGCACATCAACACGCACATTTTATTTGGTGTCATGTCTTGTGAATGACCTTATTGAACATTCCTTTCATTATGCATGTATTCAGACCCGGAGTTTGTGAGTTCGGCTTTGATAGAGCAGGCCCCAGACAGCAACCCAACAGGAGACGATGATAAAATCTACTTCTTCTTCACTGAAATGGCCAAAGAGCACGAGCTGTACACCAAAGTGCCGAGGGTGGTGCGGGTCTGCAAGGTAACCCAGAGATTTGACTACATTGACTTATCTTGACATTTTTTTGGCTTCAGTGGAGTAAATTTGTGCTGACTAAATGTTAGAGAGGTTAGAGAACACTAGAAGACCAATGAACACTCTAAAAAAGTTAGGGATAGAGTTGTGACGAATGTTCCTGTCAACATGGCTGCTGTTCTCGAGAGGTTCACAGATTCAGGATCAGATTCCTGTCCTGTTTGGGAGCTGACTCGCTTTCCAGATTATTGATACAAGTCGAACGTCTTTCAAATGATGTCTTACAGAATGGACCTTTTTTAACTCAGAGCCACCATCACCTCATTTTGTGAGTGGATTTCAACCTAAATGTGTTGTTTTTTGTCATGTGTTTTATAATAAAAAGAGTAAACAGCTGCCATTGGTTTCTTGCTATTTTGTTCCCTGAAATCATTAAATATTCAAAAAGAAACTACATTTTATATTTACTCAGGCTGTGTTTGTCTGATATTAAAATGTGTTTGGTTCTCTGAAACATTTAAGAGTATCAGATCAACTTCTGCTGCTATAACTTGTGTGGCTCATATTATACTCTTTGCAAATACACTCCTGTTGTCATAATTTCTTTTATTAAGCCTTTAGGCTTCATTGGAATCATTGAAAGTAAAAGTTTAAAAGTTTTGTTTGGTATTTTTTACTTATAAAACATTTATTTATGTATTTTATCAAAAATGATTTCCAGAAAATGGATGAAAAAAAGCCAAAGTCCAGAGGAATACCTGTACTTTAAGAGATTACAAGAAAGTCTAACTCCTTTGAAGGACAGGAAATCATTTTTACAGATATTAAACATTTAAAGATTTCTTCTTTATGGATCTTATTAATATCTTAGTTTTTTTTGGTTATGCATTTTAAATTTGCTCTTGCTTTCCCTTTCCCTTTTTTTCTGAAGACATTTTTCCTGTTTTCATGATGATTATTAAAATGTTTTAGATCCGCTTAATTAGATGAGCTGGATAACATTCCACCAGCCTGATCACCTGCAGGAAACAGCTTAGCTCTCCTCTCGAAGTATCAGCTGAACATTTCTGACTGAATGGGGAAAAAATGAATGACAACTGACCTAAAACACTTTGAGAACAGCTGAGAGTGCACTTCCTCCAAGTGGTATAGTAGCCTAATGCAGGTTTTTAATGTATATGGATTTTAAAAATTCTTCCTTCATGAATTCCAGGGAATTCAAACAACATCTGGGACTTCAGGCCCCAATGTCCATGCCAGATTTGGTTGAGATTTACACATGCTGGGCACAAACTCATTTTTTGATGTTTACAGACATTTTGTCATGTCATGTTATAGGCACACACCTTAATGCATTATATTGAGATTTTATGTGACAGAATAACACAAAGTATTTATCTGTGAAGTAAAAGGAAAATGATACAGGTGCAAATCTCAAAAAGTTTTTTCCAAATAGTCATAATTGCAGGAACTGTGTGTAGAATTTGGAGGAAAGAGATTAATTTAGTACAATTTGTAAGAAAGCTGCAACATAACAAAATGTAGAAAAAGTGAAACACTGTGAATACAATCTGGATGCACTGTATAACATCAGTTGAGTGGTCCTCAATTTTGCTTGGCCTCATACATACAAGTAGTAATTTGCTGAACTACTTTCCTAACTCTTCTTTTCAAACTATTATGCTTCAACCTTAAAAGTGAGCTAAGAGACAAGATTTTACTGTCTATCTGGGATCATTAGTTAACAATAGCAAATATAAAAGGTGGAAATTTTAATATCGTCTTGAATCTCCAGCATAACAAAGGATAAAGTTAGCTGTTAGATTCGGCTTAACTCAGTTCTGATTTATTTAAAATCTATGCTTGTAAGAAAAATGTATTAGTCATAAAAATTACAACTGATTAACAGAAACATCACACTATTGTATTGCATAGAAATTGTGTATAATTTATTTCAAAATTATATTCTTACAGAACGTCCCTAATGCATTAAGCCAACCCGGTCTGACTCTCTGATCTTTTATTAAAACAAGACCTCAGTTCCCAAATGTCAAAACTGTAAAACACAATGCAGACATCTAACATATAACTTATTATTTGTGTTGATTTGGATATTTATGTGGATTTTTACATAAAACCAAATTAAAAAGGCTGGTACACTTATCTTTTCAAGGATTAGAATCAGTAGAACATCATGTAACAGACACAATCTATTGTGTTAAGCTCACATAGGTTTCTTTTTCTTGATATTCTCCTGTATGCGGTTATTGTAAACCATATGATTTTAAGGTGAGATGAAACATCCAAAGGTGATTTCTGAGAAGAATAAATGGGTAGGTCAGAGTCATATCTGTTGTGCACGTTGTATAATCAAAACACAGTCTGAAAAATGTTTGAGATGAGGGAGGAGACACAAGAAGTCATTAAATTTTTTCTGTCTCTCATCACCTGATAAAAAGCTGTCATCCAGTAAAAGGTATTAGAACGAACATCAAGCTGCAAAGTTTTGCTCTAACTGTAAATACCATTCAGTTTACATGATTACTGATCATGTGGATGGCAGAGTATTAAAAGAAAATGTCTATATCTAAAACCCACATTTTCAAGTTAATGATTAAAACAGCTTCTATTTTAAGGGAAACTAAAGCATTACCCAACAAATTCTTGGTATTATTTTTGCTGTGTTGTCTAAAAATGTCTTTTTTTAATCCATTTCTCCTGTATTGTGGAAACCTTTTCTGCTGTTTATATATTATTTATAGGGGGGTAGACTTTTATTGAAAGTCTTTATGGTGACGTATTTGTGGATGCTGGATTTTTACCTTTGGATTTTGGCCACCCAATATGTAACTTTTTAGTCCAGCATCTCAACCATCTGAAGATTTTTTTTCCCCTGAATGACAATGGGTGAATGGGTGAATGACTGATTGTAGTGTGAAGCCCTTTGGGTTCCTCTGGACTTGATAAAGTGCTATACAGGTACAGCCCATTTACCATTTACAATTTAATTAAGTCTGAAAGACCTGTTCCAGGTCTCTATGAAAGCAAAAGGTATTTCCATGCTCATACTGGGATGTATCAGTTGTCGAATTTAAGAGTACAATACACTCAAATCCCTTGCCAGGACTCAGATCCTTTTCAAATTTAGGTCGATGTGAAAGAGCTTCGCTGGAAATGTTATTCCAATTTAATGCAAAACCATATTAGTGAAGCAAGATCACTAATATGTACTGTATCAATATGTAATATCACAAATATTTACTGTGGTTTTCTTCATCAATGGAATTGGTTGAGCTAATGCCTTTGATGAATGGACTATACATTAAGGTTAGCATGGAACTGCTAAGGTACTGTATGAGGTTGGTGGACAGAGGAAGACGTTGAGATCTTGGCACAGAATGGTGGTCTTACAATCCTGTCCCAGAAAAACTGTAGATAAGGGATGGTTGGATGGATGAAAGAATCTGTCCAGATGGTTTTCCCTCTTCTATCTGGACTGTATGATGCAGCTGTGAAGTAATGAATTGAAAAAAAATTGGAAACTATTATGGCTTCAAGACCAGTTTGTCTGTTACAACAGCAACAATCAAGGATGCTGTGAAATACTAGAAACAGTTATGGTACTGTGCCTAGGTTATACCAATTTCTCTTTTATGTTCTGCAGTTATAGAAAATGCAGTTATATTCCTGTAAGATGAAACTGCCAGGAGTTATTTCCTTGAACTGAAAAAGGTAGAGAAGACTAACATGCACACCTATCCTCCATGCTAACATGTCAACAAAGAGACACACCCTGGAATTTAACAGCACTGAAGAATATCCATTTGCCATGTAGCAGCTGACACGTGCATTTTCTGTTGATGTCTCACTCCATCAGTCATGTCTCACATTTCCTGCTGAGTATAATTCCATATCATGTGAAAATATGTAGAAACTGATTTTAGAACAGCATTCTCTTCACTGTTGGAGGAATAAGATAAAACATTTTGCTTGGATTTTTCATACTAGAGTTGCACCATGTCCAGACCAGACAGCATACGCATCTCCAAAATTCAGTTTCAAATCTACAAGGTGGTAGATGTGGTGTGGTAAGCCTTTTTATGATGTTGGAAAGCTTTTCCTGTGTATGCATCTCCAGCTTTCTCCCAGGTTAATTAAAATTTTCTAAATTACTTGTGAATTCAGGGTAGACATGTTTGGCTTGTGTTTCATTATGTTTTCTAGGCCCGTTGAACTTATTAACAGGCTTCACACTTTGTCACTCCTGGGATGCAAACTTAAAAGATAACATTAGAGTTGGAAACTCTAGATTTTGCTGTATCTTTGTCAATTATAGAATGTACTGTAGTTAAATTAGGAGTTTAAGTGATGTTTAAAAAGAACTGCTTCTTAGTCGTGTTACGTCTTTAAAAAGTAACCCAAAGGAGAAATGTATTGCTCTATGCATTCCTGCATGTTTGACATTTTGTGTCATGCCAACTGATGATGCACTTTTTTAAAGAAATGAAAATGATAAATAGTGAAACTTAAGAGTTGGTTCAAGCAGGTGGAGTCTAGCAGGTGACAGGTGACCTGAAGATTATTTTAAGCAGTTGTAGTCCGTCTTGTCATTAGTTTGGTTTTCATCTGTCCATCAGCTCCTCCGTCAATCACCAAGCAGGTAAGGTCTGCCACTAAGCAATTAAGGTTCCAATATAACATTGTTAACAAAAAGATGAAAGATCTAGCTCAGATGTTCTTTTATTAATTTTATCTAAACTTATATTGTGTTTTAATTCCAGCAGTCATGGCCATCCATGTCAGACCCACCACAGGACTGCTACTCCTCTTCAGTCTTCTGGCTCTGATCAACCTCTCAAGCTCAGTGGTTGATCAAGAAAATTTGGTAATATAGCTTCATGCCTGGCTTTGTTTTGAGATCTAAACTCATGTGTCCATCCCTGTGTGTACCTGTAACAGTGAGGACAACAGTGGGGTGCACAGACATTTTTTTTTTTTTTTTGGGGGGGGGGGGGGGGTCCATCACAAAGTGTGGTACACCTTGTGAGAGAAGAGCAGCCCTCTGAGCCCACCTGTGTGCTTTGTGCTCAGTGCGTGGGGGAGGGGGGTATCTTATCTGGCAAAATTACAAAAAAAAATTGAGTACATTTTTGTGGAAAAAGGGCAGGTGCTCGAGCACCCCCTGTTGTCTATCTGTGAAAATCTCTGGAGGACGATGCTTAAAAAAAAAATAATGGGAGCAAAAAAATAATTCAAGGAATCTATATCAACAAAACTAAAACTTATACAGAAGATTCACTTTTAATATTTTACATTTTTTATTTTTATGTCAACAAGAACTTATTTTAGAGTGTCATTTTTTTAATTAACAACAGCCATCAAACATTCACATGATCTATTTAAATTAAGAAGTGTTATTTCTTTTTTAAAATTTCAGGATATTCTACACAAATACTTCCAGGGAGGAATAACAGAAGCAGCCAAAAAGAAGGTTTGTTGGCTGTGGCTGACATAATGTATTCACCATAATTTGTCATTTTACATGGCTAATCAAACGTTCATGAAATGAATTTCTCCTAGGCACAACTCATGCAGGATCTTAAATTGGTGGAATACTACCATGAAAAGGAAATTGAGAATCTTTATCCCATTTTGCGACAACTGATTGAAGCAACCGAAAATTCTTCATCACTGCGGGAACTCAAGGATGTCATCATAAAATTCTTAGTCGAGAAGAAAACTCGGTTTGCTGAAGGAAAGAAAGCTTTCGTAAAGGAAATTGAGGACATTTGGGCTGTAGTAGAGCTCCAAGAATATGGCTATGATGAGCTGTAGTTGGTGTTACAGCTGGTTTATGTGACTGTGTGGTTTGTGACATTTTTCTTTTGTTTCTTTTTCTCTCTTTTTGATAAAATTAATAATCCGTAACAACAATGGTGAACGATGAAATAAGTGGAATATATAACATATATAACATGAAAGTATGATAATTTTCTGCTTCTGGCTAATGATTCTGTTTTTGATCAAGTGTGTATTAATCAAAGACATAACTCTAAAATATCATTGGATTTTATCTAATATCTTCTGTAAAACTGCTGTTTTCTGTGACTATTCTTATTATAGTTCATTCATAAAAAACATATCGGAACATGGATCTAATGTTTGTAATGGTTATTGCCAGCTATATATAAGGCAATAGTGATCATCAGTTGCATTATTAAATGAATCACAATAAATTTTGGGATTATCATCCCACCAATCTTTTTTGTTTCTCCCCTTCTTGTGTTAAAGGTGTGATATTATGTGAAACTTTTTTTTTATTATGATTTTTTTTTTTACTTTGCATCATGTTATAATGTTATTCCCTCACCAAAAACATATCTGGAGTGTTGCTTTGATTCTTTCATGCATGTTTGAGTAATGCATGAGTTTCCCATGGTAGCCATTTGGTGGTGCCTAAATGCTCGCTCTCACAAAGCTCCTCCTCTGACCTGCAGGCTCCAAGCCAAGGTTCCAGCTTACAGACCACCACTCCCCCACGCCTTTCCCACTCAGCTCCACGAGACTAGCCACAGCAGCAATTAGCAATCACCTGGTGGAACTGCAGGTCTTATCATACAAACTACTTCTCAGTCCAATGCTCCTGAGAAAGGTTGTTGAAAGGGCAGTATTCTGTAAAATCGACTTTTTTGAGCTTTACATCATATCATAATGTTATTCCCTCATTAAAAACATACCTTGAGTATTGCCTTTATTCTTTCACGCATGTTTGAGAAACCCTTCAATCTACTGTGGCAACCATTCAGTTGTGCAAAATGCCTCGGTGAATACAGCTCCTCTTTCGAGACCCAGCTCCTACTCAGAGCTACACTTTCCAAACTTCCGAGCGTCCACCTTACAGAACACCCCTCCCCCGAAACGTCCACCTGGTGGATGTACGCATCTGCAGAGCTCATTATGGACCTACTTCTCAGTGAAACACTGATAAAAACATTGTTAAAGGGTTAATAGAGAAGAGCTGTTGTAATGACTTCCTGAAGATGGAGTTTCAGAAAGAGCAGGAGTTTTTACAGAGACAGAGGCCAAATTGCAAGGCGTTAAATTATGATGTCAAATTTCTTCTAAGTCATATTCGATATATACAGCATTTTTGTATCAACTGAAGGTTACATAGTTACTTGATTGTGCTATAAAATGGCACCATGTGTCTGGAAAATACAGATTACTGCATCTTTCATGGTATAATGAAAGAGCACTGTTGTGATGACATGTATGTCTGCATTCACGTTTGTTATAGGAATGAAACTGCTTTCAAGTCTGTGAGACCTTGAGCTGATGCTCACTGTGTGAGCTTTTGTAGCTTTCATAGCTTTAAAGGAATAAACTGTGTGAGTTAAGAAGCAAAACTGTTTCATACCTTGTGTCAGGTGAGCTTTCCAATTTTATTAATTATTAGTAGTTTAGATATACAATGAAAAAATCCCAAAAATAAACAAAAATCATTCCAGTGTGCAGCCTTGTATAATTTATCTGAACTTTCTCTAAGAGGACCTTTTGCAAATGTTTAATCCCTCTTAAAAGAAAAGTACAAGCAATTCTTAAATTTTAACGTATAAAAGAATCTAGTCTTTACAAGGTTATATATTTCTTTAATATGACCACATGTGCACAAAAACTACATTGTAGTCTACACTGTAGATTCTAACATGTCATTGTTACTAAACAAAGATGAAGTCAAAATAAGAAACATTTTGAACAACTAAGAACAAAAAGAAAAAGTGCTGTCTGTACACTGTTCTTGTGTAATGTACAATCTGGTGAACATCATCAGCATACAGAAAGACAACAAGACACACCTATAAAGGTCACAATGACCACACCAGTGACTGGATGATTCAAAATTACAGAAATCTTAGCACATTAAAACATCTTTCATTTACAAAATGCTCTGTCAAATTTGTAAAGTCACGGAATTATTGTTAATTATTTATGTTTTCACTAACATTGTGTGACTGCAGACAAAAATGAGAAAACAGTGGTTAAATGTGGCAGATATTTATGATGCAGTTTTTAACACTGAAATCTAACTGAATTAAACTGAATCTCTCCAGAGGAAACTTAACAGCTTTATTGATATAGACACCAGTGTGCAATTCACATTTTAGCTTCTTCTTCTGCCAGTTTTTTTATAACCATTTCCAGCTGGTTCACCTTGTTTTCATATTCTTGGGTTCTTGCAGTTTCCTTTTTAAGGTCTTTTATCAAATTACCGAAACCTTCCTTCAGGTAGTTCTTTAACTCCTGCATTAATTTAGGAAGTGATTTAAGCTCTGGCAGCAAACGCTGAATCATTCCAGCCAAATAATCCATTAGCTGCAAAACATCCTCAAACATCTTTGGTAGGAAGATCCTGTCTACCATGTTGTCCACCTAGTGAGAAAAATTGTCTTTTTCTTTAATAGTTATAATGGAATAATCTCTAACGTGAAGTGATTATTTGTGTGTTTTACTCACTCTCCTCATTACTGCATCTTGTTGTAGTTTCAGAATATTTTCTTTGATTTCTTTCTGTTAAAGTGAACACAAACGTTTACAACCAGAGCCAACAGTTTCAACACATATCAACAAATGACATGGAGAAAACTTGACTGTTATCACAATTCATTAACAAATCATTTATTTTTTATTTCAAAATAAAATAGAATAAAATTACCAGATTTCTCTCGTCTATCCATGAACTAGCAGGGCAGAGAAGACTCAACAGAGTGAAAATGAGAAAAAGGTGTTTCATTTTACCAACACGAGTCCCTTTGCTTCTGCATAAAACTGCTGCTGCCATCGCTGCCGGAAATTATTTTCTAAGATACGTATATACAGTACAGTCTTAAAACACAGAGTTGAATCAGAAAAGAGATAGACTAAGTTGAAAATAGGAAATGCCACACTAAATACAACGTAGTTATATCTGTAATGTTCCTTACCGTACCTTGTAATGGATTGGAGGACAAATCACAAGTTAGGAGTGACAACAGCAAGAGAATGAATCACTAAATTGTTTCTGTCATGATTATTGTCACCTCCCACGTAGCTCAGCTTATCTGCATGCTTTCATGAGCTTTTTGGATGCCTTCCATGAGAGTTTTACCTGTGACTTTGACCCAACCCTTATCTATGTGAAAGCTTCAGGTTACTGGAATATGCCTACATAATATACAGTAACTGAGTCCAGTTGTAAATTTTTTTTTAAAAATGTGCGCAGCAGTTAATGCTTCAAGTCACACAAGGCAGGGCAATTGTTTCTGTTGCAAAATACACAACAGCCTTATTTCTAAACTTTGAAATGTTAAAAAAAAACAAAAAAACATCCATAATACTTTCTTTCAGCAGTCCCTCTAAATGTAATCAGATTCTAATGTTAAAGTTAAAATAAAGGATTTCAAAGCTGTTAAATAATGTGTGCTCTTGTCTGTGCTTGAATACTTGGGAACCTGTAAGACACACAGACCAAATATTGTTCCAGTTCTATACAGCCCTCAATGCAAGTTTGCTGTGTGCACCAAATGCATCAAAATGGACACGTTTCACTTATTTCATCTTTATAGAGACACAGCATCCAATGTGAATGTGTATATTTAATCAAATAAACACTTTCAATAATTTTATTCTCCACTATTTAAATTCATCTTCTGATGCTAAGTACCTAAAGGATCAAAAAATGATTGCCAGCATAAATTACTCTTATGAAACATTTAGAAGTTCTGTGTTCTTTCGTGAAAGTTTGATTTATTATTCATTTGAAAACTTTTTATATTCATGTCATTCTTTTTTTTCTCAACGTACTGCAATAGTGCATGCCAGATTTCTGTAAAATGTGCTGAAAAAGGGTCAGTTTCATTCAGGTAGTCAAATACTTTTTTATTAGCCTGACCGTTGCATTGTTCAGTTTTTAGGTGGCATAGATTTCAGCAAAATAAATGAATAAACTTTTATGTTTGACTTTGTTTGATTTACAGGCAGTTTAAATTGTGAGAGTCTGTTGGAGAGTTGTCAGTTCTACAATATTACAAATACTCCATGCTGTTCTCATGCATCATAATTACGTTAGTAACTGGGAACAGATGTTTTCATCAACTCAACAGATTAATTACTGCAGCTCTCTGGATATGTAAGAGCTCAATGAAGACCTGTGGCGGTGCATCACAACTCAGGAAAGGGCTACAAGCTCAAGTTGTGATCCCTTGTCTTTATGGACTTCTGTTATTTCCTTTTATTGATTTCTTACTTTCATATTTTTTTCCTTATCCTAGTTTATTCCATCTGTTAGTTCAATTATTTCTCATTTGAGTTTTGGATTTGTTCTGTTGCATTTAGCATTTATTTTAGCTTCATGTGTCAGTTTATCCCTTTTGTTTGTTTACTTATTTCTTATTGTTGAGTATTGGACTTGTTTGTTAGTTCTAGTGTTTATTTTTGTTATTGTTTAGGTTTTCTTCTGGTTCCATCTTTTTTGTAAGTTTGCCTTTTTTCAATAAACAATGGCTCATATGACAATTCCGCTCTCCTGTCTACACTTTGGTCCTGCTCTTAACACACAGAACATGCCAGCTCATGTATAAATATCTTTAAAGGGGTGGTATTATGTCTTTTCCAAGCACATAGTGCTTTTTATAGCACAATCACTTAGCTACCTTCAGTTGTTGTGAAAATGCTGTATATATCAAACATAATGAATTCCTGTTGTGTGAGGGAGGTGGGGGAGGGGTGCTCTGTGGGGCAGGAGCTAGGCTGGGGAAAAGGCGGCGTAGAGTATGAGGATGGGTTTAGGTACCCTCGAATGGCTGAAACAAGAGATTCAAGGATTTCTCAAACATGATCCAAGGCAACACTCCATGTATGTGTTTGATGAGTGAATAACATTATAACATGACATAAAGCTCAAAAAAGTCGGTTTTGCATAATACCCCTCTTTAAGTTCAAGTAGTCATGGTAGAAAGAATTAATAAAGCAAGGTTGGTGGTGCAATAGTTGCGAAGGAATCCAAGGAACATCTAAAGGCCACCCACGAGAATGTGGGACATTCTGGCAGCAACATCTCCAGATCCACAGTCTAACGAATGCCGCATACTGCTGGATTACACAGGTGAAGCCCAAGCAGGAAGTAACTTGTCAGAGTCAGGCCTCACAAAAGCCCACCTGGACCTTATGTATGACAATAATGCAAAAAAAAAAAAAAAAAAAAAAAAAAAAAAAAAAAAAAAAAAAAAAAAAAAAAAAAAAAAAAGACTTGAATCCAACAGAGAATCTGTGACAGGATCAAAAAATTAGGATGTTGGTAAGGAGGCCTTCAAAACTCAAATACTTTAAGCAGAACAACAAAGATGAATCGGCAAAGATAAAAGTAGAGGCAAGCAAAATGCTTGTCACCAGTTCTGAGAACCATTTAGTTGCTGATGTAGCCAACCCAGACATGCCCCCCCCTCCCAGAACCTGCTAGAAAGTTAACATATCCCTTCTTGGCCTGGAAAGGCCTTCGAATCGCCCAAAACTAGAAAGAGTGCTGCTGGTGAGAGGGGTATCTTAGTCCCTGTCTTATCTTAATGACTCCAGCTTGATGAAGTGAAAAACAAAGGATGAACGAATGGGTGAAAAATAATTGACTAATTAATCAAATTAATTTGTAGAACCAAGATTTTTTCTGATTCCAAATTATTGGTTTTACATATACTAATTTCTGCAAGAGGTATATTTATTTGGCAGACCCGTTTTACAAACAGTTTGCAGTTACAATATAATTTGTGATCATAAATACATTGCAGTATCTCTCTGTGAAATGTGCAGTCTTCTTTGAAGCTAAAATACTAACAACAGACCAATGCAATAAAATCAAAATGTACCAAGAAAACACCAAAATTATAGCATTAAATTTGTTAGACCAAACAATGATCTAGCTTAAGATTTTATTTTTTTTAATGACTTTTAGGCTGACAAAGATAAAATAGAAAGGAAACAGATTCTACACATAAAATTATAGTTTGAAACTCATATTTTAGTGCTGACAAGAAGAGTTGTTTTTGCAGGGAAAATACAAAGCTCACCACAACAAAGAGAAACACCTTGAAAAAAAAAAACATTACAGTATTAAAAAAAGGAATCATTCTGATTTTTGTTTTTACAGGATATAAAATGTAACGAATGTTACCGCAGTGTATTGTAGCAAACATTAGATTTACCTTGCCTCATTGAAGTTATCACACATGATCAAACTAATAAAAGAAATGAATCAGTTCACAGAAACCAACAGAGAGAGAAACGGTTATAGCTCTTCATGCTGCTCCTGTTGGAACTTTTTCAAAATGTTCAAAACCTCTTTCAGGCTTTGTCCAATGTCCTCTGCTTTCGGAGATATCACCTTTTTCTTCAGGGTTATATAAGTCCTGCAACTTTCGATGATTTTCTCTGAGATACGTATCAGTTGATTGTCCTCTGGATGATCAACCGACATCATTTTAAAGTTTTGCAGTTTAGGATAAACCTCAAGTAGCTTCAAATCAAACTGTTGTGCTGCAGCTGCGATTCTGTACTTGTCTTCTATCTGAAGATAGGAATAGGAATTCAGATCAGTCAAAGTTTATCCTTTAATAAACAGCTTTCATCCACCACCTTTATACGTAGGTGCACCTCAGATTTATATATCAAAATAATAATTAATAACATTAAGAAATAGTGAGGAAATAATGATATATTCTAACCACTTATTTCAGTTGTTTTTCAATAGTGAGATTCACGTCAAATGAAAACCTAAAATTCAGTTCCTTAGAAAATTCTAAAACTGCACAATATCAATAAAAAGTAATTGGTAAAATCCTATGTCTACATATTAGTGGGGTAGGCTGCTAATCTCCAATTGTCTAGGAGTCAGATACTGACACCCATCCTAAACTAGAGAATGTTAAAGTTTGTGTTTCTTGTCTCAAAGAAGAACTCAGGGAACCAGAGTGTACAGCTGACAAAACCAGTGAGGAATGAAAGGAAGCAAAGTACTTAAATACTGAGGAGAGATTACTAGAAAGTTTCAAAGGTGAGTTAACTTGTAGAATGAATGTCAACTGTGAGGGGAGCAGGACTGAGAAACTGAGGGGAAGTGGATATTAAACACAGAAATATACACAGTGCAAAACACAAACTAACACCAGAATGTAAACCAATCAAAAGGTGTCAAAGAGGTGACAAACAGCAGAACAGGAATGACATGGAAACAGGAAGTGAACAGATAACAGCTCTTAATATTAAATAATGAAGTAAATATGGACCCTCATGCATGACAAAACCAGAAATAATCACCATGCCATGGATCATGACACTGAAGGTTATTGCTAAGAAATCTGGCTCCTCAGAGAGCTGTATGCAATACATGCATGGAAAATTTCGTCCAAGCAAAAATGGAAGTAGAAATAAGTGCACATGCAACAAGGATAACCTTGAGAAGCTTGTGGAGAAAAGCCTATTAAATGATGTTTGGCAACTTAATGTTAGCCTGCGATTGGAGTCTGGTTAAATAGCTACCACGCACACACAGATCCAGAAAACAGACTACAACTGTAACATTCCTTAAGATACTCTTGAGTCAGAGACAACAAAGATGCATCTTATTTTGGTTAAGCAGAAAAAGGCCTAAGGTAAACTTTTTTTTTTTTTACTATTAGTCTTTAGTAATATTCCAGTATTCTAAGTAACTTATTTTTATTAGCTATACACAATAATTACCTTAAAAAGACACATGTCTTTATGTAATGATTCTATATAATCAAGTGAGTTATATGTTTTGATTTGCACTGCTAAAATGCATTAAAAATAAAATAAAACAAACTTTTGGATGATTTTTAAAAATTATTTTCTCAGATATTATTTTATGTCCTCACAAAGTTTGACAAACCCACCTTTTGTTCATGTGCTTCATCCACTTCTTTCTGAAGATTTTCCATAAATGTTTCCTAAAACAAATGATAAGAAAGTCAATTGAGTGGACATTTAACAGGAAATTAAGTGCATGCAGAGAAGCTTACTGCAGAGGGTCTGACTTTTTCCATGAAGATTAATTATTAACCTTTTAGAAGCTTAATGAGGGATTATTTACCAGTTGTTCTTCGTTAGTTAGAGATTGTGCTTCTTTCAAAAGTCTTGTGATGCTTTCAATTCTGTCTTCTCTTTGTTTCTAACAGAGAAAAATTAAACATAACTTTGACAACAAGCGTTCATTTTTTGCATAATCTGAGCCAAAATATCAGTAACACTTAGACCCACCTGAAATCCTACAGCTTGTTCTACCATTGCCTCAAAGACTTTCTTGTACATGTCCTAAAATACAACCAAAAGGAAGTAACATATCTTTTGAAATATAGCATGGGAGTAAAAGTACATTAATCCAAATTTGCTTTCGAATTTATTTGGTTTTAGATTGTAAAGGTTAGGCAAGGTAAAAGTCTATTTACCAGATTACCGCTAAAATCCAGAGAGCTAACATTGTTGATCAGAAACATCAGAGAGACAATGAGGGACGCAAGTTTGATGAGTCTGACAAAAGGCTCTCTTCTGCTCATTGGTTCCACCATGGTTTCTGCAAATTAAACACTAACAAAATAGTAAACGTTGATTATATTATCTACTGAACAAAATGTTAAAAGAAAAACTTTTCAGAATTGGTTCAAAGGTTTGTGTTACAAAAACCTTACCTGGTGAATGTCTGCGTGTACTTCGCCTGAGGAAATGATAAGCTGACTCGACAGCAATGCTTTAAATGCCTCTGGCTGATTCATTCCCAAGCTGCAGCTCACATGTGATCTGTTTTTTTACTTCCACTTCATTGCAACACAGCTTTATTGAGTGTTATCACAAAACATCAGGAAGTAAAACTTCTATTAGTCTACACCACATTGTTCTGTTGAACAAATAAATGAAATGTTGCACAAACTGCCATAAAGGCTCTAATAATGCTGGTTTTGATTAACACACTTGCAGGGTATTTAATAAGCCAAATGCTTTAAAGTGTGCTAACTTGGTTAAGAACAAACCAAGAAATATATATTTGTTGACTAAAGTGGAACCCACAATCTTATAGAAAAGGGTCAAGTTTTGAGTGCTTTAACAGCTTTTTATATTTACTGCACACCTGTGGAATAAAAGCAAGAAACAGTATCAGTGTGGAAATGCAGGGATCTCCAAACAGCCTTTAGCTTCAAAGAAGATTTAGAGATGACTTTGAAACGGTATTTGTCAGAATTATTTGCCAGCCACATATCTGTATGTAAGAGTAAATCTCTCTTTTGTATTTCTAGTGTTATGTAAGAAAAAAAAAATTACTTCCTCCTACACAATTTGTGGCCTGCTGGTGCCTATTTTCAGTGTTCACTGGGGAAGAGGTGGGGTTAATTTAGAGTAACCAATTAACCTAACAGTCATGTTTTTGAACTGTGGGAGAAAGCTAGAGTACCCAGAGAGAGAAGCCACACATGCACAGAACATGCAAACATGCAAACTCCATGCAGAAAGAACCCATGCCTTTCTGCAAAGTAACACAGCTACCTACTGTGCCACTATGCAGCCCTCCTTACATGTCAGTGGAAAAACTGTCAATTCTTCCTGGAAAGGTAAGGGAAAAACAACTACTTCTGCAAAACAAAACAAAAAATTCCATCCAAACAAGCCTTGTTAGCCTTTAGTCTTTAATATGATATTAAGCATGGATTGGAATGAAAATCCTATAGTATTATAAAAAAATATCATAGTTTCATGGTGTAATGGAAAATAAAAACTGTAACTTGTGGCATGCAGCAACACAGCAAGCAGAGTCAATTCTCGCCATCAAGACACTTTCTTTGGCATCTCATTAAAATAAATTTTTTTATTGTTGGAACGGTACATCTTACATTTCAGAGGATTTAACTTGTACCTTGAAACAGACACCACCCAATGCCTACATCACAAAAGTTGATCCAGAAAGGTCATGGGCATTTGCTTGCTTTTAAAACTGGATTATGGAACCAAAAGGGAAGAACACTGTATTCAGGATATGCTGGTTCTTGGATTCTCTCTGCTTGCGGTCTGTCCTGTATCTGTGTAGTGGTGGGGTTTTTTCCCCCAAATCAATGGACTCTGTATATTTCAACAACACTGATTGATAAAAATAAGATGTGTGTGGAGTAGTGGAGCATTTCCTCTGCACCCAATCTTATCTGGCTGAATTTAGTGTTGGAATCCTTTCACGGGCTGTCCAAATGCATTTAGTGTGTAAATACAAGCAAATTGTGTTGTGCCTCAGCCTTAAGATCTTATTGGCTACATCAGGTTATGCTGAGCAACATGTGCCACACTTGTACACGACTTACTCTTTCACCTCATTGCTCTCATAGTTTCCATAATGTAACATGACCGCTTGAGGTAGATCAAAGTCATTACAGCTGATCACAGGCATTTGTAGATCACAGATTGAAAGTGTTGCCCTAGCATTCTAACCTCATATCTTAGAGCGCCAAATGAAAAGCTGACATTTCCTCCTCTATTAGCCAAACTGTCATATGCAACACAAAGAGCTTTATACTTGTATCATAATAACTCTGTCACCCTTTCTTGTGGAGAACTGTAAAAAATCTTTGTTTTTACCTTTGTAATACATCTGTGCCAACTTATCAGATACTTTAACTAGACACAGACCAGGGACATCTTATTCCAGCCTAGTGTGATTTATGTGAGGACAAAGACAGCAGGAAGGACAAGGACAATCAATGCTCAAACATCTAATTTGTCAGTAGGAGAGGAGGCTTAAAGACGGTTTCATTATTGCAGGCATAAAGCTGAAGCAATATGTAAGAGGTCCTTTTGACTTTTCCCTTGTACAGGTTTTACCAAAGTGTTTTAAGTTTGTAGTTTAGCCTCTGTACAGTTTTAAGATGGAGTATTACAAATAAGTCATTGCTTCATTCAAGATGTGTTCTTTTTATACCACTAACTTTACTCCTATTGAAATGTTCTACATCCAGTTAACCTTTTATCATCTTAAACCTGAGGGGGCAATAAATTGCATAGTTTATCTGGATAGTTGAGTGGATATAGGGTTAAATGTGTAGTTTGGGACACAAATGTAGCTTTTTTCAATTAAGGTCATCAGTCTGACAAAACTGCCAACTCCACAAAACATTAAGGACTGACGTTCAGTTAAAGAAACTGCTTTAAATTTATTAGCATTTCAATGTTTACCACTAACACCAATTGTCACATTTTTGCCAGATTAGCATTTTTAAGTGTTTCTTTGTGCTGTAAATCAAAAACTAATCAGTCTAACACAAATATGGACAAGATTATAGCTTGGTTAAAGTATAACAAGAAAACAAAACATTTGTAAATATATATATACATTGAAAAACAGTATTTTACCACCTTCTCATTTTAACCTTTCTTGGTGGTGTGATAAAGTCCTTGAGCAGTTTCTTTGACACACCTTCAAAGCCTCAAGCCCTTCTTCCAAATCCTGCTGTTCTCTTGACATGTGAGAGAAATCATTGTGCAGATGGCCAGTAAAATCAACATTCTTGTGAATGTCAGTATTTATCTTATCACTTTTCAGTCGTCTTATCACTTTTCAGTTGTCATAACAATACAACTATGTCGTATTAACATAGTTGTATTGTGTTTGAAACTATTTTAGCTTTTCAAAAATGAAACAGTCATGTTTTATTCTAGAGAGAAATCACCCAGTTTCAGTCGAATGGATGCAACACTGTTTTTGTATTTTGATGTAAACTGGACAACAAAACTGCTGTATTAAACACAGGTTTATCTTTCTGTGCCATTTTCCGTCATGCTGTACCTGCATTTAGGAAAAAAAAATTCAGATTAACTCCAATCTCCATTGAAACATGAAGTTACTGATGAGCACAACAGAAGAGCATTTTTTTCTCTTTTGAATGTAAGAGCTTTTGAGTCTTTGGATTAACAGGTTTTGTGCAGACAAGAACCATATTGTTTTTTCTGTGAGTGAAAAGCATTATTAGTGCTAATTGTCTTTGAAGTTGTAGAAAAGTGACCAAAGATTGGATTAAAAAAAAAGCATAATGAGTTTAGGATTAGTCAAAACCACACTAAATATGCCTTGGGAGGCAAATTATTTATATCACACTCATTTCTGCCCCTTTCTGTCTACCTCTGTATTGTGTCCCAGGTAAAAGTGCATACCCATTATTGAGTATAACCAGGTGGGTTTCCACCTCATGGATCGACTCCTTTCTCAGTTTAGTTGAGGTGATGGGCTGTCAGTTTTGATACTTAAAGTTTCATTATTAAGTTTGATTGCTGTCACATGTGTTTTAGTTTTGAGCAGCTGTCTGGGGCCATGTTGGTGGAAGCATTGTAAACTGACTGGGTGTTTCCATAACTGACTTTATGTATGAAGCAATACGTGCACTACAATTGACTTTCCCCTTAGTGCTATGGAATACAGCCTCTCGCTTCACTTTGTGGTAAGCCAAAGAGAAGAGATAAAATTATGTGCATCAATATAAATATTCTATAAATAAGGTTATCTTTGCTTACCAGGTCTTGTCACAATAAGGTGTGTGGGATTTTTGTCCAGTGTGGCTTGAGAACATGCTTCCTGTACACTCACCCACCCAAAACTGCTATTAAGGTGTAACTATCGACCCTTCAGAGAACTACTTAGACTGTGGGTTTGTATGTCACACACAAACGCAGCTGTTAATATTGTTGCTTTTTTGAACATCTGAGATGAACCTGGATGTTGTGGCTGGATTTAGCAATTTGTCTTTTAGGTTTTAAGCTGATGTCATGAACATATGTGTCTTGTACCTATCCCCGCCTTTTGTGTGGTCCAAGAGTACAACTAAATTTCATCCTGCTTCTCCTTAGCTTATTCTAATAAGAAAATGATAAAGTGACACTTAGTTTCAGATGTTGCCCTCTCTAAATATTTAATTAAATAGTATTGAACAAGTTGTATTTTCGGTGAAAATAATGTCTTGTGTGATTCTTTCAATACACGAGTAGCCCTTCCAACCTGATATCAGATCTCCTCGGGGGTAAAATTCACAGGTGGCATTGTTGCAACCTTCAATCAGAAATCAAGGTTGCTGACTGTCTTCTCACATGTACATGTGACAATTTACAACGCTGTCTTTGGGTTTTCAAAAATCATATTACAAATGATCAGAAAGCCTGAGCCTCTACGAGCTAAGACACATTTGAAGTTTGTGAAAATGTTATTTTGATATATTTATGATATTTCTATTAGTGTATAAACATGACTCCAACACAAAATTATTCATTTTTCAGTAGGTGTTATCAGGTAATGATCGAAAAAAAAAAAAAAAAAAAAAAAAAAAAAAAAAAAAAAGTGTTGTCACTGTTGCAATATGAGACTGTGGTACAGGCAACAATTATGGACACCAAGGAATAGTTTAAAGAGGTTATTGAATGGAATATGCAGGACGCTGGAGCAGCTAGAGGAGAGGGAGCAGTCCAGGTCCACATCAGGAGAGAAGGTTAGTTTGTAATTACTAAAGGCAGAGGATATTTGATGGTTGAATGTAAAGGTTATAGAAAGAAGACACCTTTCTTTTCAAGAAGCAAATGAGATCTAAAAGGGATGAGTTTACCCACAGAAGCTGAGGATGGCAGGAAATCGATGTTTAATGTGGTTGGCGATTGCAACTGTTTGATTTTCCATAAAACTGTGGTGAAGCAGGAATTGTTGGAAGGTGGACAGACAAGTGAGTGAGCTATGGGTGATTCAGATGAGCAGTTCCAGGACGGCAGCCAGAGAAGGAGCAAGGAGACTCAAGGAAGGGATCCTGAAAAGGACTCTTCAAGTAAATAAAAGGAGTGACAAAAGCAACACTTGGAACCAGAAATAGGACATCCAGTGAAGAACAGAGCTGACAAGGACAAAATACAGCAATGGTAAGTCAAAAACTCAGATACAAAGAGAGTAATCGAGCAGCTCAACTGATTACTACAAATGTGAGCAAACACTGGTGTCTACCTTTGGGCAGTGTTTTTCAATTTCTCAGGCACTTCATGTTTTAGGTGTCTCTCTTTTGCCACACACCTGTCTTGAATAAGCGGGTGATTAACAGGCTTCTGCAGCACTTGATGGCATGCAGAGGTCATGCAATCATTTGAATCACGCATTCTGGAACACCAGAATAAGAGTATGGATGGAGCTGAATTTTCCTTATTAAAACAACAACAGGACAGATTTTTTTTTTGGTAAATCCACTCTGATGGCAGGATGCAACAGTGCAGTTGGATCATTGGACTGTGGTTGTGTTTCCATTAGAAATCTTGGGGTAATCTTTGATTCAGATTTTAAATTTAATAAACAGGTCAGTGCAGTAGTCCAGTCTAGCTTTTATTATCAGAGGCTCATTACTAAGATTAAGGACTATCTTCCCCATAAAGCCTTTGAGATGGTATTCATGCTTTTTTTTACTTCTAGGCTGGACTACTGCAACTCTCGCTACACTGGGCTTGATCAGTCTCTTCTTCGCGATCTTCAGCTAATCCAAAATTCAGCTGCCCATCTCTTAACAGGGACAAGACAGCATGAACATATCACCCCAGTTTTGTATTCCCTCCACTGGCTGCCCGCTTCTTTTAAAATTGATTTTAAGGTCTTGCTTTTAGTTTTTAAATGTTTAAATGGTCTAATACTTTTTTATCTTTCTGAGCTTTTACATCCACACTTCCCCGGTAGAAGTCTAAGGCTATGTTCACACTGCAGGTCTTAATGCTCAGTTCTGAATTTTTGTGAATTCTGATTTTTTTTCATGTGGTCGTTCACATTTCCAAATATATGAGACTTGTATGTGATCCCCTGTGTGAACTGCAAACAACCTGAAGGTGTTCCACATGTGCAGTAGAGGACGCAATAACGTCACACCGAGTGAGCGTGCTCAGTGTTTGCAGAAGTAAACATGGATGGTAGTGGTGGAGCATATCTTCTGATTTTAAAGTTGTTGTCAAACCGGAACCAGCACATTAACAAATCTTTCTGTTGACTGCTCTCTGCATATTCATCTGCCATGGTTGTCGTTTTCCTTCCTGTTTCCACTTATCATGACGCAGAATAGTGAGGCTTGTCGAGTATAAATGACGTAGAGGTTGGATGAATGCGACCTGGCTGTACAGACACGGGTCACATTTGAAAAGATCAGATATGTATCAGATTTAGGACCACATATCCAAGTGGTCTGGGTCGCATTTGTAAAAATCAGATCTGTGTTGTTCAGACTGTAATGAAAACATCAGATACAGGTCGCATAATGGCAACACAATCGGAGCTGGGTCACTTCAGGCTGCAGTGTGAATGTAGCCTAAAATCTCAAGCACAGAACCTCTTGGTGACAGAGCCTTCTCAGCCATAGATCCCAAGCTCTGGAACAGTCTCCCTGTTGCTTTGAGAACTCCTGGATCTTTAACTTAATTCAAATTTCTGTTAAAGACTCATCTTTTCAACTTGACTTTTTATTCCAGAGAGCATTAGGCCAGTCATTGTTTCTTTTATACCTTTATTGGTGATTTTATTGTTTATCTGCCAAATTTGTATCTTCTGATTGCTCTGCACAGCACTTTGGTTGCCTTTGATTTTTAAAGTACTTTATGAATGAATGAATGAATGAATGAATGAATGAATGAATGAACAGAGATACATCTAAAATATGCAAGGCAGTGGTCCCTGATGACCAGAATTAAGAAATACTGCCTTAGGGAAACTGCTCCTCTTTTAGTTCCTCCTGATTAGTGCTGATTGGCTTTACTTACACCTGTCTGTGCCACCCTGCAATGAAGGAAGGTAAGGGAAACTCACATACACACCCACTTGCCAGCACATAGCTATGTGGACATGACATGTTTGCATTAAATCAAACATTTGTTTGTTAATATTTTTAGCATTTTTTCCAAAAGTTTTTGTGGCACTAGTGGCCTTTATTCATGAATAGTTGGACAAAGAAGGGAAGAAACAAGGAGAAAGTATGCGGGAAATGGTCCAGAGCTGAGAATTGAACCAGGGAACACTGCAGTGAGGACTGTAGCCTTTACACTGCTGTGCCTGCTCTACCGCTGAGCCATGTGGTGGCCCTGTTTAAATTTTGATGTGCCTGTTGTAAATATCTCTGGACCTGTTTCTGCTTCTGGATTTTCCAGAAAAACTTGAAAAACTCCAATGTTTTTCAAGTTTCAGATCAGTTTCACTTTCTGTGGTTTGTTTGTTATGTCAACATCAAGTGACTGTAGGGTGTGCTTGACAACTGTGCATATGTGCCCAACAGCCTGTTGACAACTGAATTTAGCTCTTAACCAATCCAATAGAGAACAAAACAGACAGATGATGCAGTTTTTTATTTGTTAAGTGAACGGGTAGATCAGACAGTTATAACAGGAGAAAGGATATAACTGGAGCAACCTAAACTATTTGTATCTTGACATCTGCTGGACATCTTTTCAATCACTTTATAACAGGTAAGCACCTTAAAATTGTAAATTAATGTTTAAGTCACAAAACCTTTAGTCATATTTTAAACAATGTGGTATATAAGGACCTTTAAGATCATTGAGTGTTTTAACAGAATTCATGGCAGAACCTGGAAGCAGAAGATGGACTGCTGTGAGAGTCATAAAATACCTGTTCCTCATCCTGTCTCTGCTCTCTCTCCTTTACATTGGAAAGTTACTGATATTTAACAACCCTGTGGTAAACAGCTTTTTGCGTTTTCCTGCAAAACTTATAATGTCTAACTGCACATAAGTTTGTTATGCATTGCATGTTTGCATGCAATGCTTCAGTTAACTTGTTTTTACTTTCTGGCTCATTTCAGGACATGTTGAAGGAAAGTTTTAAGGCGTTATTAGAGGAAGCAGTCAGAAAGAATGTGGGTCTTTAATTTTCTCACATGTTGGCTAAGTTTCCACCATATGTTAGAGTGCAAAACTGCTGTATATGTTGTGGTGTTTTTAATTTGACATGAAAAGAGCTGTCTATAAACTAGTGCAAAGGGCAGGAGCAAAAACAGTGATGTAATTTTGAAAGTTTTATTTTGTACCATCAGAGAGAAGAACAAACTAGGATTGAAATGGTCTCAAGACTTCTGGATGAAGCAAGATCACTGACAAACAGGGAACAGCTGGTAGATTCATATTTAACTGCATTATTTGAACAGTTTATTTGAAAGTTCTCTTTTTAATTTTGTGAGTCTTCTTTCTGATCAGTGGTCACTCATGCTTTCTCTGGTACATTTCAGGAGATATTCAAACAGAACCTCAGGGAAGCAGTAAATATAGCATTTGAACAAGAGGTGGGTTGTTCTACCTTTATGATATTCAAAAGTTAATTACATCTACCAGACTGATAAACAAAAACTGTATTGACTTTAAAAGCGTCTGACTTCTTTTTTCTTCCTACAGACCGAAGACAAGTACGGACTTGCAGCCGCTGTGGAACAGTTCAATGACAAGATGGTGGAGCTTTATCCCAGTATGCAAATCCTGAAACGGGGATCCAACACAGATCCAACAGTAAAACAAATGGTGCAAATTGGAGAGCAGATCATGAGCAGAATGAAGGCCTTCTTAGGCCTAAGACAAAAGGCCTTTGCTGAAGGAGCAAAGTACACTGACAAAAATATGAATGATATTTCAAATATTTTAAAATTCCAACAGGATCTACATGATGAGCTGTAACAGCTTCCTTTGTGTTGTTTGATTCAAGACAACAAATGACAAGATTAACCTAATGTTTGATTGAATAAAGCATGTTTAAGTCTATATAAAGATAACTTTGAATATTTCACAACTTGGTGCTTGAGGTGAAGATATAAACTTTAAAGATTTTAAAACATTTGTTTTTAACTGATGTTTGTTAACTAATTATTCTTTTTAAGTCATTGTGTAGGCAAATGAGATAAAACCCAAATAAAAACAAAATGTTCATGGCAGAACTTAATTTTTATTCATTTTATTTTATTATTATTTATTTATTTATTTTATTATTTATTTATTTTATTCATTATTCATTTTTATTCACATAAGTTATTTCTTTTTTGTTTTAATATATAGATACTGAATTAAAACTGGTGCAACTTTTATGCCACTTTGAGAAAAGAAGCAAATAAATTGCCTCTTTTGACTCAGTCTGTCCATCCTGTAAGTAATCTTTATGAGCTCACAATTTCTGAAAACCTTCAACCACATAGATCTAAAAAGACTTTCTGAGTGGGTGTTTAGGGCTGCTTTCCTAACAGCTATAGAGCTAGTGATAAATACATGGTCACGTTCTAGGCTGAAATGAATAAAGCTGTTAGACAGATAAACCTAGGAAAAACCTTTTGACTTAAGAAATACTGACTACTTAGAAAGACAACAAGAGTGTCACCTCCTAGGATGCAACATATAAAGAGATGAGGGATGACCTAAAACTTTATTTTGCAATATTGTCAGGGAGCAGACAGGATTCCTACAAATTTAATGGCTTTCTAGACCCAGTTTTTTAAAAATTCTGTCATTAGTTTTTATGAAATTGTGCACAAGGTGATATATTTTCAGTTTTCCCCCCAGAAATCATGAAACAGCACTGTCATAGAGTAACTTGTGGTGTCAGATGAGTAACTTTGGAGCTTGTGAACAAACAACCAATGATAGCACAACTTTATTTTATTACATCTGGCTCGATTGCAAAATTGTGCTGCTTGGTTTGTGTTGTACTCTATGGTGAAGGTAATTATTGCTGATCACCTGTTGGTTAATTGATTTTATTTGGAAAAATTAGTAGATAGTGTTGTTTTCATCTTATGCTTCATGTGTGTTTCAAACCACTCTTCTAAACCAGAGCAGAAGGTTTTCAAAGCCTTATATGGAGAGGATGATTGTGGGATGTTGCATTTCTAATACACTGCGTAGGGGGGTTTTTGTGTTTGATTATGTCATAGTTCTGTGAATAGATTTGGGTACTGGTGTGCATTTTGAGTATTTGTAACTTGCTCTTGTGACTGAATACCAATTAATAGAGTTTTTGTTGAGGAGGAGCTTCCAAAGGAAAGCCTGCAGAAGAAGTTTCCTCACAAGGATTGTGCAGTTTCTGTCACTTCCCAGTGCCAGTATTTGTTTTACATTTCCTGCTCCTCAGTGGATTCCTGCTGGTGGGTGTAACCAGCACCCACACTGATTGCTGCAAGTATGTTCACAATCTGCTCATTCTGGCCGTGCTGCTTAAAAGAGGATGCAGGACAACACTTTAGTGCCTGATGATAACAGTCAAGTCAGTCTTCTCTAGAAGTTTTGTCCTTGTTGTGCTTTCTGGTAAGCTTACCTGTGTCCCTGTTGCTCCCAGGTCCAAGAGACCAGTTGCTCACCCCTTCATTAACTGCAGACCTCCAATCAGCCACAGCCACCCTGCCCATTCTCCAACGCTCACCTTACCTCTCTGGTCCATGATCTATCCATCATCTGCTCCAAACACAGAGTGCTGGACCCACAGGATTCGCTCCCTCACTCCTTCCAACCCACTGAGACCAAAAGACTAAACAACCACATTCTTCTTTCTTTCCCAGTTGCTTGTCCTCATCCATCTGATCAATCTCTTCGTGTTGCAGAACTGCTGGTTCCTGTTCCCGACCAGACGAACTTGTACATTTTTATCTCTGTAAATAAATAATTTAATTTTTACAATCTGTGTCAGGAAGTGATTCTGCATGTGGGTTAGGAAACTTCTTTGAAACATGACAATTTGTGCCCCAGGAGACATAATGGCAAAAAAAAAAAAAAAAAAAAAAAAAAAAAAAAAAAAAAAAAAAAACTTCATGAAATAGATTTGCACCAGTGGCTTCCCATCATGATATCACACTCCTATTCACTGAGCTCCTGAGAGTGACCTGTTCTATCATAATTGTTTTTAAAACCAGTCTGCATGCCTAGGTGCTGGATTTTGTACATGGCATCACAACCTGTGTGGGTAGCTTTTCAAATTTTCAGGACTAAATTAAGCTAAGTTTTAGATTTTTAATAATCGACGATAAACTGTTGAGTACTCAGACCAACCATTTATTTTTCTGGTGAGTTTTTCTGCTGTAAAACTATTTTTCTGATTCATCAAAATGCAGAACAAGTTGATCTTTTTTGCAAGCCCACTATCAATTATTCACCACCTCAATTATGTTTCATTTCATGGACTTTTCTCCATGATTTTAACCCTATGTATCGCATCATTTTGAGACAGGAAAACTCTAGTTCTAACAGGCATCTCAATATGTAAGCAATTTTCAGCTTCAAATACTTTGTAGCTTGTGGGTTACTGTGATTTATGGTTGCATTAGGATTGTTGAAGTGTGGGGGGAAAAAAACAGGAAACGACATGAGTTCAACAACATTTATTGCCAATTTTTAATAATACAGGATGATTTTATGAAAGGTTAAACTCTTCAGTAAGCTAGAGCAAACACACTAACACAACATTCACATATTTTTTTTCTCTGCTAGGTTTGTTATAAAAGTTTCCAACTGTGTCAGTTTCTCTTTACATTTCTCAATATTTGCAGCTTGATTCAGAAGCTCTTTAATTGCAAAACCTTTGCTTTGGTTCAGGAAGCCATTTAACTCTTTAATGAATTCTAGCAAAAAATTTGGCACTTTTCCCTTCAGCATTTCCACCACAGCATCCAATAAGTGTGTGACATCATCAAGGATCCCAGGAATGAATTTAAGGTCCACCATGTTAATTACCTGAACGTAAAAGAAACACATCTGCATCATTTTAAAACATGGCAACATTTAAAATGATTTTTTTTTTTAAAAAGTTGTTTTACTTACCTTTCTTCTGGCAGCATCTTGTTGTAGTTTCTGAATGTCTCTTTGTATCTCTCTCTGCAAATTAGAGGTAAAAGGTTAACACAACAAACAGCCAACAAAACACAAGCTAAAGACTTGATTGTCATCAAAATCTATTTAAAGTTGCACATGTTTATTTAACAGTAATAAAAACATGAGGAAAAGTTTACCAGCTCGTTTTTGTCTATCCAAAAGCTTGCAGGGCAGAGCAGGCTCAGCAGAATGAAAATGAGGAAAATATCCTTCATTTTTATGATAACAGCCATTGGTCTGTTTCCAGATGAGGCTACAGCTGCCATCAGTGTTCCGATTGAGCTTTAAAGATAAAATTATCTACATACTCAGTGAAATAACAAATGGTTTAGAAGTCAGAACTGATAATAAACACATGTACGTATTTAATGTTCATCATCGTACCTTTGTTGGAGTTTGAGAAGCTATGCAGTTGATTCCTTCAAGATTCCTTTCATCACCTTCACTGTAGCACAGCTTATCTCTGTTCAGTTGTTCATCTTCAGTGAAAAGAAAACAAAACTGTTGCAAATGTGAAACAGAAACTTGTGGCTGTCATGTGCACCAGGTTGATTTTTATATGCTATGTTGCAAGGTAAATATCTGATCTCTCCCAAAAGCAAACAATGTACAGCATGCATTGAACTTTTTTTTCTGCTTTCATTTCATGGAACACACATTCTTTAATAGGTTATTGACTATTTTGCTTTTTGCATACTTAAAAAAATAAACACATACAGATGTAAACCTATGAAATTTTTGGATGACTTTTAAAATGCTGCTGAATAAAGTGGTTCAAGTCAATGAAATGCTTAAACACATACAGTGAACGAGAATCTTACACTAATATTGCACATACATGCATGCAAATTTGTTTGCTGACTTGTAGTCTGCCTTTCACAGATTTAATCAGTCTGCAAACACTGGCACCATATTTCACTGCCAAAATAACTGTTAAAACTGCTGTTTTAAACCAATATTAAATTAACCTGCTCAACAACACCAGAAGGACACTTTTACATTTCCAGGTTCCTGTAGCACATTTTTAGTGTAAGTTCCGTCCTCTGTAAATTCACTGCTCCTAAAATATTTTTTAGCATTCAGATTCTAAGAACTATATTTTCCTTTGCTGATATTTAATTTTTTAAGTATGATGTTTTAGTTGCTATTCTCCATAAGCCACCAATGTGGACTTTAACACTATCAGTCTCTCTTCTGAAGCTAAAGTGCATACCAGTAATTTAACCGAAATAGGTGATTTTACAGTTAAAAAACGTTATCATTTTTGAAAAGTTTCATGCTTCAACCCCTAAAACATTCCTGCCTTGGCTTTTTGTTCATAAAGTATGGGTAAGATTCTTGCTACTGCAACAGGTTTTTTTGGCGATTAGAAAAACAAAAAACAAACAAAATAAAACAACAGAAAAAACAATGAAGGACATGTCAGTTTTCTTTTTATTGACAAGTATGATATTAGTAAAAACTGACTCATTTATGTCATTTGAGGAGATTTCCGAGACAGTTTTTGAGGATTCATAAAGCTCAGAGCTCCCACAGGGAATAAGATGTTGCGACCTTTGATCATAGAATTTAACTTCAGGTTAGTTGTTCTGTTGTTGAAACATTTCAATTTCCCTTCTTTTTACTTTGACTTGAAAAAGAAGAAAGAAACAAAACAAAACTTACAACACTAAGATTTCGCTGATTGAAAGAGACATTTGTAAGATTTCACTTCTATCAGAAAAGTAAAAGCTGCTCAACAGATTTACTTGTTGCTGTAAAATTAGTGTTTCAGACTAATTTCCTAAAATAAAACTGAATCTGCCACCACTGATGATAGGAATCAATTAGTTTACTAGCATGAGATTGTTGTTTGCCCCCCACTTCTCCCACCCCAAAAAGAAAAAAAAAAACAAAAAACAATGTTAACCAAAAAATTTGGTTTGCAAGATTTTTCATTTATTATTTTAGACATTATTTGCAACATTTTAAAAAATAAAAATGATAGAAACAGATATTTACACAGACAAAATTTATCCCAGGAGCTATAAAAGTAGTTCCAGTGTCATACGTTGGCATTTAACTTACCCCTTTAAATGTGGTTTCAGTCTAGTGTCTCTGTATATAATATTATTTCTTATCTGTGGAACACAGCACATTTTTAATTTTTAATTAACATAAATAAAAAGGGTAAAACTGGTTCACCAAAAGCAACTCAAGTTAATACTCAAGAGATTACTGATGCATACATGTGACGTTTAAAGCCCTAGTTATTCCAGCCAACATCTTTCATATTCCACAATGTCCTGAAGGTCAAAGGAGACCCTGACATAAATCAGCGTGAATAACCATAACAATGAAATGATCACAGCAAAGTTAACATGTAACACACCTCAGATGACACAGCAAAAGTAATGATCCTAAATAACTTCACACATGAATTACCAACAGAGTCAGGTCTCCTAGACATAAGGGCTTGTGGCTATAAATTGTATCTGGAGTCATATATGGAGCTGGCCGTAAAAGACAAAACAAGACAAGAAATAAAAATAGTTAGTTTGCACTCATAAGACACTTCTAGTTCTTCTGGTTTACAGGCCATGCATGACTTAGTGGACTAACAAAAACTATTTATTTAACTCAACTCAAACAAATAGACAGCAGGACATTAAATCTGAAACTATAAAGAGCATTAAAGTCTTAATAACTAGACACATTTCTTTGCAATATCCCCAAATGCAAAACATTCAGTTCAACTTGAGGAACCACACAACCATGATAAAAGAAGTGATTTTTAACCACACACATCAACAGCAGCAGAACAGTCATCGTAGAGCTCTGATAAACATTTCAGATCCTGCAACACCCACTCTTTACCTGCAACAACAGGTGCAACTGGTTACAGTAAGCATTTCTCTGATCTGCATTTCCTTGGTCAATACTTCAGCTTGTTGCAAAGCCAAGAATTTAGTTTTTGCAAAATTTCAAATATACTTTTGTTACAGAAACATCTTAGTTAATATAATTTGGATCAGTTTCTGTTTTCCAGCTGTCTCAGTTTACTTTTTTTGTTGTGTTTTTCAAACTTAGATTTAGAAGCGTTGATATTTTAAAGTGAAACTTAAAAGAGCAGAACTGGCCTGAATGCCATCCAATCAACAGGGAGGGTGTTGTGACGGTACTAGTATAAAGCATTTAGCAACTTTCATTTTTGTCACCCATCAGCTGTATTGCAGCTCTCTCTCCACTATAAGGTATGAATAAACTCTCATTTACACAGACTGTTCCAAAGATTTTGCTAGATAGTATCTGCAGTGGGAAAGATCACAAACAATGCCTCCCCCCTGACTTGACTCTATATCAAATATATTTTTAAATATTTTTGTTTTAGAAGCAAATTCAGAGCAGTGATGACAGCTGTGGCTTCATTCAGAAACGGAGGAGTGGTTGGTCTCAGAAAATACAAAGATCTTGTCTTCATCATTACTCTGCTCAGTCTGCTCTGTCCTGCAAGTGCAGGAATAGGCAAGAATGAACTGGTATACATAGTCTTGTTCTTATTTTTAAATTAGAGAACAATCATAGTTTTCAACAGTTTTCAATGTACATTTGCTGTTTTTTTTCCTAATTGTGTTTCTTTCATTGCAACATCTAGTAAAGCTTGTATATGTTCTCTCTGGATTTTCAGCAAATAATGACGGAAAATATTATGAAGCTACAACAAGATGCAGCAATGAGAAAAGTAAATCAAACACACAACAAAGATCATTATAAAGTCATGGGATATTGCAATTAATTAAATAATTAATTAATTTGTTTATTCATTTGTATATCGGTTTGTTTCAGTTTGACAACAAGGTGAACATGGCCCTACTTCTTTTGCTGCTTGAAGAAGCTATACATCTTTTAGACATTGGGATTGAAATGCTAGAGAGGTCATTGCCAGAGCTTCTATTTCCCCTTGAACAAGTAAAGGACCTGAGGGGACTCCTAGTGGAAAGTCTGGATTTTATGCAAGGAAAGTTCCAGAACGAAGCCAAAAAAGTCAAACAATATGAGGACACACTCGCACATTTGGAGACATTTGTAACAAACTTAGCAGAAGAGCATGTTGACCTGTAAAATGCATAGCATGTTTCCAGAACCTTTATTGCTGGGAAACTTAATTACTCAGAACAATTAATCTCCCCCCTTTTTTTTTTTTTTAAGTAAATACATCTGCTGAAACCAAGAAAGTTGCTCATTTCTATCTGCATCAGTTTTGCTGCTTCTTAAAGAAGAATAAAAAAGAAAACTAGGAGGTGAGCTACAATAAAAAGACCTTAACTCTTAAGCTGAAATAGATTTTAATGAGATGCTGTGTCTAAAGATTCAGTACAGTTGGAGTGTTGGTGTGGGTAAAGTTGCAAAAATTAAATGCAGAAGTTGAATAAATAAAAGTATGACCAATCCTTTGTTTGAAGTGATTTCACATTCAAACCCCACTGATGCAGTATATCTGTAATGAATGCATTTTCACCATCACTCATATTTGGAGCAGAGGATGAATGAACGACACCAGCAACAACCTACTGCTCTACAACAAGAACCTTACATTCTTCTGAAGTTTCAAAACTGAACTAACAGATGTTTTAAAAAACATGAAGTAGGAGCTGCCTCAGTTAAAATCTGGTTATAGATCGAGAGTTATAATCTGGTGATTATTAATGTGAGTGGGGGTAGAAGTAATTGTTTTTATTTGTGCCTTGGGACTAAAAAGTAAAATACTTTCACTAATGACTTAAACTGTTTAGTCCCTCAAATATAACTTTGACTGCATAATTTACACCCTTTGTGTACACAGATCGCTGGACGCAGAAGCCCAACATTTAAAAATCTATGATTGTTAAAATTTACAGAAAGCATCTATCTTTGAGGAGTTCATGCTCAGTAACTGAAATGTAATGTTCACATTCTTCAGCTAAAAATATTTTAAAATCCTCCATTTTGAAACTCCACCATGAAGATTAAGGTTTATATCAAAAGCACTAGTTCCCTACCAGATCAATATACTGCTGTAAATTTCTAGCCATGTAATCTGTTTTCACCCTTGCCACATTTAGTAAAAATGGATGGGGCCATAAATGGACCAAGGAAACTGCCCTAGTTTCTGGAAAGGGTTCCTGATGTTGAAACACACCTTTACACCTCTTTAAAGCTCCATTAAAACTCTTATTTCTTGGTTAACAAACTCACTTTTCATAAAACTACATTTAAACATTAAACGTGTTATTATCATTTATTGTTTTATTAACACATTTATTATCAGTTACACATTTCTATCTATTCTAATTCTAGAAATTCATCAAAAGTAAGCTCAATACTTTTCAGACTTTTATAGATTACATAGCAGCCCTTTGTGACACCCAAAAAAGAAAAATGCCAGCCTTGGAAATCTATTACATGATACTGTCTACACACTGTTCTTGAGTTAATGTGACGCACATAAAGTTTGAAGGTCTATGACTATTAACCTTGCAGAAAGCTAGTAATTTCTGAGTTCTGGATCCCCTGACCCTGCTCTGTAACTATACATGGCCTACCACAGCATATTTGAGTTGCTGTTTCTCCCAATCACTTATACTTAATTATAATAGTAATAGTAATACCACTAACAGTGGACAGAGGAATATTCATGACTGGGGGTATTTTGCAGTTGTGGACTCATGTAATTAAAATATAAGAAGAAACAGACACCATTAATAGCACATAAAGCATAATTTTTATTTATTTTTCTTGATGAAAACATGAAAATACAATTTGGTGATCTTTCAGTAGATCAAAGCTATATGACTAATTCAACACAGAAATGGTTCATTGGACACAAACAGAAGTTTTTCCTGCAGTTCCCAGACCTAAATTATTTAAGTTCTAAAAGACTTCCACTTTACAGGATGTACAAAATGTGTATTTAATATGAATTATTTTGTAAGTGTGATCATATCTAAGTAAAAATGCGGGAACATACCCAATACAGTGCTAATGTACAAAGCAACAGCAACAGGACAAATGTCATACCTCCAACAGGATCATGAATCTTCTGCCGGGAATTTAAATTCTTCAAGGAATACGTCAATTTTGTTTCAGTTTCCTTTGTATTTCCAGTAAATACATCTTTCCGTAGTGCAAAATAACTTCTCAATACTTCAAATATTTGCTCTGTGGCTTCATCCATCCTTTTCGTCAGTGGATCAACATACAATGAGGTTTTCCTTTGCTGCAGTTTAGGAAAATACTCCAACATCATCATATGAAACTGTTGTGTGTACACTGTAATTTCAGATGATCTTTCTACCTGTAGGAGTAGAAAAAAAAACATTTAGATAGTTTTACCATTAACATTTTTATAAATATTTTGTTAGTTGCCTTCAAATTACCATTTGAGTAATATAAAGGTAGACTGACCCACCTTCTGTCTGTATGCTTCATCTGCAGCTTCTTGAAGGTACTGCTGAAATATTGCCTGTAATTGATTGGAGAAAAAAATGTGAACATAAAAAGTGATTAGATATTTAACATAAGACTGCACATTCAGAAAATACTGTTGTCACTTTTTTAACCTTCAATAAAATAAAGCCAATTACTCACAAGCTGCTTCTTGTTTGCTACAGAGTTTGCTTTGTCCAAAAGAATTAAGATAAATTCAGTACCACTTTCACTTTCTCTCTAATGAAGAAAAACAAACTTTATCAGCAGATGTTTTATTTCTATTTGCTGTTCATTTAATGAGAAGAATTTCTCAGACAGCATGTCAGCAAAAAGGAGACTTACAATGAGTCTGACTCCTTCTTTTGTTTTCTGTATGCCATTCATCAACCTGTACTAAAATTTACCAAGAAAGACAGTAGCACAATTATTTTGGTACAATTATGTAGGTATTGTACATAAATCAAAACATGTAAGAAGACCATGTTTGTTTGTTTTTTTTTTTTTAGAAAAACCAGTTTACCATTGGCTCATTTTCAAAAGCCAGTGGCTGTCCGACGTGAACTAGAAACAGCAGGGAGACAATCTGGACAAGGTTTTCCTTGAAGCTCAGAACAGCCAGTCTTCTATGTCCTGTTTCTGCCATTATTTCTGTGATTGAAACAGGTTGAGGGGTCAACTGAAAAATAACAAATCATGATGGATACAATTAGAACTGAAAATAAAATATGAGACTTTTAAAACCTAATTAAATTTCATGACTTTCCAGTCTTAAAGACCTTACCTGTGGATGAATCAAAGATGAACTTAATGGATAGTAAAAGAAAACAACGCAGCTGTTCTTACAACTGACAGCAAAGGGAAAATCAAGTGAGTTGTAATATGAGAAAGGAACAAACCAGGAGGAAGAAAAACAATATACTGACAGCCACAACCGGATTGGTCACATTTAGTGTTGACACAGAAAACTTTTAATATGTTGACTGTCAAGTTTATTTAAGCAAGATTCAGGATCAGAAAAACCTGGGTAAAACCCAGGTTGGCCTATAGACAGGCGTAAACACAAAGGGCATTTAATTAATTGCTAACATGCTTTTGTTGGACAGCTCAGGATTAGAAAGGAATACTGTTAATATATAAGGAAAAAGTAAACATCAATATTGCCATCAAATGGTAAAGTACAAAATAAAATTCACACTTTTGAGAGTGTGAATTTTATTATTTTTTTATTATTTACTATTTTAAATTGAATATTACCTGTCAATCACTGATGCTATGCAACATTAAATAAGTCCACATTAGCCGTGAAGATGGAGCAATGAGAGCATACTACAAAACATAAAGATGGCACGGCAAAGTTGAGAGATAAAATGATGATGCTAATATTACAAATCTGACCACCTACACGGGTTTACAGTGCACTGTGGTCTCTTAAGGGACGTTAATGTGGTAAATTGTACATTGTCCACTCAGAGGAAAAGAATCAAAGAACTAAAAAGAAAGAATACAGTTATTTCTTACCAGTATAAGAATGCAGTTTTTCTATCCTTGTCCCTAAAGCTAAATTATCTGTGCAAGGACAACTGTGAATCTCTCCCCACTGCATTTCTTTAAATCCAGCTTGAGTTTTGTTTTTCTCCTGCTCATGACCAGCCATTCTTCTTTCAGCTACTGTGGGTTTGGCCCAACCTTCTGACTGGGAGTATTAGTTTCACTGTGTCCGTGGACAGCCACCGCAGAAACAAAATCTGGCCCACTTATGGCAGAATACAGGTGAATACAGATGATAAAATATAGTCACACAGGCTTCACACTTGAGCAGACCATAGCATGAACTAGCAGGTAAAAATCCTTAAGCATGATTAAATCTTAAGTCAATATGTAGCCATGATTTCACCTGAATGGAAAGTGTTACAAATTCATTTCTAAGGCTTTGGAACACCAGTGAACCATACTGAGAATCATTATCCACATATGGAGAACATATGAAACAGTGGTGAACCTTCCCAGGAGTGAATACCCAATAAAACATATTACAAGAGTGCATCAATAATTCCTACATGAATTCTTCAAAATTGTATCACATTCCACATTAAATTTACCTGCATCTTCTTATTAGTGTTTTAAAAGAGGAAGAGATGGATTCAGAATAAACAACATTATACATAGCACTGAATAACAAATAAATGAAGTCAAGCCTAAAGTTGTGCATACCCTTGACAGATTATGGGTCAAAATAATTATTTAATTTTAGCAATGTTTCTTCTGACTGGAAGTACTCTTAACATTTTGGACTGGGCCACCAAGAGTCCTGACTTTAATCTGATATAGAATCTGTGGAGGGATCTGGGAATGATGGAGATGACAAAGAGACCTTCCAGTCTCAAAGACTGGAAGCTCATCAGCAAAGATAAATCATCAAAATGCCAGTGGAACCATGAAAAAAGCTGCTCAGCAGTTATAAGAATGGTTTTATAAAAATGCCACTAATTACTAATGAATATTGTGAAGGGTATAAATATTGTTTTTATTAAAAACAATAGACATTATTTTTATTTTCATATCTGATTCTCCTTTAAACTGTTTTTTTTTTCTTTTGAGAAATGCCTGTCTCATTTTGTATTAGAAACAAACATCTTGCTTAAGTGAAAATAATTAAAAATCTAAGTCTGTCAGGGGCTGACAAGCTATGGGCTTTAAAGTGTCAGAGCTTAGTATGCCAACAGTAGTGTCAGCTGTTTCAGTTAAATATGAAAACATGGCAATTTGGCTACCTTAGAATTGAAGACATTTCTGTTTGTGAACAACAACCTACACTGGCACCTTTTGAGCTGCTGCAGGAAGTACTCATGTAGGAATTATCTGTAATAATCTGTCATAATTCAGTATTTGTTTACAAATTCAGACAATCAGTACTGGAAAAAATAAACATTATGGAGTGTTTTAAATCAGATGTATTTATTCAAACTTTTTAAAATTGTCAACCAGTAAATACGTCAGTGTGCAAACATTATCTATATAGCACTTTTCATGGAAAAACTTCATGGAAAAAAAATTAAAATAGCTTATAAATCAAGAACATTATTAAAGAGAGGAACAAAAACAACATATCAAATCAGTAAAGTACAATGTGGTGCAGGAAGAACGTTGATGGAAGCGCATTTAGTGGCTTTTTAAAAGAATCGTTAGTGTATTTGCAGTGAAAAGATGGAATCCAAAGTACAATCCCCACAGGCAAAACAATTAACCATCCTTCAGTTGTATCAAAGGTATTTGCCTTGATAAGGAACATTTATATGCATTATTAAAAAGGCCTTGATTGTAGCTGTACACAATATGTGTGTCTGAAAATCAACTCAGAGATAAAAAAACAGATAATAGGAAAGTCAGAAAAATACTATATCCATGACAATTAGCAGCAACTGCATATAGCTAATCCTCACCATATTCCTGGGCTTTTATGAAACTCCAAATATCATCAATTTCCTTCTGAGCTAACTTAACACCTTCAGCAAAGTCGTTTCTTTCTTTGACTAAAAAATCTGTGACAGCGTTTGAGAGGCCATTTAGTGATGTAGAGTTTGCTGCTGCTGCTTTCAGTTGCTTCAACATGGGATGAAATTCCTCAAGTTCTTCTTCAAAGAGCGTTGAGAGAAATTTAAGCCAGTTCTCACATTCTTTCTTTTATGGAAAAAAAGAACAAAGACATTTATTAGATATCCGTACAGTGTGTTAATATGTTACACAATGTTAGATACACTTTAATTCCTGCACATTTCAGTTTTCCACCATTGGTACTGGATTTTGTCACTATTTATAATTCAAAAATTATTAATCAAGGTATAATTCAAATTTAAACAAGATTTGGGTGAAAACTTTTTATAATAAACAAACTTCAGTGACCCACCTTCTTGTCAGTTGCATCCTCCAGACTGCCCTCATAATATTCCCGAATAATTTCCTAAAATGTGCAAATAAAAAGCTGTATATAAGAGGATGAAAGCTACAAAAGCATTTTTAACAAACACAGAAACTATAACTCAGTGATGATTTAGAATTCAAGTGGTAATAACTGTGCAGTAAAAAAAAAAACACAGTTAAACTGCATATAAAACAGAATAGAGAGTGATAAAAATGTGAAGTTTTTCAATCGTTCACAGTTTCTTAGTTTATATTACCTGTTTGGTTTGTCGTGGACCTACTTTGCACATATTTACAAATTTAAAAATATAAACAAAATATGAAAGCTGAATATTTCAAAAATATACTTTACCAGGTGTTTCATGTCAATCAGTGAGTCTGCTACACAAACCAGACCCAGCAGAGTGACAATGAGGAGCAGTTCTTTGGTGGGTCTGACACCAGACAAGCCTCTGTTTCCAGACAAAGCTGCTCTGGTCATGATTGCTGTGGTAAAACACCCTAAGAAGTCATGAGAAATTCCCTTAACCCGGTTATAGATTAAATACAAACAGAAATTTGTCTGAATTAAAAGATGTCACTGGTTTTACCTGATATATAGAAAAAAAGAGGAGCTGTTGTTCAGGAGAAAACTCAAGAAGTGACCATATGACACACATCCAATACTTTAAATACTCCTCAGGTTACCTGAGAGTGGCAAATTATTCCATCAGTTTCACTTTCATTTCTGCCATAAAAAATATAGTGATTCATGACAAAGCTGTGACACAAACCACAAAAGAAACCTCCCAGCACACATTTGCACTGCACTGTCAAGTTACTGTACTCAAAATGTGAAAAAGAAACTATAGAGATGAAAAAGTTATCTATCTATCTATCTATCTATCTATCTATCTATCTATCTATCTATCTATCTATCTATCTATCTATCTATATATATATATATATATATATATATATATATATATATATATATATAAATGGCTTAAGGACCTCAAAGCCATAGGGCTTAAGGGCTTTCCAACAAATATTCCAGTTGTTGGATTATTTGTTGGATTATTTCAAGGTATTTCCTCTTATGTTCCAGTAAGCTTGACTTAATTCCTTGACTCAATTCTGCAAATCTGCTGCATGACCTGCACCATTTCTCTTTCACAATTGGCTCAAACAGGAGGTGCCAATCACCAGCCAATCAGGATCTACTCTGTTAAGTTTCACTATAAAGAACATTATGCATATGATGATGTTGTATGATGATTGTAATGTCATGCTACTAAAAAAAAAAAAAAAAAAAAAAATCCTGCTTCTGATTTGACTCTATTTAAAGATTATACTGGATTGGTTTATCGTAAAAGCAGACGTGATTGTAGCCTGCAGGGGAGTGGTTGTTGTCAGAAACTGAACACATTTTTCTCATACTTACCTCACTGAGCTGCTCTGCCCTGTTTATGTTTTATTAGGTCTTGCCAGATTTTCTCTCTATCCATCATTGTTTTGGGGTAAACTTATTGATTCATTCTTTTGTGTTTTCTTCTTTATTTTTGTGTTCTGGTATTTATTTTCTTTAATTTTTTTTTTAAATTTTCACTTCCCTCAGGCTTGGTGCCATTCAGCTTCAATTAGCCCACCTCTGTTTCACCTGATTTTCCATCTGCCTGCGTCAGCTGTTTTACATTGGCCTTGATTAGTTTATCTGGTTCTCTCATAACTTTCTGCCACCTCCTCTCTACTTAAACTCTCTGTTCTTCATTATTTATTGCCAGATTGACTGCTTTATGTCTTTTTTATAAACTTTTCAGGTTTTTATTTGTGATTTTTTTTTTCCAAACAGTGTATCATCTTCCTTTCACTTCAGAAGTTATGCTCTTCATTTGATTTGGTCTATTTCATAAAATCCCAGTATAATCCACTGAAGTTCAGGCTTTAAATTGACAAAATATGAACAAATTCAAAGAGTATGAATACTTTTGCCAGGTACTGCACATTTACTCCAGAAACAATACATACTTTTCAAATACAAAAATTTCAGTGATACTGAAAAATACATATGACCTCACCCCAAAATACTCACAAATATAAAAGCAAAACAGACTGAGATTATAAAGTGATCCACCACTGTGTTGATTCCTCTTTGGACATCATGTCCTAATACTCAACATGAGCATCAAAATAACTCAGTGTGCATGCTGGACATCCTCTCATTCCTGGATACAATAAATGCATTTCTGATATTTTACCTTCATTTGTAAGATGTTTCATCTTATATAAAACCCAGAAAAAAAGCAAAATTATCCACTTTGTTGCTTTTAAAATCATATTTAAACATCAATATCTGTAAATCTACTTATTGTGCAAATTCAAATAAGGACAGAAATTCTTAAGAAAATATAGGTGTTCCAGCTTGTAGAAAATTTTACTGCAGTCAATACTGCTATATTATCTTGCTACAGGAAGGAGTTATCTGAGTCATAACTCTATATTGGAAGCATGTATTTAATTTAATTTAATTGCAGTTATCCATTCTTTATTGCATCAAAGATATTCAGATATTCACATTCATATTGCATTTCTAAGCTCCTTAACCTCGAAATGTGCAAATCTGCCTCAGAAGATATAATCGTATGTCATTCCAGTTCACTTTTTGTCAAGACATTAAAAACAGTAAAAATAGTTTGTTAAAAACAAACAAATAAAAACCAAAACTCATTTAGTGCTACAGCTAGGCATTAGAATAAAGTCATAGAAAACAACCATATAGATTTGACAAATTTAACAAAAACAACAAAAAATGTTTAACTTTACACATAGTTACAGATGAACATGATGATTAACAAAAAATGGGTTTATTCATCAAAAACACAATTTATACAATTACTGTTTCTTAACTTAGTTTAGTTTTTCTCCTTGCAAATAGAATAGGAGAGCTCAGAAACTGTTCAGCTTTAATAGAGAACAGAGTCTCACAACTGTTACAGCAAATCTTCGCCATAATGCAAGGCTTTTACGAAGTTCCAAATGTCCTCAAGTTCCTCCTGGTGTGCCTTTTTACTTTTAGCAAAATCTTTCCTTTTTTTGACTAAGAGATTGGTGATGGTGCTTGAGAGTCCTTGCAGAGATGAAGAGTTTGATGTTGCTGCCTTCACTTGAATCAACAAGGGATGAAACTTCTCAAGATCTTCTTCAAAGATCTGTGAGGCAACTTTCAATTTGTTCTCAAATTCTTTCTTTAAAAAAAAAAAAAACATCTTTATTATATATTATTCACAGTGTGTTTGTCATGTTACACAATATCAGGTATATGTTCTTACACATTTAAATATTCCTCTACCCACAGTATATTCTATCACTATTTGTAATACTGAATTTAAAAATAAACAAAATAAACAATTGAAGAAAAGCTTTGATTAACTCACCTTCTTGTCAGCTGCGTCCGTCAGTCCACCCTCAATGTATTCCTGAATTATTTTCTGAAATATTCACATAACGAGGTTTATATGAGAGCAGGAACACTGCAACAGCATATGTGAGTGACAAAGCTCCCCATTTCAAGAGTTTCTGTCAATAACTATTTGCAAAGAATTTGGAGTTACAAGGCCACTTATCAGTGAGTTCTTAAAATAATATAGTTCCTATTTAAATAACTTAACTTCATTCTTTAAATGGAAAACTAACAACAATGCAGTTTTTATTTTCTCTATACTTACAAGTTTTAAAACCTGTACTTTAAAAGTTGGAGACATAATATTTTAGATCTAAAAGGCAATTAAGATGAAAATTATTCACCAGGTAATCTTTGTTAGTCATTGAGTTGGTGACAGAAACCAGAACCAGAAGAGTGAAGATGAGGAACAATCCTTTGGCGGGTCTGACACCAGCCACACATCTGCTTCCAGATAAGGCTGCTGAGGCCATGATTCCTGGAATCAAAACACCCAAAGACTCTATAATAATTTTACTCTTTAGGTATCAGCCAAGTAAATACTGAAAGCATGTTTGTATTTATTAAACTAATTAAACTTTCTGAATTAAAAATGTTACAGATCTTACCTGCTGTTTGAAAAGAGGAGCTGTTGTTAAGGTGAAACCTAAAAAAATGAACAATGTCTCAGCAGTTTGAGTTTTATAATTATTTCTCTTTCGTTTCTTCTTTAAACAGTTACTGTGCCACATGATAATCTTGTGACGCAAACATCAGCAGTGACTTTCCCCACTGGAATCCACCTACAGCAGCACAGGCCAGTCAGTTATTTCATTTTCAGTACAGTTTCAGTTATACTCTCATGAAAATATAGAGTAATAGTACAGTGTGCTCCATGCTGTTGGCACCCGCAATAATGATGTGCAAAAAAATGTGATCTTTCTTGTAGGTTTCACACTGAAAAATGAAGAAAATTCCAATATTTAGTTTCAGTACATTTATTTTGTGGTGATGAAATCTCAAATAATAAATGCACATGAAGCATTTTTTTGAATATATACTTCATATATCTTTTAAGTTTTTTAACTTGTCAAGAAACTTTTATTTATCTATCCATAATTTCCATTCCCAGCCAGGGAATGGCAACAAGAAAATATCTATTTGCCGAAACTGCTGCTGTGAAAAACTAGGCGGGGCAAGGTTCCAATTATGTGCCAGCCCAGAAAGTGAGGAAGATGCTAATGATAAGCACCAAGACTCTGAAGACTATAATAGCACTTGCTGCATCTTTTTTGGAGGGGCAAAGAAAAACATGAAACAATGTTGGGACTTCAGTACAAGAGATATGTGCACCCACTTGTTACAACAACCAGTAGATGGCAGTGTTGCCTTGAAAAATAACTGGTTGTACTAATTGGGGCCTGCTATAGCAATGCATGGGAGGCACCTATTACTCTCCACCTCAAAACTGCTTTCTCCGTAAATGCGGCCCAAACTGTAGCGTGCACCCCCACTAATTCCGTCTCATTCAGAAATTCCGTCTCATTCTCAAGATGTGTGCTATTACTCAACTTTCCGTTTCGAGTTACCATGGCGACGTAATTAGCAAAAAACTACCCCATACAAAGTCAATGGAGCGAGACATCCTAAAAAAAACACTATTTTTGAGCATTTACTGTGTCATCATGGTTTTGCTTACAAATGCCATTCAACACTCAGTTTATAGATACGTCTGTGCTGTGTTCAGAAGTGAAGACGGTATGTTGACATGCACACTTTGGCAGGCCCCTTTTTAAATTTCTTCAGAAATTTTCTAGTTGATTTATACACTTGAAGACACAGTTTAAGTTAAAGTGGATAATTGTGCCATTTTTCTGGTGTTGGTATTAGATTTCTATATTCATTTAAACATTGTACAAATGAAGGTAATATATCAAACTCAATCTGTTTTGCCTTTAGGTTTGTCATTCTGTAATGCTTGACAAAATGTGGGGATTTTTGGGGGTGAGTTGATATGTACTTTTATGTTTCACTAAATCTTATGTATTTGAAAAATATATATTTTTCTAGGGTAACTGTGCAGTACCTTGCAAAAGTATTCATACTCTTTGGATTTGTTCATATTTTGTGAAATTACAGCCTGCACTTCAGGGGATTGTATTGGGATTTTATGTGGAAGACAAATTCAAAAGAAGAACATAACTGTGAAGTTAAAGGAAAATGATACATTGTTTGAAAAGATTTTCATAAATAAAAACCTGAAAAGTGTGGCACGCAAATCTATAGTGACAAATTGTGTTTGTAATGTTCCATTTAGCCAACTTAAATAGAATCTGTCAGAAAGGTTCTGTTTGATGATCTATAGCACTTATAGTTCTTCCAATAAATCCACGGCCAGTGTGGTTGAACTGTTTGACCTGAAACTATAGAGACTAACAGAGTACTTGATACTTATTTGATGATTATTTGTTTTCATCTTTTAAAAACAGTTTTTCAAGAGTTGTCAAAATGCTGCCGATGTAGTCATTTACAAATAAAAAACATAAAATATCTAGAAGCTCATTCTTATTTAGTCATGTATTTGCAGTGAAGCATGACTGACAACAACCACTCCCCTGCATCTGGACAGCACTGCTGCCACGTCATGGCTGCTTCTAAAATAAACCCATATAATATAAGCTTAAAACAGAGTCAAATGACATGACATTATAAAATTGTCATCAACATATCTATAATATTCTTTAGAGCACAATATAACAGCCTGAATCCTGTTTGGTTGATAAGGAGTGCCAATCTTTGATACAGTAACCACTGATTATTATTTGACCTCCTATTTGTTTGTTTTTTAATACTTTGGCCTTCTGCCAAAGACAACACACAGCAGATCTGCAGCTGACATTTTTTTTCATAATTTGGTCTTCTGACAAAAACAACAGATAATATGCATTCTCCAAATGCTGCAAACTTATTTCCAAATTTAGACATGATCTGGAGGGCATAAAACAATAAAGGAAATAAGTCAAGCTTACAGGAACATATGGGAAAATACCTTGAAATACAACTGTAACAAAAGATTTTCAAAACTTGTAAAAGCTTTTGTCATGTGGTTTCTTATACCATACCTACATTATTTACCATAACTAAAGCCTGTAATTTACAGAAACAATGTGACAATTGAGAAAGAAAGTAGTGCAGGTCACACAGCGCAAACATAAATCTATTATTGTAAATATTTGCCTTCTGCCAAAGATAAAAGATTGAAATCACTCAATCAAAATTGTTAGAGCATATGTCATGTGTTTTTTTTTTTTTTTAATCATGTTGGAGTATCCAAAAATGTATTTCACATGAGGCAGAATGTGAAGAAATAAAACATATTTTGTCAAATATAAATTCTTGCTGTCTATGTAATATGTCAGCTACTATTGCTAACCCAGCTAACCCATTGTTTTATATGTTGTATTGGGATAGAGTATAAATAATAAACAGTGGTACTGTGTCTGGAAATATACATAACGTTTGCTGTGCTGACACCATCTTCAGTTTTTAAAATTGTTTTCTATATTTCTGCAGTATTTTCGTGGAATTACCTTATTTAAATTTTTGAGGTAAAAAACCTGTTGGGGTATCCTGCCACAAGCTTCTTCCTACAGGTTTTCTTGAATTTAGACCCATTTGTCCTGACAGACTGGTGTAACTGAATGCAGTTTGTAGGATGCTATTCTTACACCAACCTTTTCAGATTAGCCAGATCACACTGGTCATTAGGGCACACTTTAATTTTTGTAGACAGTAACTTGTAAATAAAGAAGAAACGTGTGGTGGAAGGTTTTGTCACAACATTATTGTGCGTCACTGTATTCCTAAAGCAGAACTGAAAGAAACTCCTTTAAAGGTGGAGCTGTTGAGACAGCTGATAAAGTTCAGGTAACCTGTGGAGTATTTAAAATATTTGTTGTGCGTCATGTTGTTTTGAGTTTTCTCCTGAGCAGCAGCTCCTCTTTTTTTCTGTACATCAGGTAAGACCTTGAAGTTCTCTTCATTCAGACAGATTTCTGTTTATATTTAGGCAATAACCAAGTTAAGTACACTTCTGATACATTCTAAATCCTTGCCATGTCTATGTAACATGTCCATTGATTTTGATGAGCACTCTATTTTATATACATTGTCTATTATGTAGGCAAGGCAGTTTATTTGTATAGCAAAAGGCAGTTCAAAGAGCTTTACACAATTAGAAGGAAAATTACATTACACTTAGTTTTTTATTCTTACTTCTGCCTCTGCTTTTTCACACCCTGTGGAAGTTCACACAACAAGACTACAACTACAAGCTACATTTTCATCAACAATGTTAATACTTCATTTTCTCAGAACAATGCTGGCAGCAGTGACCGGTGTTAGCAACGGAAGAGGGACTGGTATCGGAACCACTAAAGGCCTGTTCTTAATTTTTTCTGTGCTGGATCTTGTCTGCTTCACAAGTTCCAAATGTGGAAAGGATTACACGGTAAATTATTGAGAATTAGTTGGAAAATAATGTGCTCTAGCTTTTGTAGAATGATTTTGCTGGAACATTACATGCAGTAATAAGTGTTACTAAGTTTCACTCTTTACTGTGGATTTGCAGTGTGGATTTGCAGACATCATTGCAGGAATTATGTCAGAAAACAAAAGAAGAACTTGAGAGACTGAAGGTAAGTGTACAATCAACTACTTAAAGATCATTTTTTAAAGGCACTTTAAAGGCATTTTTTTTTCCTTATAGAGAGGATTCCAGCCTGCATTCAGCACTTCATTAGACCCAGCAGATGAAGGTGTCAATATAAAGAATCCAGTGACGGCACTGGTAAAGAAATATGATCATAACCTTCCTGATGACTATCCTCCAGGGCATCCAAATGTGTTTTGGGGGGAAAAGAACCATAATTGTCAACAGCAAGAGGAATGAGTTTACGTGTACAAGCTGGAATGCATTTTTACCTGAAAAATGAACACATGTGTAGGATGAAGAAAAATTACATGACTTTCTAGTTACCTCAAAAATAGAATATTATTTGTTCCCTTACAATATTTATCACATTCTTATGTAATAAATCATAGAAAATCCATAGAAGTTAGTAGAATATTCTTTGTAAACATTTTCTGGCACTGGTAGCTTTTATTTGAAATGAGGCAGAGACAGAAGTTGGCAAAACAAACAGCAAAGGTCCTGAGTCAAAACTTTTATAGCAGATAATTGTACTTTGAATAAAATTTGACCAATATCAATCATTGCATTCTATAATATACAGGAAGCACACGTAAAGTTAACGGGTGGAAAAAAAACTGTGGATCATTTTAGATCTAAAAGGCAACTGAGGTGAAAATTATTTACTAAGTAATCTTTGTTAATCATTGAGTTGGTGACAAAAACCAGAGCCAGAAGAGTGAAGATCAGGAACAATCCTTTGGCGGATGTGACACCAGCCAAATGTTTGCTTTCAGATAAGGCTGCTGTGGCCATGATTCCTGGAGTCAAAACACCCAAAAACTTGATCATATTTTTTTTCTTTAGGTATCAGCCAAGTTAAACCTGAAAGCATGTCTGTATTTATTAACAAACTATTTAAACTTATTTGCGTTTAAAAAATGTTACAGATCTTACCTGCTGTTATAAGAAAAGCTGCTGTTAAGATTGAAACTAAGAAATGAAGGATGTCTCAGCAGTTTCAGTTTGAAAACTATTTTTCTTTCGTTTCTTCAATAAACAATTACTGTGTCAACTGTGCCATGTAATAATGTTGTGACGCAAACACCAGCAGTGACATTCCCCCACTGGAATCCACCTACGGCAGCACAGACCAGTCAGATTTCATCTTCTATTATTGTTTCAAGTTATGCTCGCATGAAAATATAGAGTAAAAGTACAGTGTTCTCCTTATTTATTGTTTACCTTTGATAATAAAACATTATCAAACATTTTGATTTCTTATTAATGTTGTAAGATTAAGAATATTCAGATCTTTAAATTCAGTATATTTACTTTGTGATGATGAATAAATGTACATGAACCATTTTTTTAAATTTATACTGTAGTTTTTTTTTTAAAGTTGATCAGATTATTTGTTTGTATTCTATATTTAACCGAGAAAAACTAATTGAGATGAAAAACATTGTTTCAAGAGTGATCTGACCAAGACAGGAGCATAAAACAAAAAAGACCAAAACACAAGACCAAATATACAAACACATAAAGAACAGTTATGTTATTGTTAAGAAACTTTGGTTTGTCCATAAGTTTCTGTTTCCCAGTCAAGAAATGGCTACAAGAAAATAGCTACTTTAACTGCTACTGTGACAAACTAGCTGGAGTCAGGATCCAGTTTTATGGTGGCAGCCTGCAAAGTGAGGAAGATGGTAATGGTAAACACCAAGACTCTGAAAACTGTGGCTGACAGCGGACTAAAATAATACTTGCCACATGTTAAGTGGGGTCAAAGAAAAACATGAAACAATGCTGGGACTTCAGAACAAGAGATAATAATGGCACCCATTTGTTATAAAGACCAGTAGATGGCAGTGTTGCTTTGCAAATAGCTGGTTGTACAAACTGGTGGTATGCATTTGAAGACACTGACTAAAAGTGAATTTAAAACAACAACTCCTCCTTAAAGCATTCTCCTTGGTTTCTGTTTTGAAAAAGCTTTTATTTTGTAGATATTTTACCCAAAAGAAAAGTTCTAGGTTACCTTTTTTTTGTCTTTTCATGACTGCTAATGCAGCTATTCCACACTGCATGATGAGATTTGTCTTACATTTTGTTATTTTCAAGTCATTTTGGAGAGAACTTTGACACTAAACTCATATTTAATATTTTTCCCACATATTTTAAAATAATGTAAAACCTATATCTGAGTTTGTTTATGTTTTGGAGCAGATATCTTGGGACTCCCGAAAATACCTAAACAAACAAACAAACAAACAAAAACAATCGGAAGCATACTCAAAATGAATTTAAAAAGTGAAGAAAATTATTTTAGGATCATTTAATTTTGCCTGTAATAAATACATAAAAATAAAAACTTGTAAGACAGATATCTTTAGATATATTTTAGATCCAACAGCAGACATAAGATGTAAGAACTGTTTTGTAACTGATGTACAATTGTGTTGCCACACTTAAATAAAAATGTTCAGCTTTAAATTTGATGTTGAATAACACCTAAAACAGCAAAATTTATGTTTTGTTTCAATTTTATTTCTTGAGGGTTTGTCAACAAAAAGACACTGTAAATTCAATTTGTGGAGTAAAAAATTATGGACTTCTCTATTCCAGTGAAAATACAAAATATTTGATTGATTTTAATCCCTTCTTTTTTCAATAATTTGTTTCAGCACAAAGTCCTAAATGAATCAAACTAACTGATTTGAGAGAGTCAATATAGAAAGCAATAACAAGAGAGTCAAGGTATAGGAACACCATTACATTATATTCCTGATTTTAACTTTAACACAGATAGAATGAAAGCAAAACATAAGCACAAGCCTTAACAGAAAACAGACCCACACAAATCAGCTGTAATACATAAATTTACAGTTAATCATCTCCATATTCTTGGACTTTGATGAAGGCCCAAATATCCTGAATTTCTTGTTCGTAAGCCTTCTTTGCTTCAATGAAGTCTTTCCTCTTTTTGACCAAAATATCAGTGAGGGCTCTGGAGAGTCCTTCCAGAGATGAAGAGTTTTGGGCCACTGCTTTCAGTTCCTTCAACTTTGGAGTAAACTCGTCCATTTCATCTTCAAATGTAAGTGTTTGAAATTTAAGCCAGTTCTCACATTCTTGCTGTATGGAAAAATAAACATTTGCATTAACAGACACCCCACACAATGGGTTTTGCTATGTCACTTCATGTCAGATCAGCTACAGTCATTCAAATGTGTTGTACACTACAATACAGGGTTAGAGTTTATGCTTTTATACTAAGATGTTTATTGACCTAACAAATATTTTCTGAGAAAATATGTCAGCATTTATGACCCACCTTCTTTTCGGCTGCATCTTCCAGTCCACCTTCATAATATTCCTGGAGAATCTCCTAAAGTTTCCGCAAAAAATGTAATACAACATTAAGATTTTACTTCTGGTTTTAACGCTCCTAACACTTAACTGCTTAACTGGGCCCTCCAACCATTAAATTAGAGAAGACTGATTAGTGTATCTTTTATGGGGGTCAAGACCTCTACCATCCCAAACACAGAAATGGTTTAGTCGCTGACACAACTTCTGTTTTTTAGTTTGTTAAACCGCTCCAGAGAAGAATTTGCAGCTTCAATCTGTCCCTCTGCTATGGGTCAGCTCTCCAACACTTTGATATAAAATGGTACCGAAATGGTCACCTGAGGAACCATCATTACCAATCATTATGTCAGAACCTGGGTGGCTTTGGGGTTTGATCCTTCTGATTCTTGTTTTGATGATTGTTATCCTGTGTTCCTTAGCTTCTTAATTTGATTAGATCAGCCTTGTTTCTGTTTTACTTTAATTCAGTCCTTTAATTATTCTAGTTTATTATTATTATTATTATTTATTCCTTGTTTCCAGTTATTCTTTGTTAGATTCATTTTCCTTGTTTATTTTCCCTCGCCCCCTGCTGCCCTTCTCTCTGTCTCCTCAGTTTCCCTTCAGCTCTCCTTCCTCACACCTGCAAATTGTTAGCCAATCAGCCCCAGTCCATTGTTTCAGCATTCACACTCCCAGTATTTAAGCTCTTTTCTTGCTCTCACTCCTCGTTAGGTCTTCCTGTGACCTACTCATTACGTCCTTGGCATATTCTGCTTCCTTTGTTCCTGGATTCCTGGTTTTTGGTTCTGGTCTGGCTCCTTGCATTCCTTGTGGTTTTTGTAAATTTTATTGTCTCATTTTTTTATTTATTTATTTATTTTTTTTTTGCTTCTCTGCATTTTGGTCCAAAAACACCACAACTACACCATTTTGTCATTTTAATATTACCAGGCTGTAGTATACATTTCCACTTACCATTTTTTAAATTCATTTTGGTCAAATCCTCACAATCTGTGTTTATCAAGTTTGCACTCCACACAATTGCGGATTAAATATTTTTACATTTCAAAAACAAAGTTGTGCAAAAATATTACTTACCAGATGAGCTGTGCGGTACAATGAGTTTGTGACATAAACCAGATATAGCAGAATAAAGATACCAGCCAATTTTCTGCTTCCAAATAGGACTGCTGTTGCCATGATTCTATGAACCAAAACAGTTGCTTATTTTTTTTTTAGAAATAGGTTTAGCTTAAACCAGAGCTTAAAATAATGTGTAGATCTGGCACTAAAGTAACACTCAAATTTATCGAACTTAAAAGGAAATGGAGATCATACCTGCTGTAAGAAAGTAGAGCTGATGCTCAAGTGACCAGTGAAGAAATAACAAGATGAAGGACCACAAACGCTTTAACAGCTTGTCTTGTTACAATGAGCATGACCTTTTATGTCACTTTTAATTAGTGAAAAAGCATTCTTTCAGTTTTACTTCAAAACCCACAACACCATCAGATGACAACAGCAACGGAATTATTTTTTCAACAAATGTTTCCTTGTATCTTCTGGTTCCCCCTACAGGAGAACAAGTGCCTGTAAGAGGAGTGTGAAAACTCAATCCACCATTTTTGTCATGCATTAACGCTAGAGGTGCTTCCTGAACAACAGAGAATATAAGGATTGATATCTGTTAAATTTGATTAAAAATACAATTCTCTGCGAAATAATACCATTTTAATCTGTGTTTTTATTATTAACAGACCAGTTTACCACAGCGATAACAGCTGCCTGATTGCAGTCTGTGGTGTGTGTTATCTGTACCACCACAGGTACTCGGTTTCAGTCTGCTGACTGTGGTCTTCCCAGGGTTTTTGGTCATGAAGATCAGAAGCAACGAGATATTCTCATTTTTACTTTCAATACAAACAGTGGAAAAACTGAATGCAAATTTCCAAATATGGAAAGACAGAATAAACGATATTTGATATACATTTCACTAAGCATTGTTCATTTACAATCTAAGAAACATTTCAAAGGAGTTTAGCTATAAAGCCTACATGTTTCTCACTGTAGTGAGATAGAATGTGAAGACTGTCAGTCTTTTAATCGTAAAAATTGTATTGTTAAACAAAAAACAATTTTAAACTGATCCAACTACATGTCATATATTAACACCAGATTTCTTTTCAGTTTCAATTACTATGCCAACCCCTATGTTAGTGAACAGACATGGGACAAACAGTACCTATTCTCAGCAGATATGGTGCTGTGTAAAATTCTTGAATTGACCCTCACTCCTTCAGTCTTTGTATGAAGTTTTATATATTTTGAACGTGTCCAGGACTCAGAACCTTTGCTGTATGGTTACCCCACTTCTTTCTCTGCCTAGCTTCAAATTAGGCTACCAGTGCCTCAAAATGTTAAGAACAGAACATTCTAGTAACTTTTAGTGATTTTGTATAATTTATTGTATAAGAATGTTTTCTGTTGAGTTACAACAAGTATCCAGTTTAAACATAATATTTTAATATTTGAAATAGCCAAGTAGTGTCCTTAATGCTGGAGAAAGGCACAAGGCCCCCCCGCGACCCTGCAAGGATAAGCGTGATGGATAATGGATGGATGGACGTCCTTAACGCTTCCACTGCCTAGACCAATCAAAATGGTAGAAAGATCGCATTGCGACAGCCAGTCAATGATGATCTCATATGCATCACAAAAAATTGGCCATGCAGATTATCAACAAACTAACAAAGTTCTGTTTTCAAGAACTTGTAAATGGCGGTATATTTGCAAGGTTAAAGGAGAAGCAGGTGTCCATCTATTTAAACATTTTTGCCGGACAATTTTAAAATAGGTTGGTCATGTCCGACTGTCCCGCGGTAGATTTTTTAATGTAAAATTTTATTATTAGAGATAAAAACTTGTGAACAAGCTTTAAGGAGGGCTGCTCTGTTGTAAGATCAGTTTGTACTTTGTGTTGAAGGTTCTCTGTTTCTCTACTCATGAAATGAATACTGACTGTGCAGTCATGACAAATTTATGCCATTTTCTATCAGCTGACTTTTGTCAGTTAATTCCCTGAGCAGACCACAACCAGCAGACTAAAACCTACAAACATCCAGACTTATGGTGGTTTAGATACCAGGCAGAAAGCCCATGTCACCTGATGCAGTTTTCAGGCTGGCTGAAAATATGTGGTCTACAATCCTGAGCATTTGTTTTTTAACCAGATCTTTCAGGAGGAGTGGCCCAACATATCAGCAGCCATGCAGTTTAAAAGGCAATTGTACCAAATGCCACGTGATTGTTTGGAAACTTCTTAACTCTAGGAATAAATCAGCACACTTTAATGCAGCAGGAAATATTTTTACAAAGGCATTAAGATCCCATGGTAAAGTCACTGAAAAATTACAGCTAAGTTGTTCTTTTGTAACACAACAAATGTACCAAGATTCATTTTTTAAAAATAAACCATATGTTTACAATTAAAATAAATTTCCCTCAGATGTATGGAGTAGGGTGGCAGTTTGCAATGAATCCAAAGCAGACATCACTTTTTTGTTACATATTGGTTTATTTATCACAACATATTTATTTATCATTACACACAAATATTATCACATATTGCATGTTTTAAAGAGTTTAAATAATCTTTACCATTTCTGCCAAAATGCCTGTTGATGGCTTAAAAATTGTATGATTCACACACAACCAAATTTAGAGCAAATCTGAGCTTCTGTATCCAATTCATGTTCTTTTTTAAAATTCACTGGAGATGTGTGGTGGACCATAATTTTTTGAGAAAAAAAAAAGAAAAAGAAAAAAATAATTTCAAGACCATAATCAGTATTAATCTTACTTTGTGATGAATGATTATATATAAACTTCTGAAAAATTCTGTTGTCACCAGACTTACAAAAAAAAATTTGTATAGAGGTTGAAATAATGCTTCAGAAACATGTGAAACTGTGCATAGATTTTTCATTATATCTCTTAACCAACCAATGATTGGGGAAAAAAAATGCTTTTCTCAAATTTTCATAAAGACAAATCCCTTAAAGGGGGGGAATTATATAAAATCAACATTTTGAGCTTTATGTCATGTTATAATGTTATTCTCTCATCATAAACATACCTGCAGTGTTGCTTTGACTCATGCTTGCATGTTTGAGAAACCTTTGAATCAGCCATTCAGGGGTACTTAAACATTTGCTCATACAGTGCACCACCTATTTACCCAAAGCTCTTCTTCAGAGTTCAGTCTCCAAGCCAAGTTCCTGCCTCACAGAGCAACCCTCCCCCTCATCTTTCCCACACAGCTTCACCAGACTAGCGGCAGCAGCAATGACCAAACACCTGGTGGAACTGTGCATCTGCTGAACTCATCATACAAACTACAACGTTCCTAAGAACAGCTGTAAATGACATAACAGAGGAGCATTGTTGTGATGAAGCAGAAGTGTCAGAAATGTGGTTTTCTTTAAGAGACAGAGGTCAATTTCAAGACATCAAATTGAAGAGTCAGATTTCTTTTAAGTTATATTTGATATGTACAGCATTTTTATAACAACTAAAGGTAACATAGTTACCTGATTGTGCTATAAAATGACACTATGTGGCTGGAAAATACATCATACAGCCCCTTTAAATCCAAAGGGTAAAAGACCCTTCTTTTGAAACTGAGTCCAGTTTTCCAACAAACCAGGGATGAATGAGATTTGTTTACACCATGTGTATGTAGGAGAATGAATAAAACATTTCCTAAAATTTTAATAAAATCAGTCTTGAAAATTATACACAACAGTTACAAAACAGTTGATTTTACAGTTGACTGTAAAATCAACTTGAAATTTTGTTTGTTGTCTTTGTCAATTATAAATGGAAAAATGTCATATGAAAATGTCAGATAATCTGTGATATTAGGAATCTATGCTCAACATTTGCATTTTTTTAATTCAAGCACAGCCCATGGACATAATTATTCCAAACGTGAGCTTGTAAATTTTAATGTTAACCAGTTAAATTAATTTCATGATCTTGAAGCTGCACATTTAGATTGAGGAATTAAAAAAGAAAGACAAAGTTGCCAACCACAGGCAATGCAATTAATCATTTAGAATTCGGCCTGCTGCTGTTCAAGGAAATTGATTAACTTCTCTGTTTGTCTCATTGTCTCCTCAAGGTTATCCATTCGGACTCTCGACTTTCCTTCCTCTTTGTCAAAAAAAGCCTGGCTTTTGTCCAAGAAATCTTTTGTCTTCTCTAAAACTTCATTTAGTGGAAGACTGTCTGGAAACTGTGTCTCATATTTTCTCACCAGCGGTGTCAACATATCAATTATCTTTTTAAAATCCCTTATCTTGCCTGATGAACTGTGCTTTGTTGACATGTATTCACTCTGAGGAAGAAAGAAAAAAAAAAAAACAAACTTGATTTGGCAAAAACTCAAAAAGGTCTTTTTACCCTGAGAATAATAATGCAGTCAGACACATTAATTGGATTTGTATCATATGCTTCTGAAAACTGGATTTTTTTTTGAAAGATTGTATCTTAAACCAGAGGTCCTAGGTGAATTGTTTTTAAAATATAAATATGACTGAACATCAAACCTTTGGGATCTCTTCTAATTTCATAATTTCATATGATTTTTCCTCATTGTTAATTAGCTGCTCAAATGTAATGAGCAAAAAATGGGTATCACTTTAACAATCTGAACTAGAAAGGATTCAAACAGACAAATATTCATAATTGCATAAAATGTTACAGGGAAATTTAACTTTATAAATACAGTCTTTGAAATCAATGCTCTCCATATACCAGCAAACAAAGTCAATAATTTCTTACATCACAACATTACTTCTTTACTAAAACCAACTACAGGTAATTAGTTGCATTTTTCTAAACATCACAAAACTCACCTTCACTCTCTGATAATCTTCTTTTGTTCTCTGATACTTTTCCTTGAGCTCAATCTGAGGACCCAGAGTAAAATTACACCTGGTTAAACTCACCTGAGCACCCACTATATATATATATATATATATATATATATATATATATATATATATATATATATATATATATATATATATATATATATATATATATATATATCACCGTAAAGGCTTTCATGCATGAGTGGTATATCACAAATTTATGTACCAGCTGTTTCTTGCTGAAGGCAGCCTTTGTGAAGCAGATCAGACTCAGGAAAGTGGAAAGGAGAAACAGGCATTTTGTGGTTTTGATACCAGTTGCTCTTCCCATGGCTGTTCTGACAAAAAAAAGTCCAGAGTTAAATAAATGGTCAAATTATTGCTGAGCACAGAGTTTAATTGTATTGGTATTGTGTGAACGTACCTGAGATGTAAGAAGAAGTCATCAGACAGTGGATGGGATGGCACAACACTGAGTGCTTTTATGTGCTTTAGGAGTAACCAGCCCCCAAAATGTGTGTGTGTCTGTGTGTCTTGGTGGGTGAGTGGGTGTTTACTGCTGGCTACAGTCCTTTGTATCACAATAGTCTTAGACGGAATGTCTTCTTGTATTTGTTGAGAGATCAGTTTAGTGAATGTAGACTGGTCCAGATTATGAAGCACATAACACGTCTTTTCTTATTCACCTTTGTTTTTCATTTACATGTCGACAGTCCTGACGATCATTCTCCTAAAAGCTTAATAATGGAAAGGACAGTGGGCATGTAAAGTATTAATTTTGAGATGCATGTCATGTAATTTTTATGTTTTGGTTTAATAGAAAGTTACTTTTATTTTAGTTTGAATGCAGCTTAATGGGATGTTTTTTTTTCTTTAAAAGCAGGGTTCCAGTAAACAAGATACACCCTCTACAAAACATAGTATCTCTGTCTGTTTTTCAGTGTGTTTTGCTATTTCATTGGTATCTGTGATTTGCAAACAGACAGATGAAGTATAGTGAGGATTCATTTGCTGTCTACAAAATGTGCCTCTACAAGATGTCGAAGTGAAGACTCTGGTACACAGGCTTAGATGAATAAAAATAGTTTTTATTACAAAACAAGCCCATGTTTACAGTCTGGTGCAAAGGGTCTATGGGAAATCAAAAGCCAATAAAGAGTTTTTTCTCGATGTTTCCTAATGTTCCCAGTTACCCAGTTTCCCAGTGTTGATCCATTTCCGTTTTCCCCAAGATCTACAGCCAGAGTATCTTTTTATAGGTTACAGACAACACACAAACAGCTTCCCATATTTGGCATTATGATTAACAATCATTTGTGTATGTTGCATCTTCAAGCACCTCCATATATGGCACTGACATAACCTGTTGTCAGACACTATGTAGACCTATGAAATTATAGGTCCAGTGGAACCAGCTGGCTCCACCATGACTGATAAAATGGAACATAACAGAGCAGACTTTAATTACAGCATATAGAGCTAGATCTATTGCAACTGAATGAGTAAATATTAAAATGCAGCACCCGTTTCAGTTCTGCAAGATATAGGATTAAATTTGCCACTCTTTAATGCAGTTTATGGAGTGCTTATATAACAGTGGATTAGTAAATTATCTGCATGGCTGCTGAGCTATGTCATATTACTGAGGTGATAGCAACATCATGTGTTGTTTTGACATATTTTTGGTGAAGATGCAAAGAAATCTTTCAAATGAAAAACATTAAAAAATGTGTTTGCATCCATCAACACAACAAAATCAAGGTGAAAAAAACGTGTACGTCCAGTGTCTAAACTGTGCTCTGGTAAGGAATATTTAGGTCTACTGCATGTGGCATACAATGTCCATTTTCCCCATTCCATCCTCTAAAGTCTTCTTTTAATCTGAGAACAAGTCTTTAATTTTATTATTTACTTCTCTAATAATATCCAGTCATTATTTTATGGTACCAAATCCTTGTTATAGAATTTTATAAGTCTTTAGCAGTAACTTAATCAAGTGCACATCATTCAGATAACATTTTTTAAAAATGTAGGACATCAGACAATATTTTCAATTTCAGCATTGACATTTAAAAAATAAATCTCATTTGTGAAGCAACATTTATGCTTCTAAAGATTTGGCATTTGATTTGCATTGTGCAACTGCAATTTATTTAGCTGATTAGAACAGTAGTTGAATGAATTTAATTTGTTCTTCTCATTTATTTATTTTAATTAAAAAACACCAAACCACTTCTGTACAGACAGTTGTTTCATTGACATAAATTCAAACATGAATGTTACAGATCAGCTTTTTCCTTCTCTAGGTTTGTTATAAGCATCTCGAGTTGTTTTATTTTATCTGCATAGTCCTTGATTTTTAGACCTTGATTTTCAAGCGCTTTTTTCAGAAAATTCTGGGTTTTCTGCAGGAATCCTTTGAGATATTCAATGAATTCAGGCAGTGGATGAAAATCAGGAAAATATTTTTTGACCATTTTAGTCACAGGATCCATTAGATGTGGAACATCCCCAAGGAGCCCTGGAATGAAGGCAGTGTCTAACATGTTACTAACCTGAGGAGAAAAAAAGTTAGCATGCGGCAATGCAGTGAATAAAGTGCAACAAATGAAGTAGGGAAGTTATTGTTGGCTGTGTTATCCTTACCCTTTTCCTTTGTGCATCTTGATGCAGCTTCTGAATGTTTTCTTTGATCTCTCTCTGTAAATCCAGAGTGAACATTTACAATTAGAGGCAACAGGCAAAAGGCAATTTAAAATAACAGTGTTTGTAAGTAAAAAAAAAAAAGACTTCAAATATAACTAATTTAGAAATTAATTGCCTAATTATAAGAATACAAGACAGGGAAAAGGCTTACCAGCTCCTTTTTGTCTGTCCATGAACTTGCAGGGCAGAGTAAAGTCAGCAGAGTGAAAATGAGATAAAGCTCTTTAGTTTTTCTGATAACTGACATTTCTCTGCTTCTGGTTAAGGCTGCTGCTGCTGTTCTTGCTTTAAACAACGTAACACAAGTGTTTTTAAGTGTATCTCTGCTTTGATTGGATCAGGTCTTGGACAGTTTTTTTGGGACACACTTCCACAACTATTTTGGGTGTTGGTCAGTTTTTCTTTCCTGGAACATACAAACCTTTGTACTGATGATTACCAAAAATGCATAATGTAGAGGAAATAGTAACAGAAGTGCTTCAAAGGTGGTTACAATCACAATCATCAGCAAAAACTACTTCTGCCTGGTAAATATTGTTTCACTTTTGTTTCTTCATGTGGGGTATTACCAGACAAAGATATATTAAAATGCTAGGGGTATTTTGTAGATAATGCAGTTCACAGTTCCAGCCCTAGTGTACAGAACCAGCTCTTGCTATTTTGGTTCCCTGGATGAGTTTATGGTTTGTCTGTCCAGAACAGATGCAGATTAAATTTGTCTGTTTGTAAACAGTACAAACATGCACCAGAAGGTGACAGACTCTTTGATGCATTTGACATACTAAATGATCTAGTTGACCACAGCAGATGCAGAAATCGGCAGAAACAGCACAGGTTGAAAAAGATAGATAAATGCCGCACCGCATCAGCTGCATGCCAGATGCTGTCAGTGCAAGTTGCCTAACAGAAAACAATGACATGACAATGACAATAACAGAAAACAACCACCTTTTTTGACACACATATGATGGCACCAATGTGCATTGCCCTTTACACTGCAAGCGCCACATTTAAAAGTCTTCATACGTACTCCTGCATACTGCATGAATGAAGATGCCAAACTTCACATCAGAAAGATCAGAGGGAGAGTTATCAGTATAAGAATAATAGTATACAGTGAAAAATGTGTCACAGCAGTATTTTACCAGAAAACCTCTGTTACTGGTTGATATTTTTCCATAGATTGCAGAAATAATTTAATGATCACAAATTCTTCTTCACAATGAAAGATTTTGTTAAAGACATCTGACAAATGCACAACTTGAACCAGGCAACAAAAGAAGTCCAATTGCCTTTTTTTATCTGTAAGGAGTGTAATTACACAGCTGCAGCTTAGCCAAAATGCTGCAGCCGTGGTCCAGACCAACACCAGGAAAATTCATCACATAACAGAAGTCTTTCAAATAATTCATTGCCTCCCTGCGATATTAAGAAATTATTGGCTAGTTTGACTCAACTTTGAAAACATTATTGTTTGCTGTTGTTTCCCTCAAAGACTAAAGTTTATTTTTCTGTTTATTTTATTTGTTTGTTGGTAGTTAATAATAAATACCCCCCCACCAAAAAAAAAAAAACAACCCCCCCCACATTCATCATATTTTTTAGACCTAAAAAGATACAAATGAGAAGGCAAATATATCTTTTAAAACCTTTTTAATGTAAGTTTGCAAATACAGCATCATAAGGATATAGGATCAGAGGTAACAAACTCCAAAAGAGAACAGACATTGGATTTAGTAGCTTTGCTAGATCTAGATTTATTACATTTATTTGATCAGGTGGGCTGGAAAGAAAGGAAACATGAGACAAACATACATTGAGCTAACAATGAAACATATTTGAAATCAAATAACAAAATGCAAAGGAACCAGTTGATAAAAAAATTCAACTTCTATCACAGGATAAAATAGGATGGCTCAAAGTATTAAAGTTCATCTTTATGCTCATGAAGGGATTTTAAAATGTTCAAAACGTCATCGATGTTTTTTCCAGCATTCTTCGCATCTCCAGCAAATATTTTGGTCTTCAGGGTTGTGTAAGTCCTGACTGTCTTAATACATTGCTCTACAATATGTAACAACTTTTCCTCTGATGGATCACCAATGGACATACTTTTCAGTAACTGCACTTTGGGATATAACTCAGTCACTTTCAAAGTGACTTGTTCTATAATGGCTCCAATGCGGTTCTTCTCCTTTATCTGTGAAGAAGGGGAACAAAAGATGTTAATACAGTTCATGCTTCTCTATTTTTAATTATCATTTTCACCTGTGTCTGACCTACCTTCTGTATGTCTGTTTCATCTACCAGTCCCTGCAAAAGCTGCTTGAATTTTTTCTGAAATTTTACAAAGACAGAGTGTGAATATGACAACCGATCAGCTATTTATTATTAACCTTGCCTGTAAAAAAAGTTTCTATAAGCTTATTATTCTGACTTTCTTTAAATAATCTTTCACAAATTTAAATAAAAAAAAGTGTGTGTGTGTGTGTGTGTGTGTGTGTGTGTGTGTGTGTGTGTGTATATATATATATATATATATATATATATATATATATATATATATATATATATATATATATATATATATATATATATATATATATATATATATATGAACTTGCAGGGCAGAGTAAAGTCAGCAGAGTGAAAATGAGATAAAGCTCTTTAGTTTTTCTGATAACTGACATTTCTCTGCTTCTGGTTAAGGCTGCTGCTGCTGTTCTTGCTTTAAACAACGTAACACAAGTGTTTTTAAGTGTATCTCTGCTTTGATTGGATCAGGTCTTGGACAGTTTTTTTGGGACACACTTCCACAACTATTTTGGGTGTTGGTCAGTTTTTCTTTCCTGGAACATACAAACCTTTGTACTGATGATTACCAAAAATGCATAATGTAGAGGAAATAGTAACAGAAGTGCTTCAAAGGTGGTTACAATCACAATCATCAGCAAAAACTACTTCTGCCTGGTAAATATTGTTTCACTTTTGTTTCTTCATGTGGGGTATTACCAGACAAAGATATATTAAAATGCTAGGGGTATTTTGTAGATAATGCAGTTCACAGTTCCAGCCCTAGTGTACAGAACCAGCTCTTGCTATTTTGGTTCCCTGGATGAGTTTATGGTTTGTCTGTCCAGAACAGATGCAGATTAAATTTGTCTGTTTGTAAACAGTACAAACATGCACCAGAAGGTGACAGACTCTTTGATGCATTTGACATACTAAATGATCTAGTTGACCACAGCAGATGCAGAAATCGGCAGAAACAGCACAGGTTGAAAAAGATAGATAAATGCCGCACCGCATCAGCTGCATGCCAGATGCTGTCAGTGCAAGTTGCCTAACAGAAAACAATGACATGACAATGACAATAACAGAAAACAACCACCTTTTTTGACACACATATGATGGCACCAATGTGCATTGCCCTTTACACTGCAAGCGCCACATTTAAAAGTCTTCATACGTACTCCTGCATACTGCATGAATGAAGATGCCAAACTTCACATCAGAAAGATCAGAGGGAGAGTTATCAGTATAAGAATAATAGTATACAGTGAAAAATGTGTCACAGCAGTATTTTACCAGAAAACCTCTGTTACTGGTTGATATTTTTCCATAGATTGCAGAAATAATTTAATGATCACAAATTCTTCTTCACAATGAAAGATTTTGTTAAAGACATCTGACAAATGCACAACTTGAACCAGGCAACAAAAGAAGTCCAATTGCCTTTTTTTATCTGTAAGGAGTGTAATTACACAGCTGCAGCTTAGCCAAAATGCTGCAGCCGTGGTCCAGACCAACACCAGGAAAATTCATCACATAACAGAAGTCTTTCAAATAATTCATTGCCTCCCTGCGATATTAAGAAATTATTGGCTAGTTTGACTCAACTTTGAAAACATTATTGTTTGCTGTTGTTTCCCTCAAAGACTAAAGTTTATTTTTCTGTTTATTTTATTTGTTTGTTGGTAGTTAATAATAAATACCCCCCCACCAAAAAAAAAAACCAACCCCCCCCCACATTCATCATATTTTTTAGACCTAAAAAGATACAAATGAGAAGGCAAATATATCTTTTAAAACCTTTTTAATGTAAGTTTGCAAATACAGCATCATAAGGATATAGGATCAGAGGTAACAAACTCCAAAAGAGAACAGACATTGGATTTAGTAGCTTTGCTAGATCTAGATTTATTACATTTATTTGATCAGGTGGGCTGGAAAGAAAGGAAACATGAGACAAACATACATTGAGCTAACAATGAAACATATTTGAAATCAAATAACAAAATGCAAAGGAACCAGTTGATAAAAAAATTCAACTTCTATCACAGGATAAAATAGGATGGCTCAAAGTATTAAAGTTCATCTTTATGCTCATGAAGGGATTTTAAAATGTTCAAAACGTCATCGATGTTTTTTCCAGCATTCTTCGCATCTCCAGCAAATATTTTGGTCTTCAGGGTTGTGTAAGTCCTGACTGTCTTAATACATTGCTCTACAATATGTAACAACTTTTCCTCTGATGGATCACCAATGGACATACTTTTCAGTAACTGCACTTTGGGATATAACTCAGTCACTTTCAAAGTGACTTGTTCTATAATGGCTCCAATGCGGTTCTTCTCCTTTATCTGTGAAGAAGGGGAACAAAAGATGTTAATACAGTTCATGCTTCTCTATTTTTAATTATCATTTTCACCTGTGTCTGACCTACCTTCTGTATGTCTGTTTCATCTACCAGTCCCTGCAAAAGCTGCTTGAATTTTTTCTGAAATTTTACAAAGACAGAGTGTGAATATGACAACCGATCAGCTATTTATTATTAACCTTGCCTGTAAAAAAAGTTTCTATAAGCTTATTATTCTGACTTTCTTTAAATAATCTTTCACAAATTTAAATAAAAAAAAAGTGTGTGTGTGTGTGTGTGTGTGTGTGTGTGTGTGTGTGTATATATATATATATATATATATATATATATATATATATATATATATATATATATATATATAAATTATTATTATTATTACCAGCTGCTTCTGGTTTGTCAGAGATCTTGCTTCCTCTAAAAGCCTAGAGATGGTTTCATTTCTGTCCTGTTCTTCTTTCTGAGAAAAAACAACATTTTTAAAACAAACACTATTTTTTTACAATTAAAGTTATGTTCAGAATCTGACAGCCAATATTTCTGTATCATTAAGACCCACCTCAAATCCAAAATCTTCTTCCAAAATTGCTTCAAATCTTTCCTTGAACATATCCTGAAATTCACCAAAGACATTAGGATATCTGCATAATATTGCATCTAACCCAAAGTACAAGTCAAAATGTAGATTTTACCATATTCAGTGTTGGTGAGTAAAAGTCAAGTAAAATGAAATTTACCAGATTAACATCAAAAGCCAGTGAATTCCTGGAGTAAAGCAGAACCAGTAGGGAGACAAATAAAACCAAGTGGTTGGTCAGCCTCACTGCAGTGTCTCCTCTGGTTTCAAATGTTGCCATTACTGCTTTGAATAAACCCTCTGAAAGCCTAAAGAGAGAACAAATTACCATCTGACAGAAGAATTGAATTAAAAATTTTGCAGTACTTGTTAAAGCTTTTGACTTTACTTGCTGGATGCTTGAATGACAACTGAAGAAATACGAAGATCACATGATACAAATTGTCTTGCATCCCTATGACTTTGTGGTCACAGTATGCATGTGATGTAGTGTTTCAATTTCACTTAAAAGAAGTACTCATTCCAGCTTATAGGAACACAAAAATGTGAAATGAGAAAAGAAGGAATACACAAAGCACAACAGAAATGAAACCTATCATAGTTATTTAAAATTTGGTATTTTCAAAAAAAAAAAAAATCTAGTTTTGCAAGCACTGCTGCTAAAACAAAGTCTGATGGCTTTAATTTCACTTTGTGTCCTTCTTTGCCTGTGATTCTGTTATCTGGGTATGTTTTTGGATGCTTTACACTTATTAACCAATGACTGTATGTCAACTTCTGATTCCTGGAACAATTTTACATTTGGCCACATTATAAACACAAAAATACATGTATTTTATTGTTAATTTTATCCATGGAGTATGTGAAGTATAAGTAAAAAGACACATGGTTACAAGTCAAAATCTAAAAAGTGTGGTGTACATTTTCTTCATTACAAGCTTACCAGGTGTTTCAAAGTTTTGCTTAAGACTGTCATTCTCAGATTACTACACTTTTTTTTAAGTATCCATGGTTCAGGTCATATTAGTTTGTTTCCATTGGCTCAGGTTTATCTGGGACTCAAGCACATGAACACACAGACCTAACAGGCAATGTAAAGGTCAGATTTATTGCATAATGAATAATGAACAGATGTAAATATGAGATTAGCACAGTTTAAGGAGTTTGCATGTTGCAAAAACCTAGATAACTGTTAACTTTATGCTTTTGAATTCAAATGAGAAAGAGGATGTCAAATTTGGACCAGAGCGTCTGAAAAACAAACTGCTTTGTTATTTTCTTTTGGTTTTGTGAAGCAAAGACCCTGTATACTTTTGTTACAAGGCCTGAAAACTCTCTTTCTCTGTGTATCACAGACTTGCTTAATCTTGAGCTATCTCTGAAATTATGTGTCTGTAGGCTTAAGCAGCTGGAGTACATACTAACCACTTTTCCTCACTCTTCTAATTTCTCTTTCTGCTCTCTAATTTTGCATTATTACTGCCATTACCCTTATGATCGCTATGTTTTTTTCTTCATTGTAGCCACTTCTGGCCTCGGGTTTCTGTTTTACTGTGACACACAAAGCTGGGTCACAATGTTTGACCCAATGTTTGCTTAAAATTACCTTCTTCTTGTGAAGCAGCATAAGGTTAACATGTATGTAAAAGAAATAACTCAGTAGATATTTGTGTGTGCACTCACATTCTTGCAGCTGTTACAAGTTGCACGGTTAACTTTACCTTTGATAGGTATAAACAGCAAATATTCACGTTTCTGTTTGAAGGTTAAATGTCAGAAATCTTTTTCAAAACTAGATGGTAAAAACCATGTTCAGCCTGATTTTTGTTGCTCCAACTTAATGAGTGTGCAACCCATTCATGCATTTTCTTCCACAAACACCAAGGGGCAGTATTTCATTAAATTACATCTTGAACGTCTTAGTAATGTTAGTCAGCAGCAGAACTTGCACTCAGTTAACGTGAATATCAACAATAATATAGAATTAGAAGTCATCAAATAATGAATACAGAATTTGAACAAATATACATTTATGTCGTTTCATCTCTTCTGATAATTCCCACTGTATCTTTATTTTTATTTTTTGCAACCTATGGGCTTGTCATTTCACCTTTTTGCTCAACAGAACCTCTGCAGTTTGGGGTAATAAATGGTCTCATCTTTGTACTGAGTGCATTTATACTCCCCATAAGAACATTTCATACCTGCTTTGACAACCAATAACATGGGGTGGTTTTTTATGTTCTAATATGATACTTTAAGGTAATGCTGTCATTTGACTCCAATAAGTAATATTATCCAACAGGAGGCCACCTAAGAGCTATTTTGGTTTCATCACTGATCGTAATCTGTCACATTTCATAGATGCTAACACACCCAAACAGGGACCAAAAGCAAAATAAATGGGAATAGAGAGCAATACAATTTTTTTTTACTGAATTTAATATAATTAGAATACAATTTATGTGAGATCAAAGCATTGTTATGACCTTTCATCACCATACTTCAAGAAAATACTTAAGTCCAATGAAGAATAAACTGTACACCATGGTTTAAGAACATGGATATGAAATGTGTTTTTAAAGGTACAAAACAAAAGTAGAAAATGACTAAATGGTTTTTAATATGGGATACAAAATACCAAAAACTGCCAAACTGCCAAAAAACCATATTTATCTATCTATCTATCTATCTATCTATATATCTATATATATATATATATATATATATATATATATATATATATATATATATATATATATATATATATATATATAGATACACACACACACACACACACACACACACACACACACACACACACACACACATATAGACATTGCCAGCATGTCATCCTATTAACCAGAAAGGATAAAATGTTACATATTGATTCTAATATGCCAAGAAGTAAAAATATCCAACTTTACATGACTACAAGGAAAGTGCTGTAGTGAATTCAAAATAAAACATTAAGATTACAAATGCAATTACAAGGAAAAAAATTAGAATACTATAATACAACATACTTTAAAACCAGCTATGATGTTAAAAAAATCACATAGTAAAATTACTATCAAAAGTCAAAATCACTGTCAAAAGCCAGGGCATATAAATTAGTTTTAAAAAGTGATTTAAAAACAGACAGTGATGTGGGCTGTTTGAGGTGCAAGTCATTCCATATGTATGAACCTGCCACACCATGAGCACAGCCACCTCTAAGCTTACATTTTGTTTTATGCACACTCTGGAGTATCTGATCAGGTGACCTGAGTGAGTGGGAGGGTGTATAATGGTGTAGCAGCTTGTACAGGTAGGAAGGGGCAATGCCTCGTAGAGCTTTAAAAATAACATTAAAATGAATCCTAAAATGTATTGGAAGCCAGTAAACTGAAGCTAAAATGGGAAAGATGTGCTCATATTTCCCCCTGCCAGATAAAAGATGAATTTATAAATAAAAACAAGTAAAAGGGTTTGTCCTGTTTTAAATAAAGTTAGAACAACTGGATTATTCCAAATCAGAACCAAACTCAGTGACTTTAAAAATCTTCTGATAAATTACACAGATATTAGGAAACTTATTTCAGGTAACACAACCTGTGCCATGAGTCCTATCAAAGCATAACAGACAAACACACAGAGAGCGAAGGATGCTGAAACAGATTGACAGCGCCCATTTCCTAAAAATCAATCAGGGGACACTGGCAGGCTCTTTGTGCTGTTTCACCGGGGGTTCTGATTTCGCAGCCAGCCTCCGTCATCACTGCGTCAGCACCGATGAGCTCAGCGTTGGCCGGGAACGGGAGGGGTGGAGAGAGCTTGCGACCAGAAGATGCGAGAGAGACCCAGAAAACGAGTAGACGGAAGGAGAGAGAGGGATTGGGGTGTTGCCGCCTCTGAGATGCTCTCACGCATCAAAGAGTAACAGCAGCAGCAGTGGAGGGAACAGAGCATCCTTCTCCCTGGGAAAAAAAAAAAAACAAGCCTGTCTATTGCATTATTGAAGCCGTATAATTATCTTTTTTATTATTCAAAGGCATCAAACCGAGATTTGCGGGAGTACCCCGAACCCCGTCATTAAGAGATCGATCTCGCTGTGAGAGAAAAAAGGAGCGCTTAGTGTGGAAACAGACCGAGGCTTTCAGCACCTTGGATAGCGATAATGGCTCCTATGCTGGAGGACGGAGCACAGCCTGGTGAGTCCTTACCCTGGTTTATGTTGTTAATCTGTCTATGGTGGGGGTCTAATCATTTTCACAATAATTAATACACGTTAATCCCGACTCAAAATTTACTTACTGATTTACTAATCTGTAATTTAGTACTGAGAGCTGTTTTATTGAATTAGAATATGAATGAGTGTATAAAAATGAATGAAAATTAAATTGCTGAAACAAAACCAAGATGTTTAAAAAATGCTTCAAACCTCCGTTTTTAAAGTGCTGCCTACAATTCTTGGTAAACTAATGAACAGTCATTTTATATTTCAGAAAATATCAATAAAAGTGCACATTTACTTGTCATTCTATCAAAGTAAAAAAAAACAAAAAAAACAAACAAACTTAAATTTAATTAAATTAATAGATTTAGACTGTTCCTCAAAGTAAAGCCTGAAAATTACAGCCAGGTTTTTTTGTTTTTTTTTGTTTTGTTTTTTAAATTTATCTCCTCATGCATTACAGCCCTCCTGTTGTTTCACCCATCTGTCTGTCATTGCAGCCTCGAAAAACATCCCACCCAGGATTACAGACTAAAATATTAATCGGCTAAAAAGCAGAAAACATTTTGTACAAGTTCTGTGATTTAAAATTGATTTGATTTCAATGTGCTCATGTTGTTAGTTTTTGTTTTCTCATCTTCCTCTCAAATATATATATATATATATATATATATATATATATATATATATATATATATATATATATATATATGAAGAGAGAGAGACAGATGGCATTCAGCAGTCTTCCAACACAGGTGGAATAAAGAGCTGTTTGTTGTTATTATTTCATTTGAACTGCACCGACACATCAAGATCACATTAATCATGCTGTGGCCACTAGTATGTGTGAAAAAACCATGAATAAATGATCTAACACATTAGCTTTAACCAGATGAAAAAGGCAAGTGCATGAGTGATTGGTCACCACCCCCGCACCTCCAGCCGATCTCTCTTTTTAGATGGGTTAATCTGAGTGCTTTTCCACTGGGTCGCCCTCTTAATTGTGGGAAATGGACTGCATTTCCTCTTTTGAAATCAACCCATTAAGTATGGCTGCATGAAAGGGCTGAATGATAGCCTGTGAGACATGGCTCAGCAGCACAAAACAAAGAACGCATACAGTGACAAATATCTCTGTAATGTCTCCATAGCAATACCATATGAGACATAAGGGCTTTTGAGAGAAATGACATCCACTGTGGTTGTAAATGAGGTAATGCCCTGTAGCATTTCGAAAAAAAATCTCCCTGCCTATGTGTGGAAAGAATATAAATGACTATAATCACATCCAAAAAACAAATTATGTTTCAAATCCTTCTTAGCTATCTTATCAATCCAGCTGATAGCAGAATTAAGCTTCATCCATTTTCAAATGATAAAAGCTATGCAAGAAAGAAAAAGTCTAATAAGTTTTGCTAGCTATTACCTTGCATACAGTTTTCATAGTTTTTCATTAAATTTTATAAAATCTATCACTGATGGATGTTATGATCATCAGTGGCTTCATGTCAGTTCTCCCCTTCACTAGTTTGTACCTCAATTTGCTAATTCACCTTTTCATACTACCATTTCGATTCCATTTTGAATCTATATTTTATCTAGGGAAATATTTATTGGGAATTTTACAGAGGACATTCATAAAAAAACTAAAATCTGAGAGTTATTGAATTTAATTTTATGTTATTTTCTGAAAACTTTTTAATCAGACCCTTATCTATTTTTTCTTTTTGGCTCTGGTGTCAAATTTCCAGAATACTCTTACAAAATATGATAGATTAGGAACCCTGATCAAACCAAAATAACTCTGAAGGATCTACAGTTAGTAGGTTACTTTTGGGGATCATAAAACCAGATATCCTTAAAGTAGACTTTGAATAAATTACAAAAATGAATTTAAATCCTTTGTTTTCAAAGCAGGTAAGAAACCTCCCTTGACTGGTATGAACTGATTAATACTCTGTTTCATATCTGAAAATGTTAGGTATGACATGATCAAAACAATTAAAGTAGGAATTGGGAATGAGGTAAAATTACCTTTCCAGCTGTTGGAATCCACACCTACCTCTGAGCAACCATCTTTCCATATTACCTTTATCTTGGTATCTGTGGAGTTACAGGTAGTTCCTTTCTGATTCTGGCAGTTTCTGTTCATATTTTATCAGCAAATTTGGAATAGGAAAACAACACTTGGTTGAACAGATTGCATTGTTTTTGTCCTCCTTTGACTCAAGGCTGCAGGGTGTGTCAGAAGAAGAAAATTAATTCAGTTGCTTCAGTGCAACAGCACAATCATAATGTCTTGTGTTACAGATGCTGCTTTATTTCAAAGTGTGTTTTCTTATTAAATCAACACATTTTACCAATTTTCTTTCCACTCCCTTCCCTTTTTTTCCCTCTGTCTTTCTCCAACCTCCTCCACAGTGGCAGTGCCTGTGGGTGTTGCTGTGGTGAGTGTTTTTGGCCTTGTCTTCACTGCATCAGCCTTTGCCTGGATCTGTTGCCAGCGCAAAAACACCACCAAGTCCCAGAAGACACCTCCTTACAAGTTTGTGCACATGCTTAAAGGGGTTGACATCTACCCAGAGAGCCTGAGTGGCAAAAAGAAGTTTGCGGCAGCCACCGCCCCAACAGCTAATGATACCAGTAAAACAGATGTCAATGGAAACTGCCAAACTACGCCAATGAGTCCTGGCACTGGTAAACTCTCCTCTAGTCCAAATGGTTCCAGATCAGCTCTGCACCTTGATCTTGAGAAGCGTGATCTGAATGGAAACTTTACCACCAAACCTTTTCACCACCACCACCAGACGGTGCGGAGCTCCCCAGACCTGGAGCTACCCTCTCCACAAACAGGGTTCACTCAGCCTGGCGCAATGGAACGACGTGACCTACCTTCACCATCCAGCGCTCTCTCAAGTCAGGCACCCACCCCGGCTGTTGACAGGCCTCAGGGAGAGGAAAAGGAGGGTGGTCTGGGGACCCTTCACTTCTCTCTTGAGTACCAGGCAGAGAGGAAGGCATTTATTGTTCACATCAAGGTAATGTACATTTGTATATGTTCAGAAGAACTTTTTGAGTGTTTTCACACTAAAATCTTATATTAAGTTTACTTTTTTCCCAGGAGGCTCATGGTCTAACTCCAACTGATGAGCAGTCACTTACGTCTGACCCTTACATCAAGCTAACCCTACTGCCGGAGAAAAAGCACAGGGTGAAGACAAGAGTCCTTCGGAAGACTCTAGACCCCGCCTTCGATGAGACCTTCAGCTTCTATGGGATCCCACTAGCACGAGTGTCTGAGCTGGCCCTTCACTTCATGGTGCTGAGCTTTGATCGATTCTCTCGTGACGAGGTCATTGGAGAGACCCTTGTACCTTTGTCTGGAATTGACTTGTCGGAGGGGCGTGTCCTAATGAGCAGAGAGATCATCAAGAGGAATGTTAAGGTAAGATGTGGAACAAATGTTGAATTCCTTTCATATTTTCTATACCCACTAAATTCTTATAGGGTCTGGTGTAGCCAGTGGGCATGGGGCAGGGGACACTCTTGGACCCATCGCCAGTTCATCACAAGGCAACACTGTGACAAGACAAACAGCCATTCATCCATACATCCTTAGGGGCTATTTACCTTCTGCAAATAACTTTACATTAATTGCTTTGGACTGTGGGAGGGAACCATGGCAATGCCCCTATGTGCACAGAGAGAACCTACAAACCACAACAACAGCTACTGAGTTGTATGTGCTCTTTCAAATAATCTTCTAGTTATCTTAAGGAATATGAATTTTTTTCCTCACACTATCCAAAACCATGCATTGTTAATCCCCCCTGAGGTGTGAGTTTGTCTGTGCAGGGTTGGTTATTTCTGCGATAGACTGACAATCTCTCCAGGGTGTGTCTCCTCTCTTGCCTGCTGACTGCTGACATATGCTCCAGGCCAACCCCCTCCCAAACACCTGTCACTGAGGCCTGAGACCTGAACAGGACTAAACCATTTCATAAAACAGAGATGAACATCATTCACATCTTTTGCTGTTATGTTTTGAATCAGTAAAATAATCTAAATGTTTCCATTCATCATAAAATCAATGCCTTTATTAGATGTATTGAAAATCATTGCAGCAAAGCGGTTTGGCAGAAAATAACAAACTAAAACCAAATTGCTTCTCATAAAATCACAGTTATGAACTGCATGATTTATCTGTAAGTTATCTTCATTGATTAAAATACAGATTTGCACATGTACATATGTTTTGGGGTTGAATGCAAATATTTTTTATACAAATGACCTTATAATGTTCTCTTTAAATCTTTCCTAACTGTTGACACTATCAACCTCTCTAATTACAAGATCTTTTCCTAAATTAGAAACATACAGAATAAGTGATGTTTTACTTAATTCAGATACTTTAAAGGATTCCCATTGTCTGTGTCTTGTCTTTGGTAACAGAGTTAATGTTAAATGAAGTCAGTCGTAAAGGCAGATAGCTTACCTCTCTGTAGAGACTGAACAGATCTATTGCAACATCCCATGTATGGATTTGAAAGCTGATTCTGGTGCTGAGGGATGTGCTTAAGTGGGCTGCATTCAATTCAGATATTAAAAAGAATTAGAGTTTCTTGTTCTGTTTTCTTTGCTAGGTTTTGCTGTAGATTTTTTTTTTTTTTTGCTTCTCTTTGCCCAAATTCACCAAGCTAATTTCTATACACTTATTTCTTAAGGAAATTGAAGTGTGCTGCTGTATAGGCTCAATGCTGCAGGAGGAATTTTCCTCAGAATGTCTACCATGTATTTGAATACATAGAATATATACATACATATGCTTAATTATGTTTAAATCCAGCCAGCATAATATGATTAAGACACTAACACGGGACTGTCAGAGTGGGAACAAAATAATGTGTTTTTCACATTATTTTCCTCCTGTAGTGTATTGAGCTCATTATAAATCACAGAAGAGGCGATTATTGGATTCTGTTTCAGACTGCCTTTTCCTGGCATCCGAGAGGACTACATGGATATAACATCTCATTTCCTGTGTATTGTTTTTTTTTTTTCTTACAGCGATATCTCATAAATTTTGTTAAGCTCATTTAAGGAGCTGTAGCACTTCAACAACTATGAGATGAAATATGCCTGTGTAAAAAAAAAACATTTTTGCTCTTAATGCCCTAGGCAGAACTATGGTAATGATTTACATTTTTGACCAATGATAGAATTATTAGACTGTGTCTGCTGCTTTGCTGTGTAGTGTAAATGATTATTAAATAATAGTGTAACTCTAACCCTAATTATATAATTGGTGGAAATTTTGTTCTCTTCCGACAGATTTGCTCCATGGTAATGTTAGAATGTTTCAATAGATACATCTACATGCATTTTCTTGAGAAAAGATTCTTTTTATGATAAAGATATTATTTAAATAAGATCTTGAAATCTGCTGGGAAATAGGGGCCAGAATCTGAGGATTGATTATCCTATCCCTCTTCAGCTGATCTCGCTTCATATTTCTTACCATCAACAGAATGATATTTCTAAACTTAACTCAGATCCCTTCATGGTGATTTTAAAATTTTGTTGTTGAGGTTGTTTCTCATTAGTATTTCACAAAAGAAACTTATTTTGTCCATATATTTATGATATGTTTCTTAGATGAGAAAAATTGCTTACAATGCTATAGGTTTGCGCCACAAAAAATAATACATGCAACTAAACAACTGGATTATATAAGTAGCTTATTATGTTGCAAATTTTACACATAATCAACAGCATTGCAGTTTCTTACATGGCATTATGGACGATAGGATGCATTTCTTTGCTAGCAGGGTGGTGGCTCTTTGTCTGTGGGGCTTGTATTGTGTCCCGTTGCCTCATAGGATTGGGTGTGGGTACACAGCAGTGCAGTTAATCAATGCAGAGTTGCCATAGGCAGGTTTTTACATACAGCGTTTTTTACTCAACGTGGTATAGCTGACGGAATGTAGTTCTTTGGAAGCAATGTGACAATTGTCATTGTGTGGTTGATATTTTGTCTTTCTGCTTTGTGTGGGTGGAAGTACACATTAGTGCAATGTGTCAAGACAGCATGCAGTAAGCAGAATCATCATTAGATGCTGAAGGTAGACTCAAAACAAGAAACATTTATTTTTACATTCATTTTAGGTACCCAGAAAAAAAAAAAAAAAACAAAAAAAAAAAAAAAAAAAAAAAAATATTTTTATTTTGGGATCTGAATTTCTGGTCAGGGAAAGAAGTTGTCTTTGTTCAGTTTTTCATCTCCATGGCAACCATCTGCAGGGGTGGGAAATCCAGTTCGGTGTGATGGCATCCCAGGCGCCTTCTGTACAAGGTGTGGATGAAGATGTGTGTGTGTGTGTGTGTGTGTGTGTGTGTGTGTGTGTGTGTGTGTGTGTGTGTGTGTGTGGAGAGGAAGAAAAAGAAAAGCCCTGCAAATAAAAAGATGAGGCATTTTTGTTAGTAAGACATGGTACTTAAGATCTGATAATGCTTTGGCATTGCAGTTTGTTGTTCATGGGGCCACAGACCACCTCACAGCTTTTATGACAGATGTTACAACACAACTTCAGAGAGCTGCCAGAGTCTATTGCTCAGTGGGTCAGAGATGTTTTGGCAGCAAAAGGGGAACTGACACATTATCAGGTAGTCATAATGATATGCCCAGTCACTGTAGTGTCTAAAGCAACCGGCAATGTCAAGACAAGAGGAGGGTTTGTTTTCCAGTGTGAATTAAACATATTTTGTCTTGTTTTGGTCTTCTAATTTAGATAAAAGTCTTGCTTGAAAGTGCTAACCAAAACCATTCTATTCTTTATCTCCTCTTTCCATTTCCTCACCTTCCATTTTTTTCCATCATATTCTTTGATTTTTTTTTTTTTTTTTAATCATTCCCATTCCCTACATAGAAGTCCTTGGGTCGAGGAGAATTGTTGCTCTCTTTGTGCTACCAATCCACCACCAACACTCTGACTGTGGTAGTCCTGAAAGCTCGGCATCTTCCCAAGACTGAAAACAATGGCCCTACTGGTAAGTGGACTTTTTATTTTAGCATCTCAGTCTTAATAAGATATCTGCAGCAACAACTGCAGTCTGACTTACACTGTGTTTGACCCAGCTATGAACATATTAAACAAAACTCATTCTGGCATGCTGCCAGCTGCTTAAAGTTGCTTTAATGAAACCACCACCACACTAAAGCTGCTCATGCAGGCAGGTTTTAATGTCATCATCACGAACATCCATCACTTCCACTTTATTGATCTGGCCCAGGAATAACAGGCTACTGGTCAACTGCTGCAAAGATGGATATTTTCCATGGCTGTTCTTGCTTCTCTGCAATTTTTTAACAACTTTTTTCATCTTTTTTTTAGATCCATATGTCAAAGTGAACATGTATCAAGGAAAGAAGCGCATATGCAAGAAGAAGACCCATGTGAAAAAATGCTCTCCCAACCCGGTCTTTAACGAGCTCTTTGTGTTTGATCTGCCCTCCGAAGAGGGTCTGAGGGACACCAGCGTAGAGCTGCTTCTGATGGACTCCGACAATGGCACTTCACGCAACCCCAACACTGTCATTGGGCGTCTGGTATTGGGCACATCGGCAGCAGGAACAGCCGGTGAGCACTGGCGAGAGATCTGCGACCACCCGCGTCGCCAGATTGCCAAATGGCATACCATGTCAGAGGAATAATAAAGCTGAGGTTTTGTTGATTTTGTTACCCATAGCTGAACTGGTGCAACTTTGAAAGTAATGAATTGAGGATTGGTGGGATGTGATGTCCCATTAGCCAGTACTCATTGGACATTACAAGGGATATAGTGGTTTAGGCAAGGGATTGGTAAAAAAAAAATCAAACAAACAAACAAAAAAAAGGAAATGGACTTTTATGTAGAGGAGATCATATTTCAACTGATGTCATACTTCAATCATTCATTAAATCATCTATCTTTAGGGTTCAGTTAGAAGGAGGGGGATGTTGAAGTTAACCCCATAGCTTTAAACAATCCCAAAGACTGCCACTGGGTATCCCCTGTTAACATACAACATTATCTTCATGGCAACAACAAACTTTCACTGTCCATGGCTGCAGTGCAGAATGTCTTAAATGTTGCTTTTACAGTTTCCTTTCTTCTACATCTAGTTCTGCTCATTCTAATTCTCTCTGTAGCTCTTCTTCTTATAAATAGTAACCAATAGACCATCATATGAATACCAGAAAGAACCAAGCCTGGCCATGCTGTAAAAAAGGTGGACTATTAAAGATCATTTTATAATGCCAATGTTTCATTCTTAAAAGATGAATGTTGTTTTTAGTTTCTGTCACATTGATTTACAATTTTATTGCTGATTTGCAAAACCTTGGTTTAGGTCTAAGTGTTATTTCATATCTCATGACTGAAAGAGATACAAGCCTAAATTAGGTGGTTTACGAATTGACTGGAACAGACTGTGGAGCAGCTGAGGAGGCATTTATGTGTGTGTGTGTGTGTGTGTGTGTGTGTTTGTATGTGTCTTTTCCAGAAGAGAATGTATGGAGTGACACAGCTTTGTGAATGTGTGGATGCAAGTCACATAATGTTTACTGTAGGTGTTTTGTTCCTGTTACTGTGAGCACAAAGAGAGCTGAAATGTAAATGTATGTAACTTAATATAAAATATGGCAAGTTCTGAGAAAAAAAACATGAGTCTGCAGTTTTCTTTGACTTTACTCCCTGTGGTCTTAAGAGTGTGCATGCAATTGTGTGTATGTGTGTGTGTGTGTGTGTGTGTGTGTGTGTGTGTGTGTGTGTGTGTGTGTGTGTTTGTATTTATGTATTTATTGGTCCAAAGCTTAAGACAGCACCGAAGCTGGACTACTTCATTTGAAAGTGGGATCAAATTGAACCCCTACCAAGCCAAGGACCAGCCCAGTCCAGGCTAATGGTCCTGGATAGAAACCACACCAGTGCAGGGCAAGCAGTAACCTGAGACACAGCAAGGACGACAGGGTCGGTGTTGGCCAGGACCCAGCTGGCTTACATAAGGTGTACCCGTGTCACTCTCCTCCACCCACAACACCCAGACAATCCAGCATCCTGCACCCACAAACAGCCAAAAAGATAATCCCCAAACATCTATAGATATAATGCAATATAAGCCATATAAGCCATATACAGAGAGTGAAAGCATGAGAAACCCAAGGTGACCCCTGCCATCAGACCACAGGGGGTCAAGACAGAGGGTTCCCCACCAATAAAACAAAGATGTCACCAGACCAGCCACTATACCCACTATGCCAATGAACTTCAATCATCAGCACCCTCTCATGGGACTTGGCACTGGATGGGACCACTGCCCATGCTAGACTGGGAACTTGACCCCACATGAGAGACAGGCACATCACCCACTGTCATTTTTAGACTCCCCAAAAATAAATAAACAAACATAAAAATATCATAAATGAGGCAAACAAATTAATAAATAAACAAACCATAGATGAGGCTGTTAGAACTCAAGTCACTATTTTCTCTCATTGCTGTGATTATTGAACTTGTGTATCATCTGTTAGAATTAAATGTAGATTGTTTTAGAATACCATGCTGTATTTCTCCCCATGTTCAACCTTGTTTAACTCTTCATTTGTTTTGCTTTTATCTTAAACAAAGCACTTTTCTTGCCCACATGTAAGAAAGTGTACTATAAATAAAGACTCATTTATTGAAGGGTATGAATAAATCATGGTTAGGTTTGAGATAATACCTTGACAATCAGTTGTACTGCATAAGACAGGGCTAAGAGAATCTGTGGAGTCAATGGAATGTCCTCATATATAAACAAATAAACATCTGCATATGTGTGTACATGCAGCAATTTAAGTTATGTAAAAAATTATTTTGGGAACTTAAAGGAAAGGTAAATAAAATAGACAAATACACTGGGATTGTTTTTCAGTATTACTCCATTCTGCTTAACTTCACATCAGGCATTTTTAAATCCACAACACATTACAAAATCTGTGCAGATTTTGACCTTTGTCTTAACCTTCATAATGAAGATGACATCACTGGGACCATTTCCAAGTTGATGATGTAATAACCTCTGAGTCTAAGTACTCCAGGATGAAGTCATCAGGGCTGAATTTAATATCAGCTAAGTGGTTCAGTGAAAGTACAGCTGTCTCAGCATCCTTCCTTTCTTTGTCTTTCTTTTCTTTCTTTCTTTCTTTCTTTCTTTCTTTCATCATTATCATCTTTCTCCAACTGTCATTATTTTTGGACTTACACAGAGTTACATCAGATGCTTTATAGCGGACATCAGAAAAGTAGTACGTTTTTTTTACTGCTACTCTCAGTGTTTCTCATTTGAGCCCCTTCTCTGATTCTTGATTTCAGACATCTTTTGATACAACAACCTGAATGCTTTAAAGTTTGTGCAATAAATTAGTGTGCACTCTCAAAGATACATCCTTCCTCTCAAACACTGAATTGGCATCAAATAAAGTTAATTACCCTATTGATAACAGAGCCCCAATTTTTTTTATTTATGGTTCTTTGCAATACAGTGCAGGAGGTATCTTGCCAGCTGAGGTTTCTGTCAGTGGCTGAGAATAAGTGAGAGCGATGCTTCAATCAAGGAATTACAAAATGTGATTTTCAGCAATAAAACTATAATCAATAATTCTGCCACAGCAACTGTACTTTGTAACTTTAGATTCACTACAAGCTGCATGGAAATGTGGAACTGCGACAAATTTTTAAAGGATTTCAGTGATGTAGACTTCTTTCCATCTTTTTTGTGTTGAGAGAAAACACAATTCCAGTTGGGATTAAAACCCAGTGTAAAAGCAATAAACCTGTCATAATTTTCCAGCATTTATTCTGTAAAGGTGTAGTATAATAGGTTAAACTCAGAGGAAGAATTTAACATTCATTTTATTATGCTGAAAAAAGTCTAAATCATGATCTCTCTACAAATGTTAACCTTGGTCATTTATTTTTACCCCGGTAATAGAAAGGCATTGGGGGTAATAGCAGACCCAGAAAACTACCCTGGTTCCTTAAAAAGTTTTCAGCAATCTCATGTCAAACCATATTTTTCCATTTCACGTTTTTAACCCTGTATTGTGACTTTACCATACCTCCAAGATCTTGAAAGTTTTAACTTTACTTATTACATATTCAGACTGGAATTGAGAACAACACTTATATATATATATATATATATATATATATATATATATATATATATATATATATATATATATATATATATAAAGAGTGTAAATCTTTCAAGTTCTTTCTGGACTATTAACTTGCTTCAGTGTCAAGTCAAGTCAAGTTTATTTCTATAGCACATTTCAGCAGCAAGGCAGTTCAAAGTGCTTTACATCATAAAAACATCAATCAGATATACAGCAAAATCATCAAAACATCAAAATCATTGCGCAAAATCATCAAAATTATCTAGCAAATACACATGAAAATCATCGAAATCATCAGCAAAAACACTGATCAATGATTCACTTACTTTATTTAACTGATTTACACTCAAACTTCCACCCTTTGCAAAGCCAAGCTTATCTTACCTGGATTTGTTTGCAGATTTATGGTCCAGACTACTAATCAAAGGCAGTTCAAAACAGGTGGGTTTTCAGCCTTGATTTAAGGGAATTTAGTGTTTCGGCTGTTTTGCAGTTTTCTGGGAGTTTGTTCCAGATTAGCGGTTCATAAAAACTGAAGGCTGCTTCTCCATGTTTGGTTCTGGGGATGCAGAGCAGACCAGAAACAGAAGACCTGAGTGGTCTGGAAGGTTGATCCAATGACAACAGGTCTTTAATGTATTTTGGTGCTTAAGCCGTTCAGTGATTTATAAACTAACAGGAGTATTTTAAAGTCTATTCTCTGAGCTACATGGAGCCAGTGTAAGGACTTTAGAACTGGGGTGATGAGCTCTATTTTCCAGGTCTTAGTGAGAACATGAGCAGCAGCATTTTAGATCAGCTGCAGCTGTCTGATTGATTTTTTTAGGCCGACCTGTGAAAACACTATTGCAGTAATCAATGCGACTAAAGATAAACACATTGATGAGTTTCTCTAGATCTTGTTAAGACATTAGTCCTTTAAACCTGGAAATGTTCTTTAAGCGATAGAAGGCTGACTTTGTAACTGTTTTTATGTGTCTCTGAAGGCTCAGGTCCGAGTCCATCACTACACCTAGATTTTGGGCCTGATCACTAGTTTCTCGTTGTAATAACTGAAGTTGCGCACTGACTCTAGATCATTTCTCTTTAGATCCAAAGATAAGGATTTCAGTTTTGTTTTTGTTCAGCTGGAGAAAGTTTTGGTACATCCACTGATTTGTTCTAAATGCTTGGATGGGTTTGGAGTCACCTTGTGACATTGAAACATAAAGCTGTGTATCATCTGCATAGTTATGGTAACTAATCTTAATACTTGTTATAATCTGAGCTAATGGGAGCATCTTAGCAAACATCAACATTTTCACACACAAACTCCTTGATGGATATAGTTGCCATGACAACTGTCAGTGAGTCAGGTACTGGTGGAAATGTATGTCAGTGTTATGCTTGACAAGTTGACCAGTTAGCTGTTGATCCCATGGGCTTAAAGTAAAGAGTATCCTCAGTGGTGCAGACACAAACCCAAGTTTAAGAATTTAGTGCAATATAGCAGACCTATAAACAGACACCCTCTGACTCATTTCAACATGTACATCAATTTGTGAGCAATTATCTAACATCAGGAGCAGTAAGGTAAGTTCACCATGTGTAAGAAAACATTAAAATTAGATGGATGTTTGTTTACATAATTATACAAGATGCAGATTTTTTCCTGACTGAGGAACTTTCAAGACAATGAAATTACATTTTTATATCATGGAACCAAGGTGATATCTATCAATCAATTAACACCTCCAGGCCAGTGCGACCTCCTGGCTTTAAAGAGGATGTTCTCAAAGTGAGCTTGCTTACTTGCTCAGAGTGTCATTAGCAGGTTGGAATAGAGTTACAGAAAGACTGTTTCCATCAGTAGTTTTTTTAATGCGCATTTTTAAGTATCGCATAAGAAAAGGTTTATGGAAATGGCAAAATTTGAAATAACTTTCTCAGTTTCGCTTGTTTGAGGAGGTTTTTGGCTTTTCCAAAATAGTTAATGCGCTAAAAGGTGGATGTAAACACATTCACCAGATAGATTCTGATGTAGCGAACTTTCCCATCCACTCGTGGGTCTGTGACTTGTCAGACACAAAACTCTGAAAAATTTCAAAGGCCAAACCTTTAGCACAGAGGAGAGGACTGTCAGCCTGGAGTGGCCAGAGAGAATCCAGCCTGAGAAAGGAGTGATGGAACACTCCCATCCACTGGTGGTGGTGGATGGCTCAGAAATTTCCAAGTCCAAACCTCTAGCTTGGAGGTGAGGACTCTCTCCATTTTTCTAAGATGGGTGGTCCATGCTAGTTTGCAGCCTCTACATATTGTTTATTACAACCATGCATAGTGTCAGCATCTGACAAAGTTATGTTTTGTGTAGCCTGGTTAATTTTCTCCACACGAGTAAATGGAAATGCACATAGTTTGCTTTTTCTTTTCTGTTTTTTAAAATGATTTTTTAAAAGTTTGCTCAAAATTCACATGACAGTTGGATGGAAACATAGCTTGTGAGACTCATGGAAGGAAGGGTATAGAAATGAAATTCCTTTGGCCACATACCATGTTGATGTGAACAGTGTCCTGCAGAACCATGGTGAAAGTCAATCAACTCCAGGCATGTTTAAGAGAGGTGAGAGACACCCAAGTGTCTTATCAGACCATTTAAAACTGCTTACTTTAGTATTTCCTGTGATCTAGACAGCCTGCCAGAGGATATGACTACAGGTATCATTGTCTTGAATGTGACAGGGAGTATTTGGTCAAAGAACCAGTGGGCAACTATGGCTTTTTATTTGTTAAAAATATAGTCACACTGTCCATAAATGAGGGAGTTAGATTTTGGGCAGATGGGTCTAGTCAACACAGAACTGTTCTATACCTTGTGAATGGTGCTGTGATAAGCTACTGTTACTTGAATAAACTTAATTAATGTTAATAATTACTATTTATCCAATTATTGTGTCTCTGCCATGAGCTATGTAGGACTAATTTCATCCTCAATGGTGTATGACCTTGTATGACCTTGTCAACTGACTAGGGATTGGTTGCTAAAGGCTAGGGAACCTCAGATGGATTGGCATGCATTTTCTCCAAACCTGAATGCCATAAAAAAAAACCTGAGCTCAACTGTTTTGTTGTATAGAGGGTCATAAATCTTCACCCTAGAACCTCAATGCAGATTGTAACACCTCAGCAGAAAATCAGTCAACAGCATGAGACATTTTCAAGCTGCTGAAGGATACTTGAGATATTATTGACACCAACATGTTTCTGTTTTGGTGCCCACCTAACATTTGTCCCAATTATATTTTTAAGAGAAAAAAATTGTTGTTGTATGTGTCTGTTTACATTTATGACATGATTTTTCTGTAGCATTAGGTTTGTACACTTACTATAAGTGTCACCCAAAAGTTGAATATCTTTTCTGGTATATTTAGGAGATGAAATGAGTCTTAAAAGAGGGGATGTGAAACTGCTGCAAAGAAGGATAGATAGGATAGATTGCCAGAGGAGGTGTGACAAAAGGCAGAAAGTCTGATTGGTTTAGAGGGGAATGTTGATGAGAACATTGATAGCAGAGCACCATAATGAGATATGAAATGAGAGACTAAAATCAACATGCAGAGGTTAGTTGAGCACGCAGCGATCTGTTGGTGAATACATGATGTGCATGAGTTAACAGAAAGCTAGTGAAGCCATCCAGGGTCATTTGCAGAAGATGAAAAAAAGAACCAAGAACTACACTTCATTACTTTAGGAGATTTAGTGCCATATTGTCAAGGACAGAACAAACACTGTTCATTCAAATGTCATTGTTTTTAAAAGGCAAGAAAAAAAGCCCCATTAATACATCACATAATTAAACAATTAGACATATTTAGGCCCGAGCAGTGAAAGCGCTGCGAAGGCCTATTGTAATCGTGATGTTTATTATTATGATTCTCAACACACAAGAAGCACTAATTTGGAGGTCTAAACATATTTAACAACTCACCAAACTTCAGCCAAAATTGTCCCCCAATTGAAATTTTAATATTTTAATGGAATCAAAAGTGGGCGTGGCCAAATGATTCTACAGCACCCCCTAACGTGAGATAGACCAACCGCTAAATCCTAGAGAGCTGAAACTTGGTACATAGGTAGAGCCCCTAAAACAAAAGTATCTTGGATGTATGCCTTAAACCCAACAGGACATCGGCTATTTTGGGTCAAAGGGTCAATTTTGGTCGTTTTTGAAATGTCATACAAGTCGAACTTTAACTAACTCCTCCTAGGAGAATTTAGAACCGCTATAACTTTCACATAAAAAGATCAACTTGCACCAAACTTGATATGAGTCATCTGTGCTGGGTGCCTGACGATTTTATTTGGTCATATGGTGACGTCATCAAAGCCGCCATTTTGTCTATTTTACACATGTTGTATCTCAGGGAACTCCTCCTACAGCTTTTCCGCAATCACTCTGCAGAGTCTTGAAGCATTGAAGGCCAAAAGTTATCAAAAAGTTTTTGTTACGTCAAAGCATGTGGGCGTGGACAAACCTCAAAGTTTTACCCTTCGCTACATAACATCAAGATGGAATAACTTCCACATACAAGATGGTGACTTAATTAAACTTTCTGTGTGTCATAACAGACCAGCACTAATCACATTCTCATCATCATTTGGTGACATCACCTTAGCCCCAATCCCTTTGAAATGAGCTGTTTTGCTGCTGGTTGTCTTGGTTTTACTCATTGATTCATACAGAATTAAATTGATAGAAACCTTATCCACTAACTCTTGAAAACCACACATGACATGTTAAACAGCGTTCAGGAAATCCGTGACAATCTTTTGCCACAAAATAGGAAGTGGCAATAACTCCTGTCTGGAAGGTCGGATTTCAGTGAAACTTTTAAAACTTGTTGCTGGACTCATACTGAACTGTACTGAAGGCCATTTGGGAGATTCACCAAATGCTCTACCTTGTGAACAGGTGTGGGCACAGCGTGAAAGCATTGATGACTGCGACAGGGTGGCGTCGCTGGAGCTCCCGCGGTCACTGTCAAGCCGAGCGGCGCTGAGCTGCGAGGGCCGCCAATGCTGCTTGCAGCTGTAATTTAGATTTCATTTTTTTTTTTTTTTTTTTTGACAATTCCAACATAAAACACAATATAACATACAATGTTCCCACCAATTTATCGGAAACAATTGCATCAAACATGCCTCGAGGAATGTTTTCAGCCAATCAACAAGAACACAGAGGCTACTAATACTACTGAGTTTTTTTTCTAAGTATGTAGTTTTATTTTTGTTTGTTTTAGGTAATGGTTTTAACCTTCTGATCAGCAGATGGACATCTTGCTTAAGTGTCATTAGTGTTGTCAACTTGTCATTTCTACATTTGCATTTTGACCCAGCAGAGCAAATTGCAAATATGTGAAACTTTTTCCATGATCTTGATCTTAAGAATTAAATCAGGAGCGCATTTGTAGAAAGTATGACAAAAATAAGTATTAATCTCGAAACTCAGCTTCTTCCTGTAAGATTCAGTACTGACTGAGTCACAGCCATGATTGTCCTTCCCTCCAGAGCTGTTGTAATTTTCCAGTGAGCTCCTTTTTAAAAGCATCCATCTCTCTGTGTGTCTGTGTGGAGAGATTCATCCCCAGTGCACTGTGGGGATAGAGGGGATGAGTCATCATGCAAAAGACATCCACCCTAGTAGACAATTAGTGTCACTGAAACCTTTACATATGCTCAGGGTGTGCTGTGTGCTTGCTTCATGCAAAAATAATAATCCAAAAAATATTTTAGGATGTCTTAATGAACCCTGATCTTTGCTTTTACCAATTCCAAAATCACTTTATTTGAATTCAAATTCACATTATTTCATACACCAGTGCTAATTACCTCATTAGTTTGCCACTGGGGCTGGCTATGAGTCAGATGGTGGGAGCACAAAGAAACAGATACTATTACAGAGAAAATGGCTGACAGTGAGAAATCAATGCTACTCTTTGTCAGAGTGTTATATGTTTGATATGTTAAAGGAGATGACATGGGAAAGAGAATGCAAAATAAAATGTGTTGTATTCAATTTTGGGACATATCAGAGTTCATCAATAGAAAATAGTTTAAAAGATGGGAATATAACGTTAATTTGGCAGAGGCAGCCAGCTCTATTTAGTGATAGGCTGCAAGCTTTCAGTCCAAGCAGCAGGCAGTCTCAATGATTAACAGCCCTGCACAGAAGAATTAATCAGCTGCTTGTGTGCTTAGTTAGAATGGAAATCGGTATATTCTGACAACGTCATCTATGTACTATAATACACATCCAGAGTCAGTGTTTTCATATGCAAATACCCATTTCCACTTCAGCAATGTAAAAGATGTGGAAAGCAAAACTTTAATTTCAAAAGGATTATGATTAAAGTGAGTTGGCACAATAAGATGGTATAATAGAAAGGTTTCTAAGTCAGAAATTGAAGAGAAAATTGTGTTTGAGGTACACTAGAAATCAAGTCATAACATTTTGAGCAGTGACCTCAGATTAAGCTGTTTTCAAAAATGTCATCAATGTCTGCAGCAGATGCATCACAGATGACAGGTGAGCAAAAGGAATGCAGAGTCAAGCCGGGTCTGCACAGCATGTCACCCACTACAGTACATTGTCAGGAAGTTAATAAATGATGCCTTCATCTTCTTTCCGATTGAAATCACTCTAACCACACTGCGAAATCAAGCTGTGTAAAGATTCTTACAATATTTTATGCAAAACTACAGGAGAAACACTGACTGGAAATTGTGTGGCTTAAACTGAGTGAAACATTATGTTGAATCCAAAAACAATGGGTCCAAATACTTGCCACACAAGAAAACCTGGAGCTTTTTCTGTCTGGTTAGTAGTGCTGAGGTCAGTGTACCCTATGCATATCTTGAAACACAAAAAATGACAGTATGCATCCTAAAGTGGGTGCAGGTTGGCACATACAGACAATCCATAGAATAGATCAATTTTGTCTTGTCACATGAGGTTGGACTGCCTTTATGCTAATCTGTAAGAAAATTATCACCTTCTACAAGAAAATCCACTAATTTAGAAGATTATTTCACTCACAAACGGTTTTATTTTAATCAAGTACGCACATTGCTAAACTACACATTGTCAGTAAGCCAAAAAAAAAAACAAAAAAAAAACAAAAAACAATATGAGAAGCAAGACACGTTGCAGAAATGTTATTTTCCATCAAAAAAGAAGCAGTGCAGCAAGGCACATATGCAGTTGAGTAATTTCATTGTTTAAAATTCTAATTGCCGCTATTAGTATTGTGAATCTTAGCTCTAAAGTCTCTAGAAAGATAAACATTATTTGACTGAAAGGAAAAACCTTGCAGCAACCTGCCTATTCATTACCTCCCAGATGAAAATACGTAAACTGTATATATACAAAGTCAAAGTGAAATAAACATACATCCAGCGTTTATAGCTGTTGATTTTTTGTACTCACTTTTGTTTTATCTATGAAACATTTTATCCTTTAAAACACCATAATTTGTCTGATTATATCATCTTCAAAAGGTAAATCAGATGTTATGATCTAATAGTTTGTACTGTCATGATCCCTAGGTGTTTGGACTTTAGTTTCAGCTGTATTTCTTGTTCCGATCTGTTCCTGTTTATTCACTTAGATCTTGTTTTCAGTCCTCTGTGTGTTTTACTCCTTGGTTTATTATTACTGGAGTATTAGATCCGGGTTAGTTTTCCTTTTCGTTTACTGTTTATATTACTTTTAGGTTTTTCTCGTTCATCCATGGTTTTCCTGTGTTTCAGCTTGTTATATTTTCCCTTTTCTCAGCCTGTCATTATACTTCTCTTCTCAGCTGTTTCACATCTAATAATTTCCCTTTGCCTGCTCTCTTCCTCAGCTGTCTCTGCTTACCTCTGATTAATCCCTCTGGTTCCTATGCCACGCTCGCCTCTCCCTCAGTGTATTTAAGCCTGACTATCCTCATTGTTCTCCACTGGTTCCTCTGTCAATCTTCCATGGTTTGCTGCAGCATTCTATTATTCCCAGTTGCTCATCTGTAACATGTACTCTGCAGACCTTCCATGTTAGTGGTTTGGTCTTCTTTTGTTAAACATGTGTATTATGACCATACCCAGTTCTTGTCTGTGATTTGGTCCAGTCTCTACAACACCATACATGAGTACCTGAATAGGCTTTTTGCCTTTTTGTTGCTCTTGATTGAGCAGGGTTTTTTTTTTTTTTTTTTTTTTTTTTGTTTTTTTTTTTTTTTTGATGACACTTTTTACTTCCACTTGAGTAAGACAATATTGAACTAATCTAACTTTTACTGACCGCAGTTTTTGGATCCTCTACACACCATGTATGTTTTGGGTGGTTTCTGCTTTGCCCTCCTCTATCAGAAGAGCATAAACTGTGACATTATGCATAACTTGTGCATGAGCACAATGCAATACCTAACATTTGAAGTGTAAGAGAAAATATTGTTTGGATTTGTTGTAAATAAAAACACCTGAATCAGTCTCAAACTCAGTGGGGGTGTTTTTACCTTTCATCTGCATGTGGCAGATTAAAGACAAAAAGGAATTTGGTGAAGGAGGTTTTAGTTTTTATTTTACAGTGCTTTGCCTTTTTTTAATTTTTTATTATATATATATATATATATATATATATATATATATATATATATATATATAATTTTTTTTTTTTTTTTTTTTTTGCGCAACCCATTTCAAATGTCCTTAAGATTTTTTTATTTTTTATTTTTTTTTTTTTTCCAATTTGTAAAGAATATTTTTCTCAGGCATCTCACAGCAGAGAAGTTTCCCACTTCAAAGGCACATCTTCATTGTTCACAAAGTGCTTCACACTACATTCCGTCATTCACCCATTCACGCACACATGCTGATGGACTGCAGCCACAGCTGCCCTGGGACAGTCTGACAGAAGCGAGTCTGCCATGCACCGGGGCCACTGGGCCCTTTGACCACCAGCAGGCGAGGTAGGTGAAGTGTCTTGCCCAAGGACACAATGACGGAGATGAACAAAGTAGGAGCTCAAACCAGCAACCTGCTAATTACAGGATGAACCCCTGCAAACGTTTCCCCATTATAAATATTTACAAATATGACAGTGCATATATATATATATATATATATATATATATATATATATATATATATATATAAATAAATTTGTGTGTATTTTAGATGCATTTTTGTTAGAAATAACATTCTCAGTGTTTTTCACTTCTCTAATCTGCAGTCATTTTACATTTGCAGCCAGATTGTTCATATAGTGTCTTTTTAATTTGATAAAGATTTGAAAATATTGTGAATGTCTTCTTTCCTGATGTAGTCTTTCTACAACAGAGGAAAGATCCAGACACAATACAGCATTATGGAAGGTGCAGCTGATGAACTGTAGCCTGCACCACTCCAACCAATCAAGGCACAACCTGAGACTTAACAACCAAAGAGCGATCAAGGCAAGGGTGCATGTGTGTTGCCATAGCAACAGCATGAAGGCCACAGGTGCTCATCCTTGAGACTGCCAGCAAAATAATAGACAGCAAGATCCTGTTATGTCTGGGTGTGATTTAAATGCACAAACACAAGGTTTAAAAGCTGATGTCTTGCTCTCCATCACTCTCCACAGATTCACCTTTGCTGTCATGGCAACGCAGTCCTGTGGTGCTTCCAGTGCAGAAGGGCAACGGAGAGAGTCTGGAGATTGCTGGAGATGTAAAACAATAGCAGAGAGGAAGAGAAGTCTTACTTTGTAACACATGAGAACTGGAAAAGGGTGAGGAGCAGATAATGGCCATAAGAAATGGTTGGCATGACTGCACGGATAAGCTTTTGCATCATCTGACAGTCCTCAGCTCTGACAAACTGTCTGCAAGTTTCCCAGAGAAATCGGGCAATTTAATTTTCGAGGTTTGAAAATGAAGAACGAAAAAATGTGGATACAATCTTTTCTTTGAAAGCATGCAGAGGCCCTTTTGAGAAAAACAGAGGGGAAACAAGAGTGAAAAGATTAGGCATCATACCTGCCTGCTGTGGGTGAGAACAGCAGGCGGGTTCACTTTGTCTCCCTGATGCTTTGTGCCTGCAGAGATCACACCTTAGAGGGAAAAAAAGAGAGACGAGCACCAAGCAGACTGGGTAAATAGTTTCTCCAATTATATACAGCAAAAGAGGAAAGATCAACAGGAGCAGAAACTTAAACTCAGATTATTTTAGACATTACACAGTATATGATGAATTAAACTAAAGGGTAAGGTACACATATAAAAAAAAATACAGCAAAACGCACGGATTACACTATAATCAACATTTTACCCAACTTGCTACTCCTAGGCCCAAAAAAGAATACCATACCCCAGTATTATATGTCAAATCAATATGATGCCTTGAATGTCACAGATATGAACAATTTAGGACAAGTGGAACACTACCGAAAAATGTTAGTGTGTTACCGTTCAAGAGTGTTGCAATTTAAAATTCTGCACCGTCAACAAATTTCACCTAGTGAAAGAGACTGCATGAATCAGCAACTGTCACCTCAATGTCGAAACTGCAAGATCTCACTGTCTGGTCCTGTCCAAAAGTTTCAGCCTATTGAAAGGACATTTTACAGGACTTGGAACAGATACTCAAAGTACCTCTGAGAATGAATCCTTTGTCTCTAGGATCCTTTGTCCTCTGACCTGAGGGCAATATTGTCCTCAGGTCAGAGGACAATATTGCTGAGACCAGTCCGAATAGACTCTATGATATCCTCACACATGCTGCAAGGAAAAACATTTTAATGACCTGGATTGAGGACAAACCTCCTAATAAAATGGCCTAGCACAAAATCCTGATGGAATGCCTTCCTCTGGAGTATCTAATCTACTTAATTCATTTGTTCAAGGGACAGTTTATGAAAATTTGGTCTCCAAATCTCTGCTTCATTAGTGCTTCAGTCTCTTCATGGCTCACAAATCAGGTCATTTATGCTGGCTTGCCACAGGGTCATCATTAGCCACATCTGTCAAAACTTAATTGTTTTATTTCTTTATCACTGAACTTGTACGGTGTACCGTTTGCTCTATATTGTAATTGATCAGGTGCCAGTCACTTTGCTCTTTCATCATTTTGTATTATTGTCACTTTTTGTTTTTTCATACCTAATAGTTTTGTGTCTGCTACCATGGGATGTTTAATATTTATCATTTGTCAATCTGTACCTCCTTAAAGACATTCTTAGCACAGCCATTTCCTTCCTTCGCAAATGCATTCGGTTCCCATCTCCCTTCAGGGCTCCATCTGGGATTAGTCCCATTGAGATAAATTTCTCAGGAAGTAACGATCTATAATCTCCTCATGATCTTCTGTAGAAAAAAGCACTGATTTAATTCTAATGAGGCACTTTGATTTGACCAATTGTCTAATAATATTAAAACCCTCAATTCGGCAAGATGGGGATTGGAACCACAGTCAGTGAATAGACAACTTTAAAACATGTTTTCTGAGAAGAATTCAAGTATATCATATCTGAGTATTTTCAATGTATATTTTATTTGAGTAGTTTCTATAATTTGTTAACTACCATAAGAGATAAACTGATATGCAATGTTTAAGTACACTACATAGGCAAGAAATAGTTTGTTTATGGGCACGAAATGTAAGGAGGTGAACAGACCCATGTAACTTGTTTAATCCACAATTCCATGTAAATTTACATTACCTAAAACAAAAATGATAAAGCCAAAAATACAGCCTAAATTTCCTTGTTTAGGAAAGCAGGTGATTGTTTCTTCTATCGTTAAAATAGCTCTTGAATTAAAAGACTATCTGATATGTTTGGAGAAATATGTCTTATGGGCTCAGTAAAAGCCAATGAATCGCAAAAATGTAGACCTTTATCTCTGAAAGCCAAATTTGTTTCTTTGATTAAATCTTCCAGTTTGACACTTCATTTATATCAACACTTTCCTCCACAGTCTCTTGAAAAGTCTCAGGGAAAATGCTGCTGATGGTCTGTAGAGACGATGGAAGAGTTCAATTTTCTGAAACTGTTAAGAAGTGTTTTACTGCCATGGGCAACAGTTGAAAGTAGGAGGAAATTTACTTTGATCTCTCCTTTAAACTCTCTTTTTTACCTCCTACTTTACTTTTGCCTTTACATTTTTAACACTATGCATTTCTTCATTTTTGTTTATCCCTTTCTGTTATCCATTGCAACTGCACTTCCTGGAAAAAAAAACTTTCCTTCGTGCCTATATCATTTTTCAAAAGCTTTTCTTCATTCGACACATCTGACTGTGGCTATTCCCTGTGGCCAGTCATCATCTTTTGAGCGGCATCAGTCTCTCTTGCTCTCACACACACACACACACACACACACACACACACACACACACACACACACACACACACACACACACACACACACATAAACACACAATTTGAGCTCTGACCCATCTTCAACCGTGTTATAAAACCACAGAGCAGGTCAAACATCACTCCACCGGTGTCACTCCTTTATTCTTCTTTCCCAATAATGTGCTGATTTTTCAGCACATTATTGGATCCAGCTTTTCCTGATCCACACAGGTTATTACCAGCGATCATTGGACGAAAGGCAGGATAGACCCTGGACAGGTCGCCTGTCCATCACAACGCTACACGGAGACACATAGGACAGACAATAATGCACCACTTGGATACCGAGTTATATAAGAATAAACTTCACATACTGGTATAAATGATTTTATTCATTAGATGTAAGTCATAACCAAATCAGTAGAAATGTACACTTGAAATGTATTTAGATGTATTAATTGAAATAATAATCTATAGGTGAAGTTTAATGCAACAGAATATTACAAAAGACAACTAAGAAGGATTTTTAAAACAGAAATGTTATGGCTACATTATGACCTACACAATCATGGGGACTGTTTTCAAGCATATTAATGGAAAGCTGAGTGGAAGGAAAAAGTTTGGTGGAAAAAGATGTACACCAGTAATAGATGCAACTTTCAGATGATTGTGAAACAAAGCCCATTCAAGGGTTTGGTGGAGATTCACAAGGCATGAACTGAAGCTCGAGTCAGTTTGGCTGGTATGGTATGGTAGTTGTTAAAGGGCCTCTACACACACATAAAATGGGCTAAGACTGTTATATCCCTTTAGTTAAACTACTCCTGAAACTAATCAAACACTATTAAAGCTGCCTTGGCCTCCTTTGTACCAGTCTCTTTTTTATTCATATATTTAGTTTTCAAAAAGAAATCTTTGCGTATCTTTTTTTTTTTAAATTTCTTTAACCATTTATGATTAGAATCTCACTTTTGTGAATGATGTTATGATATTCCAATTTTTCTTGTGGTTTTGATCCCCATTTGGGTTAAACCACATCATCACAGCTGACTATCAGTGGAAAACAGTAACTTAATAAATCATCAATTATCAAAGCAGGTACAAAACCTTGTCCAGGCAGGCATGATTGACCCATGGTTGGTTAAAAGCTTTTAAGATCCAAAAAGTTGGGTATGAAATGAATAGCATTCAAAAAGTACAAAATATAAAAGGAGAAAAATTAGTTTAATTGTTTAAAATTTGTTTTCATTAGAGTGGCATGTAAAAGAGTCAAGATAAGGGATCTCTAGTATATCTTGCATGGAGAGCACAACTCATCTTGAGTATACCATGCCTCTATGTGCAGTACACCAAAAGTTTTTATAGTACAGTTTTACTTCCTCTCCCTTACTACCTCTTTTATGGTGTGTTCAGACGAGACAAATCTTCTGGCATTCATAAAGAAAGCAGTCAATGAGAAATGTCTGACCATAGAATGGAGAATGGCTTTAAAGTTGGCTACCACTGAGAACAGGCACACATTTGTGCTTGTGTAAAACAGGCTATTAGCTTACACAGTGCTGTTTAGTGCCTGGGCATTTGCATTGAAATAAAAGAATTGGCTTCCGGTTTGATCTCCTGGCTTACAACATTTTTCCCTCTCAAGAAATGAACTGTGGAGCCAGACTGTTCAGCCTTCTTAGCTTTTACAGATATTTCTTTTCTTTTTTCTTTGCAAAACCCAATATTCTTAGCCTAAGTGGGTGGAAACTGAGCTGACAAATCGATTCCAGTTGACTGCTTGTATTTCTTTTGTGGCGCTTGTAATTTAAAACTTCAGCCTGACACCACTGATCAACCCTCCTCCATGCATTGTTCTCCAGGTTTAGGACAGTTAACCTGGATTTGAGGGGATTGGTCTGGGCCAAGAACTCCAGGGAAGAAATTGATAGGCAACTGCTGTGGGTTTAGTGAGAGGAAACCGCTGCATATATAAACCTGAAAGTGCAAATGCTGTATGTTCTTGTTAAAGAGAAACTGATGGGGGATCATTGATACATAAATATAAATTTCCCTATCATTTAATATTTCTGACACTCCTATATTAGCAACAAAATACAATTTAAATATTGAAGACTTATTTAAAGATTCAGCATCACACCTTTGATGATTTAAACAGTGGCATTGTTTGGAAGGAATGTTTTGGTCATATGTCTTACTTATGTCTACAGCTAATCAAATATGGAAAATAGGAACGCTCAATCAAAACAAAAAAAGGTTCCAAGTAGTTTAAACCCGAGTTTAGCTCAGGTTTTTAATTATAAGCTCCGATCAGCATTAAACTTGTTTTATCAAAACAAGAAAGAAGCCAAAATCTCATTTTTGTTTTTAGTTTTCCATTATTTTTTGCTCTTTTTTTTCAACGTACACCACTCAGAAACCTCCTAAAACATGGAGTCCATAGAAATTTTTATGGACAGCATGCCTTAAGCTTGGAAAAGATATCCTGCAGACAAACTAAAGGGAGCTAAAATATTTTAGTTGAAATTACTTGATTTTTATAACTTCAAACTTAAATCATTAATATTTAAAATCCATTCTTTCCTCAGTTAATCAGTGTTCATTAACAAACATTACAAGTAATTCCTTGGAAATCAGAAGATGATTACTAACAGGGAATATTGTGAAGCAGAAGAAAAAGGAAGCCAAACAAACAAATTTAAATGAACCCTAAATAATGTCTTTCAGTGAATGAAGTCAGGTTACCACACACTAAAGGTTTTATTAGGTCATAATTAAATTAAAAATATAAGTTGGCTGGATGAACAGGCTCTCCCCAGTCGTGACTCCTGTTCTTCTCTTCAGCAATTATTTAGGGAAAAGTGCTGATGAAAGCAACCCGGCACTCAACTTTTGACACACTGCCAGCCACCTGTGCATCTAATATACTTCCACCTAAATGACTAAGTTAGATTGATCACTTTACATCTCATAGTGACTTTTATTAATTTTATTTGAAAAAAATGCTCAGAATTTTATTGACATTTTTGAATGTATAAACTGCTTATTAAATTTGGAGTGGGTCCTTGGGGGGGGGGATCAATTTATTTTCTGACTAAACTTTCCGAAAATAGGGCAACATAACCTCCAACAGTTCTCAGCAAACACTAAGAGGTGATTCAAACGGTACACCAACCTTAAGCTCTTATTCTATATTTCTTGCCCTTCAACCTCAAATGGCTGCAAATTTGTGCATTTTGACAAGCCTTTGACAAGTGCATTTTGACAAGATGTAAATTCTGCATTCACAGCAGTGCATATACATAGCATTTTGTAGGTTTGCAAAACAAAATACTAAAGCACAGTGGGGAAACTTTACTCCAAAAGTGCATGCATTGTTTTTGTTTTTGTCTGTTGAAGTCAGTACAGTACCTTGAAGTTCTGAATCTAAACATTCCCCATGACTTCCCCATTGGGTTTTGGAAATAAACAAATGAATCATGGACTTTGAACTTATTTTATCAGAGCCAGACTGGGACTTTTCAGCCTGGGAATTTATAGCTGAGACCAGCCCAGTGCAGACAACCATTTTTACTTGAAAAATCACATTTTCCACTCAATAGAAAATAATGTTCCTCTAAGTAATATTCTGATCTATTCACAATAAATATGAAAAAACAATCTTTGAGGTTTTAGCAAGAGTGACATGGAACACCACTTACCCAAAGCTTAACCCATTAAACGTCACCACTGTTTGAACCTTATCCAACTAGTATTTTCCCATTGTAAAATTTTAGTTTTCAGTTTTATTTACTTCCATAATGTTCCCTCTTAATACTTTAACTACAAACAAGCCACTACGTTATAGTGAAAAATATATGATTAGTCAATAGCAATAAGAGAGTTTAAGTTCGTTATTGTGTTGCTGCTCATGCTCATGATTATGAAACCCACCAGGAATTCTCCTTGTTCTCCCAATTACCCACTCAAGCCCTGTACTTCATCATCTGTAAGGACTATTTGTCTGGAGAAATAACATGGCAAAAATAGAGAAAATGTCTATTTTTGCTCAAGCAAGACTCCAGAAAATTTAGCTATTTCCATTCTGTTTATATTTTTTAGCAGCAGTTTAAAGGAAGAAAGATAAATTGCTGATTGCAAAGCCTTTGAGGAAAAGCATCCCAAACTCCCCGTTGAGATTTCAAGCAAAACTCCTGCTTGCAGAGCTTGAGATTAGATAGATGGCATGAAATCTGTAAAAACTATTTCAGGCTTCATATGAAATACTTGTGGGTTTTGAAAGGGCAAAGAGAATAACCTGATACTTTTACATAGCAAAAGCAATTTAGACTGAGCACAAACTGAAATGTACTGAGTATACTTTTGACTAACACAATCCATTGTTAAACATCTAAACATGACGTGAAAAACATGAAGGGGTCAGAACATGTTAAATTACCTGTAAGAACATTTTGCATGATAGGTTTGGTGGCGGATCAGTGATGGTCCTTGGAAGAGTTTTCATGGAGGTATGTACAGCCTTCTTAAGATGAGGCCATGGCAGTGGAGCTGCCATTAGGTACCAGTCTGAAGTCATGACCCATTGTCAGGATTTCAGGCTACTTGTGCAGTGCTTATTGGCTTCCTCCTTGAAAACTATGATGTGTGGTGAGAATATACTGGCAATTTGAGGAGAATGAAGGGATTGATGCTACTGACTGGTACCCATGCTCAGCAGATCTAAATCTAGTTATGTTTTTCTCAGTTTCACTCTGCCAAGTCATACTTCAGACTGTGCAGTAGCTCGGTGATTCCCTGGGAGAAGCTGCACCAAACACTATCCCTTGTCTTATCTAGAGTACATTTGTATGTTTTCAGGCATGTGTACTAGCACAAGGCTGGTTTGCTTACTACTCAGTATCACTTTGAGTTGCTTCAGTGAAATTTTGGTTAAATAGATTAAATGTCACTTATTTTTCAGTGAGTGTCCTTGAATTCTGTCTTCTTCAGGTTTTTCTTATCCATTAAATGATGTGTAAACCTTTTTTTTTTTTAAAGGACATTACTCAGTTCATATAATTATCGCATTATCCAGCATTATTTCATTTTCATGTTAAGATCAAATTTTTTCCTTTAATTTCTTGGAGCAGTTTATTTGAATTTTAGCGAGAAAATTAGGATGATCCCTATTTGAAACATAAAACTAATCAGAGTTCTCTCTTGATAGCAGGGGGCTAAAGTAATAAATGAAATGTTATGGGGCCATTCTTCAGCACATCAAACATTTATGAATTTCACATAAGGAGGTAACAGTGCCTTTGTCTGGTATTATGTTCAAGGGCATGCTTTAGGAAGTGGTAACTGAATCCACCATGGGGACTCCCAAATGAAGGACTACAATAAAAACCACTGAGATGCATCACTTTGGGCTCCTAATGGTCCAAATGCCAGAAATCGTATTGACATAAATAGTCAATACGATTGACTATTTATGTCAATAGTCAATACGATTGACATACACACACACACACACACACACACAAAAAAAAAAAATATATATATATATATATATATATATATATATATATATATATATATATATATATATATATATATATATATATATATATATATATGTATGTGTATATATGAAAAGTTGTAAAGAATGGCCAATGAAGGAAATAACTATTGGTTGAAATAAATTAAAGTCCCTGATAGTTCTCATATGCTACAAAAAGCAGCCACTGACATCTTTTAATTTCATGTTCTTGGTTTGAAGCTGATTCTCTTCATCATCTCCAGCAGGTTTTTGCACACAAAAAAACTGCAGCCAAATTAGACAGTCCTCTGCACAGCACTCAGCTGCTCTGACTACTATGCATCAGGAGCTCGTGGTCGTATGTGCTGAGTCATAATTACTCACCGCCTCCAATGCTGTTTGTTCCCTTTTCACATTATGACGTAAATTTATTTGATTGGGTTCATATTGGATGTCTTCACTTCTAGTAAAGCCAAATATGGTAGTATGTTGAGGAAGGGCTATTTTTAAATTCCCATTAAAAATTGCTCAAATTGGATGATAATTAACGTGGCTGTAAACAGGGTCACCATGATTGTACTAGAGTGCTAGGTCTCTCGGATGTTATTCGGCACACTGACAATGCCATAAAAGGAACATGCCTTAAAGGCCTAAACACAGGTTTTCGTTTGTATGAAAAGTAAAGGATTAGTTATTCTCCCAAAGGAGTAACTGCACATTAACTTAACCTTGTTCTTACCCCTGGTATTCAGACAATGTTTTTATTGAATAAAGTTGCTGTTCTTTAAAAAAAAAAGATTATTTTTGCAACTTATGTCCAGGACGTACCTCGTTAAATTAATAACATAAAGAGAGCTAGATTTTAAGAACATTTCAGACTTGATACTTATCAAACGGTAATTATTGTTTCATTAAATGAGCCCTAATATCAAAGCATTTAACCTCAGGAATATTTATAAATTAAAAACCTTCAGTTTCCAAAAATGAACAATAAATGTGTCATTCCCCAATTACATGGAAGAAAAAAACTGCTTCTAAAGCATCAAGCCCTGACATAAAATGTGTATGCAATATCTTTTCTGCCTGTAATTTGTCCCCATTTTGAATCATTTATGTGCATTGTGATGAAGAGTGCATAATATGTATATAGTAGTGTAGCACAATAACAGTGGAGTTCACTTTTGCTTTTTGATTTCCCCTTTTATGTTTTTTCCAAACTCAATTTTTTTTTAGCTAAATTTGTCAAAATCTAGGTCTGATAGTCCTGCCGTTGGTGCCATTGAGAGTTAATCTTCATTGGTGCAGACACTATCTGCAGAGCAAAGCATTAGATTTGATGAAGTCATTATCAACTCTGTGGTGCAAAAATAAATAAAATAAAACAACTGAGTTATGCACAAGTCACAAAATGAAGTCTTCTTCTCTGATGAAACACCTTATAATGTTTAATGGTGCGCTGTGAGTCACATTGCTCAGATGATATTCTTTATATAGTAATCTGCACGTCTGAGTGCCAACCGAGTTTGTGTCCAAATGTGCTTTTTAGCAGGTATGGAAGACAGACTTTATTACCAACAGCTGCAGCTTATCAAGCTCATTTGGAGACTGCTCAAAAGAGTGGTTGAACACCTGAGTTGTTCCAAGTTGATCCTTGGATCTCTCCCATGTTCTTTGTTGACTTCTATGTCGACCTACTGGTCTCTTCTTGTTGCTCTGGACTCTTTCATTCTCCTCCCAACACCTCAGAACTACTTCTCAGAAATACCTGCCTGTCTGTCCTCTGCTTGCATCTCTACCACTTCAGAAGGACAAGAAACGCAGAGAGCACACCACCAGACCTCAGTCGTTTCTTTTGACTCCAGATCCCGCCAGGTATTCTCCACCCTCTCCTCCAGAACTTTATGATTAAGATTTAAGTAACAACAACAACAGCATCTGTTCATGCTTTAATTCTCTTCTCCTGGACATATAAATGATAAGTTCTTCTCGCTTTCAGTCCTCCCAACTACATATTCTCCGAAACTCGAAAGAGAAAGACCACAACCTGTATTTACAATCAGAGACTTAAAACTGATTGTCTGCACCAGAATCAAGTTGACAAACATGACAATATTATCAGAATATTTATTAATGACAAATGTGCCCAAATCAATCAAATGAAAACAATAAATAAATAAATATAAAAAGATTTCTAGCAGTTTGAGTTCAAAAGAGGATCATTAAGCTTGTCAGTAATTATTTCACCACCCTGAGTCTCTACATTAGCATATATGAAGGCTTTCGGATCATCCAGAGTTCTTTTCTGGTTCAGAAGTGCGATGCTGAACATTGTGCAGCTGAAATATTCCCTCTGTTAGAATTAAAATTATCTAGAAAAAGACCTTTCTTTAATTAATATTCTATCGACCATTGACTTTCTGTCCTTATGACCCACTGTGACATCAGGTGACCCAGATGTCCAAGCGGAAACATTACTTTTTCTTCTCTTTTTTAGCCTGCTTGGTTAGATTGTGCATTGCAGACCATTTCTGTTTTCACTATGTGCACAGCTGAAATACAAGGCACATAGTATGACAGGTTCTATAAAGATGGATGTCCATTGATAAAATTATTATTTTGAAGAGGATGCCTCACACACAACAGATAAATATGACTGCAACACAAACCACAAGTGAATAAGTAAAACAGTTATTTTAAAATTTAATGATTGTATTTTACATGTTCTCTAATTTTAAAAAATCCTTCTGTATTTTTATTCATCTTAGTATAAACACTAGTAAATACTTAATGGTTAAACTTTTCCTGCTTAGATTTTTAAACCAACTCTTGGCTTCCTGATATTAGCCACAAGAAAGTCAAAATTTCACTGTTCAGTCTTACCTAGTTTGCAAGTTGGAGAATATGAGCAAAACCCTTTTTTTGCAGAAGACCCCAAGCAACTGGAAGGTAAGCTGAAAGTGGGAATTTTGACCTCAAATATTTTAATTTAAATCCAACTTGTGTCAGACAGTGCCTTACAAAAGCAAATAGGAGGTTGATTTTAGTTGTTTGTGAATAACTTCCAGTGAAACTCAGATTTCAAAACATCACATCTCGTTTTGCCCTGATCAAACTGAGTCTAGATGTTGATACAGGTGAGTTGTCCAAACCACTTTTGAGATATTACACCTTAATTAAAAGTGCTTGTAGAAATCAAAATAATATTCTTCCCGTCACAATTAAATAAAAGGTTGTGTATGTTACTGTGTGCAAGTACAATGAGAAAAATGCCAATTGCCATGGAAACAAGAAGAAATCAGTGCTCATTCTCCTTGTCTCTGCTCTCTTTTCTCATCTTTATGCAAAAATGTATTTGTTCTTACTCCTGTTAGTTGTTTTTTTTGTGTGTGCAGTTTTAATGGAAATTTGGTAGCTCTCAGGCTCCACATCCTGATACTGTTAGAAGATTAGGAGATGGTTAGCCTGTTCATTGATGGCCTCTGGGAACACACAGCAATAAACAGTGTGAAAATTGTATCTAGATGTCCAGATGGGCTGTGATTTCAGCTCCTCGTTTGTGATATTATCTGAGCCTCATGCTTCATTAGCTTTAGAAATTGGATTCTTTGAGCAAAACTTTGGTAATTATATGTCTCAGAGACTTTGGGGAATTTCTGAAAATTGGTACACATTGAGATAACCACAAAAGCAAATGCTTTTGTGGTTATCTCAAAGTTGTTATATATTTATTTATTCTCAAACCTGCCCCAGGTTCTTTTCAATGTTCAAAGGAATTACTGAGACTTCCAAGTTGCTCTGTTCTTGGACAACCATAACATTATTGTACAGAAAAAAAATGCAAATACATGACATGAACTGTTATTATGGTTCTTTTGTAAGTAATGGCTTTGGATTTCTTTTGAAAGCGTCAGAAAAAAAGATATCGCTTGTTAAAATATATTTTGCTTGACACCTAAGTTGCAAGGGGTATACTTACATCAGTTATGCACTGTACGTGTTCTTCCTTTGAAAGCAGCAGCCTGTCAGACAGTCAAACTCATGCTGTGAAGACAAATTAAAGTGTGTGTGTTTTCAGTGGTTGCACATTTTTCAGAAAGGGCATACTGGGATAAATTAATCTGCTGGAGCTGTCTCATACATTGTAACTACGCATTACACACTCATCCAAAATATTCAGTCTCTCTGTCATCTGACAGTGAAACAGATAGCTCAGAAGAATTTCAAATTTTTCTAAAGATTAACCTCGATGAATCTAGACTTCCACTTAATGTTAGGATTGCTTTTAAACAAATACATTTTCTTTGGAAATTCAAAGTTTTCATAAGGGTGTAAGCTTTAAACTTTAAAGTGAGGAGACTTAGTATAATATCAGGTCCAAATTAAGATTAGCTACATTCACCACCCAGTTCTTAGATACAAAACCTGTTCAATTGCTTGTTAACACAGAGAGCAAATGAACAAATCACATAGGAGCAACTTTTGGTGAAGACGACTTGCTTAAGTCTAACTGAGTATCAGAATACAGAAGAAAGAGGTTTCAGGTACATTATTTTTTAGAAATACTATGTGATGCCGATCATTGTTTTAACCACAGTTTGTTTTGTTTTATCCCCCCCCCAAATTATTAACCCTTTGTGTGCTAACTTTCTCCAAACTAAATAAATGTAGTCAAATTTAAGGGTGGATATTTTTTTTTTTTTCTGTATGAGATTATGCTGCTGTATATCAAAGGTCCATTTATTTTATGCCTTTAACCAGCAACCTTGTTTTCACAAGTGGAAACTGCTGTGACATTCCAAAAAGCTCTGACAGCGAATCACTCTTCTGCTTTGCCCCATTTCATTTATGGTTTATTAGCCTCAGTCAATGTGTCCTCCTTCCCTCTGGCTGTACATGCTCCCTAACACATCTCGTCTATCACAACTTATAGAGCAACAAAAAAAGAGTGACAAATGGGTACATAAGATGGAGTGGGCTATTTTAAGAGAAATGATGCAGATACTAGTGGAAATTTGCACTCAGATCTGTAAATGTGTTGGTTTTACTGAGGTGATGAATAAGGTCTCATGCCACATCTATATTAAATTAGGAAAAACCACCATATGTTTAGTAATTACTATCTGAGTTAGGTCAGTTACAGACTCTTAAACAGGATGGTGATTGCTGTAAGCCTATTAGCAGCAGACTCAGCAAAATATGTTCATATGCTAAATTGTTGTGCTTTATAGAAGTTCAAAGAGGAAATTTAACACCAATTCTTTCCTCTGAAGGAAAACTTTTTTCTCTCTTTTCTCATAAAATGACAGAGGGTGTCTAATTTCTTTTATTGCATAATACATATAATTCTGGTGGCAGGCCAAAAGTAAAAAAATGCATGCTTTAACTGTTTTGGAATGAGCACAAATTATCAATAGTATTCATGCTTTTAAGAAGAGCAGATGGTTTAGGAATGACATTTTTCGTTGCTTTCCTTCTTCCTCCTAACACACACAAGAAAGACGAAGATGAAAATGCCTCCGTCTCAGGTGCTCGATGGGCAGATCATTGTATTTCAGATACCATCTGATCTTACGAGATTTTAACTTGCAGCTATCCTTCAGGTTTACGGAGAATTGTCTGTAAAAGAGAAAATATTGTAAGGATTAAAATTCCTTGTTGATGTCAAAGATTAGAGGAAGATAAACAGTTTGGTTTGACACAATAAAGAGGCAGCTGCAACTTAAATAGTTACTTGTTATAAGCAACTTAAGCAGAAAGTATAATGATCTTAACTTTGATGCTGCAGACCACACCCAGTGTCAGTCCTGTCAAATAACAAGAAACTGCAGCGATAATTCAAATAGGCTCATAAAATCTGGATGGTCAAAATTTGTAAAAAAAAAAACAAAAAAAAACCAGCCTTTTCTGATAAATCTTGATTTCAGCAGAAAAATTTACATCATGGTGGCAGAATTTTGAACATTTTACTTGCACAATTCAGGCACCTGTTTAAATACAACATATTAATCATCTGATGAATACTTTGAGCAGGCTTATGTTCTATTTCACAAAATTTCTCCAACATTACAAGGAGTTCACAATCCAGTGGCCTCCATAGTCACCAGATCTCAGTCCAAGACAGAACCTTTGGGATGTGGTGGAATGGAAGATTTGCATCATGGATGTGCAGCCAACAAATCTGCAGCATCTTCTTGATGCTATCATGGCAATATGGACCAAAATCTCTGAAAATGCTCTGAAACCTTGAGAATGATGAAACTATGATTGTTAGTACCAGTTCAACTTTGTGCAAAAAAGTAGCCTGTGTAACACCGTGTGTTAAAACTGAAACCAACCATGAATGCACTAATTTGATAGCATTCATGGCCAACACTGTCAGCAATATTTCCTTGAGTAAATTCACTTCTGTTTAAGCAGCAAAGATACCTATGTTAGAGATTAAGACTTCTCGAGCAACAGCCACTAATGGGTTTTATAAATGAAGGAAAGACAAACATTCATCAACATGGTGTAATAAAAAGTGGATGAGTAGCTCAAATGGACAAACAGCAGGTGAGGAAATGTCACTCTAGGCTTGAAACAGAAGAGAGAACAAACAGGGTGATTGTGAAATGTAAAAACAGGGTAGGAACAGGCTTTGGGACTAATGCTCCTCTCTGTGATCACAAACAGCTGACAGTGTTGAACTTTGTTCAACTCGGGGACATGAGGCTGAGTGAATACATCACCCACCAGTTTATAAGTCACCCCTTACAGCTTCACGGAGAGGAAAGAGGCAGAGGAGGAGGAGGAAAAGCGATGAAGCAGAAGGAAGAGGAGAAAGACTGAGCAGAAGAACAAAATACAGGATTGAGGGGAACATAAAGAAGAAACAAACTTGAAGGTTTTCTGGATTAGGAGAGCATTTCTCTCCTATTTGGAGTTGGGAGACCCTGCAGCTGTAAGAATGTGGACTGAAACCAAAACAGAGGTGGAGGAGGCCAGCAGCAGTCGGGCCAGCTTTAGTCGGCGAGTGCTGGATGGTTTAATGTTGTGCACTGGAGACATGGAGCACTTGGATAAGTACATCCAAGGTAGGAGAAAAAGTTGTCAAATCTAAACACAAATTTGGATTTCTTTGTGTTACTTTAAAAAAACATTGTTCACCAAGTCTTAGAATTATGATGAAACTTGTGAAAAGAAACAGAAATGCTTACAGTGCTGGTAAAATATGTAGATATAACCATAGCACAACTCCCACAGTGAGAACTGCTGCACTCTGCCTCAAAAACAACATATTCATGGTTAAAACATTTTTTCTATCATTTCACAAAAAATCCTGTTCTGGCAAGAAAACAATACAACAGAGGAATGAGTTTTTCCAACTTCTGTAAACATGTGGCTGTTCTCCTTTTGCTTTCTGACCAGAAAAGTCATTTGTGCTGCAGCTGGCTATGTGGGGACTCAGAGGGGTGGCCAGAGTGATTCTGGCCAACAATCCACTGAGCGGGGCTCTGATCCTGGCTGCCCTGTACTGGGCTTCCCCCTGGCAGGGCCTGCTGGGAACTCTGGGGGTACTGGCCTCAACGCTCACAGCTGTCATCGTTGGACAGGACAGGTGGAGTTTACACTGTTAGAAAGATGCAAACTCACACAAAAAATGCAAACCTTCACGTGATTCTAAAACTACTGAAAGAAAGCAGGGGTGCAGGTCAGTATTTATAGAAAGTACTATAGGTCAGTATGGTAAATCTCACTGAATTAGGTCTGAATGCAGTCTTAAGTTTACACTTCTTATCTTAAAGCTGTGCTAAAATGTATGCCACCCACTGTGAGATATGCTAATGTGCATCCTTGTTGTAAGGCTTCAAAAACAAACACTTCTTACCAGTAGGTCATGTTTTGTTTAAATTTAGAGATGCTGAATACATTTACTTTCACTTTGGTGTTACAGCTCATTAAAACAGAGCAGTTTGTTTTATGAGTATCCATAAAGAGTGTTTTGATCTTGATAGTAGTAATGAGGTTGACGATAGTTATGTTTTATAGGTTACTAAATGATAACTTGGCAGTTTCATAATGAAAAATTATGTTTGAGGTCCTGTGTTTGTGTACAGTGGTGATGTGGCAGGAGGTCTTCACGGATTCAACGGCATGTTGGTGTCTCTTCTGATGGGAGTGTTCAGCTCAGCTGGAGACTGGTACTGGTGGCTTCTGCTGCCCGTCTTTTTGGGGTCAGCTACCTGGTATGAATCTCACATATTTGTACAGCAGCCCAGAGTGGTAAACAGGGCCCCCCAAAAATCCCCAAAACAATAAATATCCCCAGTAACAACATAAAACATAGAAGGTGACATCTGCGGTTTTCCAAAGGCTTGAAAACATCAGTTTGTGTGTTATAAATCTATTATTTTTTTCCCTTGTGAATTGAAATATTGAAAAAAAATTAACTTTTAGCTAATAATCTATATTTATTGAATATGATTGTATGTATTTGAACCAATACATATAATTTTGACTCTGTAAATTAGAGTAATGTATACTGTATACAACAGATCGCTGAAGTTGTATCTGATATTATCAGTCCACCCTAAAAGATGAATGGTTCAAATGTGTCTTTAAAAGCTAAAAATCAAAATGATACTGATGGCCTTGATATGGGTATGTAAGCTTCCTACTGGCACTACAGCCATCAGCATTACTCAAATAAAATGTTTTTAAATGTCTGCACCCCCCACCCCCAAAAAACCCCCCAAACTATACACCTGGCAAAAAAAAAAGGTTGCCACCAAAAAAGCAAATATTTCGCCGAATCATCTTTAGCTTTGATGACAGCACACATTCTCCGTGGCGTTGTTTAGGGTTAGGGTTAAGCTTTCAATAAGCTTCTGCAATGCCACAAGATTTATTGCCATCCAGTGTTGCATTCATTTTTCACAAAGATCTTGTACTGATGATGGGAGAGTTTCATCAGTGCTCAAAACCTTTTCCAGAACATCGCAAAAATTTTCAATAAGGTTTAGGTATGAACTCTATGATGGCCAATCCATGTGTGAAAATGATGCCTCATGATCCCTGAACCATTCTTTTACCATTTCAGCCTGATAAATCCTGGCATTGTTATTTTGGAATATTTCCATGTCATCAGGGAAGAAACAATCCATTGATGGACTAACCTGGTCATTCAGTATATTCAGGTAGCCATCTAACTTCATTATGTTGCTGACCCTGGACTTGACAAACTGCAGCAACCCCAGATCATAGCGGTGCCCCCACAGGCTGCTACAGTAGACACTAGGCATGATGGTGCATCACTTTATCTGTCTCTCTTCTTACCCTGATGCACCCATCACTCTGGAAGAGGGTAAATCTGGACTCATCCACCATGTGACCTTTTTCCAGTGTTCCAAAGTCCAGTCTTTATGCTTCCTTTCAAATTGAAACCTTTTTCTCCGGTTACCCTCACTGATTAGGGGATTTCTTAAAGCTACACAACTGTTTAGTCCCAGTCCCTTGAGTTCCTTTCACATTGTCCATGAGAAAATATTCTTACTTCCATTTTGAGACATCACCCTGAGTTGTGCTGTTGTTTTTGTTTAATTTGACTTACAAACATTTAAATGATCACTGATCATGATCACTTAGGATTTTTTTTTCAACCACATTTCTTCCTCAAAGAGGATGGTTCTTCATCTTCCTTCCAGTTTTTACTTATCCGTTGGACATATCTTGACCCAATTTTAGCAGTTTCTGCATCTTCTTAGATGTTTGCTTGATTCCAATGATTTGATCCTTCTTAAACAAAAAACATAATTTCTGCAACTACAGGATGTGTCTTTCAAAGTTTAAAAACTGAGAAGCTACTCACTGCATATGTTGGGTTAGAATAACTTGTTGCCAGCCCATGCATTATTATCCGATAGGAGGCTTGCACCCATTTGCTTAGTTAAATCCAGGTAGCAACATTTTTTTGAGCTATATAAACATATTTCACACATCCTTTTCTGACAAAACCTTTCCCATCCAAAGAGTACACCCTACTGATGTTGTTTCTCTTTACATCAAGGAAAACAAGTTAGGAGGCATTTCATATTTTTGTTTTTTTTTTCCCACAGAAACTATAGGTCCACTGTATACAGTTTGATTTCAATTCTTATCAAAAATCAAAGCAGGTTTTTCAGCATAGTGTGTTTGAATGTTCAATATGTATTTTTATTTATTTAAAAAAAGCATATAATTCCTTCCATTTTCTTTCATTTTCCCAGTGTCTTTCTGTTCAGTGGGCTCACAACGTTACTGGACAAGTGGGACTTGCCTGCTGCCGTGTTTCCCTTCAACATCATTATCGTCCTTTACCTCCTATGTACTGGAACGAACAACCCCCATTTTCCTCACAACCCAGTAATACCGCCGGGTGCAATAGAGCCTAATGACACAGCACTTATAGCAGTCGAGGTGAGGAAAAAATAAACTGGTATGATACTATAGTGTCCTGCATGTCCACCCAGCTCATGTCTAAAACTAATAAATTTGTTAAAGGCAATGTTTAGGACCATAGACATAAAAATACAACCCAGCCATACAAATATTATGAAACACTAAACATTTGTGAAAAAACAAAAAGTATTTGTGAGCAATCTGTTTTTTCCCATTTGATATCCATGAACATTAAAGTACAGTACATTTATAGATTGTTTTTTCCTTTTTGAAAGATGAGGGGTTCATCATTTTGCAGGCCAAAAAAAGAAAACAATTATGTGATGTAAATGTGCAGCAGAAGAGCATGTGCACTGAAGCGAGCCACAGTCTTCTCAACCCCGAGCAAACACTTTGTACTCTAAACAAGTACTAACTGAAAGCCAGATTAAACTTGGAGCTAAAATACAAACAAAGCTTTAAAATAGCTTGGTCAAAAAGATCAGTGCATTTTTTTAGCTTAATACCATGGAAACTGAATTTAAAAACCAAATTTTTGTGACCTAATTATGTGATAAGAAGCTACCTTTTAGGAAAAGGTCGCAAGTTGATCTTTTGACCCTCTTGATTTTTTTTCTTCACTGTCATCAGCTGCAGCCCAGAATAAATAAAGCCAAACAGCTCCCAAAAAGGTGTTGTTTTAGAGCAACTGTGGTGTGAGTGTATTAATAATGATATATTTCTGTAATTAATAGCTATCTATACATAAACAGAACACGTTTGTGAATTAAAAGTATAACATGTTACTCAAATTTATCTGAATGGTAATCCATAAGCTTTTCAAGGATTTCTCCAAAGTCAAATGTCTCAACAATAATGTAAGACAAGTCATTTAACAATTTTAAACACACTTTTTTTTTTTTTTACATGTATTTCACTACAACAGCAACAGTGAAATAAAAATCATGAGTTAATACGCCTCTTTGTATAAAGATGTCTCTGTCAGCTGAAAAGGTCAAAGCTGTTTGATCATTTCGTCTTAAGAAGAATGCTTCTAGAAGCAAGAAGCCTTACTCTGAGAAAAAATTTGAAACATTTAGGTGAACTGACATAATTTATTGTTTTTAATTTGACAGTTTTTGCTTTGAAGTTCTGAGTGGTATGGTAGTTTGCTACAGTCTGATCTGAAAAACTCAAAGTTGGCTGAGTGATCTCGGTGCAAGTGCAGTTTAAAATTTAAGTTCTTCCACTGCCTCAGTTTATGTTCCAGTGACACCTTGGCTCAAGCTTTTTTCCTTCTTTCTTCAGTCTCTAGTTTACAGAGTTCACTTTGCCAAATCAAAAACTTTCCAGCAATAGAGCCCTGTAGGGAGTCTGTAATGCTTGATTTCTAAGCAGCTTTTTTAAAATCATTGTTCCAGTTGATTGTTATACCATAATCTGTTCAAGTTAAGGTATGTTTTCTGTCATAAAGCACCTGCTTGTCATTTAATGTGCAAACAAGCTGCAAACCTGATTAAAATCTATCACAAAATGCCATTTGTAATATCATTACTTTTACTTTGGGATAAATCTATAAACCTATTATCATTCTGCATCCACAGTCAAGTTGAACTGGGCTTCATGCGTAAGTGACATATTGCAACAAATACTCTGTGATTTTAAAAATCACTTAGAGATTACTATTGATTTCTTACATATTGAAGCCACCAAAACACAAATCTAAGACCATCACACCATCTCTTTTTCCCTGAATAAATTACAATATATATTTTAGAGAGTTTAGCATTGGCAATGCAGATCAACCTTTTTTTTTGCTTGAGAAAACAAAAAATTATTCTACCAGAATATATATATATATATATATATATATATATATATATATATATATATATATATATATATATATATATATATATATATATATATATATATATATATATATGCACACTATACTATATTGACAGAGGTTTTGCAGTCTGAACCTTGTGAATTTACTGTTACTTAATTTTACAGAACCTGATATCAGTTTTTTTATATTCAGGACGCATATTTTTAAACACATTCATAATGCTCTTCTATTTCACAACCAGTCTTAGCACAGATCTACTACTCTACTGAAATATGTTACTCAACAGTTATCTACAAGGATACTTGGAAGGTTGCCTTGTATGGCATTTTGCTGGGCCATTTGTTATGGTGAAAATATCTGTGAAAGTCATCTGTAAATATAGTTTGTCAACAGTTAGTGATATTAACATTACCATAGACAATTACTGTTTAGAAATTTAGAAAGATCAGAAAAACAGAGTGGTGTGAAAGATCAGTCCAGAGGCAGATTAAACAGGTTAAACCTTTATTTAATTAGTACAAACCTGGTGGGCTATTAAGGCATCAAAGTAAAAACAAAAATTCAATGACCTGAGACATCAAACAAATCTAGAAACTACTGGACAATAAACTTTAGCCAGGACGAATGAGGATCGGTTAAATGAAAACCTGGGACGATACATATTGAGGGATTAAAAGGCTGAAAAAGAACATGAGTATTAATGTGTAACTAGAAGTTGGTGTCAGGGAAGAATGAATGGAAAGTTAGACAGAATCAGAAAATGAAACACTGCCAGTGTAACAAAAATCAATGTGAATTTTGTCAGAACTGAACCACAAAACACAAAATCTGGAAACACAGTGACAGAGAGAACATACCAAAACCATAAATCCCAACAAAAAATCCCACAGAAACAAAAAAATGACCAGAAAAATGCTAAACTTAAGCGACATGGCTGAATGCCTGCAGAAGTGGCTGAGAAGTAACTCAGGTATGCTTTATTAAGCCACAATCATAAGTGAAGGTCTTGGTTAAAAGTTATATTCAATATTACCAGTGATATTTATCATGCTGTTTAAATTACAGGTTCAGTGTGATTACATGCCAATTTTCAGATCAATTTATAGGTCAAAGCTTCACTTTGTTCAGTTTCAATAGCTAGATTTAAATACTGAACATGTAATGAGTAGCTTTTTCCACATAAATAGAAGAGGATTTTCCCTTAATAATTTCAACATGATTTTTGCTTCAGAATAAGTGTCCTGTTTGTTTGTTGTTTTAAAACTACAAAAACTTTAGTTTCTACCAAAAATTCATGCTTCATTAGTTTGCCTTTTGAACAAAATTTGCGAAGTTGATTTGTAAGCAGGCCTTGAAGTATTAAGCTGGCAGTTTTGTGAGGGGGGATAAACTGTTTCTCTCTGAAGGATGATCTCCAAACTGACTCTAGGCTTTGATTAGCTATGCTGATAAAACCCTCTCAACACTATTAGGTGTCCTGAATTTCAAAATTTAGACATGATCTTAATAACAAGCATCGTGGCCTTTGGCATAATGTGTTCCTCACACGAAATCACTTTCCACAACTTTCAGCTCTACCATCTCAGATTTTCTTCTCTCTTTCTCTCCCTTCGTGAATGATTATTAATTTAGTCCTCATCTTCTCTAAGCTCATTTCAGTTTATTTCTTATTAAGTCTTTGTGGCCTGATAAAACGTTGCCTTTTATTTTAATATTTCTTATTTTGTCTGCTAAACACCTAAACCCCCTAAGTCTTTCTCTCATCTCTTTTATTCTCTTCTTGCTTGAATATTTGCCTTTTGTAGTCTCAGCTATACCAATTTAACTCCATCTCATTCCATTTTTCACATCTTTATCCATTTTTTTTTTATTTTCCCATCTATCCCCATAAAGTAGTTTAATTTATGCTGTCCATTTACAAAGATGGTTGAAGGCATAGATTTTATTTATGGTTCTAGTAAAACAGGCCAATATTTCTCATTTTTCTGTTCCGTTCCTCCCCTCCATTCTTTTTATTACAGCCATCTCTATCCCTTCCTTCCACCTCTCCTCTGGTTCTCTCCCTAGATGGAGGGTGACGTCTGTCCTATTTATATTTAATGTTCTCAGATTCAGTAGCTTTGCTGAGGAAAGAGCTCAGCCTGCACAGACAGTGTATTAAATCTTACAGGCATATAGATGTGTACACACATCGAGGTATAAGGAGTAGTAAGGCTGCCATGCAATTAAAGACCATTTATGACTTCTAAATATCAGCGACATGCAGGTGCAGCCTTCACATCACCATGGCAACTCTCCTGTTCTGACTGACTGCTGGGAAGGCAGCATTTATCATTAGAGGTTTAAGCAAGATGGGAGGGGGAATTAGTGAAGCTGATTTACAAAAGAAAAGAGCAGCAGCATATTTAGCTATGTTTTTTTTCTTCAGAAAAGTCTCACAGTTCTTACAATTCAATTCTTGTTTTAAAATTTTCATGACCCCAGTTACAGTTTCCATTCCACCAAAATTTTCCTAAAATCGTCTTATTTGCCCAGGTGATCCGTGGCATCCCTCTTGGTGTGGGTCAGATCTATGCTACTGGAGCCCTTGGACCCTCCCTCCTCATCCTGGGGGCCGTTGTTCTCTACTCCCCACTGCTGGGCATCCACGCTGTGCTGGGATCAGCAGTTGGAACATTGGCCGGTCAGTCCTGGTTTGTCTTTGTCATCGATCAGAATCAGAATAAGATTTATTAACCAACATTGTGTACACAAACAAGGAATTAGACTTCAGTTTTATGTAATTACAGTGTACAGACAATAAGTATAGAAAAAAGGATCAAAGAAACAGTGTGTACAAGCATGTGTATGTACAGTCAATTTTCATTGATGATGGCACTATGGAATGGGGGAGGGAAAGACAGATTGGGACCTTGTCTGCTGTAATGCAGGTGTTGCTCTTGTCTGTCATGTGGAAGAAAGAGCTAAGCCAAAAAGCATATAAGTTTTATAAGTCTATCTGCACTGTGACGTGCTCATGAGATATCGATCACAACCAAAAGAATGGGATCCCAAATTCAATTCACATTGAAATAAGTCAGTTCAGATGGTTTTGGCAACAGATTAGGATGATTTCTGAGAAAGACCCACTGGGAGGAGACTCCAGGGCAGACACAGATTATGCTGGAGGGACTGTATATCCCTTCTGGCCCGGAAAACCTCGAGGTCCCGCTGAATGAGTTGGAAAGGATCGCCGTGGAGAGAGATGTCTGGGTGTCCCTCCTGGATCTATTGTTCCTGTGTGGATGCACTGATAGTTTGCCGGGGCTGGTTTGTTAGGGCCTCTAAACAGATTCACACCACACTAAGAGCAATTATTAAGCACATTGTTTAGTCTGGCTGATCTAGATACACTTAATTGTTCATGTTGGATTCACACAAAAGCCTAAGTTTTGAATGTAGCCAAAGTGTAAGGTCCTTTATCTTTCTAAGGCACTCCCAAAATGGATATAGTTTTTTTTGGGGGGGGGATGTTAAACAGAAATTTGAAATGATGCAGTTGGTTGTATGTGGCTAAAACTGATCAGATTCTTTATCCCATTCTTTTTTATGTGTTTTTTTTTCTCTTTGCTATGCAGCTTCTTGAAGCTTGCTTTAAAAATAGGCTTTGGAGTTTATTTTTGACATCTGAGATGTTCCTAAAATTAAAATAAGGTGCTGTATGACATTGAATATGAAAATCAGCTAACTTGGGGCCATAGTTGTGACATGACAGCATGCTTTTATACTTCTATGGCTTATTCGATTTTAGTTTCTCTTTGAACAGACTGTTTCAATTAAAGACAGTTGGAGCACAGAGAAAGATACAGCAATGTTGCACAAGCCAAGCTTTAAAAAATGGCAAGTTATGGTCTATGATCACAACACATACAGTATTTATGTCTGAGCTAACTGAGAAAGGTCAGTTCCTTTTAGCTTTAAAAGTGTTTAGTATATTATTTTTAGCACTAGTGAACTATTGCTGTCTTGTAAGTTATTGCACATATCCAAAATGTTCTAATCATGACTGTCTGTGATGGTCTGCAAGCTGAGTTGTTCTTGAGACTTTTAAAATGAATTTTATTTGTTGCTTTTGTTAGGATTCCTCTTGGTTTTTTGTTTTACATTGATTGTTTCCAAGAACCTTCTATTTATGTCCAGTTGTTATTTTCTTTGTTTCCCAAGTGAATTTGCAATAGGAAAGCAGTTGTATTGTTTGTTTTTTACTTTGGATCCAAACTGAAATACCTACTTTATTTATTTTTTACTTGCTTCCTGTGTTTTACACCTGAGCTGTATTTCTGACTAAAACTCACCTATCTGTTCCCCTTTGGGAGCTTGCAAAGGTACTTATAGCTGTTGTACACGTTCATATTTTCTTTTCTATACCAACACAAAATGTAATTTGGGTGTTTTGCATCAATACTTTTTATGACACTCAGATTGAGAAACAGAAAAAGGCAGATAGATAATGCTGAAATTTTAAACATGTAATTAACACTATCAGTAATGACCATAGCACAAAACTTTTTATTTTATGTTGATTTTCTTACATTCCCTCCTATGTCAAAATATAGAGATTGATTTTTTTTAACACCAGATTATAAATGTTATTTTATCACATTGTCGTAAATTAGGTCAGTAAAACTGTTCTTATGACCTAAAGTGCAAATCAGGCATGCATCCTAAACAGAGTTTAAAATTTAAAAAATGTAGTGTAGCTAAAAAGAGTACATACAAATGGAACATATAGTGCATTGCTAAAATGTTTATCTTTTCAATATGAAATATGAACATAGCAGAAATCACCTAGTGCAAATCAAGCCAAAAAAGAAGCCTAAAATTTCCATATTTGATAAATAAAAAAAAAATCTGCTGCAGTCATTTTTTAAATTATTTCTCAGGACTTTAAACAGATTGTGGGATCAGCTCTCTGCAAGGCACATATTCAGCTACAGAATAGCTTACCAAGAATAAAGTCATCTAGGGCTTATGAAACCTTTTAGTAATTACAGACATTCACAGAGCAGATATATCGTTAAAGCTGTTGTGATATAAGAGGTAGGAGAAGTCATCCATGGCACTTATCCTCTGGGTGTGCATCTGTACTATATGCAGTTACAAATGTCTGGTTTTTATGTGTTCTGTATTCACTTTAAATATTCTTATAAGAAATAATAAATGTTGCAATTCAAGCCATGTTGCCACTGGCCACTAAAACTTCAGCACAGTGTCCTAAAATACTTTGACAAGCTGTGAATCATGCTGTAAAAAAACTGAGGAGTGGGAGTGAGCATGTGCACAAATATGCGAACAGAAAACCTGGGGAGATTGGACTTCTAACAGTTGTTGGTATACAAACACACACTGCTGTAATAAGCAACAAGAAAGTCATTAAAGAGATTTTATGTGTGGGCATCAGAAAGTAGACGAAGCAGCCTGCCAGAGCATGGTGGTTTAATGCATGAGAGCTAAATGCCTCTAAAGGTCTCTGTTGTTGAACAGTCTTTCTTCTATGCTTCATTATTTCTGATTTTCTCACAGATTTGAAGTCCAGTTTTGTTTTTTTTCTTCAGTGTCTATGTCCTGAGCACAGGATTAAAGAACTCAGGTTATTGGTAGTTATTGGTTATTTACTGATGGGCAAAAAGTGAAGTTTTGTTTCTCTCATTTAAATTATTTAAAAGTAAAGATTCAATCAGAAATACATCTTAACACATCTTATGAAGTCATAGGTATTCGCATATCTATGAGAAACCAGCATATGCTCAGGAAAAGTTAGAACTACAGAAAAAATAAAATTAAAACTAACATTTTCAAGTTTTTCTCATATCATACCTCCCATGTCTCAATGCACTCATAGACATCTGACTCTGGCTGCAGCAGTCCTGCCCAGCTGCAGCCAGAGGAACTACCTTTACATCCTAACTGTGAAAGAATCATGCATGTGCAAAGCCTCCCCTGGCTGATCCTCTCACAGTAATTTGCAATGTAAAAACAAAACCTTCTTTGTCTACAATCATTGCATGTCTAATGTTTCTTTTTGGTCCATTTATATTTGTAATGTGGATTGCAGGCAAAAAATGTTTAAGTAACATCAGTTTGACAATGAATTAGAAAACTAGAGTCATAAAACAAACAGCTTTCTCTCACAGCTGCGCCATGTTTAAATCAGACACCTGTGTCTTGTTCAGTTATCAAACTCCCCAGTATTTAAGCCTCTCATTAGCTGCCATTCCCTGCTAATTTCTCCCATTGCTTCATGATTCTTTGTCTGTCGCTTTCCTGCTGGTTCTTTGTCCTTAGCCCTTCATGCCACATTAGGAGTGGTCTATATTATTCTTTGTTGAAACATCTTCATTTCACTTCCTGCTTCCAATTATGCCTACATTTGGGTCCAACTTAAAACCAAATCCTAACATATACAGACCCATTCAATAAATTAGAATATTGTTGTAAAGCCCAATTATTTTAGGAACTTCATCACTGATGAAACACACTATATAGATTAATTACACACAGATGGATGTTTAACCTTTATTTCTGTTTAATTATGATGATTTTCCACTTACAGCTAATGAAACCTGACATTTAAATGTGAATATTACATCAGACGAATAAAATATAAACATTTTTTAAAAACAGAAATGTGTGTTTAATGAAAAGTATGTTTAATACCTAAAGGATGTTATTTTGGAAAGGTGCTTAAAATTTATTGAATTTATGTCATAGAAGATTCACAAAATGTTTCACCTAAACTCCATCACCATTCACCACTAGAGGAGATAATGGTATTGGCATTCAATAATTAAAATTCTTGTAATTCCTGTATGATTGTATCTATGAACATTTTAGGCCAACAAACTCCCCCAAACACCAACACAGCTCTGACACTTACATTACAAACCTAATTTGTTCAAAAATAGAAATTGCTTATTTCATCACTATGTTCTGTATGACCTGCTATTTGTTTTGAGTACTGCAGCAACTATTTTTAGTTTGTCCTTGAATTTTTCCCACTGATGATTTTTCTTTGGGGGGGTTCTATCATATCTAACTCAATCTGTCAGAAAGCAAAGTCCTTTTTTATCTAAATATGCAGAGTTTGAGTCCTGCTTAAGACACTTTTTAAAATAAGTACTTGGAATCATAAATGCCGTCGACTTTTTATGTACTTGACTGTTAGCCTCAATAGGATCATTGTTGCTTTGCAAAAAACCAAAGGACTATGCTTTAAAAAACCTGATCACCTTTTAATTTCTCTTCACGTTTAGATTTAGCTTGTCCTTTTTCTTACATCTTTTCCCATTTATATAAAGAAAAGTGTGAGAGTTCAGAGTGTGATATAGGTCCGCAATATCAGATTTAAATCTAATTCTGCTTGACAGTTCACATGAAAGGATCAGAAAGATCACTACCAAGAGACAGGAACTCATATGTCGCAGGAGGTTTAATGACAGGTCAAAGGGTTTAGGGGATTGGAACCAAAGGATATGGAATAAACTGAAGGTGGGGAGAGATCAGCCAAAAAAGAAGACAGCAGTACTTGAAAATGCAGAATGCAGCAAAAGATCTACACCAAATGCTGAATAGAGCTGAAAATTTGTGTTTTTATGTGCTTTACATCTCACTTATTTGACACTTCAAGGTGTTTTCTCTGTTTTACATCTTTTTTTTTTAATTATTTGCAGTCATTTCCTTTTTAGTTTCTGTCAAGTTTTACCTCTTATTATCTTGTTATGCTGTCATCTTCCCAGTGTTTTTCACTGACATTAGTCTGCCATTGAATTAATTATCTTCAAATTTCTACCAAGCTCTTGTGTGAATGTCTGGCTGTGATTTCCTGTAGGGAAAACACATTTCATGTGCATTTAAATATGAAGAAATGAAGTGAGTTCATGGCACATCAAGCCCTGGATGTTTACAACTTATGTGTATGTTATATGATGTGCCACTGTTTTGTGTACTGTGTATTTAGATGAAAGGTGTAAAATGTACAGTCTGCCACTGAATCAAGACAAGGTAAGTCCCTTTTCCATAATGACACGTGAGGTTATGTCAAGTGGTAGTCATAAAACTTAGGTACATGTACAAAGATAATAATAATCACAATTCTCTTGACAGTGACACCTGGGAGACAATTAGGTAGCTGTCTATAAGTAGCACCTTCCTAATAAAGGCTTTGTTTAAAAACAAGAGGGGGAAAAACAGTGCTAGTACGTCTAAGCTCAGTCAAAGAAAAGAGACAAGCATAAAACTCAATAGGGACAGAGTTTGAGGCCATATTTAGAGCTGCCACTCAAACACAGTGGTGTACAGTGTTCCCATGAGGGGTTTCTTGAGGAGAAGTGCAGGGGCCAAATGTAGGCCAAAGCCTGCACAACACCTGCTATGTCCACTTAATAGGGAAACAAGTAAAGAAATGTGTTGTGGTGGAATCATAATCTGATGAAGAGAGATAATGAGAGTTGGAATTCATATTTTGTCTATTTCTGGTAAGATGCTTTTTTGGTGAACTGCTTTGGTGGCTGCATTGGCAATAATGGAGGAAACTGTGTCACAGAATACATGATTCAGGGTATTTTTCCACTTTTCTCTGCATTATTAGTTATTCTAATGTTTGTGTCCTGGTACAGACCTGGCTGTCAAACATAGTTCATATTTTTAACAGGGTGGAGGTTGGGGCATTGGGACGGTAACTGAGCTTAATTTTAGCCTTGTTTCTTCACTTCAAAATCAGTTTTGATTTCTAATTGGGATTATAGTGCTGTTAGAACAGTCAGTTGTGTCCACATTTCTGAAGAAGAAAGGAAATGGGTACAAAAAGTTCAAGAACAATCCAAGAATCACAGAGACTGAAATTCATCACAAACAATGATGCAACACCAGCATCACTGTCCACAGTGTAGCAGTCTGCGCATGCCAATGAATTCAGAGGGCACCCAGCAAGAAATAAGCACCTGTTTCAAGTAAATTTTTCACCTGTGAACAAGCTAAATGTCTTCTAAAATAAGGTTTATGATGGGCCCTGAGAAATCTATTTATTCACTATTTTTTTTACTGTTTCACCTTCCAACCCTCTATCCCTGCCTCCAACAGCTAGACAGTTTCAACTTCAACTCAACTGAACGATACAACAGCATAATGATCTCAAGGTGAAAAAAGTAAGTAGACATCAAAACTGGTTTTGTAATAGATGTTCTTGTAAAGCACTGACCTTAACCCCATTGAGTGTTCTTTAAAGCAGGTCTGTGCCAAGAAACTGAAATAACCAATATGCTTATACAAATGGTTATTTTTCCAGAAATGCAATACAAACTGTAGTGATTGTGGTGGATTCATCAGCTGAATAAACAAGAAGGGTCAACAGGCTAAGTTTCCTCTCAACAGCACTGGATAAAGACAGTAGGTCTAAATCAGCTATGATTTATTTTAGTTATTTCATACCTGTTACACTGTTCTCAAGTCAGTGTGGAGTTATTTGCCAACAAAAGATGGAGACAGGTGGAGCGAAGGTAAAAAGAGAGAACAGGAGACATACTGCATTTGATATGATAGAAGCAGTTTGACTCACCCTGTTAGAAAATACAACATGCACACACATACATACACAATGATAGTCAAAACTGAATTTTACAGCATCATTGGCAGCTTTCTTCCCTTAGTCCATAATGATACTATTTTGTAGGTAAGGAACATAAAAAAGAGCACTGAAAGTGTGAAGCAGTGAATGGAAACAAATAAAGAGAATTAAGAGAGGGTTCCAGAGGTAGCTGTGAATGTGAAGAAATGAACAAACAGAGCTGGAGGAGAGCTTATCATGGCAGAGTGGTCCAGCAGACACATCACGAGGAAGCAGCACAGGGGTGTGGTCAGTCTGCTTCAGAACATGACTGTTAAACTGCAGCTCCTATTACCGTCTAATGAGGAAATCGATCACAGTGCTGGCTGAAGGTTTTTTTTTTTCTATAACAGGGGAGCTACCAAACTCCATATTTCTCTGAAATATCCTGTAGCTTTCATACAGGAAGGATGTGAATTAGTCCAGACTGTTTTTGTTCCTTATCTGTGCTCAGCATACACGGTCGGGCATTACAGGGTTGTTATCTCTTTTAAAAGGTGTTTTCTTCACACATGATTTACAACTGAAAACACTAATATGTATACAAAGAGAAAGCTACCAACATAGGAAACAGTGGTTTGGGTATTAGATGGTCCTTACTCTAGACAGTCTAACAGTTTGAATTATTAATGATCAAATGGTTACTCAGGAGGTTGAAAATACAGTTCCTGCAGCAGGCACCCTGGTCAGCGAGCAGCAACTACAAATGTGTGAAGCAAAGAGCCATAATTTAAAGTGTTTTTCATTAACTCAAAAAAACCTTGCCTGCATCTAGACTAAGTGGCCACCTTATCAACCACGCATCTCAGTACACTGACTGTATGCACTGCCTTTTTTAAAAGCTGACAGGGTGCAAGTGTTCTGGATATGGACATGATTATTTTAAAATTAGATTATTGCAATGCGCTGTACAAGAGTCTAACCAAAACCTCACAAGACTGGTTGCAGTATGTGCAGAATGCTGCTGCTAGGCTCCTGACTGGATCTTCAAAGTTTTGTCACCAAACTCTTCTTCTAATCCAACTTCCTTGGCTTCTGGTTCATTATCGAGTTCAATTCAAGATATTGGATTGAACTCGATATTGGTTTTGTCTTGGTGAGCTCTGCATGGATAGACACTAGTGTACATCTCTGAACTTTTACATTCCTACAACCTCATTAGGGCCTTGAGGTCCTGTGATCAAGACCTTCTGATTGTCCCCCATACAAAACTGAAAACTTAAGGAGACAGAGCTCTCAGACTCTCAGATCAGCAGACTCAGTGGCTTTCTTTAAAAGCCAACTAATTTATCTTTTTAAATTTGCCTTTGTTTAAATTTGTTTTGTATATTTGTGTATTCTTTGTGATTTTTATCTTGAAAGGTGCTGTATCAATAAAGTTTTACTTACTTACTTATAAAGATGAGCCGAATTAGCTGTAGTTTAATTTATAGATGAGCCACTTGTTCTTGTGTTCAGCTGAAATATATCAGTAATAATTGGAGAGGCTGTTAGTGACATTTTTCACATTCATCGTTCTCACTTGATAAATCTTAATGACTGCAGCATTTGGTTGACATTTCCACAGTGCCGTGATGAGATTCTTGTTTGTTGCTAACAACACTGTGATGGATCACCATGAAAGTTGGGACTGACATGTATAACCCCTCAGGATGTGGCCATTTTATTTGCTTTATCACTTTGCCGCCCGTATTGGTTGTAATAAATGTAAAATGTAATTTGTCCTATAATGTGATTAATGAACCAGTGCTGATTAGGCAGCCTTTAAAAGTGGGAGGGTGTAAGATTCAGATTCATGTTTTTCTCTTTTAGGTTTTGTACTCCCATATACACTGATTGACCACTTTATTAGGTACCCATTATTAGTACTGGATTTTACACACTTTTGGCTTCAGTATTGCCTTTAATATTTGGGACATAGATTCAATAAGTTGTCAAAAACGTTCCTCTGAGATTTTATCCATATTGACAGGATAGTATTGACAGTTGCAGTAGATCTGTTGGCTGCATACATATGATGTGAATCTCCTGAAGGCACCAAGGGTGTTCTATTATAGATTAAGATCTGATGACTGTGGAGGCTACTGGAGTACAGTGAATTCAATCTGTTTATAAAAACAAATTGAGAACATTTGTGCCTTGTAATATAGCACAGTATTCTGCTTGAAGTAGTCATCAGAAGATGAGTGATAAACAAGGTCATAAAGGGATAGAATATAGTCAGAAGCAATATTTAAGTAATACATTGTCAACACAAAGTATTTGCTAATGCAAAGCACAATATTTTGTAAGGGCTAAGTATTGGTTATTTAATACTATGGGAGTCAATGTGTGCCAAAGAAACATCCAACACACCATTATACCTCCACCAACAACCTGAAATGTTGATTCCAGGCCTGAAGGAAACATGCTTTCATGTTGTTAATCCCAAATTCAATCCCACCATCTCAGTGTCACAACTGAAATTAATACACTTATAGACCAAGCAACACCTTTCAGCCTGTTTATGTCCAATTTTGGTGACCCTGTGCAATTTGTCACCTGAGTTACCTGGTTTTGATATGTTTCCCTCGGTATTGTTTGTTCATAAATGGTATTCTGCAGACCTTGGATATCATATGTGGGTATTTTAGCAATTGTTGTCTTTTTTATCATCAGTGAGCTTTGAGGGTTATTGAACCCCTGATAAAGATGTGTAGAAAGCTGGAAAAGAAATGTATTTGTTATTGGAGGAGCATCATCTTTGTTCTAGTTCTCCAATGGTGAGCTTTGGGCATTTTTACCTTCTTTATCATCCTCACTATTAGCAAGATAAGGAGTCAAAGTTTTGATTTTTTTTATCACAGTTCCAGCTAAACATTTTGTTCCAGACCTACTAATACCCTATTGGATTTATGAAGACCAACACACATCAGTGTTACAGGAAGAGTGTCAATTATTCCTGCCTTTGTAGACCAAATCTGTATATGATGCTATAACAGGAACAGCACCCACCTTTGCCTAAGCTGCCAGGATAAAACACAAAGAAAAAAAAAATTACATTTAATTTATTGAAACTGTTAGGGGTGTCAACAAGTGTGGGAATTCTGTAGTTTTGCAAATAGCAATGAGCAAATGACAGCAACATCAACAAGAAGGAACATGAGAAGCTCAAGAAATACCAATGGGCTCAAGCAGAAAATGGAGAATGTGTGGCCTCAGCGGTGCCAGCATCAGTCTGTGTACTCGGAGCAGTAACTCCCATTTTGGGGGAGTGGCTACAGCAGATTTTGGGAAATAACCTTTGAGGTGTCCAGAAGAGTTCAGTCTTAGGAACAATGCCGAACCCTTAAGGTACCACAACCCTCAAGACCCCAGGACTCTGGTAGAACACCCAAGCTTGAAGTGGAACTGCTTGAATGGAAAGTTTTTAATGCTACTGCTCTATTTTTAAAGATTTTGCCTGGTTTATGACAAGATAATCAAATTATGCGTATATTTATGATTTCAGTTCATCGTTCCTTAGAGTTGATCAGAATGGTGGATAATCTCCAGGTGAAATATGTTAACCTGTGCAGCTGAAGTCAGCTGCCCTATTCTTCCTGACCACAGTGTGATTTTATTATCCTCCTCTATGTGTGGGTGGGAGAGTCACACTGCAGCTGCTGATGCTGGGGGCCATGGGAGAAAATGTCAGTGCATCTGGCTGAGCTGAGATCTACTTGGGTCAGAATGACCCCTGTGTAATCAGTTTACAGTTTCAGAGCATTGTTTGTCTGCTGTGGGTATGAGTCAGAGGTAAGGTTTACTTGCACCATCAGAAGCCTGCAGCAGCTTCTAACACAGACTGGGTGATGCAAGCACAGCTAAAGTGAAGTAGAGATTAAATTTTTTAATATGGCTTAAGCTTAGAGAAAAGAAGGCCTTTTTTTCCTGGCAGTCCTTTATATGCTCAAAAGCTGAATACAGATGGACTAGCTAATTAGCAGCAGTTTTCTAAGTGATTCATTATATCCTTCTAACAGGTTTTCTCATCGCAGCAAAACAAGACTAATTAGTTAAATGATGTGTTCCCACAATTTTAGCACTTGTAACATTTGTCCCCATTTTAGGTGTGTTGACGCACAAATGAAAATTTTCCTTATTAGGTTACATGCAAATTAAGGGTTGCACAGAGGGTAGAACCACAAAAGTATGTGTCTAGCTCCACCACATGGAGAAATATGGTACTGCTGATTCAAGACGTCCCGATGATAAATGTTGTGTGTGTATCTGGCTATCAAATTTTCATGGGTTTATTTGATCACTTTTTTGTGTGTGTGTGTGTGTGTGTTAACGTGCCACAGGTTTATCCATGGCAGTGCGTCATGAGTCACTTTACTCTGGCCTGTCGGGGTTCAATGGTGCTCTGGGCTCCATGGCTGTTGGAGGACTCTTCTTCACCTTCAGCTGGAGGACCCACCTCTTTGCCATCGCTAGCGGTGAGAAAAAAATTACAAAATCTACACACACATTAACGTACACATGGGCATAAAATTATGGCCGCATGGACATCAAGAATAGACTGCAGTTATCCAGCCTCACTATCAACAAACTGCAATTCCTTCTTTTTTTGACAGCTTTCTGTGAAAACCAGCATTAACTTCTTCAACAACCAAATCTATAGTTGCTTGTGATCACACAGGCTAGCCTTTTTTGGATTATTTTTTAAAAGATGTTTACCAATGCAGACCTGGAACAGCCCACAAGACTTGCCATTTTAGAAAAGCTTTGACCCAGTCGTCTAGCCATCACAGTCTGGCCTCACATTTGCTTTCCCATTTTGTCCTACCTCTAACTCACCACCTTTGTTGACAAAACGAAGTGCTAAGTGTTAAATAAAACAAGCCATTTACCAAATATGATATATTTGCTGGTCTTGGTATTTTGGTGATATATTATTGAAATTTTAATTAAAATAAAATCGTTGTCAATAAGGTACATTAGGTATTTCTTTTTTGTGCAGCAGGACTGATAACTGCTTACACACCAACTTTGTGTTTATTGAGTCACATATGTTTATATAATTGAAATTAGGCTTCCTGAAGGAGTGTCTCATTTCTCAGTGGAATATTTTTACCACCTGATGGAACTGAGCTGTAGTACTCCAGCAGGTGTAACAAAACTTTCCCAACTGATTCACAGTTAGTACAATAGCTTCTTGAGGGACGCAAACCCTTCAGCCTGCTGCAGAAATGTCATCTAGACCAAAGAATGCAAGCTTAAGTTACACAGAAAGAGACAGAATTATGCATTTTAATATGATCTGCACATATTTTTAGGTATTAGCTTTCTTTGTCTCTATCCATGGTGCTGAAAATTAAATTCTAAAATGCTAAAAATGATGGAATTCAAACATAACACAAAAAATACAAAACATTAAATTAGGAACTGTGGTAAAAAAAAATCTAATAAAAGAATAATAATATCAAATTAAAAAAGCAATTTAAAAAAACCAAAAATAAAATTTCGTAAAATATGAAAAACAAAAATAAAATAAAATATAGATAGAGCTAAGACAGAATTACTGAAGTTCAAGTAAAACTAAAATGATAAAGACATCTTTTTACATTTTTATCAATTTAATTAGCTTTTAGAAGCATTAGCCACCCACTTGGACCAAGTAGTTTCTTTTAATATTTCTTTTTTTTTTCAGTATAAGCACCTTGCTATTCATCATTGTATATTGCTTTTCCATTCCTTAACATTATTCATGTAGAGTAATTTCGCTAAGTTATTAATCCAAAGGTTGATTTCGTTAATCAGTGTAGATTGGAAATCTATTTTACCATTTTATATCCGAGACAAAAGACTGTAGCTGGCACAGACATCACAGACAGTAGCACTGACCAGCTTGACATAAGCTAATTTGCTCCCATTATGTAAATTGGCTTTAATTGGAGCTTTGACTGCTATCAGGAAAAAGAGCAGCCAGCTGCAGCTGTGCACTGAGAAGCTGGTGTGAATGTGTGGAGAATTTTCTGTATGAACTAATTTTTTCTTATTTGCAGCATTTCTCTCTGCGTACTCTGACATCGCTCTGAGCAACTTGCTCGGAACTGTAAGTATGCCCACTGTTTAGGAATTTGGTCTTTTGGTCTTTCTTTTATTTGAGATATCTTTTTTCTAAATGAGCAACAATAAATGAGCAACTTTCCTTTTAATGGACAATTAAACCTATGTAGAAAAATTTGGCTTAAACGACTATCAGCAGATATATAAAAAGGTGCCAGTCATACACCACATTCCTTAAATTAATACAATATACCTTCCTTCTGCTTAGGTGGGTCTCCCAGCATGCAGTTGGGCAGCTACTCTAACAGCCACACTTATGTTGCTGTTGACCGGCAGTTTAGCACGATACCGCATCCCCATTGGTCAAGTCAAGGCCCCTGAACAAAACCTGCGCTCAAGAAACCAATGGGAAGCTGGAAACATGGAAGAGAGGGAGAGCACGGATGTGTAGTGGAAAATCACATTTGCACTTTGCACGAACTGAACCAAACTCAGATAGTTTTAATCTAAACAATTATGGTAGCTGTCAGTTCTCTATACTGAATTTTAAACAGGGATACAAAGAAAACAACAAACACACTTCAAAAACTGTTTCCTAAACTGCCCACATGCTGGCAGTACAGTACTGTGCAAATCTTTTAAACTATATTTACTTTTTTTATGTTTCTAAGCAGTCTGCATTCTTTATAATATTTTACAGTGGTCTTAATCAACAGGTCTTCAGTCTGTCATGAGGTCTTAATTTTGGTATACTTCACTGATTTACTTTCAGAAATAGGAACAAAGGTGGCAAGCTAGGTAAAGCTGCAGTTTGTGTTGCCACAGATGCTAAAAATGTAAACAAACAAACAAACAAACAAACAAACAAACAAACAAACAAACAAAAAATAAATAAATATATATATATATATATATGCCTAAATCTGAAGAAGTTAAGCACTTTCTGTGAAACATGTAACAAGTTCTGTTACCTCTATGAAGTATGTATGTTGCTAATGATTCTCTTAATCCATATTTGATGACCATCTGAGGATGAAAGGTCATTGTAATATTTACTGTCTGAGCATCTCAAAGTCATCAAATAAATATTAGCTAAATTATTCCAAAAAATAGGTCAAACTGACCTGCCATTGAAGTTAGTCCATTAAGTTGAGGTGAGCGTTTGAAAAACGTAGGTAGTAAGGTTGTTATTTGGCCAATGCTAAAACATTTGAATTTCACTTGTGCAAACTTGGTAGCAGTGGCACATACTATGTGATTTACTCATGCCATGGAATGATTCAAAATGTTATAAAATTAAAAAAAAAAAAACTGAAGCAAAAGATCTAATTAGATCAGATGTGAAAGGTGCTGCTTAAGTGCTATTTATTCAAAGTGGTGTATCTTCATTTGTCATTGACAAGAAACTTCTATTAAAATATTCCTATTAAAATTGTCAAGTAATGAGGTGAACGTAAGAGGAAAATGAACTAAAGTCTAAAGGAAAAACACATTCAAAAGGGCAGGAGAACCCATGAAGCACAAAAAAAAAAAAAAAAAAAAAAAAAAAAAAAAAATACAAGGGATGACTTAAAACACAGAGGTAAATGGCAATGTTTAGGAGAAAACCCAAAGCCAAGGTATTCAAATGCAAATGCATTTCTTTTAAATGTGAACTGTAACATTTTTCCTCATCTTGAAATAAAGGAGGCATCATGAATCAGAAGGAAAATTTTGTTTAATAAACATAAAAACAAGTTGCATCATCATCTTTCATTAAAATTAAAGATCTTGAATATTATTGTCAATAAAAACCCAAACTAATTTTAGCAGTAATTTTTTTTTCAATGTTTTTTTTTTTTTTTTTTTTTTTACCCTGCATAGATGTGCTACACTGCACTCCACTAAAAATTCATTGTAAACACAAAGCTTATAGGTAATGTAACTCTATGCAGGCAGTCTGTAACAGCTTGAAATTTGTAATGATTTAATGAAATGGACAATGCTTAAGCCTGATGTTTAAAGGCAACTGTTATCATTTTAAATACTCATACAGAAATGATTGTTGTTACAATTGTATTAAATCAAGTTCTGGTTAGTTCTGGCTTCTCTTTTCACAGTGTTTCATGTTGACTGTAATTTTTTTTTCACATCTGTTGACTTTTTGTGTTTTCTAAAACACATTTCTGAACTTTACACACACATTTTTAAATGATTACCACAGTAAAGAAAAAAAAAATGTCCCCACCCCCTTACAGATGCAGTAAAAATCTTGCAACAGACACAACCATCTATTATTTTTTGCTTTACATCATGCATTTCAATTTTGGTGCTTTATTTTGTTTATGGAATCACCACCTTCTGTTTTGATTTATTATAAAGCACCTCACAAGAGACTTTTAAGGAAAATTGTACAAAAGTGTCTCTAAGTCTACTGATTGAACATAGTTATAAATAAAAAATATTGAAATACAAAGGCTTGCACAAATAGTTGTGTATGTTCACATCTAAATAAAAAAAACATTCATTGTTCTACATACTTTCAGTTGAATGTTTGATTCTGAGTGCGTTTGTGCTTCTTTTTGTGTGATTGAGTATGTGTCTGTGTGTGTCAGGGTGTGATGGGTGCATTTATGCCTCACTGGGGTTTATAATGAAGGAAGGATGACACAGCTGTCGCAGTTTGTTAATTTTTTACATGCCCACTCTTGCATCTGCCTCAAATGAATGTCACACCTTTCACTAAGTAGCAATGTTTAGGCATGAGCCAGCTATGTAAGTGATGGATAAGAAAGGAGAGGTATCTGTAAAAGAAAAAAAAAAAAAAACAGAACCAGGTGTAAACTTTATTACAGTGTGTGCATATATATTTTTTTCAGCTATTTTCTGTTTTTCTAATGAGTTGTAGCATGCATACATTTAAATTTTCCTCATATCTCACTACATTTTTACGACTGTAATGAGGGATAAATACCCAATAGAACATCTTCATGTATGTTAATGCAGGTAAGCGCTGGCCATTGCAATTCTCTCTGCATGTATTTGTGTTTGTATACATGTAACCCTGCTTGGTAGAAAAGCAACACATGGTTATGTTTTTCATGCATGTAAACATTCATCTGAGCTATAAAAATAGTAAACTGTAACGCCCCTGGAAAGAATTTAAGGTTGTCAGACGATTTACCAACAGGATAAATATTAATATTAAAAAAACTACATTAAAAGCAATGATGATTAAATAAATGAAAACATCACTCAGATATTTCTTTTTATCCTGCCTTTAAGAATAGTTCGACATTAACCGTGTGGATGCTGCTACAACTTGCTGAGCATGGGCATAAATCAGGAAAACAAATAATCTATTCTTGTACAAGGCATTAAAACCTGCCTATCATGTCTTTATTTATGAATTAACAGCTTAAATATAGTTAAATATATGCACTGTTAATGTCCCAAATGTCACCAAATGTCCCACTGAACTACTAAGAAGTTAACAGGAATAAAACCCCAAGGTTTTCTTTTGTTAGCATTTGTCAAAAGTAATATTAACTGTAAACAGCATGTTTCATAGGAACTTGAAAGTTGGAATTTCCAAGTTCTCAGTAAAAGTAGGTGGAATGCTCAAAGTAGAAATTTTAGACTTTGCTAAACCAGCTTTTTCACCAGAATTGACATGAAATTCCTCTGCTTTAAAAAATAGCATTAGCTTCAAAATTAAATATTTCTATATTTGCCATTTTCCTCAAATTATGTCATAAAGTCAGATGTATACACAGATCTATATGTGTAAGGTTCTTGCATTGTTTAGCTTCTTGTGCTGAAGATAGTCAGGTCACTTATCACCCTAGTAAACAAATCCTACTGGGTTTAGAGATTGAAGGTTAGGGTTGAGGTCATACCCAACTTCTCAAGCCAAAGGAAAACGTTTATATGGCTCTATAATGCTTTGCCCAAAGGATATTTTGATCATTTTGAAGTGAGATTTTGATCAAAAGATATCCAAAGATTAATATTTCGTCTTCAGTAGATTGCTTAGGACCAAGCTCAAGACCAAAGTGGACATCCACCCTCATAAAACAATGGTTTATGCAAAGGCTGTTTTTATGAACCCTTTAAACAGTATTCATGGTTCTATTTGGTGTTTTTTATACTTAAAAGCAGATAAATGACAACCTGTGGCACACCACCTCAGACCTCTATTTGCTGTGTAAATAATTATTGGTTCTGTGTAAATAATTTCCCAATGCAAACATGAAGACTATTAAAAGTTCATAAAATAGTCTTTGGCATTTTTTTTAGATTGTTTGGGTTATTCTAGAAGTCTGCTTTACTCCTGGGCAGAGTAGCCTATTAGCTTCATTCTGTGGAATCAACTAATGTTGATTTTAGGTTTTTTTTTTTTGTTTTTTTTGTTTGTTTGTTTGTTTTTTGCTTCGATTGTCCAAAACTGTTCCTTAAAGGAAACATGATTCATATGCTTATCCAAAGACATCAGATCAAAAGCAAGAAGTCTTACTGTTTTTGAAAAAAAAAAAAAAAAAAAAGCTCCGTGAAGTCAACTGGTTACTAGCATTGTGTCTCTGCAGGTTGGTGCTAAGCAGGTTTTACACAAGTGGGTTTCTCTCTCTTTTTGTTGTGCTTACTTTCTTTTCAAATGAAACTGAGGAAAGCTGTTATGCTCACCCAGACAGAAAAAGTGGTTAAAACTACACAGAGTTGAGAAATGCTGCAACAGATCTGCACCTGACCCTATTGAAATATTATTTGTTTGGTGCTGCATTGCAAAGAACAAACTTATTCATCAAATAAAATATACCTTTAATAAAATTCCTTATATTTTGAGTTATGCCTCCATTTGAAACACTTATTGCTCTCCTGGAACTTGAAAGAGTGCTAAACCAGGGGAGGAGCTTTTAAAATATTAGCATAACAGCTCTTTAAAGAGTTTAAAACCTAGAACATATTTCATAGTTTATACATGGCTCAAAAATCTTTTGTTTCATGCCTGTTAAAGATTTTAAGGAATCTGAAAATGTTTGATCTCTTGATTAAGATTCTTATCAAAGCTTAGAGAGATTTCTATAGTTTTCACATCACATTTTAAACAGTTTTTTGTTCACTGTATGAGTGCAAGTCTGTTGTTTTTAGTGATGTATTACTGCAGCCCCTTCATAACATGCAGTACATTCCAATAATCTGAGGGCAACTAAATGGCATCTAAATTATCCCCTTTCATGCTTTAGCTAAGTTTAATATTTTGAGACTACAATTACTTGATAGGCGGGCTCTAGTTTGTGTCAAGTAGTGAAAACAAGTCTAAGCTACTGCAGTTACCTTAAAGATCTAATCAGGCTGAAGCAAAGCTTCTTATGTGTCATTTTTTCAATACCTCATAATAAAATCTTACAGATTCAAACCCTTTTTGAATTAAATAAAGTCCTCAATTTTTTTTCTTCATTTAGTTTTCTTTCAGTTTTTTGGTGTAACATCTCAACTATGTTGGCAGATCTTAAACCAAATGACTAAAAAGAAAATGTTGACAATTTACTGAATATTTCTGAATGGGCTGCAGACATGAAACATTTCCTTGTCAAAGAAAGAAAACAGTTTTTGAACAAGTACAATAACAGCCTTGTAAGAAACCTTCTTTTTACATTATTATTCAAAATGCTAATATGTTTAGGGAAGTGACGCTTCAAGCTGATTGAACAAGGTGACATTTATGCCAACATGACAAAATTTTGCTAAAAACAAGCATTAGGACTCACTAAAAAAATAACGTTATACCTAACCATGCACTTTGACAGATTGATGAACTAATTAATGTTCATGTATCTCAAAGGAGTTAAAATTTGCAACCAGGTGATGGCTTGTGTAAGTGCTTGTATATTGTTGTTTTCAGAGCAGCCTTCCAAGCACCACCCCCTCTCTGCTCCTGGCTTCTCCTCTGAGGATCTCCAGGAAGCCCAGTTTGGTTAAGAACTCCAGTCTCTGATGGTCCGTGGGCTGCACCTCACAGAAGACACCCTGAGAACCTGGGCACGGACACAAACATGAAACGTTCATCAGTTTTTTTTTCTCTGCACATAAAATTAACTGCATCATAAAAAAATGGCACAATGAAATGTCCTTCTAAATAGGTTTGTTAAGCAAAACCAATATGCAAAATGTAATTTATAGTGCGTTAGGAAAGTATTCACACCCTGCAAAACTGCTTCATATTTTGTAATGTTATGATAAAAAAGAAATATATTTTATTGGGATTTTAAATGATGAACCAACAGTAGTAGAAAAGGATACACAGTTGTTAATTTAGAAATAGAATAGAAAAGCGGAGGAATGGCTCCACAGTTGGTTGCTTAAATAATGTATTGTGAGGCTAGTGAATGGTGAAGTTAGATCTCAACATCCTGGTGGTTGCCGAGGAGATAAATATATGACTTTGCAGGTGAGCCTTCTTGGTGCAACTTCGTGCTTCAACGAACACAACTGCCTCTCTATCACCCCAGATTTACTAAAGGCGTCTCCGCTCTGCTGCACACTTCGCCGGCTACAGTAGGAAAATCTGACAAAGTAGCAGCGATCATCACAACACCTCTGGAGCAGGGCCATTCCTGACTACCATGATTTAAAGCATGGACATTGGTGCATCAGAAAATGCCAGCAGACTTCCAAGCCAAAGCCGACAGTTTCCATATGTTTTGTTAAAAAACAGGCCACTGAACACAACGTGTCAACAGAACCTGTCATCAACATGGACAAGGTTCCCCTCACACTTCACAATTTCTAAATAAATGCGACTACTTCAAAGCAAATTATATATGTTTTTTTCCTCTTCATGACGCATTTTTTGACTTATACGACTTATACACCAGAGAGACTTATAGTCGACTTGTAGACTTACAGTCATACGGCAATTACTAAGTAGTTATTTAATTTAGTTATTTAATCTTGGTGTAAATTCAGGTCTTTTTTGAAGGCTTCAGAGGTTTGTTGGCGAATGTTTGTGAACAAACAGCATCATGAAGATCAAGAAACACAGCAGACAAGTCAGAAACAAACTTGTGGAGAAGTTTAAGGTTAGGTAAGAAAAAAGTACAGCAGTGCAACAATTTTGGTCTCTAATTTGCAATGCCAGTAGAAACATAACCCAAAGTAACTGCATCTGTATTTGGTGGTAGCTCTATAAAGTATCTTGACTCAGGTGGGTTGAACAAAAGTTCACACCACACTTAACTTATGCTATACTTTGTTTTAGTCTAATGCATGAAGTCACAATAAAATACATTAAAGTTTGTAGTTGTAATGTGACAAAATGTGAGGTTCAACTGTATGCATACTTTTGCAGAGCACTATTACTTAAAGCTCTACAAGAAATGAAAGGATCTAAAGAGATTTGCATTTCTCCACTTTACCAAACATCAGAGAAGAACGGTATCTGACTTTAAGCTTACCGTTGGTCTTGAGCGCACTGAGTAGGGCAGTGAGCAGTGTTCGGCTGACGCTGATATCCACCAGCTCAGGCAGCGCGTCCAGTCGCAGCTGAGAGGGGAAGTGATAGAGGAGCGAGTCTGGGTACTCACCCTGGTCCTCCTCCATCAATCTGACCAAGTCCTGCTCAGAGGAAAGCAGACACACAGATTATCTTTTATTCTAGATAATGGAAACATGTTGAACAGTCAACATCTTAACCAAATTAGGATGTGACAAACAATTTTTTTTTCTCAACTGGTTGAATTTTATTTAACAGTATTCATTTTGACCAGTTAGTTCCTGTTGATTTTCTACTTTAGGAATCTGGAAAACACTTCCTTTTCAAATTCATCCTGCGTGGGATTTTTCCCATCTTTTTTAGCTTACCAGTCACCTGCGGCATAGAACCTACACATAAAGCTGTAAGGGGAAGTAAAAACAGTTTGGAAGGAGGTACCATTAACCTTTTTTGGAATGCAATATAACATGTTACAAATCCCTTTCAAACTCTCTCTGCCACCCAACAATAAATCATTAGGCGGAAAAAAACTCTTCCAGCCTTCAGACATAAGTAAGCTGTAAAAATGGCATTCATCCAAAAGTATGACTGTTGGCATGCACCATGACTCACTGAGCAGAAAAAAAATCAACCACAGATTGTCTTAGTCTGACTGTCTCTATTGCTCACCATAGTCGTGGATTGATTAGTTGCCAGAGATTGTTTGCTTCCTGTTGTTGTAACTTTGTGCTATGCAATAACCTTTCGCCTTTTAACAAAAATACCTAAATGGAAGGTGCTTTACCATAACGACAGATGAATGTCTTGCTCTGGTGAAAATTGCATATAGCTGCACAGTGTGAGCAGCATGCACAGCTTATGTTTGAACTACATACTAACATGAGGCAACCCAAATGCCAAAAATGAATGTGTTCTTGTGCATCTTTGTAGTGAGTAATTAATCTTTGACAGGAGGCGCCCAGATGGTACAACAGTAGGTACCAATGACTCTAAACATTTGTGTGCATGATTTTGCATGTTACGTGTTCTGTTTGTTAAAATGAAACAAACAAGTAGCTCCTCTGCCTAATTTCAACATATTCACCTGTGTATTTGAGTGTGCGCTGTTCCCTTTGGGCGGGTATTTGTCTCTCATGGCAGGAATCCAGCTGGCCTGGCATCGCTTCGCGAAGGAGCGGACATCTAAGATGCCTAGCACACAGCCACAAATGCCTAGCTCATCTTCCAGGATGAAGCTGTACTCGGGGTTCAAAGCCAGACATGGGCCAAGACATCTAGGGGGGTGAGAAAATGTATTGTAGTTTTAAAAACATTAACATGCACTTGTCATTTTCTTTTGGATGTAGACCAGTTCAGCTGTTTTTTAACACAAACGGTAAATCATCCAATCATATAGCAGCAACTCAAAACATTCAGAAATCTGCAGGTGGTTCACTTAAGTTCTAACCGAGCAATAGAATGGGAAAGGAAGGGGATTTAAGAGACTTTAATTGTGGCATGATTTTTGGTCCAAGAAAGAGGAAAAAATCCAGCAAGCTGCAGTTTTGTGGATGAAAATACTTGTTGTTGGAGATCAGTGGGGAAAGGGCAGACTGGCTCAAAATGACAAAAAGACAACTGGAGCTCAAATTACCACTAGTTACAACTAGTGATATGCAGATAAGATATGCAGAATAGCATCTCTGAATGCACAACACAGCAAATACTTACTTAATAAAGTATCTGGTTAATATATACAAGTAAAGGAAGCAAACTAAAAAAAGGGCAACATTAAATCTTAATCTTTCTCAATGCTTTACGTAAATAAGCTGACAAACCTATCTCCAATGACATCTGGATGAGCCATGGTGGACTCCTGGCTGCCCTGAGTCCTCAGGTGAAGCTGGCGGACCATCCGATACAGTTCCACCTACAAGCACATCACTCAGAATATAATCACCATGTTTTTCTTTGCAACCTGGTTAATATTGAACATCTGCTTTGCAGATGATGCACTGAAAGAGCTGTTCCTGAGAATGTAAGTTTAGGTACGTACAGACTTTCAAATGTTTGCACATTTACAGCCAAGTAGTACTTTTAAAAGGTTGCTAATAATTTTGTAGTGCATTAAATTTCTGATTTAAACCTGTTACTCTAGTTTGTACTAAACATCTTTATTAAGCACTTTGTCTGTCTCAGTCATGTCCTTGGAGAAGACCCATCACCCACTTTGCCCACTGGTGGTGGTCAGAGGCCCCAGTGGCGCCGATTATATGGCAGCGTTGCTTCTGTCAGACTGCCCCAGGGCAGCTGTGGCTACCATGTAGCTCACCACCATCAATGTGTGAATGTGTGTATGAATGGGTGAATGACTGAAGTGCTGAAGTGCTTTGGAGTCCTCAGACTTGATAAAGTGTGATACAAATGCAGGCCATTTACCATTTATCATGTGTGCTGTTCATTCAAGCTACTAATTAAGTAAAACGTTAGACTCCAGTAAATAATAGGAAGGTAAGAAAGAATAACAGCAAAGCTGCTCATTTTATTCTTTTGAGCTTTCAAACTTTTTCTGTCATGGAACATGCTAGATTAAGAAATGTTGGCAGCCATTTGGACATCTAAGAATTAAGGTAAGTGCTTACCTACAGAAAACTAAAACTGACCACACTGATTGCAAATCTAAGTGACAGAGATTAAAATGTCGGCTCTGATCATTTGTCTTTGTTTTTTAGATAATAGTAAAATCCTAACTGAAAAAGATCTCACACACACAGGGTTACATCCCCCTTACATCCAATAGAAATAATAATGACTATTCACTGCAGAAAGGTGAAAAAATATCATTATTCTGAATGGTGTTAATTATATTTCTAAAAGAAAGAGCAGTATCGCCTAGTCAATAATGGCAGATCAAAACTTTACAAATCTAAAGATCAGAAATTCACCACAAAACTTAGATTAGGGGTCTTCAGCTCCGGTCCTCGAGGGTCGGTGTCCTACAACTTTTAGATTTGTGACTGCTTCAGCACACCTGATTCAAATAATCAGGTCATTAACAGGACTCTGGAGAACTCGACTGCATACAGAGGAGGTGATTCAGCCATTTTAATCAGGTGTATTGGACCAGGGACACGTCTAAAAGTTAAAGGAAACCGGCCCTTGAGGACCTGAACTGAAGACCCCTGATTTAGATTGCTGCATTACTTTTGAAAACATATTTATTGCATAATTTGAGTCTTACTTTTTGCTTAGTTTTAAAAACAATAACTAATCTCCTACCTTGTCTTTGCTGTGGTAGGGCCTGATGTTGTAGAGACGAGAGGTAGGAAAGAGAGGAGGAGGATGAGTGAAAAGTTCACTGCTGCTGCCTATCGGGAGGAGCATCTGTTCACAGAATGACAAACACACCCAACAATTGGATGAGCTTAGGACTGAACTTGAAAAAGATCAATAAGGAATGACTAAGAAATAAGGAGTACAAAAAAGTAGACAAAAAGGAAAACAATAAAATTACCTGCACCTCCCCAGACACTCCGCCTTTGAACACCCACGGCTCTGAGTCCACTCCCAGCAGCTCTGGTCCTGTGGACTTCCCACACCCTGGCGCAAACAAGAGAAAAAGGTCCCTGATTCAACATCATAGGTTAGGGGCTCCGAAATAAAATAAGTTTTATCAGTGAGTGCTGTAAGTGAACATTATGATTTTATAGCTTGTTTTAGCATCAGTGACTGTCATTTTTTAAATTACTTTGCTGGTCTCTCTTACTATGGAGTTATTTTGACTTTGTCTGATCTGGACTTGAATTTGCTAGTTTATCCAATCCTGGGAAGATTGGTACTGGTTCCCATTATTTTCTACATTAACTAATGGACTTCAGATAATTTATTCTTACACTGATGGACAGCAACAGTTGCTTCTCGAAGTTCATTGCTAGTGTCTTTCCTGCTTGGCATTGTGGTGCCAAGCAGGAAAGACAATAGCAGCAAATAGAAATATTATGCATATTTCTTAAACTTTTAAAGCAAAGCTGGTGTATTGGTTCTCAGTGCCCCATAAGCTGTACATACCCATCAATGTTTTCTGGAAGAATGACAGCTGACTGTTTAACTTGCACCAGCTGCACGGTGAGAAAGAGAAACATTCATGCCTACTCACAGTGAAAGCAGTTCCTCCAGGAGCCGAGGGTTGAGCTGTCACTCAGCACTCGCCCATCTGACGGAAACAAAAAGAAAATGTCATTCAAGTATGACAACAACTCTGTGTGGATGTAAAGAATGTTGTCAGTGTACAACAGGTGTTTCAGCTTGTGTAATACAAGGTACATAATAGCTTTACAAATGAGCACTACAGTATATCATGAACTATGGATTATAAGACTTTGGCATAGTAATGTAGTACTATGTGGTAATAGCACAATAATATTTCATAGCGTTTTAAATGATTATTGTAAAGTTTCACATAGAGGGGCAAAGGTGGGCCTAACATTTGTGAAATTTAAAATACAATAAAATCAAAAAAATATCAAACACATAATTAATACAGAATAAATATAGAACATGATCATTAAAATGTCTGTTTCAGTGTTTGTTTATTCAATTATGTATTTATTTGTTTATTTAGAACTATTTAGTCCTGTGTTCCAGAGCAGGACTAACGGTACATTACTCAAGGTGATGACGAGCAGTGGTGACAGTTTAACCTGCAATACAATATACAAAATAATTCAGTAACTACTGAAATAACGTATCAGACTTGAACATTTAATTTTTAATTCAGAAGCAACCCATTAACAGTGAAATATTTATTTATTTAATGTATTAAAATTAAATAAACTCATCATCAATAGTGTTACAAATTTTTAAAAATTACGTTACAAAAATTTATGTAACAATATGTTTTTATTGGATAGAGGCAAATTTGGTCCTCTGTAGTGCTTATTTTATAAGAATTAGACAAACCAACAAAACCATCAAATGCAGTTTCAAACATTGTAGTTTGAGGTCTAACAAACAAACAAATGGTAACAAATGGTAGCAACTAGACACAATGTCTGCTGCTCTATTTTATCAGTTTTATATCATTACCAATTTCCCCATTGTAGGACAAAAATATTATTCTACTCTGTTCTGTTCCTGTATTTGCATCCTTCCGTCGCTCTGTGTCCTTACCCAGCCAGCATATGAAGGCTTTTGCCACCAGAGCTGTGTTCCGCAAGTCCCACACATAAGGGTAAAGATCATAGAGCACAGCCCTGTTAGCCCCTCCCACTACACTGCAGTGGAGCTGAGCTATGTCTTCGCACAGAGACAGGAATCTGGAGGCCCGCCCATGCCATTCATCAATCTGAGGACAAAAGCAAGCACGCAGAGTTATGTTTATCAGTGATGCCCTTCATATCTAAATCATTCCTGATGAAAGTAATGTCCTGACTGACCTTCTGAGGCTGCGCCTTCTTGCTGTTTGCACCGACCAGGTGGCAGTTTGATTTTAGCCAGGTTAGATCCTGCAGCAGCTTCTGTGCTGAAGGACCATGCTCATGGGGGAGATAATGAAGACCAATGAGCAGCCGCACCTGGGCCTCACTTAGTAAGCCCTTCCCACCACAGAGGCCACGACCCTGTGCGCGCTGTGCCCGGCCCCCACCTACAGGTGCTCCCGTCTTCGATCCTGGAAGTTGCTGACTTGGTTGGTGTGACCTCTTTTTTTCCCCATCTCGTCCCTCCCTCTCCGCTTTGCCCATAGGTGGGGATGAGGGTGGAGAGCTGGAATTCAGTGGGAAGACTGGGAGTTTGGCCACAGCATGTGTGGCTCTGAAGGTGGAAGGACAGTCGGATCTGTCAGAGGTTTTGGTACGTGATGATGAGACAGAGGCCCGATGGTCTGCTCTTGTGCTCTGTCGACCTGAAATATTAGTTGAAACGTAGCACTGGGGTCAACATAAATTACAGTGTGGGAATGTTGAGAGTTAATATTTAACAAAAAAATGGCTTATTAATTGTCAGGGGAAGGTATAACAATGATGCATAAGCGTCAGCAGGTACTTTGGTTTATATAATCTTTACCTGCTTGCAGAGGTTGATTAAGTTCTTCCATCCAGTCATGAAGTGCAGCAGTTAAAGCTCTCTCAGGACAGTATTCACACTCCTCATCTGAAATATATAACTTTAGCTACATGAATTGAAAATTAGGCAAAAAAGATATAATTTCTATTTCTATTCATGAACTCAATGGAGTTTCTGATGGCTATGAAATTAACTGGATTTAAAAGGTACTTCAATCAAATTGCCATAATCATAACTTTTTCTGTTTCTAATGATAATTCTGAATCAGATAAAAGTAATGTTGATCAAGGAGTTCCATAAGAACCATTTGTCTATACTCCTAATGGAAGCTTTCATTAAATACTATGTCTACTCTTCTTACAAATGTATGATGTACATGTTACAAATATATGATATCGACTGTACGAACAAAGCTGACTTGACTTGAGTTTGCTTTAATATTTGTGTGGACAATAACCTTACTTTATGGAAGTGTGAGGCACTCTGAAGCCTCCGGCCAAGACACCTCCGTAAGTTAACAGCACACCTTTACATAAGCATTACCATTTCCTTTTCATTTAGTATCATGATTCAGGGTGTTTATATCATTTTTAACAGTTTTAAAGGTATTGCATTCACCAGCATCCACCTCATTTTCTCCATGCAAAGGGACCTTACTCTCTTTTCATTTTCTCTCATTATCATGCTGCACAGTTACCCCTCCACTGCCTCCTCGCCCCCCACAGAGAGCAGAACTTCACACGCTTCAGTGCTTCTCAGCTGCCTTTGTTTTTTTTTTATTACTTCTCCTATTCCCACTCTTCCTTCATGGCTTTTTTTATCGTCAATTTAAATTGTGTAATAAAAGTGAGCCAAGGTTTGTACTGTGAATACAACATCTTTACAGCTGCAATAGAAATCTTAATAATAAACTTTGCTAAACAGATTTACAGCCATCTCATATCTCAAAACCTTTCAGTAGTTTTAACATTCCAGTTAGAAGTGGATAAAAACTTTTCATAACCTACATAAAATATTGTTGTTACCAACTGAGGAGCTATCAATACTTTGTGTAGGATTAGTTTAAATAGCAAGAAGTAGACAGGTGATTGGAAATAGAAATTTCAGTTTGACTAGATGGTTGGAAGCTGGAAGGTTTTTTTTCTCCAAAGAGTGAATGAACCATACCAAAGAGCTCTCAGGTTTTACTACCAACAGTACTTCTCAGTGTTCAAGTCGTCACTGAGTGCATTAGACTAAAAGTTAGCTATGTTTAATATCAGTGATACTGGTGTTAGATGATAGACTGGAAGAGTTGTTACTGAATTTGTCAGTTTGGTCCCTGGCATAACTTCCAGATGTTCCTCTTGTGCATTTGTTTACGGTCTATATTTCTAAAACAAAGTCAGCAGTTTTGCAAAATATCAGTTATTCTACATAATCATTTCTCTCTTGCATGTTAATTTAATCTAAATTTTTGTGAAACACTTTATGTGAAATACAGTAGATTGGTGAAAACAAATTTTAAGTTTTACAAAACCAGAGTTCAAAAGTCAGCAACAAAGCTAAGATCAGTGGTTGTCTAACATAAAAATATTCATTTCACTAATATCTTGAGTCTTATTCCTGCCTGTTGGTCAAAATGCCTGATTGTCAAGCAACAGTAGACCTAGACATTTCTACAGGGAGCAAAGGAGTGACTGTTCGTTAATGTGGTCTAGCAGAGCTAATATTCATCTATAAACAGAAGGACGTCTCCAGTCACCTTTTACATCATCTTTTTCAGCTCTGTACCAGCTTCCCAGAGTATGCAGTGGGATGTAATTGGCTTCGAATTCGCAGTTGGGATTGAGCAGCAGACCCCTCAGGTGGCTTCTTAGCTGAGGGTCACGCCCCTTGAAAGGCCCCAGGAAGAGACGTCGGGTATCATAGTCGTTGGCATGCAGGTTGTCCCATATCAGTGGGGGCCGCTGGAGAACAGACTCCAACTCAGCAAGGCAGTCTAAGGACAGTTTCCTGGAGATGACTTTGCTGCCTGTGGGACACAGTGATGGATGAAAAGCTTTCTATGTGGAGGACTGAGGTCTGAGAAATAAAACTGGTCACATAAGATTCACTTCTTTATTGAAATAAATGATAGGAGATGCCATTTAAAATTTTGGATTTTTAGATAAACACATAATATCTCAACACAAAAAAACATCTGTTTTACTTACAGAACTAAGATGCAACAGAAGTTAGTGCTGTTGGTAAAGAAGTTCGTTTTGTTTTTTTTTTTTTTTTTTTTTTTTTTACCAAATGTTTAGTCAAAAATTAACCCAGTTTGTTGGGTTACAGAAAAGACAAGGACTCTAATCATTATTCACAAACTGCTGTTTTGAGCTACACACAACAACATGGTCAGACTCACTGAAGATCTTTCAATGCTAAAATAAAGTGGTAATTTAGCAAAATGATGCTCTATAATATTGTTAATGGAAGTGCATTGCATAAATAACTTCAGTTCACTCTAAAGAGCAATCTTATTTACTTAAAACAACTAGCATCTTAGATGAAAAGAAAAATAGAAAAATAACCCAAACTATGTAATTTTAAACCCAGTTGTTTTTAGAATGTTTTATGGAAGCATACCATGCTTGTTTTCGAAGAGTGATTTGCCGAAGGGTTTTTAAATAAATCTGTTGTGCGAGAAAGCTGTTTCCTCAAGGGAGGCAGGAGATAATGGCTTGTTCACAAAACAGCAACTTTACATATTTTCTTTTCCACTGCATATTTTATACAGACAGGTCAGCTGGGTGACTTTTCACAGATACGCCTCCAGGAAGCATTCCTCTTCAATAACAACTCACAACAACTGTATTATGGCATCAGCTAATTTCCAACTGCTTAAAATCTGAGAAAACCAGGAATTTACAGATTCTAATGAACTATATCATGATAAACAATGCTAGATAAACAATGCTAGATCTGCTTGACAGTTAGCCAGAGAGGGAGCTCCTTTATCCTTGAAGATGCATAACATAACTTCCTCATACCTTTGGCAACGATTCACTAATCCAAACAAATTCCACTCAGAAGACACATGCCTGAATAAATAGCAGTTTTATGTGCAAGATGCCTGTAGGCTGAGTAAACAAAGCAAGTCAGGTACTGTGTTGAATATAAATCATAGTAATAATAGCAATAACAATACAATAATCAAACAATATTGTTTAGCTTCTGATGCTGAAATACAAAGAAAAACACCAAAACTGAAGAAATGATCCAGAAGCGCGTGGGCAATCCTGTGTTTCTATTGTACTTTCATATGCACGTGGGTGGATGTGCACCTCAATCGTTTTATGGTTTGTGGAGGAGGTTGAGTGGGTTTGTACAAAATCTAATTTGCATGTATGCATGCTGAGATGTGCTTTTATTAGCACATCCATTAGCAGAAAAGCTGCATTTCAAATAAAGAACACATTGGGTGTATTTCAAAATTCTAGCAGGAAGACAGCCTGATTACACAACTTTTAAGAACATTAATATTGATTGTTTTTTGTCCTACCTGTCCATATCACTGTTATGTTAGGCAGTAGGTCCTCTCCAACTGTTTGCAGGTAGGGAGATTTAGACACACTTGGGGAGCATAGAGAACCGCAGTATTCTAACAGTAAGTGAAAAAGAGAAAGTAATGTTTCATACAGCAAAACCTGCCTGGTAGAGTTTTATGCAGCCTTGACTTCAGTTTTACCTGTAGGGCAGAAAAGGAAGACAGGTGGCTCCCCCAAGAAGCGATAAATCTCATTAGTTACTGTGACCTGAGCATGGGCAAATGAAGTGAAGGCCTCACTGTCGGCCTGACACATGGAGTGATCGATGTCGTCAAAGAGGATGGCAAATGCCTGGCACCCCAGGTCTGATACCTGGCAGAGAGAAACACAAGAGGCTCTGTAAGTGTGACGCAGGTGTGTTTCTGAAATATTTTACTGAGCATAACATGCCTGCTTCAACTTTCGTTTGAGCAGCGTCAAGTCACATGAAGAAGAGAAGACAATGTCCTGACCAGGGGAGAGTGCGTAAACAAACCTCAGACCCCTGGACTGGGCTTCCACTATAAGAGTGCGCAACTGAGCTGTGAAAAGAAGAAAAGATAAAGGAGAGGAACAAGTCATAAATATGATGGGTAAAATAACAAGTTGTTAAAAAGTAATTACATCTGCAAGCTATTTTGGGGTGAACTTTATCTTATGTGTGCAGAGACAAATGTTATAGTGTGCCTTTTTACTGGTCTGCTACCAACAGACATCCTGTTGGTGAGGAGACTCGCTCAAAAGAAGAAACAAACAGTGAAGAATGCCAATCACTGATTGTAAAAAAAAACAATGTTCCTTTGTTGTCCAAGGGATTTCCTTTTTTGGACTGAGATTCATCGAGCAGACTGAGAGTGAGAAGAGAGCAAAAGCATAAGACTTTTCTGATGCACTATGTCGATTTTATCATTTGCATTTTCTGTGTGTAATTCATTCCTTAAGGATGAACTGTAAACAATTGTGTGTAGTGTTAACTTTATGTCCTCTTTGTGATTGAGATAATATAATCATAATAGACTTGACAGCATAGACTTTCTTATGCCTTTATGTTGTTGGGTTTTCTAACTTGAAATAAAAACAGAGTTGCAGAAATGGCTGGGTAGGTGAGCAGCTTGATGGAAGTATATAATGAATGCACAAACCTTCCTCTTCAGGAGAATATACTTCCCTCCACAGCAGTCTGTGCTTCAGGTCATCTTTGGGACCATACAGGTAGGTGTTCAACCCCCACAGCTGCATCCTGATGGAGATGGGGAAAGGGCAAATATGTTTCTCAACAGTGTAAAATGTTTCTCAATGATGTAAAATGTTGAACAACAGAAAAACAAAAGGGAATTCATTAAATGGTTTGAAGAGACTGATAAACATTAGTCATTTACAAAGAAGCACCGATGAAAATGTTATGTCTGGTTACCCCCTGAAATGAATAGACATGTTAAAGAAATTAGTTTCCTTTTAAATAGCTGCAAACATCTTCATTGCTTCATCTGACTTCATTAAATAGATGCTGAACCTTGTTCTGATCCATTTACTGGAAAATAAAAGGATCCATCACAATGTAAACAACAGAAATTAACTCTCTTTTACTGCAAAAACAAATATAGCTGCAAAAATTAATATTCAGAGAAAATAATTAGGACCCTTTAACCAGTAATAATTTGGTTCTTTTAGCCATCTACCAGTCTGTTAGATCAGTCAGAGGAAAGTTTGCGCCACTCTTCACTTTCAGCTATAAGATGTGTGAGGGGTTTTCTGCATGTGAAGTCTGTTTTGAAGTCTCTCCACAACATCTCAGTGAGCTCAAGACTTTGACTTGGCCCTGAGCTTCCCATTTCTTAGTCCTCATGCAGTCCTTGGTGGATTTTTATATGGGGTCCTTTTAATATTGCAGGATCCAGTTCTGCTTCAGCTTTATTTTGCTTTTCACTGAAGCACCCTCTGATACAAAGTCATGGTGGATTCTACGACGGTGAGCTGACAAAGTCCTACTAAGCAAAGACTCCCAAACACTGACACTTCCAGCTCCATGCTTCACAGTTTGAATTAAGTTATTTTCCTCCAATGCTGCATATGGTTTACATCAAAACACATCCTCTGTTCTGTGGTCCAAACAATTTCATTTTATGTGCAAAACACATGAGAGAAACTCTATTTTAGTTTGGCTTTTATGTTTTTCTCACAGAGCAAAGGTTTCCTCCATGCTCACCTTCCATGAAAATTAAACTTGTGCAGGCTCTCTCTGCTTGTACAGGCATGCATTTTTATATCAGCGGTAGCAAGAGACTCCTGTAGGTCCCGTAATGACATTTTGGAGTTTTGGAGATTTATTTCAGCATCTTGTGGCCCCCTTTTGAGGTGAACATGGTGGGATGGCTAGACTTAGGTATGTTTGTACATTATCCTCCAGACAGTGGAACAGATGATTTTAAATTCTTTTTGGACCTCAATTAAACCCATTAGGAGTCTCACAACTTATTACAGCCTTCTTTCTGAAGGCCATAGGGTAGCTCTTTAGATCTTAACATTGTGTTCACTCTCACTTCAACTTCCAGGAACACACCACATTAAATGTCTGAGGCCTAAAAATGTAAACTTCCTTCAAATGCAGAGTAATGTTTGAAGCATGTAAATCCAATGTGCCTGTGTGTGAGTTTAGCCATTTCAACTGTCAATAGACGTGTATTAACTAGTACAATTTTTTTTAAATTGTATTGCACAGAAAATTTTCAAAGTATTTATCTTAGTTTACATTTTTCAGTTATATGACTTACTTACAGTATTGTTAACTTTGAAATTGAATATCCACATATTCACATTCAAATAAACAGGCTTTTACAGGGGTCAAAGGTTTTCCTGACTGTTAATACTGAAAACAAAAACAGCTAACATTGAGTCTTCTTCCCTCAGTAACAATAGCCACATCAAACAATGCTGTTGTCAGAATCACCTGGTAGACCTGGTGTATTCACTGATTATGGAACAAATTGTTTTTTTAAGATTCTGACCAGCTGGTTACCAGTCAGAGCTGATGAAACTAAAAATCATTTGATTTCGATCTTAAGACTTCCAGACCCAAGACGGATTTGCTAGAATATTTATCACTTAATGAAAAGCTTTATTTCTTGTTTTTTAAAGGATGTTTTAAATATATACAGCCATCTTCTCTGAGCTTTAAAGCTTCTTTATGTCAGATATAACTGAACGTTTGGCACTGAGAGAGAGGACAGTAGGAGCAAAAAACAAAAGATAGAACAGCAAAAATCATAATGAAAACAGATGAACTGTCTCTACTGCAAGATCCCAAGGCTGCGTCATTTACAGGAAGCAAGCTCCTGAATTATAAATAAAACTGAATCTGCATCAGTGGCCATTCATACACTTCGACATGTTTCTCTGTCTTCATCCCTGTACATGTTACTGCTCATTTATGGTAGGGAAGTGATCTCATCTTACACTTCCTGGACAGATGGCATGTACAGTAAGTCACTTCCACAAAGTGCCAACCTACATACCTACATGCAATGACACAAACACGGATATTGTGTATAAATCTACAGAACCACTCTGCTAAACCAATAAACCACTGAGCAACTGTGTCTGAACCCCACATTAGAACCCCAAATAAAGAATCTCTGTTAATAAACTTGGAACCCACACACCAGCTGCTTAGAGTAACTCTCAGAGTGTCTTCATAGCAAAGTGACTGTTTAGCAAAGTTGTGCAAGATAAACACACATTTTAAATGTAATATCTGTCCAAGGCAGAATTCTAAAGACTTAATCCTAGCTGCTTGCTGTGTGCTATAGTGACAAACTTCAAACAGAATATACTAATTATTTTTGCTTAGGAAAGCAGGGGTACACTCTCCCAGCTATTATTAGCTACCAAACTATAAAACTGTCCAAGCTTTCATTATGTACTTTTTAATTTAATCTTAAAGGTAAGATCAGCGTGGCATGACGATTTAATTGGTTCCCTTCCAGCCACAGAATCCACGAGGGTAATGAGAGAGCATGAAAATCCCTCATCCTTCATTAGTGCATAAATTTACAGCATGTTTGAGGCACTTCTTTCCACATTGTTCACTTATGTGGTTGTTTGTCCTTACATGAATAGATTACTGATGCTTTTTTCTAAATAACACTTTGCGTTTGCATTGCGTAGGGAGCTGAGTCATGCACAGCCTCTTTCTCTTTGTGAGCTGAGGAAACTGCTAATGAACAAATGTTTTGCAACTCAATTGGGAGTGCAGTTACTTTCCTTGGCTATGATTCAAATTAAACTGAATGGTTAAATCTGCCTTGTTCCCCATTGTAAAACTATACTGCTTTCAGTATCTGAATATCCTGAACAATAGTTTTATCTGCTTTAACGAAGGGCTGCACAAAATATCGCAAATATATCACCATTGTAATGTCAATATGTGCAATATTCACCTCACAAAGGACTGTTTGGAGTACAGTAATTGTTGGCCTATATAATCCACATCTTTTGAACTTGCTTTTTTTTTTTCAGCCAGCTGGACAGAGTCTTACGGAAGCTCACACTGGACACTAATGATGTTGCCAAATTTCACAGTGATGGAAGCACAGATGAGAAGAAGAGGAGGGAGAAGGAGAGGAAAGAAAAAAATGGGTATATATGGCAAAAGATATTGTCATCGCAATATTTACCAATATTATCACCAGGGCAAGGTTTTCTAATATTGTGCAGCCCTAACAATAAGAATAACTCTCAAATACACACAAAAACCATACTTCTAATATTTATAAAAAGAAGTAAGATGGCAGGAGTGCAGCAAAACTGCTATCCAAGTCATCTGTTGAACATCTCTTTATTTTTTTCATATCACAATATACATTACATGGTTAGAAAAAAATCAGTGTCTGTTTCTTTCCAATATTGTGTAGTCCTACTTTAAAGTTTTTTCCACCAGTTCTATGTTGAAATCAAGCTACTGCCTCTTCTAGATTTTGTCAAGGCAACTAAAATGGTGTTGCGCTACAATTCAGTCATGTGACTGACCAAAGACCATATCAGGCAGATCACGGGTGAAGTTATAGAGACATTTAAAGCAGGGTTAGGTTATAAAACAATATTCCAAGCTTTTTTCATCTCACAGATCACTGTTCAATATATAATCTGAAAATAGAATGCTTCCACAAATCTGGCTCTTCATAGTAATAAGAAAGCCATTGTTGAAAGGAAGTTGAAAGAACTCCTTTTTACAATTTATCAGAATGGAGGGGACACAGCAAACAGATGATCAAATGAGACTAAAACTGAACTTTATGGCCTGCATGCAAAATGCAGTACTTGGATGAAGACTAGCACTTTACGTCACACTAAATATACTGGTCCTACCATGAAACATGAGTGTGGCAGCATCATGGGTGTGGGAAGGCTTTTGTTCAGAAGGGGGAAACTAGTGAGAGTGGATGGGAAGACGGATAGAGATAAAAATACAGGGAAGTCCTACAAAAAAATCTGTTAGAGGCCACAAAAGCCTTGAGAGCTTCACCTTCCAGCAGGGCTGTACACATAAAGCTTGAGCTAAAATTGAACATTTCAGATTACATGTTCTGTCTACAAGGGTTCTGCTACTTTAAGAAGTGTCTCTACTGCTAATGATTAGGTAATTAGCAGAACTTTGTAGAAACTTGACTGCATGCCAAGGAGGCAAATCAGCCATTTGAATCAGATATGTTGGACGAGGGATACATCAAAAAAATTGCAGGGCAGCAGCCCTTGAGGACTGGAGTTTGACCCTTCGGGTTTAGATCAAAATTAATTATTATCATGGCCCAGTCAAAGTCCAGACTAAAATGCAAATTATAGTCAAACATGAAAACAATACAAACAAATAGTTCAAGATCAGGTTTAAAAGAAATACGTGCTGTCACACAGATGGTTCAAACACAGCAGTTTGAAGTGTCTTGAAAAAATATTCAACAGGCTACAATCAGCAAGTAGACGGAAGTATACACTTACCATTGAAAGAGAACTTTTCTCTGATCCATAGACCAGGGTCGACCATAGAAACCTAAAGAAAAAACAAAGATACATTGACAAATTCTAGGTTAACCTGCTCAATGGTAGCGTTAGACATTATAAATAGCCCATGTGTTGCATTGAAACCTTAGCCATTATGCTGAGTGACCGAACCATGTTGCATTAATTCAACCCAGGAGTGGTTTGCTTACTGGGTGACCAAACTAACTCAAATTGGCTCAAATTGGGTTGTTTTTAATCGAACAGTTTTTAGAGTTTTATATTTCCATATTTCACTGTGTCATTGTCCAGAGTGAACCGAGTCCTGTACTGAGATGGGCTGAAATGCAACTCAGCAAAGAAGAGGCCATTATTATAAAATAAACATAAAAAAAGCCCAATTACAATTTGCAAATGAAAACAGGGACAAAAACCTTAATTTTGGGTGATGTAAACCAGTGGCCTTCTGAAAGTAAAACTGAGGTGTTTGGCTATAATGTCCATCATTACATAAATATTGAAGCAAGACCTGCAGCCATCTGCAAGTAACCTAGAGCTTGGGCACAAATGGGTCTTCCAAATGGACAATCGCTTTAAGCATACAGACAGCTGGTTACAAATGGCCTTAAGAACAACAAGGTCACTGTTCTGGAGTGACCATCACAAAGTCCTGATCTCAGTCCAAAGGAAAATATGTGGGCAGATTAAAAAGGTTTATGTGATCAAGGTGGCCTTCAAAGCTGACTCACAAGTTCTCTCAGAAGGAATGGGCAACAATTTTAGTGAACCTTTGTGAGAAGCTTGTAAGGAAACCAAAATCTGTCCCCATAATGAGTTCTCACTGGATATGTATCTGAAAGACGTCTTATTACATGTATTTTATTGTTGTGAGTTTTAAAATGTTACAATGTTTAGGAATAAGTGCTTGAGAAATGAATGGGGATATTCTTCTAATTCTTTCCTTTTCTACTGAATTCAAAACTATCACCTTTGCTAAAGTATTTGCAACACATTTGTCTTTTATGTCAGTGTTTGTGCATTAAATTTGAGGATTCACACAAATTAGTTTATATGTTGTAAAGTAACTAGAATGAGTCCACAGGTGAGGCCTCCAAAATTTCCCAAATAAACAAAAAGCACCTTAGTTTTAGGCTACGCAGAACTGGCTGCTTCAGCTACAATTTAAAACGTATACTAAGGCAAAATTATTTGAGATCTTCCAGTGCCTGCTTGGCCGTATTCCTACTGTGCTTGTTTTAGACCTAATTTATCTGCATGCACACTCTCCATCACATTTTCTATTCTTAGAAATGGGAGCATCCCCAGTGTCCCTCCCAGTCCTGTATGTTATTGAACAAGTCTACAGTGTGTGTATGTGTGCAAGTACAGTAAGTGGGTCAGAGTGACATGTAAATTAAATACAGTCCAGACCACTTTATTCTGCATGCCACTGGGGAATTTCTTCATTATTGCTTTGGTGTGCATGTGTATGACGTGCAACATTTCTAGGTGTGAGTGGAGTCGTCCCTGCAAAGTCAGACTAATAACAACCTATGAAGTAACCATCTAAAGGGACTGAGAAAGAGAGGTTAGTGGAAGTAAGAAATCTAACAAACAATTAGCTGCTGGACTGCACTAGAATGACCAGGATTTAAGATGACATTTGTTCTGAACTCGTACTTTAAAATACTGAATTGGAATGGATTAAATTATATGTAGCTGGAATGATAGATGCTTGAAACTAGAAGAAAAACTGCCAAAAATGTATTATTTAACAAAAAAAATGCCTAAAAGGGTAAGAGTGAGATCTAGTTATTTACTGCGACTTTTATTTGGTTTCCTGCATATCACTTTAAAATGGAGATTTTTTTTTTTTTTTTTTTACTTGTCCTCATGCAGAAGTATATTGACAATAACTGCTATTTAAATTAGCTGTTGTGCTAAGTTGGATTGTTTTTGGATACTCTCTCATTGACTCTCTTGTTTAATGTTTTAGGTTTTTTTTTTTTTTGTTTGTTTGTTTGTTTGTTTTTTTTACGATATTGACCAGCAAGTCAAAAATAAAGGTTCTTGAAAAACAGCTATTTATTTTGAAAAACATAGTTTTCTTCTTAACTACTGAAAGTACAAGTATTTATTACACACATATTGCTGATCAGCTATAAAAAATGAGAGCATTTCACAAACACCTTATCTGGCAATTTGATGTCGGACACTGAGGATTTGACACAAAACGTTAAAGACCTGAAAAAAAGATAAATATGCTGCTTACGTAATTAGCGCACTAAAATGACCTTACTACGCTTCTAACACAGTATGTACGTAATTTGATCACCAGCAAAATCAGACTGCCACTGAGTTTTGGACATCTACCTTTCAAATGCCATGTATACTGCACCTGTGTGCCACTGCGACAGCATTTACGTAGCTACTGCTCAAATGTGGCAGAAATGACTCGATAATAATTCTACTCAATCTCATGAAACACAATGCAAACACTTTGTCTGCTCAAATGAAGTCAAGTCAAGTCAATTCAAGTTTATTTGTATGGTATATTTCAGCAGCAAGGCAGTTCAAAGTGCTTCACATCACAAAAACATCAATCAAGTATACAGCGAAATCAGCAAAATCATCGAGCAAATATCAATGCATCAAAATCATGAGGATCATCAAGAAGTCTCCCCCACCTCAGGATGCTTAAATGACTTAATTTTTGGTTAATTCAGCTACAACTTTTCTGACCAGTTACTCAGGCCATTGTGATTTTTATCCCCAAAAGCCAACTAATTGTAATTATACAGGAAAAAAAAATACAAGATTGTGCACCTGTTCTGTCCAGATGTAATAAAGAACTGTGAATTGTGCTGCTCCTTTGCGATTGTTGTAATCTGTCACTATAAACATTAGTAATTGTAATTCTACATTACTTTTTCAACTTTATAATCATAATTTTCCACTTCATCAAAACTGTTCTCAAATTATTTTGGACATCTGTTGAGTCGTGTCTCCTCTTCCCCTTCTTTGTTATCATCATCATTGTCATCATCATCATCATCATAATTAACTGCCCACCATAATAGCAGCCTTCCTCCTCCGATCCCCCCACACCATCTCTGTCATCATCTGTTATTGTCATGTCATTCATACTTCATTTCATTCTGTAATCATTAACCTCTTTATTTCCAGCTTCATCACATGATTTCTGTTCCTTCCATCATTTCTGTTTTATTTATCAGTCTTTATTTATTTATTGTCTTTATTTCTAGCAGCTAAAGTGGGATAGTTCAAACAGACACCATCTGATGCTTTTCACTGCCTGCCTTTTGATCTCCACTTCAAGCTTGGCTGAAGCCCACACCATCATTTGTCATAGACCTTTTCATCCAAGCTTATTCTTCCTTCATAAATATATTTATCAACACTCCCACGCCCATCTTACAGTAGCTGCAAACGACTGTTTTTACTATAGGCCAGGTCACACTATTTTCTGTTTAAAATCAATACGCTTAGTATAGGAATAAAAGAAAAATCACATGATTTATAGGAGGTCATTGATGGAGTCGGCCGCTCTCACCTTCCACCACCCCACAAAGGAACTGCTTCTCCTCCTCCATCCTGTCGGCACCGTTGCCTCCCTCCGCTGCCCGTCGGCCTCTTGATGAGCGAGGGAAGACGTTTTCCCTGTCGATCAGCTCAGATTCCGGGAATATTCTTCATGCTTACCCTCGATATGCTTCCTCTTCTTCCTGTCCCTCTCCTTCCTCTCCTCCTCCTCACCACACCGCCGGATGCTCCCGCGCTGCGTTCAGGTGCTCACGGTAAGCGCCAGCTTTAAAGCATCGAGGAGGATTCTAGCAGCGAGCACTTACGCGTTTCTCAATAACTACCCCCAAACATCATCAAATAAAATTCTGAAACTGTGATGACCCATACGGATATGTAATTTTTGGATGTTGTGATGTTGATACGTCATCCTCTTGTGAAAGGGTAAAATAAAACATAAAAGTGCATATCTTGTTCAGCACATCATTTTAGAGAAATCATCTGTGTAAGAAAAAAAAAAAAAAAAAAACGATCGAAATAGCTATTTTGGGAGAAACAACAACAACAACAACAAAAAACTATTCCAAATTCTTCATGTAAACACTAAGTGAAATCAAATCAGCTCTGGCAAACAGAAAAGAAGAGGGACTTTTTTCCAGTTAGTTACGCTAAGTTGTGATTGTATCATAGCATTTTGTGCTGGCAGTTGATGTGAATCAATAGTATCAGGCCAGTTTGTTTAATTACTTAGTAATTGTGGAGAAGGGAATGGACTAAAGCTTTTCCTTCATTCCGCTCCATTTGAAGGTTATATGTTCAAATGTTTTTATTGTTATGATTATTGTCATATTTGTTCTGTATTGTCTCAACATATTTATCCTATTCAAGTGAAAAACATACAAAGGTGTCAGAGCAGCAAAAATATAAACAACACGTCTGCAGTTGCTTCCTCTGTTGAAGCACATTTTGATTCAGTTTCAGTATTCAGTCATCTGATTACCTAGAAATAAAGTTCAGTTGTTCTAATAGGATTTTATAAACTTTCGTTTATTTTCTTCAGTAATCAAAAGCCATAGTTTGTAGATAGGCTACAAAGGATCTTTTGGGCCATAAGTTCAAACATTTAACACAAAAACAACACAGCACATCACCAAAAGACCACAATACCTTCTGTAAAAGATGGTGGTGGTCATCATGGTGGTGGTGGTGGTCATCATGGGGTTGCTTTTTTGTAGAACTTAAGTCTGTATCAAGGTGAATGAAGTTATGAATAGTTATAATGCCAGACGGTTTTGGCCCAAAACTTTATGAAACCCAGAAAATGATTCTGTTTTTCATCATCACAGTGAGTCCCGGAATGATTTCTTGAGTGGAAAATTAAAGTTCTGGAATGGCCTAGCCAGAGTCCAGAAACAAATTCAGTGAGGTCAACTGAGGAGCGGTTGGAGATCTAAGACATCCTCACATTCTGATAGATTTGGGGAACTTTTTCAAAGTAGAGTGGGTTACTCAGTGGCATTATGAAATAAGAAAAGATTTGGAAAAAGACCACATTTAAATCACTTCCACTCCAATCTCATGCTTCAGTATACAGATGTTCCATGCCAGTTTCCAGACATGGAATCCTCGCTCCATCCTCTTCCCCTTTCACTTCCAAATTGTTTTTTTAACCATATCAAAGGGGGTTAAGGCTTGTTCCACTTATTTGGAAAGCTGTTCTCCAACTAAATATCAATGGAGTCCCACACACTTTCCTTTTTTTTCTCACCTTTGCTATTTCGGCATGGTCTGAATTAGAAACTGTCAAGACAAGGTATAGGAAAATGAAAGGCTTCCATGTGAGGCTGAATGCTGAAAGTGACTCAAACGTTGCTTAGGCTATACAAAGTATTTGTTTAATGATTTTGCCCACTTAAATTCATTCATTTCTTCCTTCACTTACTTCATTCTGTAAGTAATCTTCTGATTTTAAGACAACGATAAATACATCTCTGATATATTCTTTCTCATTGGCCTAAAACAAGAAAAGTTTGGTCTGATTTACCTTTAGATTGCAAGAAAAAAATTATCTTTTTATTCGGTGTATGTAAACTTCTGGTTTTGCTGTGTGCAACTGGCCAATTGCACTTTTATCACCTTTTTGCTTGTTGTCCTTTAATAGATTGGCTTGTTTTTCAGGATAAATGTCACATTGTGTGTAAAAAAGTTTTAAAATTAATTGTTATAATCTCACCTTTTACAACACAGACCCTACCAAATATTACAGGGGAGTGTACATATCTGACAGCCATTGCAATTCACTTCTGATCATTTTCTTGCTGTTACTTTTTTCATATAATTAAATTTCAAAAGGCAGTTAATGCAAATCATAATTAAGCAGCAGACATTACTCATACTCTGCAAATTTAAGAATATTTTAGTGGTAAATCCTATCTAGTTTGTGTGTCATTAAACCCAAACAGGAACTAAACTAACTTATTAGAAATAAAATTCTTTCAGTTGAAAATTAAACTGGAAGCATGTCAAACGAGGAAATCCAAAGAATTGTATGACACAACAGACTATTAGATTTGAGTCCTTTGCAAGCTTAATTTTTTTCAGACTTATTCGTTTCTAAAGTCACCCAGAGTACCAAACAGAGTATGATGTATGCTTTTTTTTGACAATAACAAAAAGTAGAGGGAACAATTATTTGAAAAGGTGGGGCTTTACATGTGGGGAAATAATTAACACCCTGCATTCATTAGTGCTAGAAAGGTCTTGCCATATAATTTCATTTCTTTGTGTTCAGTTTCTATATTTATTCTTATGTTCTATTTTTTATGCTTATTGAATTTTGTTCTGTTAGACTAGTATTGCTTTTTTCCCCCTTGCGTTGTTGTTTCTTTAAGCCTCAGCTCAGCTCCAAATGCTAATTATTCATTTTCCCTCAATCTCCCTGTTTGCCTTCTCTCCCAGCTGCATCCTGTTAGTAATCAACCACCTACCTTTCGTTAGCAATCACACTCCTCTGTATTTAACCTTCTCTGCCATTCTTTGCTGGTTCCTTTCTTAACAAGCTCTGTTTTTCCAGCATGGTCTGCAGCCTCTTAGTCTTTTTTATGCTCCTAGACCTGGTTGCCTGTCTGAGACCTGTAAGTGTTCTTATTAATATAAAACCTCACCATGCTAATTCCATGTTCCTGTATGTGCTTTGGCCCTTCATCAACCATACCAAACATGTTTTACACATATGTTCAACAGTTAGACCTGTTTTTCACAGATCTCCCACATGTGGCTAATTACAAAATATGTGAAGCTCTAACACAAAACTTATTATAAGACAATATTGCCAGTTGATGAAAAGTACTTCTCAACCCAAACTTTAATATTCTACTTTTTCCTATTAAATGTGAAGAAATTACTTTGTAAGATTTGATTTAAAAAAAATTATATATATATATATATATATATATATATATATATATATATATATATATATATATTATTATTATTATTATTATTATTATTATATTTTTTTTTTTTTTTTTTTAACTTGTGAAGTTTTATAAACATCAACTAAAGGATGCAGCAAAGTAAAAGGAAAAACACAGAAAAAAAGTGGATGAGCATTCAAACTGGAGATTTCAGTTGTGAATGAAGCACTTTGAACTCTGACCTGTGTAAATGTAAACAGTCTTATAAATTTAGCGGATTTAATGTCCAGAAAAAAACACAATCTGAGATTTCAGAACCTGATTGAATTATGTTGTAACATTTACATTTCTAACAAATACTCTTGAATCATCTGATAAACATAATTCATGTTAACTGTTTGTAGATCAGATACTGTCATCAGCGTCCTTCTATAAACTAGTGAACAAAAACAAATCTGCTGACTTTGTTTTCTATATGATTTCTGAGGCTTTCTTCAGTTTGAGTCACTAGCATTTGTGAGATTTGCTGATGCCAGATCCTTTCATTAAGTCCATGGTTCAAATGCTTTCAACAGCACCTCTCATAATATTTCATGGTTAAATGCAGAGCACAGTTTTCTGCTTACAAACCAGAGAACTCCAACACCTTCTTCATACTAAAGGCTTCCACTCTTTTTCCTAATAACATGGCTCTCACAATTCTAAATTAAATGGTTTATGTTGTAGTCTCAATGTTTGCCTTGAATGCTTCTAAAACCTCAAGCTGTGTGTTTTATGGATATATTTTTATTTGACCACAGTTAAATTACAAATACATTTAAGGTAAACAGCCATTAAAGATCTTATACTGCTTCAGACAGTTTCCACCACAAGAAACCAGTTATCTGTGGTGGCACTGGGGTAATTTGATATGACCTTAGCAAGGACCTGATCTTTTCATTTAAGGTTTTGTCATGTAAACAGCTCACAACAATACTGTCCATTCATTCCTTTATTTATTCATTCAGTTCACATATCTCCTTTTATTTATTGTGTTACTGTGTTATGATCCCACTGTGTTGCAACTTTGTTTTGATCATTTCCTTGTTGCTCTTTTACTTAGAATTTGCCTTCATTCTTTCCTCTGTGTGTTTGCTTCTTGGTTTATTTATTGTGCATTTAGAGTTATGTTCCTTTTGAATAATGCTTTTTTTTTTCATTACTGTTCATGTTAGTTTCAGGAGTTCCTCTTTCTGTTTGTTGTTTTGTTTTTTGTCTTTTTTTTTTTTCTCCCTTCCTCTTGCTCAGCTTATGTTACTATTCCTATTAAACGTGAAGAAATTACTTTGTAAGACTTGATTTAAAAAAAAAAACAAACAAACAAAAAAACACCTTAGCTGTTTTCCATCTCCTCATCTCTCCTCTACTTTCTCTTTCCCTCCAGCTTTTCCTCATTCCCCTGATTACATGTACTGCATATACAGTATACCCTTCTGCTCCCCATTATTGTCGGATTCTCCCTCATGTTATCCCTGTGTTCCCCATCACCCTTACTTTTTAAAACTAACAACCTTTTACAGTGGTTAATGTTGAGTATCTGGATATTTGTCACTGCTGGCTTGAATGAGATGTGAAACAACTTTATAATACTGTACTGTTATTGGTCTTTTTAAAGACTTGACTCATGGATTTTAGAATGATCTACCTTGGACTTACAGGTTTGTACCTTTTTGTTTTAATGTTCTGCCTTTATGTTTGCATTGCATTTTAATTTGAAATCATCAGCATTCCCACAAATAGGGAGCTTGTACAAAGAGAAAAGTTGCAATAAAAACCAGAAATGTTCTGTTCTAAATATCTGTAGGAAACTAGAAATACAGGATTATTCAGAATAGGATAGAAAAGTAAATATGAACATTTATTTCAATATCTGAAGAGGGATAGAACCTCCATAGTTGATGAAATTCTCAAAGCTAATATTTAGGCTTAGTCACATTTCACCCTTCTGTGAAACCACAACAAATAACGAGTTAAAAATCAGTCAGTACATCAGTTGCGCTCTCTGTGTTGTAAATTATAAGAGAATTCCAACATTTCGGGTAAACTGCTATGGCAGAACTTGACATATAGCTCAGATTTAAAACAAAAAAATTCAGTCTTCCTTAGGAACTTGGTTTTTAACTTTGCTTGCACTCAAATATCAAAAATACAATTATCAGCTGATTTGATATGCCAGAACATTTTTTTTGATCCTCCTATAGTTATGTTTTATAATTCATTAATTTTATTTATTTTGGCTAACTGTGTAATCCTGGTATCATTTAAAGGTCTGAAGTTAATGTAACACATTCAAAAAGAAAGCATAATATGGGAAATAAGTGCAGCAAGTCATCAAAGGTTGTAAAACTATTTTCTTATCACTTCTTTCTGTATTTCTATCTGTGGCCTCAGTGACCTGAAATTAACTCTCAGATAAATATTGCAACTCTTCAGTGTACCTAAAGTTTGGAGCAGATATTTTTTTCTGGGAGGGGACACATATTGTTACCAATCCATGTAGTTCTTAATCTTTATTACTAAGTTGAATTATTAAGCAAACTTTTTTAATTGAATTGTGCTATTGTTAGTTTTGTTATAGTTTGAATTTGACTTTGACCTGGCCATCAGTCATAAGCATTTCTTGTGATGAAGTGATTTGAGTCTAAATGATTTGGATTTAGGTGTTTAAAAAAAAAAAAAAAAATCTTGTCAGCATCCTTTAACTTGCTGTTGTTCTCAGGACAACTTCTAGCTATTCAGGTAGATTCTTAGCACTGACTAGATTCTTAAATATTTCAGATGCAGACCTTATTTTCTGAGGTATATCTTTTTGCAAAAAATGTCTGGAGAAATTCAGAGAGAAAATTAAATTATCATTTAGATCAAACAGCACATTCTTCACTGCTGCTCTTTTATAACTTGAAACTGTTTTTCAACAGGTCAGGCTTGGATAGATCTCTATGATGAGTGGTGTAACAGCTAGAAATGGTCCCTAAATGACAGCATCTTCTAAGGAGCTGGAAAATATACATTTAGAAACTGGATATCTGGTTCTCCCAATGATCTTGAGAGACAACAGCACTGTTTTAAGCTTTTAAGTGACATCACATATTTGGGTGGATGGGATGACCGTCAGTGCTCGGACCTACAATGTTTTTTGTGTTATACTGGTTTCTAGAACAAATTAAGCTGTGAGGTAATTTTTTTGTTAATTGTATTACTTATATAAAATCTCCTGAAAACTGAAATGTTGGTCATGAGGAAACGGTGGAAATATTTCTTTCTCTGCTCATGTAATTCTGGTTAAAGCCACTTGATGGCATCAGTTCCTCATCTTTCCAGCTGCTCATTCATAAATCAGCTCCTTATTTTTCTGCAACCAGTTGCCAAATCTTTGCTCATTGCTGGTTTCCCCACAATCGTGCCTGTTTTGCTGTTTTTTTTGCCTTTGTTTTGTAATCAAAGTGTTAAGTCATTTTTTTGATCCTGAACCTGTCTCTACTGTGTCTGCAGTTAGGTCTTTTCACCATCTACAATGACACGATGTATAAAATTTACCATCAGAATTCCCTAACTAACAATATCTCTGACTGTTAAATAAGTTTTTCCAAAGTGGCATTCCTGATATTGTTAAGTCTGTTTTTCAATCACTTATTTACAGGTAGAGTTGGGGGCTCATCATCTTATTTTGACAGTACCCAGTCACTGAATTAGACTGAAGCTCAGCGATTTTACAGAGAGAATTATATTGACCTAGCCAGGTAATAAAAGCTCAATATATTGAAACAAGCTCTCAAATAATATGTAATGCACTGCTTAGCCCTATGAGTCTTCTTTTTCCCACTTTTATGCAACTTCCAGATGTTATCTGCTTTTGTTTTTCCAGCAACTACTTTTAAACTTATAAAACTACAAAGCAAACACTAACAGTAAAACACTTGTCTTTTATGTTTGTCTGTTTTTGTGCTTTTTTTTTCTGTGCTTTTTAATTATGGTTAATAGAACAAGTCAAATGACATAGGAGTAATATGGAGATATAAAGTGTTTTTAAACAGTATTCACACTCCTGGAACCTTCCATGATTGTCTATTGCAACAACAAAGTTTAATTAATTTTATTTAGATTTTATAAACCAACATAAAGTATGGCATATTTGTCAAGTGGGTGAAGAAGTATCCAAATCTTTCAAGTGTGACAGCTGCCTCTGGGTAATACTTTGTAGATCAACCTTTTGTTGCAGTTAAGGATCCAAGACTCTGATGACTTTTCCTTAACAGCTTTACAAATCTAAACTGTTAAAGTTGTGTCTATTCTTTGCAAAATAGCTCAAGTTTTATTGGATAGAGAGCATCCACAGTTTTCAAGTCTTGCTGTAGATTCTGAATTGGATTTAGGTTTGGACCATTGTAATGCATAATAGTCTTTGATCTAAACCACTCTGGTGTAGCTCTGGCTGTAGGGTTTAAGGTTGCTATCCTGCTGAAAGATGAACCTCCACACCAGTCTGAAGTCTCTTGCAACATACAACAGGTTGCCTTACAGTACTGCCCTTTACTTAGCTTCATCAGTTCTCTCTTTAACACTGCCCAGGTTCTTCTTCCCTACCCTAGTGTTTTTCAGCAGCACTTGGCATTTTTCATGTGTACCAAAAAAGTCCTTTTTGGCCTCATCTGACCTGAACACCTTCTTCCATATGTTTCCTTGTCCCCAAGTTTTATCCCCTTACTGACTTTTTTTTCCCCTCTCTTTATATTTAAAAAATATATATAAAAAAAATAAAAATTGTTTTTGCTCTCAAACAGATTCAAAATTAAGTAGAGATTGATCAATTTAATACAACACAAACAAAACATTTAAGTATATAGTGTTCAAATTAGCAAAATTATGTATGTGGGTATATGTTGAATATGTATCTCTGATCTTTAGAGGTATACTTACGCAACCTTGGCTGTATAAACAGTCACTTTCTTCTTGCAGTTAATTGCTGTCATGACAACAGATTCTCCCTGTGGATAATGGAAGCTCATCCAAAGTCACCCTAGGCCTCTTGGCTGGTTCTTAGATTAATGCTCTCCTTGTCTGGCAAAATTACAATAATTAGTTATAAAACAGATGGGAGGAATCCTTGGTGTAGACTCAGACTCTTTTAAGATCTGCCTCAGTCCACCTGTCTCTGCCTTAGATTTGTTAGCCTATTGGCACATTAATATCAATTATTGTTCTTCTGCCTCTTAAATTATGCCTGTGTTTCTACAGAGTATTCTCACCAACTACAAGTATCCACAACCCACTCTTTTAAAGGAATGTTTTTTTTTCTACCCTAACAAAAAAAAAAAAAAAACTTTACTTTTTATAAAGAAGTGACAGGTATTTATTTCAGTAAAAAAAAAGTTCTCTTTGTTTAAATGAAGAATGTGGTTTGTTGGGAAGCTTAAAGTGAAGAACTAGGAATGTGGTTTGTTTTGAAACTTAAAGTGAAGAACTAAGAAATGCTGGCCAAACTCAGATTTATACTGAGATAATCTTTGCACAGATATAGCTCTGACAACTTCAGTTTGTTCACTTATTTAGGTCATTAAATTTAAATAGTAATTTGAAGCTTAACTTGAAAATATCTTTGTATTTGTTGTTGTGCCTGTTTTCTGTTTCACCTAATATAGTTGTCATTTTGCTTTTTTTTTTTTTACATTTTCAAGAGCTTTATTATGTAAAAACAAATACTGGGGAATTAAACTATACATTAATTGGATTTGCAGAGATGCTTCCTTATTAAGATAATTCTTTCTATGTTTTCTGTGTTTCAATGATCATTACATTTGCTGTTCAAAGTTGATTGCTTGGTTACACTGGGTTTAACTGTTAAGTCCACATTTTGTGTTCTTACCTTATTTGTTTTTGTTAAACTAATATTACAGAAGTTCTTTAGATTTTCTAAGGTTATAAATGAAATGTTTCTTTTCTATCCTTTCAGCTGGACTGGACTCTGACTTTTACTGGAAGTCTGACGTGTTCAGAGTGAAAAGACCACAGTCAGTACATTGTCCTGCGGTGCTCCTATGCTGCTACTGATCACCTGGTAAGACACACAACCTTTTAGTCTTTCAAACTATAATATTGGCAATAAAATTTTGATAAAACCACCCTAATAATGCAACATCTCCTATGAACTCTAGTAGTGTTTAACACGAGTAAATAAAATGACACTGCTCTGCTTTGTAACACGACATCGTTTGCTTTGAAACTATCCTCATTCTTGTACTGTCAGATATGCTAATAGCAGGTTAAATACACCTCTCCCATGAATGCCACACCCAACTGCAATACTTTAAAACATGCAGAGCATCTCAAGATTTTGTTAATGTGTGCCTTGTAGCTTGAAAGCTTATCAGCTTGTATAAGTTGTGAAATGCTTGAATAGTGTTTAGATGATATTGTCTGGATACTTCATTTGATCTAAAGCTTTCATTCATGGATTACAGGTTGATTCTCTTTGGGCTCACAGGTTTGTGTCTGTTGGTTTCTTCTGGTTTCTAATCTTTTTTTCTCTTAGCCCTTACATTTCCACACAATAAGAAACTGAGGTAAAGTAAGAAAAAAGTTAAAATCAAGTTATGTGTTGAAAATTTGCAGGTGTGCTTTGGATCTATGTGATTAGTAGTTTTTACCTCAGTGTAAAAAGTCCTGGGTTCAAATCCCAGGATAGACCTACCTACATGTTCTGTGTATTTTTGTCTTGCTTTCACCCACAGCCTTAATGGACAGGATATTTGTCCACGATGAACTTAGGTCAAAACCAGACATGAACATGTGCTTTACAAAAAAAGATGCCTTGGTTTGTTTTCTCACCTGACTAAACTTTTAGGTTTGTTAGGTTTACCAATATCGTTGATACATTTTTAAACTCTGATTAAATTCAGAAGTTTGCGTATATTTCCATATCATTAGTCAAGAGTTGCTCTTTAAGTCCCATGACTAGGGTAAACCTTTTTTGGGTATCAGCATGATGATACTAGTGTGTTGTCTTGAATTGTTGCTGGAGTATTTTCCATAAATGTTCTTCATAATGCTATCTTTTTTGTGAAATGCGCCAGTCCCACCAGTTGCAAAACAGCCAAACTGGTATTCCCTGTTTTGCAAGCATCCACCTTATTTATTCAAATATAACAAAAGACATTATGGAAAAACACTTCAGTTATGACTAAAAATTAAGGTATTTGTTCATGAATGCATTTTCAAACTGTAATCTGGCTCCTTCATGTTGCCTGTGGGGTAATGGGTTCTTCCTCACGAAATTGGTTTTGTTTATCCAGTGTTGATCAGGGACTTGTTTCACTGAGGGAAATGAAACGTTTTCAACTTAATCCAGAATCGTTACAAGGTCTTTAGCTTTCGTTCTGGAGCTAATATGCACACTTTGTAGCAAATCATTGACTCTGGCAGACAGAATGTGTCTCCTTCCTAACCTGAGATCTTAGTTAACTTGAAAAAGGTTACAAAATGATGTTTTCTCCCTCATTATTCTGGCATTTAGCAAATAGTTTGATATACATTATAAGTAAATATCAAGTTGCAACTGGATACCTTTTGTTTAAATTATACATCTTTAGAACAGAGTATATTGTGTTGATCTGACATTTACATATTTTGATTCTCTTTTGCTTGCAGTTTTTTTTTTCTCCAAACAACTTTATTAGTGAAACCATAAAGTGATGTTAAAGCATGGTGTCCTCTAGGGAAGCTGTCCAGCATGTTTTATATTGTTCCCTGATTCAAAACACCTGAAATAGTAATTAATTACCAGGGCTCTGCAGAACTTGATGACTTGCTGAGGAGGTAATTAAGCCATTTCACTCAGGTGTATTAGTCCCAGAACACTGGCCCTGGAGGTCTGGAGGTGGACAAACCTGCTTTGAAGGTTACTTTGTGGTTCCTGCCAGTTTACCAAGTTCAGTAAATGTGACTCCTTTTAAACTACACAGATAACAGATATTGCATTAAAAAAGTACTAGAAAGGCTTTGGGACAAATAAATTGTAGACCTAAATGCCAACTTTGGCAGTGACTCTCACTGAATAAAACTTAACTCTGCACTTCTTGTTATTTGGGTAGGATAACTAAATGCTTGTAACAATTAAATGCTTTTTATCACTATTTTGCTGACATTTTCAGCAGAAGAATTACTTGGAGCAAATAAAGATGAATGCAATGCCTGTTATGGAATGATATTAATGTTTAATCCGTTTTATTTCAGGGACCCTGCTCAGTGTTGACTATGCCCAAAGCCATCAGTACTACTTAGTGAACACTTCGCTTACGTGGACAAACGCTCAGACCCTCTGCAGACGGGACTACACTGATCTGGCCACCATTGAAAACACAGCTGATGTTGATGGTTTTCTCAGTATCACCTCAAACTATACAGGTGGGGTTTTAATTTACAAATGGGTAGACAACACAAGTATAAAGATATGCAGTTCAAACCCCACATTGTTTTTTTGTTTTTTGTTTTTTTTATTTAGGCAAGGCATGGATAGGTCTCTATGATGACACAAGAAACAGCTGGAAATGGTCACTCAATGGCAGCAGCTTCTACGGTCCTGGAGAATACACATTTAGGAACTGGCAACCCAGGCAGCCCGACGATTATCAAGTGTTAGCTCTCTGGGCCAATAGGATGACGTTGGGTGCATGATAACAATGCAGTTTGTGTGCTATAATGGTAAGTTTTTATACAATATAAATAAAGAAATGAAATACAAAATCAAAGTTAATTATTTTCTTCTAGTTTTCTTATTCTACGTTTCATCTATATATTTACAGGTACAGTAGGTGGATCACCATCGTATGTTGTCAGTAGCATTTCATTGAATTGGACTGAAGCTCAGAAATTCTGCCGGGAGAATTATGTTGATCTGGCCAGGTAATAAGACTGGATGTCAAAACAAACACTGCATTAATGCCTAACAATCTATATAAAGGGGGATTGTGGTTCTGGTTCAGGAATTCTACTGACATCTTCTGGGCTTTTGTTTTGTACTTTAAGGAGTTGATATATTGACTTTGATCTGTTCATGGTCATTTTTTCTCTTTGTAGACACTTGGTCGTGGTTTGTTTTGGCACTAAACACAGTGCACGGTTTCTTTCTGTCAACTCTGTTCCATTTACTTCCCGTTACTCATGTTGCTGAGTTGTTATGCAAGCTGTATTTCTGGTAACGCTTATCTTTTGTAATGCTTTGCTGTCTTTTTGTTTTATCAGTCATCCAATACAAATATATTACTGTGTTAGTGAGGCTAACTGTGTTCCCAAGACTCTTTATCTTGTTTTGCTTTTTTCACATGATTTGACAATTTTAATGTCGCTCTGAGATGACATGCTCCTTAGCAAGTTTAGCAATCCTTTAAGAGATGAAAGAAAGACACACCATATTGCCAAAGAACAACAAAAAACACTTTTATGCAACAATTTCATGCAACTGAGTGTTTATCCTTGTATACTGTGTTTAATATGATTGTTTATTAACTTTTTTTTTTTTTTTTTCCTTTCCATTATATGAAATCAGACAGAAAATGAAATCATCAGAAGCCTAATAGGTGCCAGCACTGTTTGGATTGGTCTATATTGGGAAAAGCTGTGGTCTGATGGCAGCCCCTCTCTGTTTCGACACTGGGCAGATGGTCAGCCCAATGATCCCTCTGGTGATCATTGTGTTGCTGCATCATTTAATGACTCTGGAAGATGGTCGGATGAAAGCTGTAGCCTGAGTTTGCCATTCGTCTGTTACAGACCAGATAATGTATCTCATTTCTGCTGTTTCAGCAGCCATAATAATCCATAATTTTACACAATGGATGACTGTGGTCTAGTCATTTTCTGCAGGTTCCCAGCTGGATTCTCTAAGCACACTGCATTAAGTGCATTTTCACTCAGTCAGCTGGCTGCTTTGTCAGCAGTTGTCCATTATAATGAGATGTCTCTTGATTTCCTTACATCAGGAAAAAAGACATTCTCACTGAAGGTGCAGGAAAACCCCTTCACATGCATTCTCTCAAAATCTGACAATGGGTAAAAACAAAAATATTTTGTGTCTTTAAACTTATCGTGTTTATCTTCTGTTTTGTCCCACATGTTCTATTCGAAGATGAGCAAGCTCCTCCTTGTACTGGCTGTCAGTGTTGTCCTTCAGGCACCGAGTGCATCACCACCAATGGAGCTGTTGAATGCCTTGACCCCTGTGTCAGCTTCACTACACTGAATGATACATGGCGTTCAACAGAGAATACAAACAATACAATCTTACACTGCGACCGGAACATTTACTGGAATGGATGGTATCGCTTTTATTTGGGGCAGAGCAGCGCTCAGATTCCAGAGGAATGCGTAGAAGAAAACAGATGTGGAACCCACGCTCCTTTGTGGATAAATGGGCCTCATCTAGTGGAGTTCAATGAAATTGTAAATCGCACTGTGTGTAACGCTTGGAAGGGTTCCTGCTGCTATTTCCCCTCACATACCATCCAGGTCAAACGTTGTTATGGATACTACATCTACAAACTTCGACATCAATCTACATGCCATTTGGCATATTGTACAAGTACGTTACATTTCAATAACCAGAAAGAAATTAAAATTTATTTTAACTATTAATCATTAAAAAAGTGAAACATTGCAATTTTGTTACACCACATTACAGAAATAAATTGACACATCCTTAACGTTTCATAAAATTTTGTTCTCTTGACCTAACCTAATGTGTTTTTACCAAACATAAGTTCCATGTTTGGTAAAACAAATGGCTTATATTACAATATATATTGTATCTATCTATGTTCGAAGTTCCACCCTTAAGAGTATCGGCAAAAAATGAGACCAGCATCACTCTGCAGTGGAATAAAGATAACAACGAAGTCAGATTTGTTCTCCAGTTTAATGGCACAGAGACGTTCATCAGAGCACCAGTTGGATATGGAATGCTAACCCACACTGTCTCATCTCTGACTGCTGGAACAAAATACACATTCACTCTCTTATCTGTGTTTGGAAATGTGAGAAACAGACGAAAACCCCTGACAGCTGCCACAGGTAAGATCCTTCACTGCATCCTTGAAATACAAAGTAACTTTAGACACAATCATCCCCTTTTTTAGTTTTACGGCAGCGCTCAACTGTTCGATTTAAAAAATGCCCAAATATTGATTCAGATCAGATCCAGTAATAGTGAATCAGTCAGCGCTACAGTCTATGATGAGGCAGTAAGACATATTTTTGTAGAAAATGCAAAACCAACTGTGTTGTTGTTGTTGTTGTTGTTGGCAAATAAAAATGTAATTCAATTATCAATTTAAATTCTTCCCACTGATTAAATTTTTAGTACAAGTTGTAATATTTCATGGGGTGCTGCAGCACAAGAACTATATATATATTTTTTCTCTTAAGCAGACAAACGTATCTGGTGTCTTTTATTCATAAAATTTATGTATACTCAGCTTTGTAAATTGTATGTATTTTCAGACTAAAACAGTTTGTAAATACTGCTGCAGAACATGTCTGTTTATTGTTGCAACTTATTCTAAAAAGTTGAAATCATATTAAGTTATTAAATGACCCAAACATTTTTGCTATGATTGTTATCCCTGCTGTTGTTGTTCTTTATCAGCTCCTGAAAATGCACAAAGCTTCAGACCATCAACACAAAATGAGAGCAGCATCACTCTGCAGTGGAATAAGATCAACAACGACGTCAGCTTTGTTCTCCAGTTTAATGGTAGAGAGGAATTCATCAGCGCACCAGTTGGAGATGGACCAGTAGCTCACACAGTCTCATCCCTCACTGCTGGAACCAAATACACTTTCACTCTCTTCTCTGTGTTTGACAACATCCGAAGTAGTGGGATCAGCATTAATGCTACTTCTGGTAAGATAATTTACTGCAACACTATTAACATTCATATGTGATTTTTAAATCATTTGAAAATCAGAAGCACTGGAACTTGCACAAATACAAGTTGTTATGGATTAAAAGGATTAGTGGTTGAAGATTAATTCATCCAAATATTTTCTCATTTTCATGTTGACAAAAACCATCATCCTGGAATCTGCTTGGCTTTCAACTAAAGGACCAAGTAAGTAAATCTATCTGTAGGATACCTGGCGGTTATTTTTCCCTTTTATTACCAAATTTGAGTTTACGTTTTCTTGTGTTTTGATCAAATCCTGTTTTATGAATATAAGCATATATCAGCAAAATCTGACAAAAAAACATTTTTATGAACATTTCATAATCAACATTAAATTTTTAGTCAGCATAGTATATTTCAAGATTTTCCTAGTACAACACAGTAATACAATGATAATATTGGGGTAGTTGGTAATAAAAACGTAATAATTTGAAAACATTTATGTATAGCTCATTCTAACCTATCTCAACATTTGTAATGCGGTTTTGGCTGAAAGCTTAGGATTTTTGTCCTGCTGTAAGGAGAACCTCTGACCCAGTCTCAAGGTTTTTTTTGTAACAGCTAACATGTTTTCTTGAAGCATTGTCCTGTTAGCTCCATTCATCATCCCATAAACTCTGACCAGTTTCTCTGTCCCTACTGAAGAAAGAATCCTCACAGAATGATGCTGCCACCACCATGTTTGAAGGTGGTGTTGGTAATTTTTCTCAAAGTGTCAATTTTTCACCTCTCATACCATTTTGCACATCAGACAGAAATTTTGACTTTGTTCTTACCTGACCAGAGCACCCTCTTGTGATCAACCACCAAGGGAACTTCTCATGGGATTCTTTAAATAATTCAACAATCTTGCCACACTTCCATAAAGACAAGATTTGTGCAGTTCACAAATAATAGCTATATCGTCATCATATTGTCCCACCTGAGCTGTGGATCTTTGCAGCCTCACCAGAGTTACCATGGACATCTTAGCTGCTTCTCTAATTAGTGAGATTACCAATACAGTGAAGTCCTTTAAGAAACTACCATAAAACTGTTCTAAATAAAAGTAAACATTCATATAATATCTAAAACACAGTCGTATGGGGTACAGTGAATTCTTTGGTTCAGGCATGCTTTCTGCAGCTTCCTGTGGCAGAAGAAAGGCACAACGCATAAGGGGCAAAAAAAATATCTGCTGTCTAGAAATCTACAAGCTTTATTAAATAAAAAACTAATAAAATCTTAGCACATCTTACCATAAGAAATTAACAAACAGCATTGAAATAGATGTAAACCCCTTGGTTTCCAGAAGTTATAATCAAATCCTAAAAAATGCAACAACAACCCTCCCCACCCCCCACCCTCACAACCCTGCAAGGATAAGCGTGTTAGATAATGGATGGATGATGGATGGATGATGGATGGATGAATAAAAAAAATTGGCTCAGCTACATATACTATATTAGACAAAAGAGATCTCTCCAAGCAAAGCTGTGTGAACATTAACCTAATGTGCTCACAGTTACTGGTAACTAAATGGTAATAATTTTGTTGAACAAACTTAGTGAATTATTAGTTTACCAAATTACCATTGTTACACCACTATTCATTGCTGAGCTATAGTTGAAAATGCTACAGATTTTCCTGTATATTATTACACTTAACATAATTTAATGGTATCCTTTGTATAATGATGTGTTTTTGTGTCAACAGACTTTGTTATTGGAATGATCCTAAAATTATAGTCTCTGTCACACTTGTCAGAATCAAAGATGAAAGGGGGTTTAGTAGAGGTGAGACTAACCTTTGTTAAAGTTTATATTTTTCTCAGCTTTGCCTATCATTTAACATTAATTATTTTCACAACATTATTTGTCAGTAACATTGTTTTGTTTTTCAGCACTTGAAAAGATATGGTTTATCAGAGCTTCCCCTGAGAGTTCGTGTCAACTATGAAGAAAGTCAATGATGAAATCTCGGATCAGCCCAGTTTCTTGAAAGAATATTTACTTCTTGTTTTTAAATGGAATCTATTATCAGCAACATTCATTTAACTTAGTAAAAAGTCACTTTTTAACACTGCTTAAAGAATCTTCTATTGTTCAAGAATATATTTTTGTCTAACTAATGGTTAAGGTGTTTGATTTTTTTGTTTACCAGACTCATTTGAATTTATAAGGATTGCTGTCATGATTCACCTTTTTTTTTCTCACTTCCCAAAGTTAAATCAGACCAAACCTCTCTTGTTAAAGGTCAGGTAGAATAACCAAAATTATTTCTATTTGCCAAATGCCTGAAAACTCGGTGTGAACATTTTTTTAGAGATATTTTTTTTTTTTAGCTTTCTTCAAATTCAGAAGTTTACATACATCTGGTCAGTATCAGGGATAATTGTGTTTTAAACTGTATGAGTTGGGCCAAAGGTTTTGGGTCACTTTCCTCAAGCTTCTCCTAATAGTTTGCTGGAGTTCCTCTTGACAAGTGAACTCAGTCAGGATTGTAGGCCACCTCACTTTCAGACACCTTTTCAGATCTACCCACAACTTCTCCATAGGACTAAGATCAGGGCTTTGTGATGGCCACATAAAAAAATATTGACTTTGTTGTACTTAAGCCACTTTGGATCCAATATGTCTGTATGCTGAGGGTTATTGTTCATTTGGTAGACCCATTTCTGGATGAGCTTTGACTTCCTGGTTGATGTCTTTAGATGTTTCAATATTTCCACATAATATTCTTTCTCCATGATGTCATCCATTTTATGAAGTGCACCAGTTCCTCCTGCTGCAAAACACCCCCACAACATGATGCTGCCACCACCATGCTTCACAGTTAGGATGGTACAAGCATCCCGGTTTTTTCACCAAATGTACTGTTGGTCATTATGGCTAAACAGTTCCACTTTAGTTTCTTCAGACCACAGGACATGTCTCCAAAACTGAAGGTCTTTGTCCCTGTTTGCATTTACAAACTGAAATCCGGCTTTTGGAGTAATGGCTTCCTGCTCGCTGACTGGCCTTTCAGCCCATTTCGGCACAGGACACGTTTCATTGTGGATATTGACTCTGTCTTAAAAGCTTCAGCAGCATCTTCACAAGGTCTTTGGCTTTTGCTCTGAGGTCAGTTTGCACATTTTGGACCAGAACATGTCTGGGACACAGAACCCGCCTCCATCCTAAGCGATATGATGGTTGGATATTCCAATCATGTCTATACTTGCATATAATTGTTTGAACAGATGAATGCGACACCTTCAAGTACCTTCAAATTGTTCCCAAGGATGAACCAAACTGGTGCAGCTCCATAATTATCTTCCTGATATCCTGACTGATTTCTTTTGACTTTCCAATCGTGTCAAACCAGAAAGCAGTGTGCTCCAGGTGTGGCCTTAAAATACATCCACAGGTGTTCCTCCAGTTAACTTAAATGTGTCAGTTAACCTACCAGAGGTTTGTGGAAGGAAGCCCAAAAGGTTTCACCCAAGTCATACAGTTTAAAAGACAGTTTTCCCTCATACTGACCAAATGTATGTAAACTTCTGAATCCAAAGAACGTTACAAACGCTGAGTTTTCTGCCATTTAGCAAATAGAAATGATTTTGGTACTTGTGACCTAAAACAAGAGAAATTTGGTCTGATTTAACTTCAGACAGTGAGAAGAAAATGTGTATGTGTCTTTTTATTCAGTGTATGTAAATATCTGGTTTCAACTGTATATTGTGTTGGATTGCTACTGAGCTTAATAATGGTCATAATCTTTGTTTATTTGAAGCAAATTGTTAAAATTGAAAAATATATTTAAAACTCAAATTTAGATCATGAAGTGAAAAATTTAAGTCATAATAAAAAGTGAAACTCCAGTGTCTTTACATTTAAACAAAATTAAATTAAATTCAGTTACTTTAAACTTTTTATTTTTTTGTGTGGTTTTTTTCAGTTTCACACTGATCTTCTCATTTAAAGCTGCAGTATGTAACATTTGCTATTGCTGTCTAAAGAAATGCACCACTCCCGGCCTAAAACAACCAATCAGAGCCAGGAGAAAGGCCTTAGTGCTGTCAGTCACCCTGGTGTAGGCGCTGCTAAATGTGCTAATGGTGGAGAAACAACTTACCGTTCCAGGAAAACTGTTTATCTGCCATCATCAATGGCCATGCTAACTAGCCTTAGCATTAGTGGCAGGCTATGTTGTTATGATCCAGCTGTAGCGTAGCAGAGAGCCAGGGGGAGTGTGTGAGCAGCGTGTTCATGAGGGTGATTGACAGCGCTAAGACCCTCCTCCTGGCTCTGATTGGTTGTTTCTGACTATATTTCTGCAGTTAGTACTGGGAGCACTGGGAAAAGGCAGAAGAGCTTGATTGATTTTTTTTTTTTTTGTTTGTTTGTTTTTTCTTTCACAGATTATGTTTTATACTGTCACGACATAGTGATAATTTTAACAAATATGTAAAAAACACATTTCCATGGACGTTACACACTGCAGCTTTTACGCAGTTACAACAAAGGATACAACATCCTACTCTTAGTCACCCACATGGTCAGCTGCTCAGTCAGCTCAATCTTCCGCCTCCTGCTGCTCATACATCGCTGCACCCCCTCAACTGTCCTGGTAGTGTTTCCCCAGCATATATACGTCCTGGTTAGATCAGTATTTTTTCAGAACATTCTGCTGCACCCTACTTTGCTTCTTCCCCTCACTATAGACCACCAGGCTTGCTGAACATCTTGCCCTTTGTTGGACTTGATACCACATGGACTCTACCTTTCCATTTCATTTATTTTAGCAATGACATCTTATTTTTAGCATTTTTTTTTTCATTTTCTTGTCTTTCAATCACAAAAACGGAAGGAGTCATCTCAATACATTGGAAGGACCTGTGACAGTGTGTGAATAATTAAAAAACATTAAGAAATTCCCCTACTAAGCCTTAGGGATCATGAGTTATTTCATTATTTTCCTCAGATTCTTTGGGTGTTTTTCAGTTTACTTTGGTTTTATTTCAAATAGAGTAGAATTAAAAACAAAAAGCCTTTATCTGTCCCAACTGGAGACAGTGATTCTTCTTTGAGAAGGGCTCAATCATCAGGCATTCTCAAATAATTACACAGATCTCTTAACAAAAACAAACAGCACATAAAACCACACGAAAGAACACATGCAACTCACTCAAAGAGGAATGTTTATTGTAATGTTTTATTTAAAGAGGAATGTTCCATAAACACATTTTGACAAAATTATGTCATCTCTAATCCATTCTACCTCATATAAATTTAACCTGTTTTATTTCTTCCAATCACAATAACTCTGATGCCTAATTTTCCATGAGCATATATGAGTTACTCTGAGTTCTAAGCTATTTAATTCTTTTAAATTTTAAGGTTGTAAATATGCTTTTCACAGTTAATGTGTATATGTCTTCTGTGTATTGTTGAAGTGTGTGCTGAAACCCCGAAACGAGGTAAAAAAAAAAAAAAACAACAACAAAAAAAAACAAGCTGAAATTTAGATGTTAAGTATAATGCAACAAGCATCCTGGATGTTAACTTCAAACTGCATAACTGCATTTATCATTTAGGGTCACTGTGTTTTCATGTATTTTATAAGGTTTGGCCACAACAGAGTCTTGGACACACAAGAAAGTACTTTTAGTCACAGATGTGAATAATAATTATAATTCAATACAAACCCCTCCCCCCCAATGAAATTCACGACTTCTGGGTCGGTTTCCAATTTTTTAATCACTTCGTTTGTCTCTTTCTGTTCCTTCTGCACAATTTTGGTTCCACTGTTTGAAATTATGCTCTGCTGGTTTAGGAAATGTATTGTCTTACAGAGAGGAACTTGTAACATCAGTGTGTGCATTGCTGCTATGAGGGTTTATGCCCCACAACTCTTGTAAATCCTAACATCTATGTGAATATGTACAAAAGGTAATGCACCTGTATAACAGATGAAATATCAAGAGTAACCTTGCATTGTTTACTTACACAATCGCCATTAATATCAAAAAACAATTCTGTTCTTTACAAAAAAGGCAATATAAAAATGAGAAAAGAGCCATTTAAATCCTTTCACGAGATAAGAAAAAATATTTGCTTATGAAGTATAAAAGACTGAGGTTGTCCTTTCTTGCTTTCATGGTGTGGTAACAGAGTGAATAGCCAAAGAATATGTCTCTGATAACAGTCCAAGTTTTGTGTAGAACTGGATTACAAACAAAAAAAAAAAGAAATATTTAGATGACAACAAAGCCATACTTAAATACTGTGAATTACAAGCAAAAATGAATTTGTTCTGTAAAAATGTAGTATTTAGCCTCACCTCTCTCAATAAATCCTCTAAATTTAATTTTGACTGGTCAGCTGTTGATTGTAATCTTATTTTCATTCGAATAATATAATCTGTTGACACAAAAACACTCTGTAAGATGAAATACTAATATAGTATTCAGTAATGATGAAGAGAAGGCATCCAATGTTGCAATAAAAATATTTTTACTTTGTAAAAAAACTGAGCTAAAATAATTCAACATTGAGATTTCTATCTTATTTCTGTTTAGGAAAAAAATTCTAGTACTTTAACCAAAGAAGTAAAAGTAAAAGAAAGAACTGTTTTGCATTCACAAAACCTCAGATATTAGATAATGTCCGTCTTGTTTTCATGCTTTTAAATTTTTAAAAACTCTAGAAATTATGCATCTGCTGCAGGAGTTAAAGTAAGGTATTATAATGTTTTGGCAAAATATGAAGAAAATTCTCAAACTGGGTTCAAATTATCTTGCAAGAGCAGAGAGATTTGCTTCTAAATGGAACAAAGTATGTGTCAAGAATCTGTCATAAATTAAACAGTCATACTTACTGGGTCCTTGGAAGAATGTAGAGGTTTTGACAAGGTGGTGTGTATATATAAACAAAAAAACAGCATGTAAGGATTAAGTATTGAGAATCATTTTACTAACGATTCAATAATGTTTATAATTTTAAATAATTCAGAGACATTTCTATCAATACTTTTTAAATTTTTAAGATTATGCAAAAGATATCTCAAGCAGATACAACAGATACAAAGATTGTGCTAAATAAATAACTCCAACACTTTGTTTGATGTTGCTGATTATAAACGGCTTTAATCTCTGTTTTAGCTATATATGAAAGAAATAATGTTACCAGTAGCTGTGGTGATGCTGACTCCACCGCTTCTGACGTTCTCAAACACATAGAACAGAATGAATGTATATTTGGTTCCAGCAGTGAGGTTTGGGACTGTGTGAGTAACTGGTCCATCTCCGTTTGGTGCACTGATGTTTGTTTCTGTGCCGTTAAACTGGAAAACAAAACTCACGTTGTTGCTGAGTTTATTCCACTGCAGAGTTATACTGGTCTCATCTTGTGCAGATGGTCTGAATCCTTCTGCATTTTCAGGAGCTGAAACATAAAGACCTTTATTAATAATTTGTCAAACTCAGTATACCTGCTGGTAAAATGCCCTATACAAAGACATTAGGTATTTGTGATAAAACATATGACTAAAATACCAGTCCTTAGCTATGTAATATTATTACAAGTTGGGTTTCTTTTACTGGCATTGTTTGTTTAGCTCAGGAGGTGGAGTTCTTATAGGACAATTTAAACGAACATTATGACCCAAAATATTTGTTTTGATTCATAAACAAAATAGTTTGAAAACTTTGTCCAGTTCTTACAATCAGTGTAAGAAGAACCATGTCTTGGTTGCATTTTTTTTTATACAATACTTGGTATTATGGACAAATACCTTCTTCTGAGATATCTCTGGCATATCATGGGAGATGCAAAAATGACATGTTTAACTGGGCACATACATAATGCCATACTCTACAGCTATAAATGGTTAAACCACATAGTGATGTAAAACATCTCACCAGTGACAGCTGTAAGATGTACTCCACTGCTTCTGACGTTCTCAAACACATAGAACAGAATGAATGTATATTTGGTTCCAGCAGTGAGAGATGCAACCGTGTGGTTCACTGGTCCATCTCCATCTGATCCATTGATCAAACTCTCTGCTCCATTAAACTGGAGAACAAAGCTGGTGTTGTTGTTCACTTTATTCCACTGCAGAGTGATGATGGTCTCATTTTGTTCTAATGCTCTGAAGCTTATCTCACTTTGAGGAGCTACAGCAGAAAATGAGAAGATGGATAATGTTAGTAGTGGTATGGAATATATATAAATAATATGCTCCAAATAAATGGGTCTGTTTTAAATACAGACAGCATGGTAGAGCAGTTGTTAGCTCTCCCACCTTGAATCCTGACCAAACTCTGCATTTGCATGTTAAATGGACTAAATTTCTAAAGCGATTTTCTGGTCAGACCAACCATTCAAAACCACATTCATCCAGTTGCACTTGCAAACCCATGCACCACCCTACATCTTGGGGTTAAGTGCCTTACCCAGGGGCACATTAATCTTTTGAAGAGACCATTACTCAGTCCCATAGAAAAAGCGTTGACAGATATTAAAAGATGTGGGCAACCAATGGAACCTCGCCTGGGATTACCCAAATTGTAACTGTTAAAAGGCCTTGTAATCTCAGTGTGCATGAAGTTATTCATCTTAAAAATAAATGTAAAATGTGAATATTTTGAACATAAATATAAAATTGGTAAACCTAATTGACTTAAAACAGGGAAAGTTAGGTTTTATTTATTGCCAGACAGTGAGAAAAAGATGTTGTTTTTTTTTGTACAGTGTAAATGTTTGAGTTCAACTATATGATTACAATGTAAAGCTAACATTGTGATCTTACCAGTAGCAGCAGTGATGCTGACTCCACTACTTTTCACATTCTCAAAAACAGAAAAGACAGTGAAGGTGTATTTAGTTCCAGCCATGAGAGATGAGACTGTATGGTTCACTGGTCCATCTCCGTTTGGTGCACTGATGTTTGTCTCTGTGCCGTTAAGCTGGAGAACAAAGCTGATGTTGTTGATTTTATTCCACTGTAGAGTGATGCTGGTCTCATTTTGACTTAATGCTGTGAAGCCTTCTGTATTCATAGGAGCTGAGAAAAACAATGAGATCAGAAGTGATTTGATCAAGTCACTGAATCTGAAAATAAACTGTTCTTTTACCGATTCTTCATTTTGAAACTCTATAACAGTATTTTTCAGGTGAAACACTGAGATCTTATCTCAGTTATTCAAAAACATCTCTGTCAAATATGAAAAACACATTTTACTTGAAAATTTATTGAAAGTGGATGTCTTACCAGTCACTGCAGCAACACGGACTCCGCTGCTTCTGAAGTTCTCAAACACAGAGAAGAGAGTGAATGTGTATCTGGTTCCAGCAGTGAGAGATGAAATGGTCAGATCTAGTGATCCATGTCCAGCGGGTGCTGTTACATTCAACTGTGTTTTATTATATTTGAGGATGAAGCTGACATTGCTATTGATAATATCCCACTGCAGAGTGATACTGGTCTCATCCTGTCTTAAAGATCTGAACCCTTCTGCATTTTGAGGAGCTGAAAGAAATGAATATGAACGAATCTCTTCAATTCAGTAGAACTGGGTGGTGAAATGATTTTTGCTGCTTATGAAAAACATTATACCTGTGGACTTTGTCTGTCCATCATCTTGTTCATGAAGAAAGTGGGGTCCTCTGGACTTGAAAAACCACTATACAAGTACAAACCATTTACCATCCCATTTAGCAAGGACCAATTGAATCCAATTAAATGCACAGAAATTCTAAGTAGTATTAAAATTAAAATTTTTAAAGTAGCCCAGCCAGAGTCCTGGTTGAAAACAGAATCCGTGGAGGGAGCTGAATGTCAGGACAATGGAGAGTAGGCCATTTAACGTCAAAGATTAGAGCTCATCAAAAAAGATAAATCTTTCAAATATCAGTGGAAACATGTAAAAGGCTTGTCAGCAAAAAAGCTTTCATTGCTATAATGCCATTTTCCATTGGCTATTTGTGAGGGTGTAATTTTTTTAAATTTCATTTTTTTAAATAAATATAAACCAAACAGCAAAATTTTTTTGTCAAAACTGATGATCATTTTATATTGATTGACGTTTCAATAAAGTCCGTCTTATATCAAACATCTTGGTTTACTAAACATAATTTTAAATCTAAACTTTCCAGGGGTTTGAATAATTTTGACTTAACTGTAGCCTTTGATTTCTCACTGTTCTCTGGACTATTTCTAATTCACAGAAGCACCTTAAATTCATGCATTATTTCACACCTACACAGTCTGAAATTTTCAGTAAAAGTGCTGTCATCAATTTTTATCCACTACACTATAAGGAAGTAAATTCTCTCACCAGTGAAAGCTGATAGTTGTACACCACTGCTTCTCACATTCTCAAACACAGAGAAAAGAGTAAATGTGTATTTGGTTCCAGCAGTCAGAGATGAGACTGTGTGAGCTACTGGTCCATCTCCATCTGATACACTGATGAATGTCTCTGTGCCATTAAACTGGAGAACAAAGCTGGCGTTGCTGACTTTATCCCACTGCAGAGTGATGCTGGTCTCATTTTGTGTCAATGCTCTGAATTCTTCTGCATTAGGAGGAGCTGAAAGAGAATTAGAGAGAGAGAGAGAGTTATTCAGAAATCTCTCTAAATCTGTTTACATTCTGGCATAATATGTGACTCAAAGTCTTTAGTTATTCATGATTAAACCAAAGGTCCTAACAATTTAAAAAACAACAACAACAACAACAAAAAAGGAATCTACATAGATGTCTACATGTATCCTAAGCTCCTTTCCTTGCCATTACTAATACACATGTATATTTTTTTGGACATGCCATCTTTAATGAAATATAGATACAACCTTTTTATGATTTGATACACCTTTTTACATCAAATTTATTTTAGAGCTTCATGACTGATTACATGTCAGAAACAAACTTCTGGGTTATATGTAAATAATTGAACATTTAAATCGACCAGGGGTATAAATAATTTAGGCTTTAATGGGTTTACATAGTTTAAAAATATGAAGACAATGTAAAACATCTCACCAGTGACAGCTGTAAGTTGTACTCCACTGCTTCTGATGTTCTCAAACACATAGAACAGAATGAATGTATATTTGGTTCCAGGAGTGAGAGATGACACAGTGTGAGTTACTGGTCCATCTCCATCTGGTGCACTGATGAATGTCTCTGTGCCATTAAACTGGAGAACAAAGCTGGTGGTGTTGTTGACTTTATTCCACTGCAGAGTTATACTGGTCTCATCTTGACTTGATGTTCTGAAGCTTAATGCATTTTGAGGTGCTGAGATAAAAGAATAAATTACTTAAAAATTCATGTTCAGCAAGCCTGGTGGTCTATAGTGAGGGGAAGAAGCAAAGTAGGGTGCAGCAGAATGTTCTGAAAAAATACTGATCTAACCAGGACGTATATATGCTGGGGAAACACTACCAGGACAGTTGAGGGGGTGCAGCGATGTATGAGCAGCAGGAGGTGGAAGATTGAGCTGACTGAGCAGCTGACCATGTGGGTGACTAAGAGTGGGATGTTGTATCCTTTGTTGTAACTGCGTAAAAGCTGCAGTGTGTAACGTCCACGGAAATGTGTTTTTTACATATTTGTTAAAATTATCACTATGTCGTGACAGTATAAAACATAATCTGTGAAAGAAAAAACAAACAAACAAACAAACAAAAAATCAATCAAGCTCTTCTGCCTTTTCCCAGTGCTCCCAGTACTAACTGCAGAAATACAGTCAGAAACAACCAATCAGAGCCAGGAGGAGGGTCTTAGTGCTGTCAATCACCCTCATGAACACGCTGCTCACACACTCCCCCTGGCTCTCTGCTACGCTACAGCTGGATCATAACAACATAGCCTGCCACTAATGCTAAGGCTAGTTAGCATGGCCATTGATGATGGCAGATAAACAGTTTTCCTGAAACGGTAAGTTGTTTCTCCACCATTAGCACATTTAGCAGCGCCTACACCAGGGTGACTGACAGCACTAAGGCCTTTCTCCTGGCTCTGATTGGTTGTTTTAGGCCGGGAGTGGTGCATTTCTTTAGACAGCAATAGCAAATGTTACATACTGCAGCTTTAAATGAGAAGATCAGTGTGAAACTGAAAAAACCACACACAAAAAATAAAAAGTTTAAAGTAACTGAATTTAATTTAATTTTGTTTGAATGTAAAGACACTGGAGTTTCACTTTTTATTATGACTTAAATTTTTCACTTCATGGTCTAAATTTGAGTTTTAAATATATTTTTCAATTTTAACAATTTGCTTCAAATAAACAAAGATTATGACCATTATTAAGCTCAGTAGCAATCCAACACAATATACAGTTGAAACCAGATATTTACATACACTGAATAAAAAAACATACACGTTTTCTTCTCACTGTCTGAAGTTAAATCAGACCAAATTTCTCTTGTTTTAGGTCACAAGTACCAAAATCATTTCTATTTGCTAAATGGCAGAAAACTCAGCGTTTGTAACGTTCTTTGGATTCAGAAGTTTACATACATTTGGTCAGTATGAGGGAAAACTGTCTTTTAAACTGTATGACTTGGGTGAAACCTTTTGGGCTTCCTTCCACAAACCTCTGGTAGGTTAACTGACACATTTAAGTTAACTGGAGGGACACCTGTGGATGTATTTTAAGGCCACACCTGGAGCACACTGCTTTCTGGTTTGACACGATTGGAAAGTCAAAAGAAATCAGTCAGGATATCAGGAAGATAATTATGGAGCTGCACCAGTTTGGTTCATCCTTGGGAACAATTTGAAGGTACTTGAAGGTGTCGCATTCATCTGTTCAAACAATTATATGCAAGTATAGACATGACTGGAATATCCAACCATCATAACACTTAGGATGGAGGCGGGTTCTGTGTCCCAGACATGTTCTGGTCCAAAATGTGCAAACTGACCTCAGAGCAAAAGCCAAAGACCTTGTGAAGATGCTGCTGAAGCTTTTAAGACAGAGTCAATATCCACAATGAAACGTGTCCTGTGCTGAAATGGGCTGAAAGGCCAGTCAGCGAGCAGGAAGCCATTACTCCAAAAGCCGGATTTCAGTTTGTAAATGCAAACAGGGACAAAGACCTTCAATTTTGGAGACATGTCCTGTGGTCTGAAGAAACTAAGGTGGAACTGTTTAGCCATAATGACCAACAGTACATTTGGTGAAAAAACCGGGATGCTTGTACCATCCTAACTGTGAAGCATGGTGGTGGCAGCATCATGTTGTGGGGGTGTTTTGCAGCAGGAGGAACTGGTGCACTTCATCAAATGGATGACATCATGGAGAAAGAATATTATGTGGAAATATTGAAACATCTAAAGACATCAACCAGGAAGTCAAAGCTCATCCAGAAATGGGTCTACCAAATGAACAATAACCCTCAGCATACAGACATATTGGATCCAAAGTGGCTTAAGTACAACAAAGTCAATATTTTTTTATGTGGCCATCACAAAGCCCTGATCTTAGTCCTATGGAGAAGTTGTGGGTAGATCTGAAAAGGTGTCTGAAAGTGAGGTGGCCTACAAACCTGACTGAGTTCACTTGTCAAGAGGAACTCCAGCAAACTATTAGGAGAAGCTTGAGGAAAGTGACCCAAAACCTTTGGCCCAACTCATACAGTTTAAAACACAATTATCCCTGATACTGACCAGATGTATGTAAACTTCTGAATTTGAAGAAAGCTAAAAAAAAAAAATCTGTAAAAAAAATGTTCACACCAAGTTTTCAGGCATTTGGCAAATAGAAATAATTTTGGTTATTCTACCTGACCTTTAACAAGAGAGGTTTGGTCTGATTTAACTTTGGGAAGTGAGAAAAAAAAAAAGGTGAATCATGACAGCAATCCTTATAAATTCAACTGAGTCTGGTAAACAAAAAAATCAAACACCTTAACCATTAGTTAGACAAAAATATATTCTTGAATAATAGAAGATTCTTTAAGCAGTGTTAAAAAGTGACTTTTTACTAAGTTAAATGAATGTTGCTGATAATAGATTCCATTTAAAAACAAGAAGAAAATATTCTTTCAAGAAACTGGGCTGATCCGAGATTTCATCATTGACTTTCTTCATAGTTGACACGAACTCTCAGGGGAAGCTCTGATAAACCATATCTTTTCAAGTGCTGAAAAACAAAACAATGTTACTGATAAATAATGTTGTGAAAATAATTAATGTTAAATGATAGGCAAAGCTGAGAAAAATATAAACTTTAACAAAGGTTAGTCTCACCTCTACTAAACTCCCTTCCATCTTTGATTCTGACAAGTGTGACAGAGACTATAATTTTAGGATCATTCCAATAACAAAGTCTGTTGACACAAAAACACATCATTATACAAAGGATACCATTAAATTATGTTAAGTGTAATAATATACAGGAAAATCTGTAGCATTTTCAACTATAGCTCAGCAATGAATAGTGGTGTAACAATGGTAATTTGGTAAACTAATAATTCACTAAGTTTGTTCAACAAAATTATTACCATTTAGTTACCAGTAACTGTGAGCACATTAGGTTAATGTTTACACAGCTTTGCTTGGAGAGATCTCTTTTGTCTAATATAGTATATGTAGCTGAGCCAATTTTTTTTATTCATCCATCCATCCATCCATCCATCCATCCATTATCTAACACGCTTATCCTTGCAGGGTTGTGAGGGAGGGGGGTGGGGAGGGTTGTTGTTGCATTTTTTAGGATTTGATTATAACTTCTGGAAACCAAGGGGTTTACATCTATTTCAATGCTGTTTGTTAATTTCTTATGGTAAGATGTGCTAAGATTTTATTAGTTTTTTATTTAATAAAGCTTGTAGATTTCTAGACAGCAGATATTTTTTTTGCCCCTTATGCGTTGTGCCTTTCTTCTGCCACAGGAAGCTGCAGAAAGCATGCCTGAACCAAAGAATTCACTGTACCCCATACGACTGTGTTTTAGATATTATATGAATGTTTACTTTTATTTAGAACAGTTTTATGGTAGTTTCTTAAAGGACTTCACTGTATTGGTAATCTCACTAATTAGAGAAGCAGCTAAGATGTCCATGGTAACTCTGGTGAGGCTGCAAAGATCCACAGCTCAGGTGGGACAATATGACGACGATATAGCTATTATTTGTGAACTGCACAAATCTTGTCTTTATGGAAGTGTGGCAAGATTGTTGAATTATTTAAAGAATCCCATGAGAAGTTCCCTTGGTGGTTGATCACAAGAGGGTGCTCTGGTCAGGTAAGAACAAAGTCAAAATTTCTGTCTGATGTGCAAAATGGTATGAGAGGTGAAAAATTGACACTTTGAGAAAAATTACCAACACCACCTTCAAACATGGTGGTGGCAGCATCATTCTGTGAGGATTCTTTCTTCAGTAGGGACAGAGAAACTGGTCAGAGTTGATGGGATGATGAATGGCGCTAACAGGACAATGCTTCAAGAAAACATGTTAGATGTTACAAAAAAACCTTGAGACTGGGTCAGAGGTTCTCCTTACAGCAGGACAAAAATCCTAAGCTTTCAGCCAAAACCGCATTACAAATGTTGAGATAGGTTAGAATGAGCTATACATAAATGTTTTCAAATTATTACGTTTTTATTACCAACTACCCCAATATTATCATTGTATTACTGTGTTGTACTAGGAAAATCTTGAAATATACTATGCTGACTAAAAATTTAATGTTGATTATGAAATGTTCATAGAAATGTGTTTTTGTCAGATTTTACTGATATATGCTTATATTCATAAAACAGGATTTGATCAAAACACAAGAAAACGTAAACTCAAATTTGGTAATAAAAGGGGAAAATAACCGCCAGGTATCCTACAGATAGATTTACTTACTTGGTCCTTTAGTTGAAAGCCAAGCAGATTCCAGGATGATGGTTTTTGTCAACATGAAAATGAGAAAATATTTGGATGAATTAATCTTCAACCACTAATCCTTTTAATCCATAACAACTTGTATTTGTGCAAGTTCCAGTGCTTCTGATTTTCAAATGATTTAAAAATCACATATGAATGTTAATAGTGTTGCAGTAAATTATCTTACCAGAAGTAGCATTAATGCTGATCCCACTACTTCGGATGTTGTCAAACACAGAGAAGAGAGTGAATGTGTATTTGGTTCCAGCAGTGAGGGATGAGACTGTGTGAACAACTGGTCCATCTCCATCTGGTACACTGATATTTGTCTCTATCCCATTAAACTTTAGGACAAAGTAAGTGCCATTGACTTTATTCCATTGCAGAGTGATGCTGGTCTCATCTTGTCTCAGTAATTTGAAGCCTTCTGGATTTTGAGGGACTGAAAGAAGAGCAGTGAAATTGTCCCTTTAGTTTTTACTGTTTCATTGGCATGATTTCACATCGAAACAAAGCTATTATTTTCAATGTTCAATCCATCTGAATGCATATTGTGTATCTGAATGCTTAACACAAAATGAAAGTCATTGAATTACATTTTATGAATGAAAATTGAACTGAGAATTGGATTCTATGACAAAATAATATTTAGAGCCAACATTTTCATTTTAAAAGCAGGACTTCCTATTTTCACTTTAGTATTACAGTGAGACCACTTTTATGTGAAAACAATTGTAATATGTGAGAGCATAAATATGACACATTACATTGTCTGTAACAGATGAATGGTAAACTCAGTGTGCACTCCTCATCAAACCATCCTTCTTGGTTCCCAAACCCTGCAGCCGTACATGTTGCGCCAGTTGAATTGGTACTGAAACCATTTGGCTGACCATTTGCCCAGTTTTGAAACAGAGATGTGCTGCCATCCGACCACAACTTTTCACGATATAAACCAATCCACACGTTTGACCTAAACAATTCACCTAGTTGTCTTATATGGTCATTTACTTTCCAATTACTTATACTGTAAAAGAAGGAGAAGAACAATGTTATAAAGGTCCATTTAAAAAGTAGAAAACTCACACCAGTAATTTCCCTTTTGTTTTTGTAAAAACAGATGTAACAGCAAAGGTAAATAAGTATGCAAATGTACCATGCAAAAAAAAAATCTGTAAATTAACAAAACTCATGCTTCTTTTTAGCTTGTAAAAACACCAAACAACAGCTGGTATTTTTATTTATGATGCCGATGTACATTCAACAGTTTTATAAAAATAGCAATAGAAAAGACCTATGCTTTAGTTACAGTGATTTCTGTATAACCATCTGATCTGATCTAACTTTGTATTTAGATAAAGCATCAAAATCTAGTTGGCTGATTCTCTGGTGTGTTATTTCAATTGTTGATATACCTGGCAAGATCAATGTAAGTCTCTCTGCAGTATGTCTGAGCCTCAGTCCAAGTTTTCAGTATGTTAACCATAACCAAGCATGGTCTGCCACATATAGTACCTATGAATTGGAAAAGTTCACAATATTCCCATCAAGGCAAGTTAGAGAACTTTATTTGTATAGCACATTTCAGCAACAAGTCAATGCAAAGTGCTTTACATCATGAAAACAGAAAAGAGTGCCTCTACTATAGTAGGACATCCACATATGAGAAAACAATGAACATCATCAAGACAAACTTCAAGTTAAAATCAGTTTACAATTTATTACAACACTGGATGTCCATGGAAGAACAGGAAGATGTTGACCTGAGTGGTAAATTCATGAAGTAGTACAATGGCAGTTGTTACATCTGCTTTACCCCCGATATTTGCTTTATTTCTGCACTAGATTCTCCGAGAAGTTTAATCTTAATACATGATGCAGGTGCAATCCCACCCATCAAGTCCAGAAGACAGTTGCAATCTTTTTCTTTTTGCATCAAGCTCTGTGTGTGTGTTTGCAAACACACTATTGACTTCCATTCAAAATGCATTTTTAAAGGACTATTCCAGTTTGATCTCTGATTGTTTTTACTTCCTGGCATTGAAATCCCTTCAGCATTTCATATATTTTGGATTTCCACTAGTTGGTGGTATTTATCCATCTGCTGTAAAATCTTAATAGTTTGTTTTTGGAATGTAAAAATAATATAAAGTTGTAATAACTTTTACAACTGTATCAAAATAAACAAGAAACAATGGTGCACAATTACATTATTTTAGTTTTCACCCGGTTAATAAAAAATATATATTTTCACTGCAAGGAACTGTCTCTCATGTCTGTCCTGACTCCTTACCTCACACCTCTGTTCCATAGGGTGCCCCTCATTTCACCCTCAGCACCACAGTTGAAGGTACTTGATTAGATTAACCATAAAGAGTGATCATTTATGCAAAGTTAAAGTTATTTCCCACAAGAGGTTTTACATGTTGAAATTAAAAAAAAAAAAAAAAAAAAAAAATTACTTCGTAAATGGGATGCAAGTCTGTTGTTCTCCTTCATTCAGTACAAAACATTTGAAAGTGGTTTAACTTTAGAAGGTTTATATACTACCTTGAAAATGCAAGTAAAGTCAACCAGAAAATTGTTTTTGTTTTAACTCGGATTAAAGTTTATTTAGTTGATTTAAGAAAAAGAGACAAGTTGTCTAAACATTGTTTTTTTTAAGTTCTGATTGCTCATTAATCTTGATGTGGTTTACTTTGTTGTTCGCGGAAGGCAATTCATTTGCAGCAGTCTACAAAATCCACACCACAACAATAACAAATCACACTCCAGAGAAGAAAAAACAATTGTTCTTTTAACTTAATACTGTAATTTAAACCAAATATATTTTTTTGCTGAAAAACGAGGCTGTCGTCAGTCAGACTGACTTTGGCTCCCAGCCGCACTCGCTGTTGACTCAGGACTGTTACTGTGAAATGTTTGTTGCGCTCGCATGCTGTTGCCAAAATCTCCAATAACGTGGAAAAAGTTGATAAATTCAAAAAAGCTAAACAACAAAAAAAACCATTCCAGTTCTGAAGAAGATAACTGTACCACCATCTGTGATTTAGCTGTAATGAGGAGTAAGAGTAGAATCCTTGAATTCTATTAAGCTGACTTATAAAAATAAACTCTATACATCTGAAATGTGAGTTTTTTTAATGTTGGAATTTAATTTCAAATATTGTTTTCATTGCATTCTGTCTAGATAATGTACATGTTGATGTCTAGAGCTAGAAGTGTGTATAAATGGAAAAAGTGGCCTAATTTTCACTAAAAATATGAAATATTTTTAAAAAGTCATGGACAGTATGAATACCCCCTTGTGAATATTTCATTGTTTTTCTTTTTGATTCTCAAGATGTGTGTTACACACATCAGTAACACACATCCATCACATTAAATATCTAATAGGCCACTTAAGTGTAGAACTTTTTGCCCTCTTTTCCAGTTGATTTCCTCTCAAAGACCATGTATATCATTTTCAGGTTAACCAGAATATCAACTACAATGGCATAAGGGGGTGGAATTGTCAAAAAAAAAAGCCTTAAAATCATCTATAATAAAAACAAGAACAGCTTCTTCATGGCAGCAGATCATACAAAAGTTTTGAGGTAGCAGATAACTTTAAATTAGAATAAAAAAGCTGTTAATTTGCATAGCCAAATGAAGAAAAATAACTTACCATTGTAGCACACAAAAGGAAATAAGGTCTTGCAGTCGTAGTCATGCCATTTGCCCGTGGAATAATGCAGTGCAACACAGTTCTCTCTTCCAGCAGTATTGGTAGGTTCTCCATCGTCCCAGTTTTTAAATGTTGATTCTGTTTTCCCATAAAAGCTGCTGTCATTTAGAGACCACTTCCAGCTGTCTACCAACTCGTCATTGAGACCAATCCAAGCCTTCCCTGTTTAAATGCATAACAATTGTATAACAGCTTCTGTGTTTCTAAATGCTGAATAAACCAAGTCGGGAACATCCATACTCTCTCAGGAAGTTGATTATAATAAGGAAACTATTTTTCATTAACTCACCTTTATAGTTTAAGTTTGTATTATTTACAGCTTCAACATCAGCTATGTTTTCTATGGAGGCCAGGTCCGTGTAGTCACGTCTGCAGGCAGTCTGAGCATCTGTCCAGTTAAGTGATGTGTTCACAAAGTAGTAATGATACGTTCTGGCAAAATTAACTTGCAGCAAAGCTCCTGGGGGGAAAGAAAACAAATCATATATACATTTTCCATTGAACGAACACACATGACAGACAGGATCCGAGGTAGGGAATGCCTGCAGGTTCAACAAACTCGTTCCCAAGTTCAGTAACACAGCGAAACTCTACTCTCAGACAAGAGTGTGCTTTTTAAGTTCAGGTTTATACTAAACAATAAATTACGCCCCCGTCTTAATAATGTGCTGGTCAGTTGCACAATTCCTGCTTATGGCCATTAAATTGCAGGGGGGGTTTTTCAATATTCATGCTTGTGAACACTTTCCTCACTAAAAAAATTGCAAAAGCTTTATTTGGGTGGTAGACAAGAATTGTGTAATTTTAATTTCACAACTTTTACATCGAATATGGAACACTGTAACAAACTAATTTCCTTCCTGGGAATTTACAAAGTATATCTAAGACATTAATACAAGCGCCTTTATTTCTCATTGCTAAATTGTCATGTTGTAAATGACCTCTGTCGGCTCGCTTGGTGGAAACAAACTATATAAACAAAGACTAACTGAACGATTGATATGCCTATGATCAACTATTAACTATATAGACAGAAAATATATCAACTTTATTTTCCTCATTCCAACTCAACCCAGTTTTTTTCATTTCTCAGTTGTGCTGGTAAGCTAATGATCATGATATGAAAGAAAACTCAAGATTACAAACAACCACAAAAAGATGTAGAAAAACACGTTACAAACCAGTGAGCCCAGCGAAGATCAACCAACGTTCCATGAATCAAATCCTGAAAAAATATACATATGGAGCTATATACATATAAAGCAGATTAATATTTTTGACATCTCTGAATTTGAAAACAAAACTGTAACTCATGACTTGCATTTTATGCAAAAAAAATACCAAACACTAATTACTGTAAAACATTACTGTAAAATTACTGTAAAACATTGTGGTTATAGATGGTACTTACCTTTAAATTACTGATCTCTTCCTACCTAAAAACCTTCTTGCATATGCTGCAAAGCACATAGTACTAGAGTCTTTAGCTGTTCTGCTTGTTAAAAGTTTTAATAAATGGGTGTGGCTACCATGTCAGGAGCTTGTCAGATTGTTTTTTTTAAATGTGACATTCTTTTCATGCTCCTCTGTCAAAGAGGGGAATGTGGATGTGATGGGAAAGCCAAACCAACTGATGAATTTGTGAGGTATGTTGGTGTTATGTAAGGCTTTCTTTACACAAGATTACTGATTTTTATTATTTATTTTTTAATTGTTTTATTTATTTATTATTTTTTTTTTTTGAAAGGCGATAGTGGTGACATTGGTAGGAGTTGGTCTTGTAATTGGTGGGTTGCTGGTTCGAACCCCCACTCCAGTTGTTTTTTCCTTTGGCAAAAACAATTCACCCAACCTTCTCTGCTTGTGGTGGTCAGAGGGTGGGAAGTTCCTGGAGTTCGGATTGGAGTTTGTTGGGGGGGGGGGGCTTTGTCTGAGCTAATGGGCTGCTCGCTACTGCGGGAGCTTGGCTGGTCTGCTTGTCTCAACCACCCAAAATAAAGGGGACAACCAGCAACCAGCAGAACTTGGACAAAACAACGGCCCCTTCAGCAGAGGCTGAACAACGTGCGTCACTTACCTGCAGGTCAGGTCGGTGCACAGTTGGAGGCAGCAGGAGAGGAAGGGAGGAAGTCCCGCAATAAACACCAGCATCTAAGGCAAAATTTAAGTGTCACCCATGGCACAGAGTCCAAAACAAGCTGGACAATGAAAGCACTGAGCCCGGTGAAAAACCCCGACCCCACGACGCGTGCCCCACCACATGCACTCCTCAGAGCGGGAGGGGAGACAATACTACCCAGACCGCAGTCCTGAACCCAAACAGGCATGAATTACAAGGACGCATTCTTAAAGGAAGACAAGGGAAGAACGCAAAACTAACCTGGATTAGACGATGAACACCCGTGCGCCACGTACCTGCAGGTCAGGCGTGCGTAACTGAGGCAGCATGAGGGGAAAGGAGAGGAGGAAGTCCCGCAACAAGAAGATCTTGCAGGAGCGCACAGCACACTTTCACCACAAAGCCAAGCAGAATTGGTTCATGTAAGAGCACGCACCTGTATTACTGCTTGCCATACACCTGACTTTAAAGGCGGGCTATGTTGGTGCCACCCACCCGTCACCTTAACAGTAAGGGCCACAGCAACATGCCACAGAGTCAACCTTGCTGAAAAACCCCCTGGGGATTTTTTTTTTTTTTTTTATTCATGCATACACTACATACACACCTGAAAACCTTGCATACCTTTCTCTAAGCATTTACTGTTTGGAAACTTAAAGAATTGACTGTAATCAATGAGTCATACCTGGTGAGAGGAACATTGTCTTCCTATATAATGCACTTCCTCTTAATCAGGTTCCCAAGTTGAGATGAAAAACTTTCTGGCAGCAACTTCAGTTGAAAGATAACCTCTTGGGGTCAAATTTCCCTCAGAGTTTAGAATAAATTATGCTGTATGCTTTGTATTTTTAAATATGAACTCAAAACAAATGTACTGATTTATTTGGTAGATTTGTAAAACATAAGTCAAGCATGTTTTTTTTGCAAATGTGTGGGCTTTTTCTTTTTGCAGATAGTGTATAATTTAACATGTCTTCTTTTCTGACAAACAGCGCTTATCATAGTCATTCTGTGATGTCCTTTCATTGATGTTGATCTTATTCTTAGCCAGTGTGGTAAACGGTAGAATGGTTTTAATACTTTTGTTAAGTCAAAGAGCAAAGACCAACTTTTTCAAGGTTGGTTTTCAAACAATACGTAGATCAGTTTCCAAATCAATAGTGAAAAGATGTGTGTGTCTCTGATATTTTTGGTTAAACTTAAAACTGATCAGCAGGAAGAAACGTGAATACATGTTTGTTAGTGTTGTTTAAGAATTTACAGTGCATTAGTTAATATAAGTTCTGTGAATAAATAATTGTTTCATGTTTAAGTTAAGATGCATTTAGATTTCATTTGGTACAAAATTATATAAGTTCATCTGTTTAAAAGCCTTAAAACGTTCATGAATGAACTCTCATGTGAAGTTAGTGCTGAAATCCCACGTGAATTGAAAATCTTGCAAAGTCCTGCAAGATTTTGCAAGAAACGCTGCAGATAGCCAGCACTCTTCTGTTGCTTTAAAAGTGAAGCTAAATGAAGCTGAAGACTAAAGATGTGAATCAGTGACCTTTAAGTACTTAAGAACCACTTTTCATGACAAGCAGCCAATGAGGTACATGTTTTACTTTGTTTTATCTTTGTTTATCACAGCTGAATGCTATTTTGACTTGTAGCCTTCATGTTATGCTTTTCATTTGGGTAATATGTGTTTTTGTATTCTGACTATTTTAAGTTCTTATGGCATAGTGGCTTGTAATGTCCCATGATGTTAGGATATGATGACGATAGCCAATAAGATGTCAATTAAGACATGCTCATGAAAAAAAAGACATGCTCATGAATAAATGCCCATTTTCAAAGAATTGATCTGTGTCTGATGTCTTTATTAAACTGCTTTTGTAGAGTTTAAAATGCTTGGTGTGCTACAGACAGAGAGGGGAAAAATTGCAGCCTCAGCTCATCCCTCTGCTTTGTTTCAGGTAGCCTTCATCACTTTGATATAAAGAAACAGTGCCGCGACTTTCATCTGAGAACTCGGACCTCTGGGCTTCACAACGGAGCAGAGCTTCATATAATGGGTGGTCACGAATAGTAGCGAAGTGCGTGGCAGGGCGGAGCAGCATATAGTGGACCAATCAGCGAACAGAAGGAGAAGTTGTGAACGATGACGTCAATTTCTGCACTGTTTTTTGAATTGTACTCTGCCTGTAGTTTCAGCAGTGACAGCGGAGGGAAGTGAACGAAGCCATTTAGTCCGTGTTGGTCACACTTTCAAATATTGAAATAACATCAACATCCATCATTCAGCCCGAATGAGATGGCATCCTCCACTTCTCTCTTCGCAGTGGAGGATGGTTATTTACAGCTCAGGCAATTTCCGGTGAGCTTCATAGCATTGAACTGGCACATTACATACGTCATGGACAAACGTTAGTGACTTGGTGACATTTAAAACCTCAACGGAAGTCCAGGCCTTCGGGAAGCAAATGTTTCTCAATAGCTGAATGGGGCCTGAAAATAGGGCCTGAAACTTGCGTCCACCACTTGCAAAAGTTCTGATTTATAAAGCACAAACTTGATGTGAAAATGTGCGTTCCCTCAAGCAAACTCTGACCCATGCATACCATATACACTTGTTTTGGAAACAAGGGCAAAATCCCGACACAGGTGGTGAAGTAGAGAATTGAAGCCACACTGCATCATGATTCCCGCAGATCTTTAACTACATAAGCATAGATTGACATCATAAGCATTTAAAAACGCTATGTGATATATGCTTGCACTGCTGATCCATAACTTTGCATGAGGACCTTTCAAATAAACAAAAAAATTTATAAGGCAGCCTCATCCTAAACCAAAGTCCACACAATATTTTAAATATTTTCTCACCATCACAATCCTCTCCCTGATGATCACCAGGGTAAGATTGTAGCCCAAAGAAAAAAAGACATGCTCATGAATAAATGCTCATTTCACAAAGAATTGATCTGTGTCTGATGTCCTTGAAAGAGCGCTACAGTAAGAAACTCGACTGCTCCACATAGTAGACGAGACAACATCTGCGGACCGGCACATCAGCACATCAGATAATAAAGTGTACAACTCATCATCGACAGCATTAAAGGTTACGCTATTAATCTATCAGATGTGCATTTTCAGCCCATACTAAGAGAAGCTCAAACCCACATGTGCGAATTAAGGTGGTATGAGCAGGACAGAAAACTGTAAATAAGGACTCAGGTTATTAATGTGCACAAAGGATTGGGACGTGGTTAGTCCATATTTAAGAGTTTAAAGGATGAGCTGAAGCTCAACATTATAGCATAACTTCACATCTAAATATTCCATTTAAAGTAAGATAAACAAGTAAAAAGGACAATTTAAGTGATGTTAAAAGCCAATTTCATGATCTCAAGTATTGTTTTTCATTCCATTCATATTTAACCGGTTTGATCATTGTGGGAGTAACTGTCTGAAAAAGAATGGTAAAAATTCATTCACAGTTGAAGGTAATAAATAAATAAATCTTTTTAGACTTTACATTTTCTCATGTGTTGAGGTTTAGTCAGACTTACATATCTGCTTAATAGGCAATGTAGTCAACACAGTGATGTATAGATCCTCAAATATGCTGCAAGGGTAAGGTTTATATCCATAAATACTTGATTGTAAATTGACAAAATCTACAATCTACATTTCATATTCAGTACAAGCAGAGTTAAAATTCAGTAACAAACCATTAAACATTAAACTAAGATAAACATGACTGATGCAAGTACAGAGACTATCTGCAAAGTTTCCAAGGCTTACTCTCAAACTGAGCCCTTAAATCCAGACTCAGAAGAGGGTGAAATGTTACAAGCCATGCAAGAAAAATGCAAGAAACTGGAGCGCTGAGTGGAGGTGAAGGAATCTGCTGACTTTCTGAAGAGTTGTGAGGCAACAATACCCCATATTAGGACTGTGGAAATTCTGAACGGCTATAACGAAAGTCAAAAGACCCTGCTTAAGCTTCCAGACTGGCAGGTATCCAGGTGGAATCACAAAGTAATGACCATCAGACAAGAAAACTCAGAGTACCAAAAATTTAAGGAGCTTGTGCAACTTTTCTTTGATGAGGCTGATCTTGTTTGTGATCCAATAACCTCTGTACAAACACTCAGAGGAATAGAAAGTGAAAAACCCAAGAACCCTCGAAGTCAAACCTTTCAAGCAAAGACACTTTTCACAAACACATCACAAAGAACCCTCCCAGTGTGCAATTTCTGCAAAAGGAGTGGACATCTCCTTGCTGAATGCAGACAGTTTTGTGAAATGACAGTTCAAAATTGGGTGGAATTTGTAAAAGCAGAGAGGCTTTGCTTTGGATGCTTAAAGACAGGCCACCATTCAAAAGGGTTTGAAAACAGGATCTCAGGTGAAATATATCAGAAGAAACACCCAACATGTTTGCATATTGACAACTATAAAGAACAGCAGAAACAAATGCCACTGAGATCTGACAACAATTTAAAGAAGAAAGAAACCAGCGAAGAAATCCATCTGTCCACTGCAGCTAACGGAGTCATAAGATAGGCTAAAGGTTCTCAGAAATCCTCTGTTGTACCAGACTGGGTTTCTTCCATAACACTGCCTGATCGAGAAGTCTTGGTGTATGTGCTTTTAGACACACAGAGCAATACATTTTTCTTGGATGAAGCTGCTACAGAACTTGATAAAATTAAGAAGGATGTGAGTTTGTGTGTCTCTACAATGTCTGCAAAATCTACTGTCATACAGACTCAGAAAATGACCAATCTCCAAGTAAGAGGATTTAACCTGCAAAAAAGGATTCCTCTGCCAACAGCATTCACGAGATCATTAATTCCAGCAAACAAGTCACACATTCCAACCACGGAAACAACTCTGAAATAGGCTCACTTGGAATGACTAGCTGACAAGATCCCACCACTACTGGATTGTGAAGTAGGTCATTTGATAGCCTATAACTGTCAACAAGCCCTCCTACCAAGAGGGTAGATGAAACCAATCCATATGCTCAATGAATTGATCTAGGTTGGAGCGTTGTGGGGTGTTTTTGCCCAGCCATTGATTGTGAGGACAAAAGAGGAATAAGCCACAGAGCAATAGTCCAACAAGTAACACCCATCATGCAAACACCAGCCACCCTAAAGAAGGAAGTCCATTATGTGTGCGAAACTCAAATCAACAAAATCAGCCCTACAAAATAATCAAGATTCTAGAGTCAGATTTCATGGAGCACAGCACAGATGAAGTCTCAATGTCACAAGATGGCCTCTTTTTATCTAAAGTAAAAGAAGATATAAAATGGTGGGAAGATGATCACTAAGAAACTCCACTTCCATTCAAAAAAGACAAACCTGAACTCTCAAATAAACAATGTACTGTTCACAGACAGCATTCATTCATGAGATGTTCATGAAAAATGAGGAGCACTGCAATGATTATGTTCATTCTATGAACAATATGATATCCAGAGAGGATGCAGAGAACGTGCCAGAGAATTAGATTATCAGCCATCAATGTTCAGTCTGCGCCACAGAGTCCATCATCCCCACAAGCCTGGGAAACTTCATGTGGGTTTTGACTACTTAGCATGTTTTCAAGAAACTTGCTTAAACAATCACATGTTAACTGTCCCAGATGTTACGAACACACTTATTGGAGTGACAAGGATCTTAGAATAAAACGTTCATAAAATATCCCTGTTTTTTAAACAAGATAGAGAGAACCAGTTGTTATCAATAATGGTATGAATAAAACTATGACTTATGACAAAAGGTTAGATAATATTTAGAATTAAGTATATCCTCATTCTTGACTATCAGTTTACTAAAGGACAACATAATAAAAGCTACTTACAGACTGCTGTACGGATTCCTGTCAGAAAACAGGAATTTTGTCAGAGAATGTGTGGGAGTCAGTCCTTACTTTGATCGATTTATTCTTGCTTTGTACTAACCACTCTATATTGCTGTTTAAAGTGATTCATAACTTCCATTTGTCCAAATCCAAGTTGGTGACATTTAATAGGTTTTGGAGTTTTTCTCTCACCTTAGATAATCTTACCCACCTAAAAGTCACCCCTTAACCTTGATCTTGCTCTACTTTGTTCAGTGGTTGAACAGGACACACATTTTACAAAGTGAAATGTTGGATGTTGGTAACGGGATCTGCTGTCCTGGCCCCAGGGTGGGGGGGACCTTGAACTGGACACTTACACCATCAAATTATCATCAACAATATTGTTTTCAAAATAGAGCTGTTGGTGAAAAACACATAGACCTAATATTTAAGTTAAACAACACCCTTTCTATTATTTTTCTTTCAGGTTGTCCTTGCAGTAGTGGGGAATAACCCCACACCCCTATCCAAAGCACAAAATTTAGCTGCCCACACAACTTCAGAGTTTATTAAACTGCTTTTGTAGAGTTTAAAATGCTTGGTGTGCTACAGACAGAGAGGGGAAAAATTGCAGCCTCAGCTCGTCCCTCTGCTTTGTTTCAGGCAGCCTTCATCACTTTGATATAAAGAAACAGTGCCGCGACTTTCATCTGAGAACTCGGACCTCTGGGCTTCACAACGGAGCAGAGCTTCATATAATGGGTGGTCACGAATAGTAGCGAAGTGCGTGGCAGGCGGAGCAGCATATAGTGGACCAATCAGCGAACAGAAGGAGAAGTTGTGAACGATGACGTCAATTTTCTGCACTGTTTTTTGAATTGTACTCTGCCTGTAGTTCAGCAGTAGCAGTGACAGCGGAGGAAGTGAACGAAGCCATTTAGTCCGTGTTGGTCACACTTTCAAATATTGAAATAACATCAACATCCATCATTCGAATGAGATGGCATCCTCCACTTCTCTCTTCGCAGTGGAGGATGGTTATTTACAGCTCAGGCAATTTCCAGTGAGCTTCATAGCATTGAACTGGCGCATTACATACGTCATGGACAAACGTTAGTGACTTGGTAACATTTAAAACCTCAACGGAGTCCAGGCCTTCGGGAAGCAAATGTTTCTCAATAGCTGAATGGGGCCTGAAAATAGGGCCTGAAACTTGCGTCCACCACTTGCAAAAGTTCTGATTTATAAAGCCCAAACTTGATGTGAAAATGTGCGTTCCTCAAGTAAACTCTGACCCATGCATACCATATACACTTGTTTTGGAAACAAGGGCAAAATCCCGACACAGGTGGTGAAGTAGAGAATTGAAGCCACACTGCATCATGATTCCCTCAGAT